>KQ964250.1:439359-1039359 GCA_001566295.1 Microdochium bolleyi
GGGGGGGGGGGGGGGGGGGGGGGGGGGGGGGGGGGGGGGGGGGGGGGGGGGGGGGGGGGGGGGGGGGGGGGGGGGGGGGGGCCCAATACCATCACAGAGCTTGTTGTCCTCGTCATGAGAAGGCTTCAGTGTCATAGGAGGATTGGCATCGAGCCTTTGAAGAGATGCCAGGAGCACGTCCTGGCACGCGAGCGGGATGGTCCTTCTTAAGTGCCGCTCCTCCGTTTGCCATTCCTGGAATGAGACACCACAAACAACATGCCAGACTCCCGGTCACCTCACGCTTTCCAGCCGTAGACAACATGTGGACGACTTGTACTTGAACTTGATGAGAAGAAGCAACCAAGAGTTCGGAATCGGCCACTCTCTCGGGTGTTGGAATGCCGCCCGCACCATGAGCAGCTTGAATAGTTGCTTGGTTCGTAGCACCCGCTGTGAAATCCGCTGGCACAAGCTGAAACCAGTACATTGAACAGGCCACGGCCTTTAACGCCTGCAAGAAGCGAAACCCGGCCCGACAACGGAGAACTGCTCTGTTGACATCCATGGATGGCGTTGACTGCCGACTGGGGCAGTCTTGGGCAGAATCTAGAACGGCTGGTTCGGGCATAGTTCACACCAGTGAGGTTCTGCGAAGCCACCCCACAACTTGCATCAAGGTAGCTCACAAACTGTGATCCGAATTTGGCTTCCCAGCGCCACGCCAGATTACTTTGCCCGATCACAGTGCAAGGCAGCACCAGAGAGCCTCCAGAGACACCACTCAGCGAGCACAAGTCGGAACTGGTTCGGTGTGGCGTGCCAATACTGCATTTGATCAACGCGAGTCGCCTCCGAACAGAGATGTTCCTGCGATAGCTGACGATCCAGCCCGCCCAGATTAGTGTATTTATAGGGGTTCTGGCCGGGCCGGCAGTTCTGATTGGGCCCTTGGAGCGGGCCCGGGCCAGAGTCGCCTGCCGCAGCACTCGAGGTGTGGGCACCTCCCGTTTCGGGCATACGCAGCTTGACATTCGTGTCTTTATCGGCAGCTGCATCCTTCAAGCCAGCTTCCCTTTCTTCAAAAACACTCCTGCCTGGTTGACACGTCTCACTCTGTCGAGGCTCCGGTCTGTCTTCACTTCTTCGCATCCAAGCGCCTGCAACTCGAGAGCCGCTGCCGATCCAACGATTCACCGCACATCACGCTACTTCGAGCGAGCCGAACACTGGTTGTGTGGCTCTCTCTCCCCATCCTCCCTATCGCCCCTTGGCCTGGCGTGATGAGAATCGCAACCCTCGTCGGCCTCGCGGCTGGCGGCCTAGCTGGCCTGGGTTCCGCGAACCTGCAGCCGCGCAACTACGATGCCAACGACTACTACGTGCTGCAGCTCGAGCGCGGCGTCGACCCCATCGATGTCGCCGCCCGACTCGACATGCGACACGAAGGCCCCCTCGGCAACCTCGCCGGTCACCACATGTTCTCCGCCGCCAAACGACACGACGATATCGTTGCCCGGGCCATACACGACCGCCGTCGCCGGAATTCAAATTACCCCGACCTGATCGACCGTGTCCCATTCTGGCAGAAGCAACAGTTGCGTGCCCCCATGACGAAACGGTCCGTCCCCCAGCCGGCCCGCGGCGCCTTTCCCGTCGAGAAGCGACAAGAAGTCAATGCGGAGGCCGCCGCGCGGCAGAAGAGTGTCATGTCAGAGCTTGGCATCTCAGACCCAATATTTGCGGAGCAGTGGCATCTGTTCAACGCAGTCCAGGTTGGCCACGATGTCAATGTTACCGACGTCTGGCGCGCTGGTGTCACAGGTCACAACTCGACTGTGGCCATCGTAGATGACGGCCTGGACATGTACAGCAACGACTTGAAGTCCAACTACTACGCTGAAGGAAGCTACGACTTCAACGATCATAAACCGGAACCAAAGCCCACCCTTTCGGATGATCGCCACGGCACCCGCTGCGCGGGAGAGATTGGAGCCGCAAAGAACGATGTCTGTGGTGTCGGTGTTGCCTATGATTCCAAAATTGCCGGTATACGCATCCTCAGTAAGCTCATCACCGAGTCCGACGAGGCTCTGTCCCTCAACTACGACTTCCAGCACAACCAGATATACTCGTGCTCCTGGGGCCCGCCAGATGACGGGAAGTCGATGGAGGCCCCAGGCATCCTGATCAAGCGAGCAATGCTTAATGGCGTTCAGAACGGACGCAAGGGCAAAGGCTCCGTGTATGTATTCGCCAGTGGAAACGGAGCGGTCTACGAAGACAACTGCAACTTCGACGGCTACACCAACAGCATCTACAGCATCACCGTTGGTGCAGTTGATCGCAAGGGTCTGCATCCATACTACTCAGAGCACTGCTCTGCGCAGCTCGTTGTGACTTATAGCAGCGGTAGTGGCGATGCCATCGTACGTCTCCCCCCGTGTTTCTTTGCTTTAACTGCTCCCTCCCTCAGTAACTGACCAAACACTAGCACACTACCGATGTGGGAGAGAATACGTGTTCATCGTCTCATGGAGGCACTTCGGCTGCCGCTCCTCTGGCCGCCGGTATCTTCGCGTTAGCTCTCGAAGTGCGCCCAGATCTTTCCTGGAGAGACATGCAGTACATCGCGCTCCAGACTGCCGTGGTCGTTGACGACTCCGAAGAGGGCTTGCAAACGACGACGATCGGGAAAAAGTTCAGCCACACATTTGGCTACGGAAAGCTCGATACCTGGAGTCTTGTCGAGCTTGCAAGGACCTGGAAGAACGTCAAGCCACAAGCCTGGCTCTTCTCCCCGTGGATTCACATCAAGCAGGACATTCCCCAGGGGGACAAGGGCTTGACCTCGGTCTTCACTGTCACAAAGGAGATGCTGAAGGATGCCAATCTGGCACGCTTGGAGCACGTCACGGTCACGATGAATGTTGAGCACCACAAGCGCGGCGATCTGAGTGTGGACCTCATCAGCCCTTCGGGACTCGTCAGCCACATTGCGACAACCCGCAAGCTGGATCTCAGCGAGGACGGCTACAACGACTGGACATTTATGAGTGTGGTTCACTGGTGAGTCTCACATCAAGAAAATCCTGGAAATGTTTTCACTATTAACGCAAATAATCAGGGGCGAGGACGGGGTTGGTGACTGGAAGATCATTGTCAAGGACAGCCAGGTAAATGATAAGTCGGGCAAATGGATCGACTGGCACCTCAAACTCTGGGGCGAAAGCATAGATGCAGACAAGGCCACACTGCTTCCCATGCCCACTGAGGAGGACGATGCCAACCACAACGAGAACATCCCCGTGGTCACCGGTATCGCACACACCACCTCACTGCCCTCTACGCCTCAGCAGACTCCCAGCGAGCTTCCATCTGTCCCCACGGACCATCCTGAGCGACCCACCAAGCCGGGCAGCGGCAATCAGGGAGAAGACAAGCCCTCAGACACGAGCTCCGGCTCATCCTCGGCCTCATCGTCAGACTCGGCAGCCGCTGAGACAACCACAGCTGCGAGCTCTTGGCTTCCTTCGTTCCTACCAACCTTTGGCGTCTCCTCGCGCACCCAGGCTTGGATCTATGGTGCTATCAGCCTAATTGTCGTCTTCTGTGCCGGCCTCGGGGCGTGGCTGTACATGCAGCGCCGCAAGCGCTTGAGCAACACGCGGGATAACTACGAGTTTGAGCTCATCAATGAAGAGGAGGGCGAAGGACTCACTGGCGGACGGTCGGGTGGCGGTGCGGGCGCGGCAGGCGAGAAGGGCCGGCGGCGCCGTGGTGGTGAGCTGTACGATGCCTTTGCGGACGGCAGCGACGATGACATGGAGATGTTCTCTGACGGTGATGACGACGAGGATGACAGGCGCAGGGCAGGGGGCGCCTCAGCGTCCAGCGCTGCGGCCGGGTCTGCAGCTACAGCGGTTGGGGGCGCCAGCGGGAGCAGCAAGGCCCGCGGTGTGGCGCAGAGCGACGAGGAAGATGATGACAGCGACGAGGACAGCGTCAATGAGAAGCAGGGACTGCGCGGAGGGCGGCGTTAGACCAAAAGCGCTCCCAAAGCCTCCGAAACCACATGCCTTTTCTCAATCCTCTTTAGGCGTCTCGGCATCAGGTAGAATAGAGCCTGCATTCGTGTGTCCCCCCGATTTTTCGGCGTTATGGATGGTACATGGAGCATTGTTACTTCAAATATGTCGAATTTCAGCTCATTGCAAATTTGACTGGTGTGACATCCACGTTACAACTCATGATCTTACCACGCAGAGTGGACCGCAAACGCACAGGAGACAGGCATGAGCAAGTCACACGAGGCATCATGCGATGATTGTGTTTGTGTTTCAGAAGGATGGATCCGAGCTGCTTTCACCGGAAATTTGATATAAATGAGGAATAAGAATCGGTACCGTCATCGGTCGCCCTGAGCCCTAGAAACAAGCACAACGGGAGGCAGGGAAAGGGAAGCGGGAAGAGAGACACAATGACGAATCAAGCACCGTACACAGACGCGCTGAGGCCTTCCTTCTCCATGTCCTTCACGTAGCGCTCCCAGTTCTCGATTGTGGCGTCGTAGAACTGCGTGTGCGCGTCGGCGAGCAGGGCGAGCTGGTTCTTTAGCTCGGCGCGCTTGATGCGCTCAAAGTCCGCGACCTCCTTGACGACCTCCTCGTCAAACATCTCGCTCGTCTTCTTGGCGCGCTCGGCCTCGGTGGTCAGCTCGTCGATGCGGATCTCGAGCTTGCGCTGCCTCTCGCGGCGCGACGCCTCATGGTCCACGCCGCGCACGTCCTCGAGCTTGCTCCGGATGAATCCGCCCGCGCCGCCGAGCGCGCCCGAGGAGCTGTATCCTGATGCCAGCGCGTCCCGGTCAAGCGTCGACTTGTTGAGGTACTCGGTCAGCTGCTCATGGTCGAGCTGCTTCTGCTCGCGCGCGCGCAGCAGGTTCTTGAGCGCCTGGCTGTACGCCTGCATATCCCGCAGGCTGCCGAGGTAGTCCTGGTCCGTGTGCTCGCGGAGCTTGCGGAGGCCTGTCGCAGAATCCTCGATGGACGCCGCGAACCCGTGCACCGTCGACTCGATGCCGGGCTCCAGCGTTATGAGCTTCTGGAACTGCTCCGCGAGGTCGCGGAGGTCCGACTCGATGTCGACCTCGCGCCGAGCCACGCGCGCGATCACCTTCTCGACATGGCCGAGGTCGTCGTCCAGCTTGTCGCTCTTCTCCCGGACCTCGATGAACCGCCGGTCATGCTTGTGCACCTTAGTGAAGGCGTTGATGAAAGTGTCGGTCAGATTGTCAAAAACACCGCCGCTGCCCGAGTCCGAGGCTGTGCTGCCCCGCGCGGACCGCGACTTCATCGTGGCGTTCCATTCGGGCGACTCCAGGAAGGTGTGTAGGATCGGCGCACGGCGGAGGATTGGGTGGAGAGCCACACGGTTGAGGAAGCGCTGCAAGCTGTACCCGCGGCGGAGGGTGAAATCTGATCCGAACCGGTCGCCCCGGACGTACTCCATGCGCTGCTTGTCCGGTAGCGGCGGGACCGCGCAGGCCGGGTACTCTCGAGATAGTGACTTGTACAGGTAGAGGAAGTCTGTGAAGCGCCGGCGCGCGGTGAATGTGGGTTTCTGGAAGACCGCAAATGTTGACTATATCAATGTTGCCAGACACGGTCAGCGACGATTCTATACCCCGGTGCTCGGCTGCCAACTCACATTCGTCGTCACCAGGTATGACACAAAGGCGTCTTTAGTCCCATCGCTCTCCTTGCGCGGCTCCGAGACGGTGCATTCGAGCACGTCGCCGCTCATGCCCGGGTCCTCCTCGAGGAGCTCCTCGCCATGTCGTTGGTCCTCCGCGCTTGGCGGCTCGACGTCGAGGGCTGGTGGCGGACTGTTTTCGCCCTGGAACCCTGTTGTCTGGTGCTGCCTCTGATTGTCGCTGTGCCAGGATATATTGGAGAAGTTGTCTTGCTGGTCTATGACCGCCATCTTGTCTATTCACTAGTACTTTGCTGTCGGGCGGTATGTAATGCTGATGGGAGAGCGCAGCGACCCGGTCGCTCGACGGAGCTTAGAGGCGGCCGAATGTCGCTTCAAGCTAAGAAGGTGCGGAGGGGAAGGCGAGAGGAGGCGGAATCGCAAGTATCACAAACGACGATGGTCGATCGCAGCGGCGTGGAAAGCTAATCCGGGTTCGAGTCAGCGATTACTGGCAGGCGTTGTGCTTGGGAGTGCTGCGCAAGGCAATGGATGCTTCGATGGTTGGGTCATGGTGGGGAAGTCCCCTCTGCCGACGCAGGCTCCAGCTCAATGCCGGCGCTCAGGTGGTGGTCCCCACTTTCCAATGGTCCCCCAAGCTCCATTTGATGACGACGTCACCGTCGATAGAGCAATTTACGCTTAGCTCTGAATTAAGGTACTAAGGATGAGCCACATCACAGGTCGCAAACATGGTCGTAGGAAGACCGGTATGTCCGGGTTTCATTGTATTCCCGTGACCCCCTGACACGAAACGATATCATGAAGAGACCATGATTGGAGACTCGCATAGTACCCTGAGGAAGGTGGGGAGACCTTCGCAGGCGGGTGGACAGGAATACCGCTCTCACGCAGGGAAGGACGAGTGCAATCAACAATTCGTTTCTCGTCTAGCTATAGCAATCAGGGGTGGTGCAAAACGCCAAGTTAGGACGTCTCATCATGATTACATCAAGGCCGGCCACTCCGGAGGCACAATGCAACCCCAGATCGACCTGCTGAAAGCACCCGCGTATACCAATCGCTCAAGTACTGCTACTCCATAGCGGAAGCTCGCAGGACCGCAATCCTGTCGACACTGACCCGGCGCCTACTACCAAAATTGCCAAGCAAAAACATCGTAATAATCATTGTATACCCTAAAACCAAGAATTAAACATTACAGCCTACAGAGCCCCTGGGGCCTCTTATGCAGCAATCTCGGGTTGCCTGCCGCGGTGGTCGCCGTTCATGCCACCGTCGCTGTCGAGGGCAGAGTGAGCACGCTCGTCCTCATCGTCCTCATCATCGTACTCGTGGCCGCGGTGGTCACCCGCGGCGACCCACGAGTCGCGGTCATTCAGGGGCGCGTCCTGGTTAGACAGGTCCAGACCCTCCGACCGGTTCTTGATGTTGTTGCGGCGTCTTGTAGACAGAGTACGCGCGCGGGTAGACAGCTTCGAGGAGACGGCAGCGTTGGTGGTGACCCAGTTGGTAAGCGCGTCCTCGCAGTCCTGGATGATGGCCTTGCTGGCCTCGTAGCCATCGTAAGCGGGTCTAGTCTCACCCGGAGTGACCGGGGAGTCGTCAATCAGCTCGAGGAGGTGCTTGCCGAAGCCGGCAATAATGGCGACCTTCTCGCAGTGCTCGCGCAGGGCGTCAAACTGGTAGGTGTATGCGGCCTTGATCTTCTCGCGGGTGATGTTGGACAGCTGGGCCTCCGCGACAAGTGACTCGGCCTCGGCGCGCACGAGCTCCTGCTCGAGAACGACAATCTTTGGCGAGTTGGGCTCCTTGTACTTGAGCTGCGCGATCTGGTCGGTGATCTTTTGCTTCCCTGTTGCACTTTGGTCAGATTGTGCTCCATGAGAATATCAGGGAATAGCCTATGCTTACTGTCTCTGCTTGGCTGGACGGAAGCCTCGATGTTGCGGATGCTCTTGATCGTAACGCGGTACTGGTCGTAACGATCGACGTACTGGTCCTCGAGCTCGCCGATCTCGTACAGCAGGACGCCGAGCTTGTCAGTGACGTCGGACACATCCTCGTCCCCGGCTTCGCCCCAGATGGAGAGTTGTTGCTGTTCCAATGTCAGTACCGAGTCCTGTCTGATTCAATTCGTTTGGGGATGTCTTACAGCTACATCCATGCGCTCCTTAGCGACCTGCTCGAGGCTGCGCATGACGTTCTTCTCCATCTTAACGAGTTGAGTGAGCTTCTTGGCAAGGTCGGGCCCAAAGGCGCCGGCCGCGTTCTTGCGCAGAGCATGGCCTGTCGTGGATGTTAGAGCTGTCCTGATATAGCCACTGCGCTCGTGATCGCGGATGCGAGCACACGTGAGTGCTCGAGCCTAGTAGATGTGGACTCACCGAAGGTTCCCTTGCCGAAAAGGCGACCAGCCTTGGTGGTGGAGGGAGGCGGGGGCGGGTTCTACAGGACGGGGAGGTCATGTCAGTGAGATGTCCTTGACATGATGGCACAGCCTCTGAGGACTGGAGAGCGTCGGAGGAGGGCGCACCTGGATCTGGGAGGCGGTGGGCGCGCGGCTCTGGCGCATAGAGTATGTTCGGTGCATGGTGAGGGTGTGTGGTGGCGGGAGTTCTGGCGATGTTGTCAGGGGGATTGCTTGCTTGCTGGGGATGCTGCTTGCAACAGGGAGGCAGAATGATACAGCTGATATCGAGAATGGAGTGCGCAGGGGAAGAGGACGAGGAGGAGGAGGGTGGTCGGAGGGCAAGGTTTATTCTCTGGACCAGCAGTGTGCATGCCAGCGGGAGTCCGCCCTGACAGCGTGGGTGCAGTCAGTGGACAGCGCCCAGCAGGAGCAGCGGGTGGGGTGCGGGCGGCGAGGCCCTGACTGCAAGCAGCAGCCGCGCGCACGGCAGGCCACGATGACGTATTGGAGCACCCTCGGCGATGCCCCTTGGCCTCTTTGGGCGCTAGAGCTGTCTTCCTCCCGCATGGTGACGTGCCCGGCGCCCTCTCGGGGCCCGATCTACACCACCGGCGCACTTCTGAGCCCTTCGTCGTCAGGGCGACCTCCTCTTACCCCTTTCTTCGCGCTGCGATCCTCCATCGCTAGTCTCTCTTTTCGAGTTCGCCGCTGCCTGCGATGCATGCGAAGCAGGGATTGCCGGCTGGGCGTGGCTCCGAGAATTAATTACTGAGACCCGGGGCTCCGTTCCCTGTACTTTACATGCTTGTTTGCATACGTCGCGATGGGTCCAGGGGACCGTCGATCGTCGCATGCTTGTCTGCTCGGTGCGATCCATGGCAAGGGCATCTGGTGTTGTAACTACGCCACAGGCGAGGCTGTCGTCGAGTGCCTAGCTCGAAGCCTCGTCTGGGTTGTTCCGCAATGCTTCGTGCAAGTGCGGACTGCCTAGGACAGAGCACTAGCTCCTCGAGCTCGAGGCAAGGAACCTTGACTTATTATTCCGTCGACGTATACGCACTTCGGCGGCTCTACCCTGCTTAAATCTCGCCCGGATCGTGGAGACCTGTGGACTGTCGCCCTCTTCCGGGGCGTCTATTTGTGGTACGCCCGGAGATTCCCCTCCCCCAGGCTTTCTGGAGCCAGGGCAAGGCCCTCGAGGACTCCGGATCGGTAGCTTATTGAGGCGCATTTCGGTAGTCGGCAGTGGCTCGGGGCCCAGTGCAACCTTGCTTCACGGTGAGCTGATCCAAAACCGGGTATGCGTGGCGTTGAGTTTCTTAGCTTGCGTCACATTTGTTACCTCAAGCGGCTTCAGCCACGTCCCGAGGTGGGTTAACGTGATAGTCTGGGCCGCAGAAAACGACCAGAAGACCCTATTCAAGGCATTGCAGCCACAGTGTTCAAGGCAGGTTTACTGATTTTACTCCTTCCTCCGGACCCGACTTTGGTTCTGAACATGCGCAGTACTTGTGATTGGCTTCAGCTTCGGGACTGCGGGGCCGATCGAGCCGGCCACCGTGATACCTTGCCAGCAAGCAAAACTTGAGAAAATGCGGCAATAATCAGGGCAGCAACACGCTGTAGATGGACTTGTGCTATGGCAAAAGCTCAAAGAGTAAGGAGAAACGACCACCGATTTCTTGGATCCTTGCTGCAGCTCCGGTCACACCTCTGCACGACTGACGAGCCAGGCCCCCGGCCCCGTGGGCCCATGCCCCTCAAAAATCCCGAACCACTGGGAAATCCACTGCGAGCCCAAACCAAGTCCATTTGGGCTGATTCAAAGTGCAAAAAATGGCCAGAGAGCTCAAAAAGGTAATGATGAGGACGAGACTCGAACTCGCGCGGGTTGCCCCATCAGGATAACTACTTGTTAAGGTAACCTTAACCTGACGCCATAACCAACTCGGCCACCTCACCGTTTGTTGAAAGTCAGGGCTCTTATTGTCATATAGACCAGCACTGTGCAGCGACGAACAGTGAGGTGCTGAGCCGTTGGAGGCACAAGGCGGGACGGTCGATGGCTGGAAACGCAGTATGCTCAGCAGACTATTGCGAACCACCCGGGATTCTTCTACTTTTTGTTTCTTTCGCCAATTTTGTGTCCATTTGAAATTTCCTCAGGTATACTTCTGCGGTACGATCTATGTGTTTATCTGAACATGGTCTCTGTGGAATATTTTTACAGATTATTTCACGCCACTATTTTAGTCATGCTTGCAGGTTATGATGCGACCGTGGTCTGCGTGATCCCCTCACTCTTTGTCCTTCGATTCCCATCCCACGGAGCATCATCTTACATCTTACTGCTCTGCAGCGGAAATCGTCTGTATGTTCCGGCGTTGGGCCACATAAGTTATCTGAGAACGAGGAGACAATGAGGAGGTACAACTAAACGACAGGCATTTCAAATTGGACAGTCGACCCAACAGCAGGAACGTCATGCATACGTCCGCTGAAATTGAGTCTTCCTTAGCTGCAAGTCTAGGACACAGGAGGCCGCTGTGAGTTGACACAGGAGGCCGCTGTGAGTTGACACAGGAGGCCGCTGTGAGTTACCTACAGCTTAGGAAGGAGTTTCATTTCTAAACTCTCGTTCATGTATCGACATCCCACCAGTGGACTTCCGATGCAAACCCTAACTACTCACGAGGTTGCGGCAAGACAGCCTCCAAGCACTCATGTCTTTGCAGAGTTGGCCACAGAGAATCAAAGTCCGACCGCGATGCTTGCTTTGATTTATCACACGGCAAGAAGGCTGGCATGTCCCGAGCCAAGCCATGGCACGCTTATCTTACAACAGAATACAACAGACCAAAGCATCTATCTACTGTTTTCCCACTCTCCCCCTTTCCCTCGCCTTAATATTCTCACACCAGGAACGTCCAGAAGCTAGGATACACGAGCTCCTCTTCAAAGATGCGCCGCACCTGCTCGAGGACGAACCGCTCCACCTTGCCGACGTTCTTGAGGCTCTGCTTCGTGCCCTCGCGCTGGCCAATCTCGCTCTCCACCCTGATCTCCTGCAGCAAGCCGCCTAGCTTGCCTCGTTGCTGCTGCTGCTGCTGCGGGGACTGCTGGTGGTGTTGGTGGTGCGGGTGTATCCCGCCGTTGGTCAGCGTCCCGCGGCGGCTCGGGGGCGAGGTCGGGTCGAGCGTGAGACTCTCCATCAGCCTGTGTGGCTGGTCCGGTGCGGTGTGGTGCAGGCCGACGCCCGCGGTCGTCGCGAGCGCTATGGGCTGGTGGCTGTGCAGATCTCCGCTGTCATGGTGAGGACCACCACGCCCGCCAGACTCATGCTTGCCGCCGCCGTCATTCTCGTCATCATCTTCGTTTTGATCATCATCATCGTCCTCCCCTATCGCCGCGAGCGCGTCATCCGGGCTGAGAAAGCAGAAGTGCACCCTCTTCCGGATATTCGCGACCACGCCCACCCCGTCGAATGTGAGCCCTGTGATGTTGAGCTTGAGCGGAATCCCGACGAAGCTGGGCATCGGGTAGTCGAGCAGGATCTCGGCCGTGAGCCGCAGCCGCACATCGCCAGAGTACTTGATGCGGAACACGGCTTGCATGTCGTCGACCCGCGGCTCGCGGAACCGGCGCTCGTCCTCGTCGTTGTCGTGGGGGCCCGGTGTCACCCCGTCGTCTCCGCCCTCGGCACCACGATCCCCAGCCACTTCTGGGTAGCCATAATTTGACTCGGTCGCGAGGCCTGAGGGACCGACGCCGCCAGGGGCCTTGTCTCTGGTTGGCGGTCGCGAGTGGCCCGTTGATGTAGCAGCCAGGGTAGACACACTATGCTTCTCCCTTAGCAACGGCGGTGCCAACGTCGCGGGGAAGTCCGTGATTGAGATGGAGCTCTGCGAGATGGTACGGTGATGCGCGGGTTCATGCAGCCCGTCGTCGAATCCTGCGCCGATAGCAGACCCTGAGCGGCTTGAGACTCCGCCTCCTGCAGCGGCGGCGGCGGCCGCCGCCGCCGAAGCTCCGAGAGCAGCCCGCCGTCTCGCATCTGCCTGTGCCGGACTATTGTGATGGTTGTTGTTCGCAGCGTCCAGCCAGCCGCCGAGATGTTGCGCTCCAGCTACCGCCGCAAGGGGCGTCTGCGTGCCGGACCAGCCCGGGTTGAGCTTGGACTGGAAGTAGTGCATGTTTGACATGCCGCCTGCGATGCCGGGTGTCGAGGCGCCCAACCCCAGGAACGGCGTGCCGAGATCTGGCGTGCCGCTGCGCAGACCGGCGCCCGCGAGGTGCAGATGCGATGACGGGAAGGGGAACTCGCCCTTGTCGCTGTTGAACCTCCGAAGCTCCTGCCTGTGGTACGGATTTGTGCTGGTGCTGTCGGTGCTCGCGTGATGCTGGTGACCGCCACCGCGCCCAACACCGCCGCCGTATCGTCTCCTGTCGAGCTCGGCGTGTCGCCGGCGCTCAGCGGCCTTGATCGCATCCGGCACGTCCTTCCCGCCTCCTCCTCCGTGATGCCTGTCTTGCTTTATCGTCGGCATCGGCGGCATAGTCGTGGCCCCGGTTCTGGTGCTGGATGCACCCAGCGTCTCTATACTGGCCATCATGTGCTCATCACCGCCGTCGTCGCCGTCGTCGCCATATCCACCATAGCCGCGAACACTACTGCCCGTGGCATCGGTGGCAGCGCCATCCTCGTCCTGCTGCGCATCCTCGTCGTCACCGTAGTCCACATCTGGATCTTCCTCGTAGAAGTCCGGCAGAGGATCGCAGATGTCCTTGAGCACGATCTGCGGCGCGATAGACCCAAACTCGAAGTCGTGCACCGCGACCGACTTTATGAACCGCGGCAGGGGGACAGCCTGGAACTTGGTGTGCACGAAGTCGCGGATGCTTGCAGCCAGCGCCTCGCCCTCCGGGCCGCCCGTGAGGGTGTCCCAGTTCAGATCGATGGACATGATGGACCCCGGGGTGTCTTGTCGGTTGAGAAGGTGCTGGTTGCTGGTATTGGTTCCCAGGTGGGTTACTTCAGACAACCGCGCAGTTCCTGGACAGTGAGAGACCACGTATTGCCGCGATTAGCCCTTGGCGCCTATGATCTTATTTGTGGCCGTTCCATTTGGCCGGTATGAATCTTGTGGTCAAAGGATGTAGTGTTGATGTCCTGAAATGGATTGCCCTTGGCCACTCGTCTAGGTGCAGCTCCGCCAAATGCCCCCGCCAAACGCTCCAGGTGGGCCACAACCAGAGGCTTCAACCATCACACCATGTTGCTGCGATAAATTGTGCGCGCTCAGAATCAACACTAGTCTCGCCATCAAGGTTGTTTTATCGCATCGAAGGAATTCTACTGTATCAATTGTACGCTACGCTACGCCAGGAAACTGCTCTACATATGCTCGCCGCGCTGTAAACATATAGCGATGAAGCCATGGACGTCATAAATCATTAGGGAGCATGTCGTGCTCAAAGAGCGCAACACAGCAGGGAGCGCATCCAATGTCTCTCAACTATGTTCCGCAACGACCACCTTATCGTCGCTGGGGACATGGACGTCCGAGTGTGGTCGGGCCGCTAGCAAGGGCACATTGAACTGGTGCCAGCAGTTGGGGGCTTGGAGAATGTACCTGAAAGTTGGATTAGCATCGAATAGATCTTCCTTGACATGCATTCGCGGTCGAAAACCTACCTCGCCATAGCCTCTCGGAACCGCGACTTATACTCCTTCGGACTCGTCACGGTTGGCCGGTTGCGACCACCACCCGCGAACCCACGATCCTTGATCCAACTCTCCAATTTCTTGTCCCAGGTGTATGTGCGAATACAGTCGATGATTCCAACGACAAGCTCCTTGCGAGTCTCATCCACCGCGATCATCAGAGAGTAGTCCATGACGTTCTGACGCGCCAGGAAGAGTGTATCGTTCCAGACGGATGCACGGAGAAGCTTCTTGGAGTGCTCACGGGCGAACAATGGTGATTCGTAGATGTACTCAACCATGTTCTCGTCCAAGAGAACCTCGTTCTGCTCGCCGGTCGACTGGATCTTTCGGTTTCGCATGGACCCCTTGAGGTCAAAGATCCGCGTGGGTGCACGGTCGTAGAAGAGATTCTCCATCAGCAAGAGGTCCAGTTTGATATCTATACCTGTCACTGGGTTCTTGATGATGACCTGAAAGAAGCCCAGCATCTTGGCGATGACTGACGGCAAGTCATGGAAGAGCACCTCATTCATAATCTGGAAGTAGCCCGGAGCGAACCTCAAAAACGCAGTCACCTCCACGGGAGACAGGGACTGGAATCTGTGTTAGCGTGATACAACCATGGCGCTGACAAACATTATTGGATCACAAACCTTCATGACAAGTCTGTCGTCCTGAGTCTTGAGGAACACAGATTTTGTCTTTCCACCCTTGGAGTCCCACTTCAAGCACCTAGAGAGCGATTCGATGATGCGATCCGAAGCGCCACACTTTCGGCGGAGTGCGTCGAACTGCTCCGCGTAGAATATCTTGACGAGCATCTTGGCGCCCCCTTCGGAGAACTGGTACTTGTAGTGGCTGCTGGATTCAGAGCGAAGACTCTCTTCCAGCACTTCCTCCTCCGTGATTGTAATCTCTGGTCTTGTGGAAGGATTGGGCTGCGAAGATTGCCGCTTCTGCTCGAGCTCGGCTGCACTTGAAACGGACAACCTGCGCTGGTCGTGGAGGTGCTGCGTTGGTGTCTCCATGTCACCATCGTCGCCTGTCTCCTCATCCGATGCATCATGCTGTTCTTCCCACGCCATTTGCTCGCTCAAATTTTTCTCTCGAAGTCTCGACTCAAGCCGAGCTCTGCGAGATCTTGCCATCTTGCCTCGGTAATCCTCAGAGCTCAGCGCGAACGCAATGAGCGAGCTTGGCTCGTCCTCGCGCACGATGATGTCCGAGTCGAGGAAAATGTGGTCCTTAGGGTTTAGAGGGTAGTCGAGGGGCAACCATTCTGCGGAAGACCGCTCGTTCCAGAAGTTGGTCAGCACCTTCATGAAGTTCGTCTTGTCATGTTTTGGCAGCTCCAGTGGGATCTCTGTGGCCGAGTCAAGCGATTCCGCAATCTCCTCCAGTGTAGTTCCGTCAAGAATTGAATGTTCCGTATCGCTGTCGCCTTGCTCGTCATCTGTTGGCCCGTGACTGGCTGTGGCAGTCTCGTCAGCCGTGTCGGCTTCAGTTGGAGCCTCCTCGTGTTTCTCGCCAGATTCAGCGAGCGGGGTTTCAGCCTCTATGTCTTCCTCGTTGCGCCTTGACTGCATGTCCGGTGCATCCGTGAGAGGACCGACTGCAAAAATGCTTGGGTCTTTGTCTAGGGATTTCTGATCATCGTCGATCGGGTTGGGCTCCTGTACAGCTTCGTCTACATCTTCGTAGACTTGTACAATTGCACGAGTCGTCGAATGTTGCAGCATTGGTCGAGAATGACTCATCTTCGCGGCGCGCTTCCTTCTGTCCTTCTCGCGTTCCTTCTCAAACTCGCGGCTCAGCTGCTCGAAGTGTTTTCGAATGGTGGAGACACGGGAGTCTTTCTTTCCGACGAATCTCGGGATCGAGGATTGATTCGCCTTACGGGATCCTCGCAAGCCAAAAAGCTTCTTGTCCCCCTTGGAAGACTCGTTCGTCGGGACCTTGCGCAGCTCCAGCCCAGGGGACGGCGTGTCGGTTGGCGTCATTCTGTCTCTCCCCTTCCCGGCACTAAACATCTTTCCGCTGATGCCGATCTGCGACTGAGTTCTTGGCAGAGTTGGCAAGCCACTTGCTGGCGTGGAAATCGCGCGCAATATTGGAGGAGACACAGCCAAACCCGCTCGACGGGCCGGAGCACGTTCCGTTGCCGTGATCACAGATTCTGCACCGCGCTCGACTCTCTCAGATTCAAGCTTGCTTGCGATGTGCGCCTCTGCCAGCACCACTTCCTGTTGCTGTTTGCGCAACTGTTCAAGGTGTTCCGTGACTGACTTTGGCGTAGCTGAATCAAGTACCTCCCGGCTTGTGGGCGGCCCCTCCGTCGCCGTATTGTCCTCTGGTGGCGGAGCTGATATCGCAATGGGCGTTGGAGTTATCTCATCAGGCCCTCCTGCCTCGACCGCTTTCGTAGACTCGACCAGCTGCGTAACCGGAGCCTGTGGCGTAGCCAAGTCAAGAGGCTCGACTCTTTCCAGTGTTTCGACTGTTGCGGCGGCCATAGCTGGGCTCGGCTTCGTGCCATGCAATGGCTGCTCCGAGTCTGGAGACTGCGGAGTTTCTAGTGGCGTTTCGAGCGGTGTTTCTAATGGCGTCTCTAATGGTTCGTCCGGATTAGGTGCACTCGGCTTCTCTCCATCCGTAGTCGAATCACCACGATCTGCGGTGTCAGCTGATTCAGATGGTGCCTCGTTACTTGCAAGCGACTCCTTCGACTCAGTAAACATCTTACGCAGCTGCAACATTGTAAGTCGACGGATATCCTTCTCCGACGGGAGGAAGTCTGCCTCGAACTTGGCAAAAGCAGCATCCCACTCTGTGACATACTCCAACATGTCTCGTACCACGGCGTTTAGTGGAATGACTTCATAATACTTGGAGTTCATGTAGGCTCCTTGCAAGCCTCGTATGAGATATGCGTGATCGTCGATGATCTTCTTGTTGAGCCGCTCAACCTCTGCCCTACACGCCTCGGCTTTCTCCGGCAGAATTGTATCGAGCTTGATTGTCTTCAACCTGGCTTTGACCGAGGTTGTGAATTTGGTCCAGCGCTCCTGGGTGTGAGTGAAGATCTCATTCTTCATGTTGAGGTCGTGCTCGACCTTCCACGTTAGCCGAGCGCGTGGAACAATGATCTCCAACAAGTCAATCGGATCATAGTGGACGCGGACGATCTTGTTGCTGAGCCCGAAGTATCGGATGTGATCACGATGATGATCGTGTGGACAGTTCCAACTGCTCTCGTCCTCATCTCGGACGAGATGGGTGCCCCGACTCCAAAAGGAGAGCTCCAGGTATTTGCCAAATGAGTACTTCCAGGTGCCCCTCGACATCTCCATCTCGCTTGTGTCTCGTTTGCAGAGCTTGCAGTAACTCCACATCATAATGTTCTGACGGATGTGGCTGCCCTTTGGTGCCTCTTCGAGAAATACCGTAATCCGAGCCTCGCCATGGACGTATGTGCGATGGTGCTCATGCATCTTGCGGTCGCAGCCATTAGCAGTGCAGAGAGAATCAGCGCCGAAGCTGATGTCTTCTATGTACTGACCCAACGTGCAGTCAGGATCCATGCTGCCATTGTTCTCGGTATGCTCGTCGTAAAAGGCGATCGCAACTAGACCTGGTTCGACACACGGGATCTTGGTCTCGGTGCATACAACGGAATGGAGCACAACGATGTTCTGGTGAGAGAATGGGTCGAAAAGATCGAGATTGCCTTGAATATAGTTCTCCCACTGTCGTGTCTGAGTCTGATAGTTATATAGTGCCTTGTCATACTCGGCATCGTGTACAGCATGGAGGATCTCCATGATCTGTCGAGGTGCTTTCTGGCCTGTCTGATGGACCATGTGTGGCTTGATCAGCTGGAACTTCTGTGGTTTAGCCTTCTCGCTGTCGCCCCGCTCCTCAACGACATCCTGGTCTCGCAGTCGTTTGAGATGAACGAGGCGACGCTCCTGCTCTCTCGCTTTCATCAGCAGATATGGTTGACTGAACCTGACGAAAGGTGATGCAGACAAAATTCTAGTCTCGTACTTAGCGACTACGTCACTGTAGTATTGCGGCATGGGAATATCCTCGGGCACTTGGCTATCGTGCGACTCCCGAGCATGTGTTTCGTGCAGAGACACCAGGCGGTCTGTCGGATCAAGTGTTTCTGGTGCCACGTTCTCTTTGCCACCTGGCTCTGGTGGCGCTACGACACTTGCATCTGCGGTCGTAGAATCTTGGCTTGGCGGCAGGTCCTCGAGAGTCATGGTCGAAAGTGTTCGTTGACGTTCTGTGCTGTCATCCGAAGGTTTCGTGTTCCAGGAAGTAGTAGTGTCATCTGTTGATTGAGAAGTGGGAATACTATCAGTCGTGGGGAGTTGGACAAAAGAGTCCCGCATGAGACACGACTCGAGCTTGAGGTTGTAAACGACGTAGACCATGAACTCAGTAATGCGCTTCAGCTTGGCCAGTGTCTTCGTCGGAGCTCCTCTCAGTGCGATAGTACAACCCAGCTCTTCTTGCAGTCCAGTGAGGAAAATGTATGTCTTCTTCCTGCCGGCAATTTCCTCATTGATATAGGTCTTTACCTCGAAGCCACCACTCTTTCCGGTCTCGAAGTCCGGAGGAGGTAGTGCGAGCATATCCACCGACGAGATGATCTCCGTCTCCAGGCAACGTGAGACTGCTGACAGCACTGTGGGCTTGACATTGTAGGCGACGGCAATGTTTGCATCTGCAAGCATCTGCAAAGCTGGCCCCGAGATGCCTTTTTCTGCGAGTAGCAAGTGCGGCCTCAGATTGACAATCCGGTGAACAACAACTCGCAAGAATTCCTTCTCCTGCTCCATCACAGGCTGCAAGCTCATGAAGTGCTGCTGGTGGCGCTGATATTCGATGGGGAAGGAGACAATGACTACACGAGGGTTCACGATCCGTCGTGGCATGGTCTTGAGCGCGAGCTTCTTGGTGAATATGACTCCAGTGACATAACTTGTGTCGCTCGGCCGACCGCCAGGGATCTTCTTGAGCTTTACATAGTGGCGGATGTCCATATCATCGCCGCGGTCAATGTCCGGATCTACTGATGATGTGCATTTCAGCAGAATTGGCATGAGTGCTTTTTCCCAAGATGAAACATGCTGTATATTGGCATCTTCGAGGAGTTGGCGAAGCAATTTGCGGACGTGCGATAAGCTTGCAGGGTTCAGTTCGAGACGCGGTTCTTTGTCGCCCTTCATGGACGAGCTTCTGGTCAGACGAGAAGTGGAATACTTCGGGCTATCTGCGAAGTGTTGTAGTGTCTCCACAGATGTCGTCGGACCTTTCACGCTGGATGATTTAGGACGAGGAGATCGACCGTGATGCGTGCTGACCGTGCTGAGATTCCGGCGACGATTTGCTCGAGCGTAGTTGTACACGCCGTTGCCATCTTCGTAACCTCGGCTGAGGAAGCTGAGACCGCTGATGCTCTTGTCTCCTTGCGTGCGCGCCCGATTTCTTCTTGCAGCGCCCAGGTATGGACCGAAGCTCGGTTTGTCGTGGTCGAAGCTTGTAGGGTGAGGAGTTTCATCGCCTGCCATGGTCGCCATTATGCTCATCTGTTCATCGCCACTCGACTCATCGGACAAGTATGGTGCGAGATCTGGGTCAATCACATTGTCGTCGTGGAAAGCGTTCAGGCCGGATCGTTTGGCGGCATCGTCATTCAGTGAATTTCGGAAAGGCGCACGATTGTCTGCATTGCTTTTGATCGACCTCCAAAGGTTATGCTTGGAGTGGTGCCTCCTATGACCGGCTGACTGAGGGCGGGCAGTTGTCATCGACTTGAGAGACCGCGAGGAGCTTGGTCGGTCGAGCTGAGGTGCGTCGATCTCGAGAATCGCAGAATTGCGGTTTGAGGATTCCCCGATGCGACGTGTGGCGGGAATGGCCATCATTGGTGTGGTCTTTGTCCTTGAGTCTTCGTCTTGTGACTTCCCAGGTAGTCCTTCATCCTCTCGTTCACCTTCAGGCAGCCTGAGACTAACAGACTTGGCGTGGCTCGGTCGGAATATGCCAGGGAGATAGGAATCGTCCGCAGATTCCTCCGACATGTTGCCATCCTGCCGCTGACTGATGATATTCAAACAAGGCTTGCAGACTCGCAGAGTGCCCGGGACGCCAAACCGTTGCCCGGAAATGATGGATGTGCATTTGCTGTCAAAGATACAGCCACAGGTGCGACAGTGGTGCTTGCGACGAAAGGCCGAGAACGGGGTGGCGCACAAGAAACACTCATTACACGTTTCGTCCGCCATCCAAAAATCCTTGCTCTGTACTTGCTTCCGCATAGACTCGAGCTTGGCATTTACAGCTTCGGGTGCCCCCTCGTCAGTGGTGGTCCCCGGGATCTTCAGAGTGCCGGCTCTCGTACGCTGAGACCTGCCTACGTTTAGCCAGGAATCATGATGGACCTTGCTGTGAGCAATGGTGTTGACTGGACTGGCCTCGGCAGTCTGGTGAGACATCGAAGACGACCTTGAGTGGGCAGTCCGTGTTCGGGATGTTGAAGGGCTGATCCTGTCGATCACAGCTGGTCTCCGTGAATCTCTAGCTGACAGTCGGACAGCGTGACCCAGAGCTGACGCATCGTGCAGTGGCTGTGCAACGGACACAGCACCATACGGTGAGCCTAGGGGAGGGCTGGCCAGCGAGTCCGCACTGCCGTCTGCACTCATAATAAAAGGCGCGGACGCCTTGTCGATAGATTCTGCGGACCGGTATACCGCCATCCCCTCTACAGGTGATAGCGGGGGCTGCCCATCCACGACCTTGACGTTACTTTTCCGTCGACCATCTCGGCCGTCTTCGGAGTGTCGGAATGCGCTGACAGTGATTGGCGCAAGAGCAGCGGTCGGCTTCGGACCAAAGTCTCGGAGGCTCTGCCGGTTTGCGGCAATCCCCTTGGAGCCTGTGGTCCCTACCTGATGAATGGCGGAGGCGGATCTGGGAGCTTGAGATGCTGTGGACAGATTCTCAGTGTTGGAAAAGCCGTCGGGTGCCAAGCACGGGTCAGAAGCGGTCGCAGTAACACTGAATCCGGTTTTGATCGAGTTCACTCGCGTGGAGGCGGCGATGGACCCTCTTGAGCTTGGAGCCCTCAGGCTATCTGTCTCCGCTATATCATGACTGATCTTCGTGGCTGGGGCTTCTTTGTCGCGATCACGCTCCTTCTGGCCATCTTTCCCTACCGTCTGACTTGACGGGTCTCCTTTGAACCGAAAGTAGCGACTGAGACCGCTGAGCCCATTCTGCACGAGGTCTCCTGCGATGCCTTTGCTGTCTGCGACTGCAGCGATCTCAGGTGGCGGGGCGATATCATTGAAAGTGGTGAGCGTATCCTTCTGCGCGGCAGAATGGTGGATTTTGTCCAAGGCTTGTGCGAGCTGGACCTTGTCTACGGTGATCGAGGCTCGCGACGAGGGTGTGACCGAACCATCAGAGTGCTCCGTGACGGCGGTTGGCGAGACGAGTATTGCGGGCGAAAGCGGCACGAGGTCCGCAGGAGGCTTGCCTGACATGGTTTCCGGTATGTCGTTGCGGTATAACCCCTCCGAGGGTTCGTCTTAGGCCCCCGAATGCAGCGAAATGCTGTTGCGACACTGTCCACCGACCTGACCAAGCAGCATATTGTCCGATAGGACGCTGGCGAGAGCTCGCGGAACGCGATGCGCGGATATATGTTGTTACCGCGGCCCTTGTACGACCGTAGAGTTGGTTTGGAGGTTAGAGCATCGTTGGGACGAGGAATGTTGCGGCGGCTGGCGGTTGTGCTTTTATTGAAGCTGTTGATGTTGGGACTGCTCCTCCAGGCAGGACGGTTCTAGCCTGGAAGCTGCGATCAACAGCTGTGACGCACCTCGGGTTCCACATCCCAGCCACGGGTGGGGTTGCTGCATCGTTGGTGAGTGACAAGAACCTTGGACATCGTAGTATTTAAGCTCGAGGTCCTTTCTTGTCAAACATGAACCAGGACTTTGGATGCAACATTTATTGCGATCCGGTACCATGTACGGCAGCCCCGACCCGTCACGCCTCCAAGGACAATTTTGATGCCTGAAGGGATCCTGTGGTCAAAGTTATCTCAGGAAAGGGTGTGGTTGTAGCATTCTTAATGGGTTTTCCTCAGGCACCCCCACGTGATAGCGCAAGCAGGACCCCGCAGAACCCACTCTTTTCCGAACCTGCCAGACGCGTCGACCTGCAACTCGGCGCGTGTCGCTTCCACGACGAACCACGAGCAGAACCATCCAACGTCTCATCACCAAAGCCATCAACAAGACCACACCCTTGTAGCTGCAGATCTGGCTACACAGCGGGCTGTGGTTTTGTCTCTCATGCATTTCCTGTCTGAATAACGTTACTCTGAGCCATGGCGGGCTCCCAGATCGATGAACTGGACTACCTGGCAGATCATGCCCTGCAGGCACGACTTTTCAAGATTAGCACTGAACAGCAATCGCTTCTGAGCAAAGACGACGCATGGACTATCAGTCCCAGTAATATCCCGAAGGCCGTCCTTGAGCATGTCACGGCACACCTTCAACGCCAGAAGGTGGCGGCATCCACGAGCGGCAACACCCAAGAGCAGGCCGAGGACCCACCTACTCCGGCGCGCAGTCCATCAGAACTTCAGGAGTTTGAGCGATTTGACAGCCAGCCTCCAGAGGAATCATCGGCTGATGAAAATGGTGACAATGATCGATGCGAAGCCCAGGGATTGCGGGAGATTCCGCGTAGTTCATGGTCGACCAGTCCTCTCCATCACATGCACCCGCCACGCCAGATGCCGGAGTCTCACGAAGATAATGGCAACCAAGACGACGACTTCATCACACAGCTTCCGGATCTTTCGCCGCCACGACCAACCGCTATGGACAGCTCAAAATCACTGAGACCAACCTTTGACTTTCCTCAAAGCAGTATTGGACAGGACGACGACGACGAGCTAGAGATGGAGATCCCGACCAGACTGGAGATGCCTTCAATGTCTTTGAATCGTGCAGCTGTGCCGGTCATGGCGACGCCTCCATCTGCACAGATAGTCCCTTGTAGCCTCGAGCCGACTGAGAGACGGGCGGAAGAGCCAGCTAGACCGCAGAGCAGAGCCGGTGCGAAACAAACTCGATATGCACCAGTGACCGCACTGTATCGTCCTGCTAGGCATGTAGAGCCTGCACCAGAACGTACGGAGTCGACCGCCAAGACGATGTTGGAAGACGAAGGAGATGACAACCTGTCGAACACATTCCCCACAGATTCATCTTCGATAATCCCTTCCACACATCAAGCTTCCAGTCATGAGGACAGACCGCCCACTGGAGGCTCACTCCTGCAGACAGCAGAACAGCCAGTGCCGTCCGGAATTGGAGCTCATTCGTCAGGACCCAAGGACCAACTGCCTCCATCACCGATTCATAAGCCAGGAAACGCTCAAAAGGCGAAACTAATAAGTCCTTCGCCACCAGTTGTGTCTGTCCCTTTGCATCCAGTTGCAAAGACACCCAACAAGGCCAGCGTTGGCAATCCACCAGAAGAGACTTCTCCCTTCAAAAGCTTCTGCGCTGCATACGTGACCTATACAGGAAACACTCGGTCCTTTGTCACAGCATGCATCTATATCCAGTTACAGCACAAAAAGATCCGCTCCTCTCTGTACGACGACTTCATAAGAGCATGGCACGAGGGCTACTACGCTTATGTGAGAAAGTGCGACAGCGCAGTGCCTCCAGTACCGGCTGCGCACGCATACGCATGGTACAACGAGATGGACGACGATCCGTTATACACTTTGCGCGTGATCACAAAACAAAATCTCGAGTCCGTACTTGACGCTTACCCTGACGAAGTAGAGGACGCACAACGTCGCCTAGGAATTGTTTCAGAAAAGAAGCAAGCACCCTCGCGGCAAGCGGAAGAGCTAGTGCTGGTGCCCAGTGTGCCGCAAGAGACCAGAGCACCAACCCTGCCTCCCGCTGAAGCCCCAATCCTGATTGACGAGGACGAAGACGGCAATGACAATGGCGAGCAGATTGCTGGAGAGAGGACCCTGGCACGTGCTGAAGCATCACCCGAGTGCAGTATGCTGGAGGGCTGTCCTGTCGAGCTTTCCCCGATCGACTTTTCGAAATCCATGAGCGAGATCGACCTCGGACGGCAATCGGCCAAAGAGCCAGTCGTGAGATCGCTGGTTCGTTCGCACTCGGAAGCAGGCAAGCACAAACGTAAAGCAAGTATAGAGATTGTCGAGAAGCCACCGAAAAAGGTGCCGGTGTCCACCGATCGGACGACCCCGATGGCCCCGTTAGTGCCGGCGGCACCGCTGTCGCCGAGCCAGGTGACCATCCGGCCACGGACATCACGAGCCAGTCTGACGGGTTCAATGTTCAGCCTCGACCATCGCACGCCGACTTCCACAGACGCGAGACGGCGACGTTTTGCGGACGATCCGCATAAGCGAGCCGAGCACTTTAAAAAGTTTTTGCTCAAGAAACGGACTTCGGGAGCCAGCGATAGCATCATGAGCTCCGCGCCCACCTCTGCACAGAGATATGGATGAACGAATTTTGGGTCAGAGGAAGCAGGACACAGCTTATGGCAACATGTTTGTGCCGAAGTTGTCGTGCCATGACACGAGGAGATTTACTCACACATGACGACTTTAATGGAGGCTATGATACCAAAACAAATAATACAACCATCACAACATGCTCTATGAGCTAGGTCTTTCTATCATACACCCACCTTCCTGATGATGCCGAGATCATGTAGTTATCCCTGCCCACTGAACCTTCCCGCTACTGCTCCTCCTTGGCTTGCTCGAGCTTGGCCTCCTCCTCAGGGGTCTTGGTTCTGAGCTGCAGCGCATGGATGCCCCCCTCGGCGGCCATCTCGTCCTTGAGAAGCTGGTACACGACGCGGTGCCTCGCAGGCTGCATCTTGCCCTTGAAGTCCGGGGAAACGATGACGAGGCGGAAGTGCGTCTCGCGCGAGGTGACGCCGCGCATGGCCGAGTGGTGCGCGTGCTTGTGCGAATCGTTGTGGATCTCAAGCTTTGTGGGGGAGAGGGCGGCTGTGATCTGGCATGTGCGCGTGTGTGTGTAAGCGTGTGCAAGCAGTCAATTTGTACAAAGTCACATGTGCAAGGTTGTAGAGGTTATGATTCCCTCTGTCCGGGTCCCTCCTTACTGAACATGACAACGGAATGATACACAAAAGGCCAAGCCGCGGTGAAACTAACCTTGGAGCGGATGGCGTCCTCCATGGGAGTCTGCGAGGAGGCCATAGCGGAGGACAGCAACCTGCGGCGGGTAAAGTCGATCTGCCGAGACGGGGCGGTACGCAGGGCTTGCGGCAGCAGAGCCGAGCTGCTGCGGAACATCTAAGCTCTGATGACTGCCGCAGTTAGCACGCAGTTGGGCGTGTACTGTATGGGACCGGGTGCTGGGCCAGACGTCACCAACACTCTCTCAGTTTCCCAAGCTTCAGTCGTGCGGGCCGTGTGATCGGGGCGCCGTCGGGGTGCTTTTCCCAACAAAAAGTTCACCTGCAAGTCGATCGCAGAACAAGACCCGATGTTGCAGAACGGGGAGCGAGTCGCGGTGTCTGTGCGTGTGTGTCTGAGTCTGTGTATGCTTGCGCAGGGGGGGTCGACGGGGAGCTCGGCCGGGGCAGTGGAAGATGAGGGAATGAGGTTGGCGATCGGGGCGGGTGAAAATGAATTGCCGAGCAAGAGCAGAAAAGTGAGAGGGGCCGACGCCCGAGCTACATAGAGGAAAAGTGGCGGGTGCCGGTGCTTGCTTTGCCGGATGGGGCCCCGGACACAGGGTCCTCGGGCATTGTGTCCTCACGCAAACATTGGGATGGCATGGTTGGCGGAAGGACTCGAGCAGACGCCCGAGGCCAAGGGCAACGGCTGCTATGGCCTTGGATACTTACCCAGAAGAGGCGTAAGTCCAGTTTTAATGATGTAGACGGCGAATGCTACCTGCTCTGTATTGTACCGTAGACGTCAACTCGGCCGCTAGAATCGACGATAAGATACGGGCTCCACCCAGCCCAGGCGCCGGGACTACTTTTGACGGCGGACTCGGCGCTCTATTCTTTCTTGGGGCGAGCCGGCCCCGCGCAGAAGAAGTTCGAGAGGTCCATTCTGATCGGGAGGACATCAATTCCACCCGGCGCAGCTCCAGTCGATCCCCAACACTCGGCTGGCCCGCGGCTTTGCCTGTCCTTCCGATTCCCACCCTGCCCAGCCCTGGTCCTCCTTTCCCGTTCTGGCCCCCCGTCATGGCGCTGATTGGTGGCCGCAGCGTCGTCGTCGCCTCTGGCTGCTCGGGGCCTGCTGCTGCTGCTGTAGTTGTGCGCGCAACAGCTCCGGCGGCGAGCGTCTCCACGCTGCTGGCCCTCCGCAAGCCCGGCCCCCGGTCCCGGCCCTTAAGCATCTCGGCTGCTCCTCTCCAACAGCTCTTGTCCGCTCAGTCTCTCTACTCTTCCTCATCCTCACGACATATCCGCACAGCTTCACGCTCCATTGCGTCTTCACCAGCGCGGGCGACACTACGGACACCTCCTTACCCAGTGACCAGCTCGTCGTTCTACCCGGTGGCTGTATCAACACATCAGCACCAACCCGCCAGAATGGGCTCGACCGCCACCAGCCTCTCACTGCCCCGGCTGCCCCTCTTCGAGGCTATCGCACAGCACGACCCAAAGTCGACAGCCGTCGTCCACTGCCTGTCCGGTCGTTCCTTTACATACGGCGAGCTCCTGCCCGATGTCTACCGCGCCCGCGAGCGGCTATACGAGGCCGCCGGCCGCTCCGACATTGAGGGCGAGCGGGTCGCCTTCCTGGTCGAGAACAGCTACGACTATGTCGGTATGTCATATAGGATACGGACACCACCCTCTGTGACCTGAGGAACTACTTTTCTGACACCTCTATCTGCACAGTCACCTTTCTCGCGATCCTCGCCGCTCGGGCCGTAGCGCTGCCGCTGTCTCCACCATTCCCCGCGCCGGAGCTGCAGTACATCATCTCGCACGCCGAGGCCCTCCTCTTCGTCCACTCTCCCAAATTCGCCTCGAAGGTGTCCGAGGTGCTCTCCACACCATGGCCCGAGGCCTCGCCAAACCCGAACCCCAAGGTCGTCGAGATGCCCAAGCACTTGGGCATCTCCCCGTCCTCCTCCTCCTCCTCCTCATCCACCTACTACGAGCCCGTCTCCCTCACCGAGGGAGACTCCGCCGGCGAGGCCGCGATGATGCTGTACACCTCGGGGACCACGAACCGGCCCAAGGGGGTGCTGATCCCCGAGAGCGCCCTCACGGCGCAGAGCACCGCGCTGCGGCGCGCGTGGCGGTACACCCCCGAGGACAGGCTCCTGCACGTGCTACCGCTGCACCACATCCACGGGACCGTCAACGCCGTTATCACCCCGCTGCTGGCCGGCAGCACGATCGAGTTCCTCTTCCCGTTCAACGCGGACGCCGTGTGGCGGCGCTTCGCGAACCCGTTCCTCCCGGCTACTACTGACGCCCCCGCCGCCCCCGCCGCCAGCGAGGTCGACAAGTTCGCCAGCATGCGCCGCGACAAGATCACCTTCTTCACCGTCGTCCCGACCGTCTACACGCGCCTCATCTCGACGCACAAGCTGCTCGACCAGTCCTCGGCCTTTGCGCAGGCCTGCCGGACCGCTGTGTCCCCGGAGCACATGCGCGTGAGCATCTCCGGGTCCGCGGCGCTGCCGACGCCCGTGAAGCGCGCGTGGAGGGACCTCTCGCTGGGCAACGTGCTGCTCGAGCGGTACGGCATGACCGAGGTCGGCATGGCCCTGTCCTGCGGGCTCGACTTTGGCGACCGGGTCGACGGCAGCGTCGGCTGGCCGCTGCCGGGCGTCGAGGCGCGGCTCGTCGAGACCGACACCGGCAAGGTCATCCTCCCCGGCCACGAGACCGACCCGGCCACGGGCAAGGAGCGGCAGGGCGAGATCCAGCTCCGCGGCGCCAACGTGTTCCGGGAGTACTGGCGCAACCCGGCCGCGACGGCCAAGGAGTTCGTGCCCGCCGACGCCGGCGACGCGAACCAGGCGAGCTGGTTCAAGACCGGAGATGTCGCGGTGCGCCGGCCCGTCCCCGAGTCCGCCGCGGCGAAGGGCACGTCGAAGTCCGGCGACTGGGTAGGCTCCTCGGCCGCCCCTGGCAACGACACAATGTACTTTATCCTCGGCCGGCAGTCCGCCGACATCATCAAGTCCGGCGGCGAGAAGGTGTCCGCGCTCGAGGTGGAGCGCGAGATGCTCTCCCTGCCCGAGGTCAGCGAGTGCGCGGTGCTCGCCGTGCCCAGCGGGAAATGGGGCCAGAAGGTCGGCGCCGTGGTCATCCTCGACAAGGCCTTCGTCGAGTCGGGAGGGTCCTGGAAGCCTATGGACATGCGCCGCGCGCTGAAGGGCAGACTGGCAAACTACAAGATCCCCCAGATTTTGCGTGTTGTCGAGCACATCCCCCGCAACGCGATGGGCAAGATCAACAAGAAGGAGCTCGTCAAGGCTGTGTTCATCGATGACTTCTCGGGCGATGAGATGTAGAGAAGACTGGGTCGCATCTTTTGTATATAATTGCATTCACGCTGGCGTTCCGTCACGGTTGTGCTTATTGGTCCATTATATATCACAGCTCACACTTCAGAACGTACACTCGGTGCGAACAAGCTACTGTCTCGGGCTGCAGCTGTTGCCACTCTGAATGATTCGAATTCCTGAGATTCCATCCCTGTAATACTCAATATGCTGCGCGCAGCCTTTTAAAACGGGGATGCTCATATTTTGGTGTATCATTTTGCCCTCCCTAACCATGAAAGCATTGTCATAAGTACATGCCTTAAAATTCTCCCTCATCCCTAAGAGATTGTCCTTTCGCCCTCTTATTTGTGCATGACAAGTGGATTTCCATGCTCATCGTATCGTGCAGCGCCGAGCGATCACAACGCCCCAAGAAGTGCAGGCACTCGGCAGTGCAAGCCGAGAAAAACAGGAAAGGGCCCAATGAAAATCGTTAAATGCCGTGTTTGTGTATCTCGCGAGCATTGCAAGCTCATCCATGTGAAGCGCACCGGATCAGACAGTGTACTTCGCCTTGGCTCTCGTGCTTCCACTGTGTGCGGAGTCTGTGTGGCCTGAGAACTCGACGACCTCGTTGGGAGGCAGCTGGAGGATCTCCTTGAACCGGTGGCCAATGTTCATCAGGATTTCCTGGCCCTTGGCCGGTGGCCGACCCTTGCCACCAGCAACATCGCCGTCACCGCGTCCAGGGATGGCCTTGCCGATAGTACGTGTCCAGACTCCCACGCGGAAGAAGGCCTTGCGGACGTTGACAACAACACCCATGACTTCGCCATCCTCCTCGTCCTCGAGGGTCTCGCCCACAGCGCCGAGCATAGTGTGGAGCCAGATCTCGTTGATGTCGACATTGCGCTTCTCCTTGAAGCTGTATGACCACTTGCCGCCGTGCTTGTTCTGCGGGTCTTCCCATTCTGGCCGGACGCCCTCCTTGAAGAGGTGGTAATCTGACTTGAGAGCGAGGTCGGACACTCCGGCAATGTTGTTCTGCAGGTGGGCAAGAGTCAGAACGGCTCTTCGAGTTTGGCAGTGATTAGAGTGAAATTTCTTACGTAAATGCCCCAGAACTCCTCGACTGAGTTGAAGGTGATGACTTCCTTGAGGAGGTCGTTCCAGTTGTCGCCCTATCAGAAAGAAGCAATGTCAGCACCGAGCCTATTCGGGTGATGTGCAAAACAGCGAGCATACCTTTCCTGTGGAAGGCTTGGTGAACCACAGAGTCCACTTGCTCTGGAGAGGGTGCTTGACGTTGAAGTTGTCCTTGTCGTGGAAGACGGTCACAACCTTGTCATCGGCGGCAGCGCCCGTATCGTTCTTGTCCCCATCCGGGTTGTCGATGGGGATGGTGGTGAGGTCGACTTGCTCAGCCATGGTAGTGGTTGTGTCGTTGAGTTTGTTGTTGGTGGACGGAAGGTCGATGCGGCACTGGCTACCAGCTCGGGTTGAGGTGGGAGCTGAAGACTTTCTGCACGAAGGAGCTGTGATGCGCAGTTGCGAGTGGGAAGGCACAGAGTGAGCGGTTGCGCGCTTCGATGTTGGGATGTCGTCGGAGGGCGGAAGGTCGTTGCAGGTGCAGTGTTCTACGACGGGGAAGTTGCGGAACGTGGGTGACCTCGAAAAAAGATGGACTTCGCGCGGGGCGTGGGCGGAGGAGGGGCTGGTTCGATTATGCGGCTCGACTTTGCACCAGGCAGAAGACAAGATGGCGTTTGTGGTGAGCGGCGTGGCTGTCGCTGTAGAGTCGGTCGCTCTTTTGGTCTGTGTCTCGAAGATCCGCAGAGGCAAACTTCAAAAGGGTCGGAGTGGATGGGGCAGGAGTTTTACAATGGCAGCACTGAAACTGTCCCCAGGCCTTTGGTCCCTGCCAGCTCGAAATCGAGGCCGAAGGGTGGTTTGGCCGCACTTGGTGGGGCAGCTGCCTGGGCAAAATTTCAGAAGCCAGCCAGAGGCAGGCACGGGCACAGGCACGCTGGGGAGCTGGGAAAGCGCCTCCAGTCGTGCATGTGGCGGTGCAGCCCTGCAGCCCCTGTGGCTCCCCCCTGTTTCACTGGGTCGTCGGAGTCCAATTCTAGCTGTTGCTAGGCTGCAAAACTGGTCGTATTCATTCATGGACGTGTTGGCCAAGGCTCACTCGAGGTAAGGTCTTAGGGGCAATGCGTACGGCCAAATCAAAGTCCTGCAAGGAATGACAGTTCACCAGGCATAGAGCACTTGTTTTGCGGAAATTATAGTGGCAGTAATAATATCTGTCTAATACAACTACTTCGCAACGCTCCGTCTCCCGGCTGGGCAGTCCCTCGTACCTAGTCGCAACCCCAGTACACCAGCATTTTGAATCCTCAGAGCGTCTGTTATGAGCAGCTCTTCCACAAACGTTGGCTGTGTTGGACAGTCTTAAGAGATGTGAGCCACCTCCCCCGTCTTGGAAGGCGCACACATCATGCCTCAGATCTCGAGCGAGGTGATCTCAGGACCAGCCATGCCGTCAGCAGCCGGCGTCGCAGGCGGGAGGTTGTCCCGCTTAGTCATGATCCAGCACGAGGCGTACATATTGACACGATCGATACACGCTCCGTTCTCGCGCGAGCCATGGCACTTGGCGACGAAGCCATGCTTCTCGAATTCCTCCAGGTACCACGGCTTGAGACCAGAGGAGCGGCACATGACGCGGCCACCCATCTTTAGTGCACGGTTGAGCTTGCAGATCTGTGTCGTGGCGGCGGTAGACCCAGGGTCAAACCAATCCATGCTGTCCATCACGACGGCGACGGTCAGGGTGCCGGGGGTGATGCGGGCAATGACCTCCTCGATCTCGTCTGTGTGGATGCGCAGGCCGTCCAGGGCACCGGGCTGCGAAAGCTTGGCGTGGGCATGCTTCGAGAGATAGTCCGGGTGGCAGCGGGGCGAGAACTTGCCCTCGGCACAGACATAGTAGTAAGGATTGTCTGTGCCAATGTGTGTCTGCTCTACCATCGGGTCGAGCGTGTTAACCATGTACTCCCAGATTGCGTGAGATCGTGTGTTCTTTGCTCTGGGGTTCTCGCCACAGACTGCGGGCGACACGGCATGGTCGGCCTCGAGAATGGCAAGTTGGTTCTTGGGAACACCCAGCGCAGTCCACAAGAAGGACTCTTGGCTCACGACAAACTTGGACACAAGACGTGACAGGAGTGCGGGGCGGATCTTGTTGCGCCAGATCTCGCGCTGCTCGTTCAGCGTCTTGGCGGCGAGCAGCTCTTTGACAGCTCGGCGACAGCCGAACACCAGTGTGATCCAGCTGAATATGCGGATGGCATGTTTGGAGCCACCAGTGTCATAGAGGCCTCCCTTAAGCTTGGTGAAGATGTGCGAGTTGTTGTACCAGTACTGGAATGCTCGGCTAGACAGATGCGGGGACATCTTCTGTACCAGGAGAGAGCAGAAGTCAGGGTGCTTGCCCTCTCCGAAAATCTTCCAGAAATCTTCATATGGCAATGAGTGGTATGCGGCGACCTTGAGCTCAAGCAGATGGCATTGTGTCGGGTTGAGATCGACCGCGTGCACTCTTGCGGGGCCTTGCAGTGCGTACGACAAAATATTGTCACCCGCACTGCAGATCGCAAGGACCACATCATCAGACTTGAGGTTCAGAATGCGCTCGTCGACACGGGTATCTTCCCACGTGAAGGCATAGATGTACTCGTCATTGAACTGCTTGTGCTTCTGAAGTTGATCGTCGTAGTAGATCCGGTAGTGGTGGTTCTGGTAGAAGAACGATGGCAGCGGGAGATTCGCGGAAAGATTAACAATCGCAGCATCAAACGCCTTTGACCGAAGCTCAGGAGCGGCCTTCTCGACGGCACGGGACAGCGCCTTTGAGTGGTTGGCGGGGTGGAGGTAAGGCGACTCGGTCACAAGCGCGTCAACTTTTTCCACGATCTCGTGAGGCAGGCTGCTCGAGACAGGCTGCTTGTGGGTACCAATCCAGATGTAGTAGGGGATCGCACCGAGCGCGTAGTTGCGGTTGTTGAGGTTGAGGATGGTGCCAAAGCTGTACTCGACATAATCGCGGCGGCCTGGTTCCAGGACAACACGGTCAAGATCAAACCACGCTCGCCAAAACGTGCGACCAAAGAAGTTGACGTGGCGGTTGACACTGCCGCCTGTGTAGTTGCGGAAGCTAATGTCAACCTGCGACTGGACGTAAAAGTCGACGACGCCGACAATACCGTTCGGAGATAGGAGAGGAGGCAGCGAGTCGACGATCGAGTAGTAGTCAGGCTAAGGACGTGGTCAGGGCAAGCTGCAAATGGTTGAGAGGAGGGTGGCGTAACATACCATCATCGAGAGACTGTAGGACATAGTGATCAGGTCAGCACCACCGTGGGTCGGCCGCTTCTGAGAGAAGTAGCTCAGGCCGGGGGAGCGAGGGCGGTCGCCCGGGAAGGCTGGTTCATGGTCTTCCAGGCGGAACTTCCGAGCGTCATCACAGACAACTCGCACGTTCTTCCAGCCGAGGCGCTCGAAGCGTTTCTGGGCAACTTCGCAGAGAGATGGCGAGAAGTCGACGAGGTAGACACTGTCGAAGAATGTAGGCACGTCAACGAACTGCGCCATCGTCTCGATGTTGAACCCGGTTCCACCTCCGACCTAAGAAAACCCCCAAAATCAGTGACTCCGCTCGATATAGGGTCAGGTGGATCGCCCAACATACATCAACCCAGACACGTCTCTTGGAACCCGAGCCACTCTCCTGCGCTCTGACTTTGAGCTGAGCAGCGGCTAGAGCGAGCATGTCCTCGCGGCCCTTGAGGAGGGCCCTGCGGGTGGTGTCGTAGGCACCGGCCTGTCCCTTGTAAAAGCTCTCGAGCGCATCTTGCTGGTTGCGCTTGGCGTCGCCGCTATGAGGCTTCAGGAAACAGGAGTATGCGAAGAGCCAGAGGGACTTGAGCAAGCTGGGGTTCTCTGCAGTCTTCTCAGGCTTCGACTTGAGGCTGGTCAGGCACACGCCCACGAAGAGGACGACGGCAGCACCAGCGACATAGATTTTGGCTTGCGGCGTAGCCGGCAGAATGTTACCACCAGGAAAATCCATGGTACTCTCGCATTGCTGTTGTAGCGGCGAGAGAGGAACGGTTGAATGTTACCGTTAGAGGTAGGAGTTGTTGAATGTACAGAAGACAAGGCAGTGACGAGGAAAGAGAAGGAGGGGAGCAAGGGAACGGCTGGGCGTGATCGTCTGGATGAGAGCGTTATAAGCCCTCGGACGAGGCCACTCTAGGCGCCACGCCCATCGCCTTTGTCTTCCACTTCGGCCATGGCAACCCGTTCTCGCTCCCGCGGCTCCTGTCCAGCCAATCGATGCCAGCGGGCAACGAGCGCACGAGTGAGGGGTCTGAGCATTGATACCACAGCAGAACTCACGCGAGACTGCATCGAGCAAGACGAGGGGCTTCGAGGCCGATCATGGTGAGGGCAAGGGACGCGGCGTTGTAGCCGAGCTAGGCAGGATTGTCCAATACAATGTCGAGAATGCAGCACTCTCCTCGTGGAAGGACCCTGAGGCGCAGGCTGCATGGGAGAGGCTGCCCCACCAGCTTGGCTGGGGTGCCCCTCACTGACACAGGTCAGGATATCGGGGCCTGTCAGGCGACTCCCTTGGGTCCATTCTGCTGGGCTTCGGGCGATCGAGGAAGCTCTCCTGCGTATTGACGTTGTGCCTCGCGTGGTGTTGTAGTCTTCGAGGATGATCCACCGTGGCGGGCGTGGGGGCAGCTCGACGTCGTCGTCCCGGGGCATGCAGTCTGGTGGAGCGGAACGGCCAGTCTCGCCCAATCATCCAGACCACATGTTGACATGTCTGGGGAAGAAGCCTCCATGACTTGCCCGAGCTGTTTCTGATGAGATAATATGGCGAGGAGTCGCGGCGCTGCTCAAGACTTGCCCCGTTGAGCCGGCTCAGGACTATTTCGATATCTGCTGCGCGATTCTTCTGAATGATCCTCGCCTGACGTCTAGTTCTCCAGACTGCATCCAGAAACGCGATCCTTCGACCGTCCGTGTTGGGCCCTGTCACGGAGAACGGACCGGCAACAAAGACACGGACCGGTCGAGATCGGAATTCGAGACCCTTTCGTGAGTACGGAAATAAGGTCGCAGACCGTTGTGAGCCTGATGCCGCCCACTCTTGCTCCCTGGCATCAAGTGCCAGGTTCTCGATCGATGCAGTCGGCACCGTCAGCAAAGCCATGAATCGGGTGGCGAGCCTTTCAAGCTTGACGCCAACAATGAGGGAGACCGCTCTTGTTACCAGTCACAGACTGCGTACGCAGGGTGACATTGCGGGCTCTGACCAGACGCAGCAGCAGACAAAATACAGTCGGAGGCACATCAAGTTGTCGCACGTGTTGGGTCTGCGCTCCAGCAATGGACTGCCGCAGCAGCCGTGCGCTAATCACTCTGGATAGTCGACCTCGTGACCTACCCGAATCGTTGTTGATGAACCCTTCCATTATCTTCTGTCAAGTGTTCGCACCAATAGTTGTCGACCTAGCCCAATCCGCAACTATTTTTCTGCTGCCATTGGCGAACGAGCGGGACAGATGGCTCAAGATTCCCATGCTTCTCTGCTTGACTTGGGAGATGTATACTTCCAGGGAGCCACAGCCATGCTAGCATGATCTTCTCGTTATACAGCTGTACGGATGAGTCTGGGCTAGCTCAAGCATGGCCCAGTGGAAAGTGTTTTCTGGGCTGGTTCTGCCATTGTGGCCATGAAATCCCAGACCTCGAGCAGCATGGTATTGCCGGCTGCTTGCTGGGTGGGGGACTCGCGGTGTTCTCGTTGTCTGCCAGCACTCGAGTAGCAAAGGCGGGAGACCATCTGCCCGATCAAAGGCGAACAAGGTGGACTCGGATGGAGCAGCTTGGTAGAGATGCCGATCGACGCAATATATATGTGACAAGCAGAGTCCAGACACGAACACGACCTGGGAATAGTGATGCTGTGCAACGAGGAGCTGCATGCCAATGCCGGGCAGCCAAACTCACGTAGCGTACACGCGGAGATGAGTGTTCTGGTTTGGGCGTAGTGCATGCGGGTCGGCAGAGGCTCCGCCGTCGACACGACGCTGCACGCGAGTCACCAACGACTCCTCGACACTTATCGTGCACTGCTAGCCGCCGATAGCTAGTGCTTCGCTGGCTGGCGTGTCATTGCATGGGCCTGAGCAAGCAGAGCTTCGGGTACGGCAATTGCAGACTCGGCTTTCTGAGAGAAGCAGCGGCCGTGAACCACGCTGCACACGATCACGCGGAGTCTCAACGCGCAGCCACCTCACAACTCCAGCTTCAAGCTCCGTCACCCCTTCTTCCCCTTTTCGTTGACCCCTGCAGACCGATCGACCTACCACGCCTGTCTGGGCCGCGTCCGAGCACCACCAGCAACCCCGACAGCTCCGAGCTTGCTGTCGCGGCGCCACTCTTCGATTCTCATCACCAGTCCGCCGACTTGCGACGACCAATCTTTCTCGTCGTTTGGCGTCTCCCATACCTTCAACCGTGTCGAGCACCAAGGCCTCGTGAGCCTCGACGACACTGCGCCCATCTCACGATTTATCAACCACGATTGTCCCATCACGGTTGGGCGACAGTCACACGATCAATTCAAGGCCCATCGCGAAGACGCCCTCCCAGCATTGGAGGTGCATATCCGACCCTTAGGCCTGCCACTCCTCGCGACCATACCACTTCGCTCGATCGAACCACATCTGCACATAAACGACAACTGTTCACGACTCTTTGAGCACATCTTGAGTAGGGTGACCCGGCCTGTGGCAGGCGCGGGGTCACGTGGACTGGCGTAGGAGATGCAGACAGCCAAGACAAAGGCCGATGCCACGGGGAAGAAGGCCAAGGTCAGTCTGCGATTGCCACACTGGTGATTCTGCTGTGCTTCGAAGCTCTTTGAGGATAGTCGCTAACCTCTGCGCCTTCACGTACACAGCTTGCAAACTCGTACCAGGCACTCCTTGAGTAAGCATGCCTCTTTGCCACGAAACTCTCCCCTGGATACACCTTCTGACCGACCAACAGCGAATTCTCAAACAAGGACCTAAAAAATGTCGGGAACTATACCCTTGGGAGGCTGATAGGGAAAGGTTCCTTCGGAAAGGTTTACCTCGCAACGCATAAGCTCACGAATGGCTCGAAAGTCGTGCTCAAGTCTGCAAAGAAAGACGACTCCAATCTTGCCAGAGAGATCCATCACCATCGCCAATTCGTCCATCCGCACATAGCCCGGCTCTATGAAGTCATTGTCACGGAGAACCTGGTTTGGCTAGTTCTCGAATACTGCCCAGGTGGGTTGAGGCGCCAATTTGGCTTTCGGTGAAATCTCACAATGGACGCGGCTAACAGTTTCGCCTAGGTGACGAGCTCTACAACTACCTCCTAAAGCATGGTCCACTACCCGTCGAAAAAGTCCAGAAAACATTTACGCAGCTGGTTGGTGCTGTGTCTTTCGTACACCAGCAACAATGTGTTCACCGAGACCTGAAGCTTGAGAATATTCTACTCGACAAACATGAGAACGTCAAATTGGTGGACTTTGGTTTCACCCGTGAGTACGAGGGCAAGTCGAATTACCTGCAAACGTTCTGCGGCACGATATGCTATTCGGCGCCAGAAATGCTTAAGGGGGAGAAATACGCTGGAGAAAAAGTTGATGTTTGGAGTCTGGGCGTTATTCTGTACGCGCTGCTCTGTGGGGAGCTTCCGTTCGACGACGACGACGATAATGTCACACGGCAGAAGATTCTCACGGAAGACCCGATATACCCCGAGCACCTTCCTACGGAAGCGGTGACACTTCTCAAGCAACTCCTCTCCCGCAGACCACTTTTACGACCAACCTTGCCAGATCTTCTATGCCACCCATTTCTGGCCGAGCATGCGCCTCAACAGCAGGCTATTCTGAAGCTGCACCAGCCCGCTCCTTTTACCACGGCTCTTGAGAAAGAAACCTTACAGCGCATGCGCGGTGCTGGCGTAGACATCGACACAATTATCGAGAGTGTTATTTCGAGGCGGTGTGATGCACTGGCAGGCTGGTGGACCCTGTTGCTCGAGAAGGAGGAGAGGAAGGCTAAGAGGCGTGAGAGGAGACGTAAAGAGAAAGAGGCAGAGAATAGGGTGTCGCGGCGCTGGTCAGCAGCTTCTAGCAAGCTGGAGCGCATGGCTCCTATCCTCGATGAGGATCCGAACGGTCACCTCGATCACCTTCCCGTCCCGCGTACGCGTTCGCGGGGTCGGCCGGAGAGAAGGAGCGCTCATTATCCGGACTATGCCATCCATGATCTGCCGAACCTACCGGAGAACCGCGAGCGCAATGTACTTACAGATGGCGAGGTGCCTCCTCCACCTGTAGACAAAGACTCATTACGATCAGTCAGTCACTCACGCCAACGGAGACCGGTTCCGCCGCCGAAAGAGGGAATACTGAGAAGCGCGAGATCTCGGGGGTCAACGCTACACTTGGTCACAACTGCAGACGCGCTGCATGCTGCCAGCGCCAAGTTGGAGAACCAGCCTCAAAAGACACGAAAGCGACCAACGCAGGCCATAATAGCGCAGTGGCGGCATTGGACGCACTGGATACGCGAGAGCACCCGAAAGCACAAGCCCAATAAGCGAGGTAGTTTCTCGACGCCGAATCTGGTCCCAAAGGATGGCCAGTCTGACACCGGCGGGAAGAACTCGAAGCAGCCGAGTCCGCGACCGCAGACTAGCAAGTATCCGACTTCTGCTACGGCGAGAGCTGGCTCAGGCAATGGCTCCCCAAGGCTGTACAATGGCCATGCCCCGACGCACGGGTTGTCAATCAACACTCATGATAGCAGCCAGACCATTTCGGCGCCGTTAGGTACACCAGGGTCTCAGGCCCCGCCACGATTATCGTCGACATCGTACAAACGTCAGTCGTTGTCACCGGGGCCATTGACGCCTCGATCCACCGTTCGCCGTACGTCTGGCCTTCGTGGCAGAAAGTCCACCTCGTCCTCTCTGTCCTCTATTCGGACAATGCCGCATCACCAGCACACGCATTCGAAAGCGAGCTCGATAAGTTCCACCGGCTCAATATCCGCGTCCAGGACACCAGGAAGATCACCACACCACTCGGTCAAGGTACTGCCAAACACGCCTACCAGCACATCGTTTCCATCCAACATCCGGTTAGTGCGTGGTCCCGCGCTGAGTCTCAACTTCAACGAGTCGATGCCCTCTGGCAATTCCGGGGATCAGCCACCAAGCTCGCCAAACCCTTTCGGGTCCGGCTCAGTACTGTTTGCCAAGCGGAAGCGCAACATCTTCAAAGGCCCGATGCTAGGCTTCAACAATCCACAGCAGCACGCGCCAGTTACGGCATCAAGATCTGCGGGACACAGTCGTAGTGCGAGCGGCAGCGGTTTGGGTCGGCGAAGTGGGGAGATCACTATCCAGGAGGAAGACGAGGAGGCCGCCGAGGTGCCCACCATGATGGAGGAGGAAGAGGACATTGAAGAGGTCGAGCAGTTCAGCCCGATCATCCGGGCGCCTGGCGAAATCATCGAGGAGATTTACGAGGAAGCCGTGGATGAGGAAAAGACTACCCTGCCAGCCCAGCGGACCTTGCTGGAGCCAGCATCGATTGTGGCCTTCAAGGCGCAGGACGATGTTAAGGAGTGATATTGATACCCCCTCTCACCAAGGCGAGAGATTAGAGATGCTGGCAGGCGGACGACATATACCAGACCGAGCTCGTGCCGACGGAGGAAGCAGAGGGACGGGCGGACCAATTTATACTTCTTGTTGCCATGTAGCCTTTTTATTCAGATTCCCCTTTGTTATTTTACCACACCAATCGACCCTCGCAGATAAGGGCTTCACGATTTCTAGCCCTGCCTAGTACAACATCCACGACTTGGTTTATAGATGTGCTCGTGATGAAATGACCTTGTAGATCACCCCCTGGCCGCAGTCCCCATTGCCTGTCGCATGGATTTGGGGGTTCTTGAGTGTATGTGCCTCTGCAAGACGAACAACAGTCCGGTCCGCTGGAGGGGTAAAGTACGCTTAATCAGGTGCGACCAAGCACGTATCGGCACGACCAGCGCGCGCAGACAGACTAAGATGACACGGGTCGATGCTCAATCATTGTAATAGGCAGCTAAACAACAAATGCACTACGCTGGATGCTCTATTCTGCCAGACCATCAATGGCCCATGTGAGATCGAGGGGGTGTCAATCTCCGCGGCGAGACATAAACCAAGAAAAGAAGTGTAGTAATAATAATAATAAAAAACCCAAATGTTTCATGGACAAGTTGTCCTCTATCCCGTGTGCGCCTCACCACCCCTTTTCTATGGCTTGTGTGGAAGTTATAAACAAGGAGAAGAGAAAAAAACGTCCCCAGAAAACGCCGAGGATATGCCGCTGCCGCTTTACTGTGTGGCCTCGAGGCGAGGACCACGATGAAGGTGTCTATGATATGAACAAGAATGACACAGGGAAAATAAAAAGGAAAACCGACCCGGGCCGATCGGAAAGAGAGAGCCCGCCCACGTCTGCTCAGAGACACACACAGGGTCTATAATGTCCAGATAAGCTCTATCACCTCGTCCATCGTGCCGTCCCGGCCGAGCTTCTCCGTCGTGATGGGCTCGGGCCCGGCCCCGGCTGCGCCCGCCGCCGGCTTCTTCTTCTTCCCGGAGCCTTTGTGGTCCTGAGAACCAAGTTCCTGGGCCATCGCGAGCGGGTCGGCCGATTCTCCTTCCTCCTCCTCGGGCTCGTCCTTATGAACCCGGTCGGTGCGGTACACGTAGAGCTGGCGCAGCTCGCCCTTCTCCGTGATCTCGGCGTGCTTGAGCTTGTAGCTCTTCTTGCGGTCCTTGGGCAGCCTGTCCCGGAGCGGGCCGACGCTGAAGTCGTAGTCGCGCCCGGCCTGCGCCCACGTGCCCTCCATCTTGTCGAGGTCGACCTCCTGCATGCCCTTTGGATACGTGACGATCGAGTAGCCACTGGTGAAGACTGTATTCTGCTCGAACTGGAAGCGCTGGAGGAAGCAGTCGCCGCAGAACTTGGAGGCGAGCGCCATCTTGGCCATGGGCTCGCGGTACCAGCTCTTCCAGTGGTGAAGGACGAGCGGCTTGATGCCAGCCTCGAAGAAACCGCTGACATCGTCCTTCATGTCCTGCTGCCAAATACCGTCAAGCATCGTCAACTTGGCCTTGGAGTGGGAGTAGACGCAGTCGCGAATAATGATGTCGCCCTCGCCTCCGGAGGCTTCGTGGATGCACTTCAGTGCCTTTGGCGCGAGCTTGCGGGCCAATGGAGCAGAGAAGTAGGCGCCTGCGCCTCCAAAAGCCATAAAGCCGAAATGGCGCACGGCCTGGAAGTCCTCTGAAAGCTGGCCGACGTAGACATCCTCGGTATGGTCGATAGTGGCGAGGGCTTGTGCAAACGGCCACAAGTCGGGCATGAATGTGTCGTCATCGATCAGACCAAACCATTGGGTGTTGTCGTCGCCGTGGGCAACCAGATCAACCAGAACAGCGAAATGGTTCTGGGACACGGTAAGATCCGCGCTAACGGGCTTCACAAAGGTGGCATTGATGCCAGCCGTGTGGAACTTGTTTTCGATTTTGGTGATGTTCTCCTGCGACTGCTTGCCGTGGTCTGTGACGACTGCTATAAGCTGTGCACCGCTGTTGGCAAGCCAGTGCTCAAATGCAGGCAGCGATTCTCCGAGGCGGACTAGGTCGGTCGATACACCGAATATGATGTGTGAAATACTCGCTTTTGGATACGGCTGGGGCACGCTCAGCTTGATCTGCTCGCAATCCGGTACAGTCGCAGCCTTTGTGTTGAACAAGTCCACTTCCACCGACCCATTGAGGAGAGTATGTCCGACGTCCAGAATCTGATCCCGGTCGATGTCCTTGGTGAAGACCGGCTTGATACACTTGCGGGTGTAGTGGATCTTTTCCGTCAACTCCTGGCCTGTGGCTCCCTGGATCAAGAAGCGGAAATCTTTCGGAACACCGTCGTGTATGCTGCTGCCATCACTGTGGACAGGCTGGGCAGGCTTGTCGATAGGCTTCTCGGCGACTGATCCACCTGCTTTACCTCCACCCTTTTTGTCGTCGGCAAGCTCGGCCAGCTTGGCCGGCTCCTTGTCTGGGGAGTCGATCGCGAGGTCGGGCTCGTCGGTGCTGTCGACCGCAGTTTCGCCGACAATGGCCGAGTCGTGGTTTTTAATGGTGAAGTCATCGAGGTTAGCCGGAGGTGCGGCACTCTGCTGGGGGTCGGAGGGCCGAACAAGGGTGCTGGCATAACGGGATATGGCGGGACCGCCACCGACATAGAATTGTGTGTAGATGAAGAGAAAGGTGAAGGCGGAGGCGACGAGGATCAAGACGCGGGGCGCCCGGGCTATCATCTTTGCTGTGGAAGACCGTGGTCACGGTTGCGTTGCTCGCATTGGAGGTGCGGGAGCTGATGCTCGTGTGAGTGGCCCGTTCCGGACGAGCAGAAGGGGTCGTCGAGTCGACAAGATTAGGTTAGGTTAGGCGTAGGAAGGTATTAGGACTCGTCGTCGTCGACAGAGGAAGGGGAACGAGTGGCTGGGGTGCCGGTGGGAGACGCGAAGTCGGATGTTGGAGAATGTGCGAAGTGCGGGATGTTGCAGGTCTTAAGCGGCTGATCAGGGGTCTCCAGCGACACCTTTACGGCGTAGTCGGCCACGACTTAAAGGGGGGCGCCGCGATGGCCCCGGCAAGCGTTGGCCAAGTTAGCGCAGTGGCAGAACATGGCAGGGTGGAACTCTGCTGCATGCTGCGGAAGGTTCTGAGGGTACCTACCGCTGCGTACGCCTATCTGCCGGGTGGGGCGGCGGGCCCGTGACGCAGCCGCTGGGGCCGTTGAGCAGACGCTATTGTACCTATAAGGTAGCCCTGGAGGGTAGTATCCATACGATCGTACCCAGAGAACCAACGGCCGCGCATCCGGGCCTGTGCAGGCCGGGCGCGCTGGGCATTCCATGGCGCGGCCCACCAGGGCCTCATCTCGAGAGCCCGGCACTCATTGGCTCGCCCATACGGTTCAACACCAGCATCTGCTCGTGCGGGCAGGTTCTTCTTCTAGCCTCTGCTCTGGCCTCTCTGAATCTGCGGCGCGCTGCCTTCGGGCTCGGTCGAGTGTTTCAGACAAGCCCGGCCAGATGCTGGGGCACTGGCCAACTATACATAGTATGATACCTGTCGTATCGACAGCTCCCCCTGCATTACCACCCGGGGCTCAACCCTTGGCCGCATGCGCGACACAGACGTCACTGGCCCATCACCGACCGACCTCGCGGCGGGGGCACAATCACACGCCATCCGCACTACACAGAGCCGGTGTCGTGAGACACAACCCTCCCTGACTGTCTTATGAGCACGAAACATCCGGAAAGCCAGTTGGGAGCCGGCCAAAGTCTAAAAGGTGCTTGTGCAGCCTTGACAGCTCGGTGGGTTTGGGCTTGCAGCAGTCCCGCGCGGCTGGGCAGCCCTCAACGGTTCGGCGCTGGGCTCGTCGGGGTTAGCCTCATCGTCCGGAGCACAAGACACTGTTCAGAGCGTCGACTAGCTGGCGCCACATTCTTTTTCTGTCCGAGGGCCGCGCGTGGTCAACCACCAGCGACGCGACTCTCCCGAGGCTGAGCCACGCGGATTGGAATGTCAATGGGACGGGCCTGCTCTCACTCGCCACGGCTAGATCGTGACACGTTCTTGTTTCGCGGGATTCCCCTCATCAGCTTGCCTGCTCCGTGCCGACCGAGCAAGGACCGGGCAAGGGCCGGCCAGGTCCCATCCTCCCGCCGATCGCCGCCCCAAGACACCGAGCCTAGCACGCATCCATCTCCCAGCTTGCTGCCTGCACGTCTGCGCGTCCAAGAATCTTATTAGATAGCCCATCTGGAGGGCATTATTACGCGAGACGCGTCAGCACCTCCCCCCCTGCGCATGGTTTCAGACGGCGATCACCATCGTCCGTTCTAGCGATCATTCAATGATCCTCGTCAGTTGAACAACAAGCCTGCTGGTCGGGTTCGAGTGGCGGTATTGGACACGGCACTCGCAAGACGCCAGCGTTTCCAAGTCGCAGAAGCTCGAGATGAACACACCCAGCCGGGTCGGCGGCACAGGGCCATCCCCATCCCGCCCTGCCAAGCAATGCGGCTACCTGCCTGCGTACTCCGCACAGGAGGGCACTCAACTCGAAACGCCCGAGCCCCCGACCTAGTATGGCGTCACATCTCCCTCTGACGGCACCGTCGTGGCAGATTCAATCCTCCGACTTGGCACTGACCTAACCACTCCGGACGCACGGCATGGTCTGATCTTCGAGACTATCGTGCAGATGCGTCGTCGAGGGAACTGGATCCCCCGTGCTTGATTGCTGGAGAGTACGCGAGGCGTTTTGCTCGTGCACGCAGCAACAGCAACCCCGAGGGCTGCATGTGTGGTGCTGGACTGGCGCTGGCCATCGGGCAGGCGGCAAGGACGGCACTTCCCCGAGCTAAGTATTGGCTGGTGGTGCATGATTTGAGCTCCCGGAATGGCACCCGCCAAGCACAAGCAAACCGGCAAGTCACCGGCACATTGGGGCTGCCGCGATGATTGATCCAAGATTTCTTGGGGGTACATACAGATTGACGTAGGGCAGCCCACACGCCAGGAGATGAACCTGCCCGGCGCCTGTCCCTGGCCTGTCTCGATGATACGTGATCATTCGGGTGCGGCGGTGTGCCGCTCGCTCGATTTGCATTCATGACAAACTTGACGACCTCCAGCCTTGCCATCTTTGTCAGCCTTTGGGGGTAAAGTCAACCAACCTAATATCACCAGGCAACAACATTCAGTACGCTCGTGACGCGTCATCCAAGGGTCTGAACTCGCATCTATCACCAGGTTAATCAAGCAAAGTACCGAAAGCCTCCAGGCATGTTGGTTCTGCTTTGGAGACGCCCCGCGGGGCCCCGGGGTAAGATGGCATCGACCTTTCTTTCTGTCGTCTTGCTTGTAACAACGTGGTTTCGGACTGAGGGCAGCAGTACTTGTCACCGACGCTCTTTGGTCGTTATTTGGACCCCATCTGCGACTCGCCCGAGCTCGGTTGACAGACTGCTCCTGGATGCTATCCTTTCGATCTATTGACTTTTGGCGCCAGGGTCTTTTGACACAGCGGAGCACACACGCACGCACAAACGCGGATATATCTTACCGTTGTCATCTGAGGGAGGACCACTATGCATGAGTATTTTACAAGTTCTAATTCGAACGAAGTTGCTCGGAGTTCCGTGGATAGGTTGCGAGCGGGAGACCTATTGTCGTTTGCGCCATGTTAGGGTACCACACACAGCGTGAGGACCCCTTGCTAACCACCACCACAATGCACGAGGGGCCAGGTCATCAACTCGCCCGTGTCCTGAGTGCCTGTTTGTGCTACAACTCCTCGAGCTCGGTGCGCGCATGTATGCTGATTATCATCCTTCGTGCCCGAGGACGCAACCATGACGTGGAAAATAATAATTGCAAGAGGCACCGCATGATAATTTCCATGCTTGCTTGATTTGGTTCCTCGAATATCTTGGTATACGACGCTACCTCCGTCCCGCCGCAATCGCGAGGCGCTGGCGCACCTCGTCCGCGCTGGCGGCCATGCTCTTGGACGTATGTCGTGCGTCGACTTCCCCTTGAGCCTCCCGGGAAGACGGAGAGGCGGCGACTTCACAGCTTCTGGACAGAACTCCTTCCCTCCCCTTCTTGATCCTCCGCACAGCCTCCACGCCCAGGCAGAACCGCGGATCCAGCTCGCCGAGCCCTTCCTCCCTGGTCCCCCGGCTGCTGCTCGCGAGCGTCGACAACGCGGCGAGGCCGAGGTAGGCGTGATACACGTCCGGCGGGCTGCCCGGGTGCTTCCCGAACCCGCCGATGACGTGCTGCGTCTTGTCGAGCAGGAAGCTGCGTGATGGCGCGCGGTCGACGATGCCGCTCTCGCCGAGGATCGAGAGGGTGCCAGACACCCACCAGGTGTAGCACGTGTCGAGTTTCTTGTTGAGGCGGCCGTTAAAGCCGGCGGGCGTGGCCGCCGGGTCGATGAGCGAGAGCGTGTCGAGGTCGGCGAGGATGTGTGTTGGATCTGCCGTATCGTCATCCTCGTCGGAGTCCTCTGTGAGGTATGTGAACTGCCGGTTGCCGAGGAAGTGGATAAGCGACGGGACTGAGGAGATGCCGGCAGCTAAGTGGCTAATCTTGCCCGCGTCTGTACTCGATGATGATGATGACGATGATGATGTCTCTTCGTAAGGAAGATCTAGCATGGATAGCGCTGCGACTGCGCAGTACGCGTACCCTGCGTGGCTCTCATGTGTGGCGCTTTCTGATATGCCACCGTCGAAGGTCTGGCCCCTTCGGATATGGGCGACCAGTGCTTCCACATCAATGTCGTCTTCCTTGCTGGCCGCATCTCCGCCCAAGATGTAGCGGATTGTTGCAGCCAGTAGACAGAACCGCATGTCCCTGCCGCCAGAGACGAAGCCGTGCTCGTTGACGACGTCGCCGAAGCTGCCTTCCTCCCGCTGCAGGCGCTTGAGCCAGCTCAGCGTCTTTTCCCTGTGTACCCCATCGTAGGCATCCGCTCCGTCGCCGTCTGCCAGCAACCCGAGGAGCAACAGCGCAAAGTACGTAGCTGCGATGTTGGGGTTGACAGGGTCGCCCGCGACTTCGCGATCCTGCGCAGCGTCCCACTCCACCGACCACTCCCGGGGCAGGACGTGGTTTGGCGAGCCGCAGAAGCCGCCGAGCGGGTGCTGCAGGGACAGGACGAACTCGCGGAGCCGCTTGCGGTCGGCGGGCGGGATCAGCGAGGAGGCCCGGGGGTCCGGTGGCGGCTCCGAGTAGGACGAGGCGGAGGAGAGGAGTTCCAGCGCGGCCACGATGAAGAAGCCCAATGTGAGGCGGATACTGTCCATCGAGGTGTAGTGGTGCGGCAGGAGCGACTTGTAGCAGCGCTGCCAGTACCGGATGTGCCGCGCTGTGTCGAGCGGCGGGCCGCTCTCTGTTGAGTTGTCCTCCATGGCGATGCCTCGGTACCGCTATCCAGGGTGTGTGCTTGAAGATCACGAGCTGGGCGTGGTGGTTGCTAGCTCGGTCTCGAGCAGTATACCATTTCCTGCCCACCACAAGGGGCCTACGCTGTTCCTCGTCGCCTGCGCACGGCAGAAGCTACTGCGAGTCGTGATACGCCTCGTGCACACCGGAAATTAGCCTGGACTCCCGAAGGTTGGACGGGCCGTAGACTGAGATGACGTGTATTATGTAGCTACCTCTGGAACGAACTCGCTGGTTGTAGGTCGGCTTGGCGAAAGCCCCTCCAAGGTTGTGTCCGCCCGGCAGTTGCGGGCGCGGGCGGGCGATCACGCGCCAGGGGTTCGGCAGCGCCTTACTTTTTTGAGTTGACACACGGCAGCCTTGACTTGACACACGACAGATCGATCCCCTGGGCCAGATCATCATCACCACCTCCAGATCAGGCTCCCCAGCTGCGACAAGTGCCCCAGCAGCACTGATTGGGCAGCCCTCGACCACCCGACGCCGGCGCCAGTAGGGCCACACGACACGCAAACTCCGAGTCCATCTCCATTCTACCACAACGTCTGCTGCCCTCTCTCACACACCTATCTTCGACATCACGAACATCGCTTCTGCAACGACGCTGACGTCGACACCCAGCCCATCATGGCGCTCATCTCCGCAAAGACCATCCTGACGTCGCTCTCGCTCTTCCACATCACCCTTGCCTTCTTCTTCTTCACAAGTCCCAACACGATAGCCAACCAGGTCCTTGTCTTTGTCCTCGGCGAGGCTCTGGGCATAGTGAGTCTACAAACCCTATGGGGTCCCCCTCAGTACTGTCTTGCAAAAGCTGACCTCCGCCTTTCATTGAACTATAGCCCGAGACCCCAGCCTTCACGACCCCTTCGCCGCCGGCCGCCTTCCTCAGCGTCGTCCTGCTCTTCATCGGCCTCTCAGACCTGCTGACCCTCTCCATGCCCGAGGAGGTCTGGCTTGTGCACCACTGGGGCCCCCAGGCACCACTGAGGGCATTCATTTTCTTTGTCGCCACGGTGTACATATACCTCACGAATCCGACGACGGCCTCTAGTGGCGGGCGCCTGTCCCGCCCGAAAGCTCCCTACGTCGGCGCGAGCTACGGCACAACAGGGGGCGGCGAGGCCCTGCGCAACAGGCTGTTCTTCACGTTCGCCTTCATCGAGTTCCTCGCGTGGTTCTGGGTCTGGGTCACGATCAAGGAAGACGCGGGCAAGTTCTCGACAAAGAAGCGGAGGCGGTCCAGCGCGGGGACGACGAAGATACAGTAGGCGGCACCTAGCTGAGTGGAGGGGCAGTAGCCGCGCGGAGGAGAAGATAATGGCGCAGGCTTCTTGTTATGACGATCGACTGCCTCTGAGGGGCAGATCTGAAAGCGCGCTGGTTACGGCAGAGTATATCTGGTTCATATTGTTTTTGGCGCGGGTAGCATTTACATCTGTGGGACAAGATTGCAGATTCGCCGTAGTCGACTTCGGACTAGGACTACAACTTGGGAGGGCTAGCAATCACGGTTTGGCGGCATATACGGACTTTGCACAATAGAGCTGCTAAGAAAGGAAACATGGCGCCAGCATTTCACGGGAACGGTAAACAGGCAGGAAGATACCCAAATTCTCACTTTATACATGACCTCTTTCCTGTCCCGCCCTGACGTTCGTAAGAGCACGGCCCACTACTGCATGCACTCTAGACTTGCTCAGCAGCCAGCAACTGGTAGCTCAGGGGAGATACTGCACGTTCGCCCAGCCGCCCATGAGCTCCTTCCACGACTGCGTGACCGTGGCCGCCCATTCGCGCAGCCGGGCATCTCCGCCGGCGCAATCGCGCACGAGTGCGGTGACTTCTTGCCGGAACCGCGCCTGCTCGCCATCCTCGCCGCCATCCTGCTGCTGCGGTGAGGACAGGAGCACCAGCTCGCGCACTTTGCCTTGCCACGTGGCCGACCCGACCTCGGCCGCGAGACCCTTGACGCGCGCCCTGCACTTGTCCTCGACCCCCGTGCACAGAGCCCGGAGGTCCTTGAGGGGCTTCTCGAGCCACGCGAGCTCCTTCGCCGCGCGCGCCTTGTCGACGACCCTGGTCTTGTCGAGGCAAGTCGTGGCGGATGCCGCGGCGAGCTTTACGAGGGTGGTCGACTCGCGCAGCATGCCGAGAGCGTGCAGGTCGGCTATGCCCGCGAGCGTGGTAGCGGCGGCGGTGGTGGTCGATGCCGCGGAGGCGCTGTTCTGCTGGAGAAGTGTCTGGCGTTCCTGGTATCGAAGGATGTCGGTTAGAGCTTGCACGCTCTGCTCGACGCTCGCCTTGGTCTCGGACAAGCCGGGCGGCTTCGGCTGCTGGGCGTCCGGCGCGCTGCAGGTCCCGATAAGAGTTGCGTACAAGGCCATCGTCTCCTCGAGGACTGCATAGTAGCTGTGCTCCGCCGCCGTCAGGACTGCGCGGTATCGCCGGCCCCTGTCCTGGCGACCAGTGATCGAGTGCAGCTGCTGCAGAAGGGTCTCGGTGCGCTCGAGCGCGTACAGGTTGTCGGCGGCCAGCACGAGGCTGGGCTTGGCGGGCTTGTACTCCTTAGGCTGGACGTAGCTGATGACGTCGATGAAGCGCTCGCCGATGAGGCCGAGGAGCGTGCGCGTTTCCTGCAAGAAGAGGGTTAGCAGCCTTCGCACATGGTACCGGTCCAACGTCAAAATGGTAACATGAGTTACTGAGCATACCGACTGGGACGGCCCAACGTTGAGCATATCCGTCATGGTTGAGGATCCGCGACGTCCAAGGTTCGGCAGGCAACTGTAGTTCGTGACTTCTGACAGGTTGTGGTCGATGGTGAGGTTCTCTGGGCGATGGAGTCAGCATGGTTCCTTGTACGTGTATATACTCTGCCGCATGGGTGAGATGCACAGTACAAACTTACGAAGCAGCGGATCGTCGTCCACGAACCGAGGGTTCCTCAACTGGTTGAACCGCCGGCCTCTCCTTGCCTCCACCCGGACCATGACCATGCTGCAGCTCTTCTTGAGCTTCTCATAGAACTCGTACAGGCCAACAATGCTCGAGTAGCTATCATACTCCAGCGCGTCCTTCAGCCCCCTAGGGTAGGTACGCCGCAGGGCAATGTCAAAGTACGAGACCAGCGGGCTGGTGCGCGTCGGGTTGCCGTCCGTCGCGCTGACCGACGAGAAGAAATGAGGGGCATATGTCGACAGCCTGTCGTAGAAGAGCGGCGCCAGGGAGTCGAGGATGGCGTTCTTGACGCCGAAACTGTCCCAGAGGGTCTTCGCGCGGGAGACGCAACCGAGGAGGAGGTATAGCTTGACCAGCATCATGCGGAGGGCGTCGTTCTTGGGCAGCGCGATAAAGTACGACTCGAGTACAACGATAGCTTGCAGGACGAGCTGGATATCTGCAGCGGAGAGCGATGAGATCCTCGACGCTCCAGGCCTGGATTCTGATCCGACGTTGCCCAGCTTGAGCAGAGCGGATGCGCCGATGACGGCGAAATCTGAAATCGGGTCGACGGGTTGCTTAGGAAGGACATTCTCGCGGAGGTCGGTGTCTGCCATCGAATTCTTGTACTGCTGTAGAGCTGTGACTGCAATCTCCCGGAGGCATTTTGGACAGTGGCGGTTATGCGATGGCTCAGACCCGCAAGCGGGACAGACGGCAGCTGTGTGAGTGGCGATGGTGAACTGAATCCTCAGACGGATAGCGGTTGTTGCCAAAGTCTTGAAAGTGTCATCCTGTTGTAGCTGATCAGTATCACGGGCGACAAGCAAATTTCAGCGAGTGGGGGGGATTTACCGATTCTAGTGGTGTTGCCAAGATGCTGATGAGCTGCCTAACCTCTAATGGGCTCAGCAGCTCGATGAAAGATTGCGTCTCGTCGTATACCGACGGACTGCGGTAGTTGTTTAAGACATAGGCCGCAAGGGCCGCGAGGCGGGTGTCATCTGCACCTTGCTGTTGCACCTGCGAGTCGATCGTGAATCTGGAGTGCAGTATCGCGAGGTCGTAGTATGCGGTGTGTGACCTTGTCAGCCGATGTGCTTGCTCCAGGGCATGGTAAGCACGCTCGATGGCATCGAGCGACGCTTTCAGCGCGCTGATAGTACGGTCAGTAGTGAGAACAAGCAGAAGAATCGAGATGGACTCACCCTTCTGGACTCTGCTGGTACTTGCTGGCTCGGATAAGAAGACTCCAGGTGGACCACTCTGCACCGAGTGCTAGGACAGCAACATCTTTCTGGCCTCGCTCTGAGTGCACTTTGGCGATGACATCGGCCGACGCGGCCGCATCGCCGATCGATTTTGCATCAGCTTCATTCAGCTCGGTGGCAGAGGCGATGATCTCCTTGCACACTTGATACACTTCTGACCACGCCTCTACGTCGGCCAGGTACTTCAGTATCCTTCGCACGATGGTGGCGTTCCCGTTCTTGAGCAGATTGATAGGGTACGCAAGAGGGTTCTTCTTCTCCACTTGGTGGAACAGTGCTTTGAGAACCTCGGCCTTTGGGCTGCTGAGGAGAATTTCGCACCAGAGGTCGAACTCTGCTTCCGTAGAGATTGCACGGCCAGGCTTCTTGGGGTCGAAGCTCGCCTGTATGGGCAGATATCGTCAGCACAAGGCTGCAACACGGGATGAGATACGTATTGTGATACATACCTCGAAATGCTGGCTAAAAGCCTTATCAATCATCCGTCTCGTCAAGGTTTGGAAAAGTGCCTTCTTTTCGGGTGGGCAAGCCGGGGTCATCTGTGGTCCTATGTTAGCCTGTTGGTTCCTGATGCTTGGATAAGGTTACAGGCCACATACCGCCAGGAGATGTGTGCTCAAGATGTTGCGGAACAGCATCTTGCGCTCGCTCGGGAAGCTCCGATCCATGAGAGCAGCAATCTTGGTACAACACAGCATCAGCATAAAGGACTCCTCGAACACAACCAGGGATAATGTCCTCGGGCTCACCTGCTGGGCGTGGACCCAGTCGAAGTTGGCGAGCGTGGCGTCGAGACAGCGCTGGCAGGCTGTGAGATCTTTCGGGACAGCTTTGACGAGGCGCATTCGCAGCTCGCCGAGGGTCTCTGGGTAGTCGATGGGCACGAGGGCGCAGGCATACTCGTAGAGGTCGAGCGTGTCTGCGTCTTTGACGACGGTGCCGTCCTTGACCAGCTTCTCGACGGCATCACGCCCGGCGTTCTCCTCGAGACGGTCCGCATTCCACGAGCGGGCGACTATCTCGATGGCCTATGGTGATTCGCGTTAGTCTTGATATAGCTCGAAGTTGCCGTGTCTCGGAAATTTGTTAGGTTATGATGCTTGCAAAGACCTCATTACCGGTGCACATGCCCCTGGAATCATCTGAAATGTGGTGATAGGCAGGCAGGGGTGAGACAACGGCTGAGATGTGAATCCCTAGCGTGTGCGATCCCGTTTACGGTACGACGGAACGGCCAGCATTATCTAAGAATGATACGCACCAGGTAGTACGGGTCCTTGGTAGCTCTGTACCGCTGCGCAGCTATGGTGCCCACAGAGGTCCATTGGGAGTTATGCCAGTCAGACTCGAGCTTGATGTCGACGGTCGGCCGCAGATTCGGCATATACGGCGTTGGCCGGATCTCATAGCTCGCCGGTGAGGCCATGTTGGGCCGTTGGTGCTGCCTGGCGGCTAGGAAGGTGTTCTAGAACCAACTCGAAGTTCTGACGGGAAGCACTCGCAGCTCAAGATTTAAGGCAAGTCCACCGCCATCAGGGTGATTAGGTGGTTTGATTGTCACGGCTGGTCGGATCACGCCGTTTATGGCCGGAGGTGATCGTTGTGGGAGACCGGAGACTTTTTGGTGGGGTCTTCCGCGCCGCGCTCGGCGGTCGAGCAGTGCCAGTTGAGCAGTGGACTCACGCATGCCGGCTGCCAATTTGCTCGGTTGCCACGACTGCTCACGAAGCGGTGTTCATATGCTCACTTAATACGACGACACAATGCATAGACGTTATCGATGTCCTGGCATTCTATGGAAACATCAGGTCCTCTCAGGCGCGCCTGATGAAAGCCACTCTACAGCCTGGTCTTGGTGGGGTGAGAGCGCTTGACAAGCTCCGTCCTCCGCTATCTCGATCGGTGCAACTCCCCACCGTTCGCATATTCATTCCTCGCAGTCGTTCCCGGCCAGATCCAGCCGTGATCACCATGAATTTGATAGTCTTTAAATATACAAATAGAATAACATGATATACATAGACGAATCTGTCGACTCGACATCGTGCTCTTGCAGTCGTGCTCCGTGATCGTACATTGTCGCGCAGGGGCGTCCATGTCTCCTCCCTCTCCGGGGCGTGTCGAACGAAGATGGGCTCATCCAAAGAACCCCTTCTTCTCCTTCGCTCGTTTATCAAGCTGTCCGCCGTGCCGGAGCCTCGTGTCAGTATTACCCCCTTGGACTGCAGCACATTATACCGTTGACCGTAAAGACTTACCCATTCCTTCTTGCACGCCCGGTACGCTCTGCGTCCCACGCTGTCAGCACTCTCCCCATTCAAAACACAGGATCGGGAGCACAACTCACTCGAAGTAGTCGCTGCACATCTTCCGATCCCCGCCGTTGCGGTTCAGGCACGCTATGCTGCGCGCTGCGAAGTCCTGGCACGGGTCAAAGTATTCGCTCCGGGATTTGCTACAGGGTTTGCCACGACCGGCCAGGGTCAGCTCTTATTCGCACTTCTCGCCCTCGGGTGCAGGTTCTCCGATGGTAGCATTGGCTCGACGGCTCTTCGTCGCACACCAATCGGGCTTAGGAGGGAAGTGCCGTGGCTGGTGGTGGTGGTGGTAGTTCAACACACTTTTGGAACTTGCGCTTCTTGTCCTTGTCCCACGGGTTACTGCTGTCGTCGCCCCCACTGGCGCTACTAGGCGCTGGTTCCGACGATGACATGGCGGGCGTATCGTGTATGCGGCCGATCTTTATCTGGCCAGTTTATGCTTCCAGGTCGCGTCGCGGCCTGTTGCGCCTCGTGTGGTGTCGGCTGTTCGTCGTTGTCGTCGCGGGGCTCGTGAAGCAAACGGGGTCTCGTGTCGTCGTCGGGTTCAACGATTCTCGGAAGGCGCAAGGTTTCTACCGCTATGTGCTGGAAGCGTTAGGGATATCGACTCGCTGCCGGTGTATGTTGCGACGCAGCAGGGTGGAACTGGGAAGAGAGCTTCCGCGCATGCGAAAGGCGGAAGAAGGGTCCAGCTTGAGCCAATGATCGTGACGTCGCTCGCTGGTCGCCGTGGGGCGCGGAACTGCAACCGGACCCCGGTTTCTTCATATTCGTGGCCTAGTGCACATTTCAGACGGCGGTCCGCACGACAGCCACTACAAACATCCCTTTCACAAATGGTACTGCCATTTGTCGCGTGGGTTACCATTACTCAATATCATGGCTACTGTTGAGCATATGACTAGGGAAGTATCTTATAACTTGATCACACGGGACAGCCTCCTCCGTGCTCACCGAATTACGCTCCTGTAAGACCACGCTACAGTGAAAAGGAAAAAAGGGAGCCATAGTAGGGTATCTCGAACTAAGGAAAATTTCTGAAAAACAACGAAGAGATAAGCCCTGAAAGAGTCGGCGCTGCTTTGTCGGCCTACAGTTCGGCAGTCGGAATGCCCCAATGGACGAGCACAAGACGTCATCCACTCATGGTCGAGGAGCTGACGCAGAGCCACTCTGCGCAGGCTTCTCCGCAGGCTTCTCCGCGGGCTTCTCTGCTGCGGCACTGGTTGATGCCTCGCCCGACTTGTTATGCAAGCCAGCATACTCCTTGAACTTGGACGGATCGGCAAGCAAATCGAGAGCCTTCTCCCGCTTGCTCTGATGACCCCCATCCCCAGCTTGGTCGAGTTCGTCGAGATCGCTGACGTCGTCGGAGCTGAAGGAGCTCGCGCTCGGGCTGCGGTTGGCGACCATGCGTACGACTCGGCCCTCCTTCTTCTTAGTCTGAAACTGCTCGTCCTTGAGCTTCTTCAACTTCGGGTCATCGCAGTCAAGAGTCACGATGCCAATGCCCGGGAAGTTGCGCTCGAGGAATGCACGAAGGTCGGGCAGGACAGACTTGTCCGGTCGATATGTGCCGCCTGTAATGGAAATTGTTAGCGATTTCTTAGGCAAATGTCCCGAGACACCAAGATAGAGACAAGGGACACTCACTGTCGTTGTCAATGATCAGCTGGTAGTGCCGGGGGTTTGCGGGCGGCGGGCTATTGGGTGGCCCGCCTGGCACATCTCCAGATGGGTGAGTAGGCTGGTCGGGTTCTGGATCCTCTGAAGAATTCGGCTTCTCCAGCCTGCGGACCATGAACTCGCCCGAGCAAGCAATGTAGACAGCTGCGTCGCTGTGCATTGTATGTTTGCTGAGGAGGTCGATGCCAAACTCCTTGCCGGTCTCGGTGAATCGCATCACGCCGTCCAGGGTGATGACATAGGTGAAAACACGGCCGCCTTGGTCGAAGTGGACCATGCGCAGGAACTGCAAGCTAGCTTCTTCTGTGCATGCCTTGAACGTGCCGAATTCCGTCTCCCTCCGGAAGCTGTACACGCGTCGATGTTGGTGGTGCAGAGCTCCGTTCAAAATCTTGCCACGGATGCCCTTGTTTTTGAAGAGCATGCCAATGACAGGACGGAACTCGACGAAGCGATGATAGAGCTTCGGTGGCACAGGCCCTGCCAGTTGAAGGGTGTTTGCTTGGAAATCGTACTTCTGAGTCTCACGGTCGTGTTCGCCGCTTCCGCTGGCGTGTTCCGAGCCGTTGTTGGCGTGGTCGTGGTCTTCATCTCGATTCACCTTGATGCCTGTCATGCGCCCGATCATGGGACTGAAGTGTTTGTAGTAGAACGTGGGCCCGACAGTGTACATGTGGCCATGAGGAGGGTCAGATGGGCCGAGCAACACCACACTCAGAGCGAAATGCGGTGTTATGCTATGGTCCCTGACGAGAAAGTTTGTGCATGCTCTGAGCAGGTAAGCGCGTTTGCTACCGGCGCGCTTCTTGACGTCGAACTCCGACTCCAAGGGCGGGAGGCCTTTTCCCGACTCTGATATGCTGTCCACGAGCAGGGTCACGTTGCCGAGTCTGTCATCAGAATCCGGCCAGTCCTCATCGTAGAGGCGGCATTTCAGCTTGAAGCCGGTTGCAGGGACATTCGCGACGATCCACTCTTGCTCCCACTCAGGCTCGAGCGATTTGCGAATGGTCCTGGTGCGGTAGACGAGATCCGGGTCCTCCTTGTGGCGCTTTCGCAGTGCCGTCGTAAGAGTCGCCGTGAGGAATGGATCTGACGACCCGGTGCCATAGTCGGAGACTGGAAGGTTGCGTGCGCGATGGAAGATGAACTTGACTGTGTAGCCAGGGGGCGCGTCGGGGATTGGCGTGGCGTCGAAGCCTCCCGGCGGCTTGACCTTGTCCTTGATCTTGTCCTTCTGGCCTTTGTAATGCTGTTTGAGTGTGCCTTGACGTCGCTTCGAGGGAGCGTCGGATTCAGCCGGCGTTGGGGCAGGCGCGGGCTGATGATCCTGTCCGTCCTTCTCGTTGACGCGGGGAGCATCGATCGTTTGATTGGGCTCGGCTCCGTGGTGGTAGAGTGCTGTGCCTGAGTCAGGCCGGCTCCCGCTGGCATCAGCCTGGGGCTTTTCGATGGCGGTCGTCATGATCGCATCAACAGAGCAAAGGGTATGTCTATTTAAAAGCTGGGTCGTGGTCTGGCGTCTTGGCGCGGCTGTGACGTCTGTTTGGCCGTCAGCAGACGTGTGAGCGGAGACGTGCGCGCGGAGTTTGTCCCGGCGCGTGTCGAGGCGGGGTTCTGGCCAGAGGCAGCGTCCGAGGTTTGTCGTGCGTGCGGGTTTTTTCAGCCAGGTGCGCTGTTCCCCTTCAGCAAGAGCGCTTGGGACTCGACTTGCTCAAAGGGGGTGCTGGCCTCTGGGTTTTGGAGGCTAGAGCTAGGCGCCGTGTCATGGAAAGGTGCAATGCGGCTTGTTCCGAAGGGCAGAGTCCTCGTTCAATGTCGGCACTGGAAGAGTCTTGGGGAGATCGCGGAGAGGCTGGCAGGACGGCCTGCGCAAGCTCTTATTATCTGAGGGATGGCATTCCTGGCATGCGGTGCCGGGCGCGCCGGGGCGGGCTTGCAGATGAAGGCTGACATGGCAGTCTACGGCACAAATCGTGCCGGCCACCCAGCTCTCAGGCAGGATGTGTCAGGGCCAATGCCCGCACCATCCCGCTTGGGGTGGCTGTCGTGCTGCGCAACCAAGCTTTCCAGCAGCAGATCTCCCTGTTAGCTCCGGCGCCTGGTGGGCAGTTGCTCGCGATTACGCGGCCTGCGTGCTGTGCGCGCATATGCCATCCATCTATCCCATGGGAATGAGTTGCCAATCCGGTAACCCGGCCGTTGGAGGACGGAGGCGCAGCCGCTGGCCAGAACCTGTCGGACGCTCTTCCCTTTGCGCAGGGAACAGGCGCAAGTGCCGGTGCATGACGTAGCCTCGTCATGTGTAGGCCCCTGCAGGGCAGTGCCCCCAGCAAGTCAATCTCCCTCCAGACCCGCGAGGATCTGCCATGGTTAAATAAACGCCGAGTCCAATCACAAGTGCAGCCTCAACGGCCGCCGCGGCTGCAGATAGGTCGTGCTGTATAACACCTCGTCGTCTCGCCGTTCAGTGCGCAAGCATGTTGACCGCAGCAGCCAGGCTGACAGCACCGACATCAGGGCGGCACTCTCGAGCATGCTCCCAGGGAGGGCCGAGGCGACCGAGCAGCCGACACAAGCAGTAACAGCAACGAACACTCCAGAGATACTCGCCTTCTGAAATTCCCGAGAAGACACCCAGGATATGCGACACAGAAGTCAGCAAGCCGCTCCTGCCTTTGGGCCTGAGGGGCAGGGCTTGAGCGGCCCCACCCCCGCGACTTAGCATGAAGAACTTCCTAGTCCGAAGTCGCAGCGCAGGGGAAATCAATGGCATTTCACCTCAAGTCTTCGACATCTATCTTTCAACATCGTCGATACAACGCAGTCGTCTCGATATATCGCCATGTCGGAAACGCAGATCCTCATCCTCGATGGAGGGCTCGGTACGTCGCTAGAAGACAAGTATGGCCTCAAGTTCACCCAGTCCACGCCGCTGTGGTCGTCTCACCCACTCGTCGATGGCCAGCGTGACGTGTTGCTGGCGTGCCAGCAGGACTTTGGTCGTGTGCCTGTCGACATCTTGCTGTCCGCAACGTACCAGGTCTCGGTCGAAGCCTTCGCGCGCACAAAGACACCCCAGCATCCCGACGGCATCAGCCGTGACGACATGCCAGTCTATCTGGAAGATGCCGTGGCTATCGCCGAGCAGGCGAAGCAGCCCACTGCCAGCATAGCGCTCAGCCTGGGCCCTTATGGCGCCTGTATGGTCCCAAGCCAGGAATACTCTGGTCGTTACGATGCTGCTCATGATTCCGAGGAAGCGTTGCACCGCTGGCACCGGGACCGGCTCGAAGTCTTCGCAAAAGTCCGACAGCTATCTGCAAGAACCGAATACGTCGCGTTCGAGACCGTCCCCAGGGCTGACGAGATTCGTGCCATCCGCCGGCTCTTTCGGCGGTCAGAGCAGCTCTCCGTGTGCATCGTTGACAACATTCCTGGTAGGTATTGGGTATCGTGTGTGTTCCCGGAGACAACAACACTACCCGACGGAAGTACCGTCGATGAGTTAGTCGAGGCCTCCTTCGACGAGTCACAGTCTGAGGCTCGGCCCTGGGCCATCGGTATCAACTGCACAAAACTCGACAAATTGGAAGCACTCGTCGAACTATACGAGGCTGCTGTTGCGCGGCTCATCAGCAATGGAAAACTCCAGTCCTGGCCGGCGCTTGCCCTATACCCTGACGGGACCAAAGGCGAGGTCTATAACACGGAGACCAAAGTTTGGGAGGTTGTGACTCCTCAGGACAGCCAGTCGGTGAGTTGACTTTCCACCCCGGGACATTTCGTCTCTGCTCGGTACCATGCGGCGCAGATGAAAATAATCTTGTAATTTGCAAGTTCTGGTTGTGATAACAGATGGCATGAGTAGCACCCATGGTCGACTCGGTTCGCTGCGCTCGTTGCGGAAATCCAAGGCCGCCAAAGGTGGAAGACGCTCATCGTCGGTGGATGCTGTAAGGCGAGCGACACAGATATACGAGAGCTACGCCAGCATCTGGCCGTCGGTGCCTGACTAGACTGTTAGCCAGTCATTGTTTCCAAGCGTCCGACTTGGCTGCAGAAGATGATGCCATCAGGTGGACAACAGTACCCGCATTGGCCTTTCACGATGCCCGATCCAGAGTCTCTGAACAGCATTGATGCAATACCGTGGCGGATTCGCTCTCCCCCGGATGGGTCGCAAGCAACCTCAGACCTCGATATAGGCAAGTGGGAAGCGTCTATGGAACAGTCAGTCCGCCTTGCCTCGCGTCGTGCAAAGAATCTTAAACAAACCCCTTGACTTCGAGTCTTGGTTTCTCGGCTTCAGAGGATTAGAATACGAGGCCGAATAGATTGTCAATCTAATCGCGATGGTCATACAAGCACCCAATTCCTCTCTGAGTCTGGATCAATTGATGTTCATCCTCCACACGGAACACGGCATTCCTGGTGCAACAGTCCACGCACCCCACCGTGAAAGTCATGGGCAGAGTGCCGTATCAAAGTCAGCCCGGCAAGGTCTTGACTGTCAGCGAGGCTCCGTTCCAGACAATGCGACTTGTTTGCGCCAAGAGCCTCTCATGAAAACAACGCTCAGTGGCCACCTCATCCTAGCAGGAACCATTCCAGCATGTATCCGTACATTCGTTGGGCTCTGGTGTAATTTCATGCAGCATCACAGCGACATCATTAATCATTTCCACGCCCCTGAGCCCCTATCATACGAGACTGGAGGCCACTAATAGCGCCACCTCCTAACGCTTTGTTGTCAGACGTACCCCGTAACTTGCTGCAGACGATGTAATGGCAAGTTGATGCACTGGGCGGGCTGTGGCGGAGCGGGTTCCATCAGAGTTCGCGGAGGCCGGGAACACAGCCCCTTTCCCAGTCCTTCCTGGTGGTGCCAGCTGCACTCCAGACCGCCACGAGCGCGGCCCATGTACACCGTGTAAGGACCACTCCATGCAGCTCAATTGGTGCTGAGGAGATGCTTGAGTCACTGTGGTCCAGCCGTCGGACAGTCAGGATGACCCCAGTGGACAAGCGCACGGCTGAGGTTGCGCCTCATACTGCGTTGATTGGACCAGGGAGATTGAGCCCACACCAGCGCCAAAAGCAAGCTCCCAAACAGACTCGCCGACGACCAAAAAGGACGGTGCTTGTGTCCCAGATGCACAGTTATGCTTAAGCGCCTCATGTAAGATTGCCCCTGACTAACAGGTCCTAACACAGGACGGACTCAACTCTGGACAGTCGGCGCATGCAATCATGTCACGGTTTCGGGTAGGACAGTCTCAGCCATTGCCAATCGGGCGCTATCCGCCCAAGCATGTTTATTCTTGGTTGACAACCACGGAAAAGGCATCGCCCAAGCCGACACAACTGCCAGGGGCCCAGGGCAGCACCAAAGAGCGGAGGGGAACGTGCGCCGATGCACGACTCGGTCGATTCCACGGCCAACGCATCGGCTGGAGCGACAAAGAGGTACCGGGTCCAGCTTCTGCAGCTGCCCCGTACTCTGAACCGTGCCTGACGAGGCCTGGCTCGCCTAGGACGACCAAAAAAGAACGATGGGTTTTGGCTAGCGAGAGCTCCAGCTGGCTGAGGACTGGGGGCCCGGCGCAGCCAGCCTTGGACGGAGAAGACACTTGCCAATGGCAGGAAAGCGCCAGGCGCATGGCTCCCCACCCTCATGCATAGGAGATTGCATTGTCAGATGGTGTGGACCGGGGCTGCTCCGACCAGGCCGGAAAAGGAGGCTCCAAGCCCGCCGGGCACCCTGGCAGGTGGAGGCTGTCTGGGCGATTGGCCACGCCCCTGACAGCCTGCATCAAGCAGCTCGAGAAGCTTCGCGCGGACCAGGACTCGCGCAACTCGACACGTGCGGTGAGAGATTGCTTGCCCTGCTGGCGAGAGCAACAGCTCCGAGCCCGCCAGCGCAACAACCCCTGCCCGACGGGGCGCAGGTGGACATGAGCAGCGCCAGCAGCTCCAGCCGCTGCCCGCCCGAGCCCACCCTCTCCCGCGATCCGCCTCGAGTCGATGCGCATATAAGGCGATCTCGTCTCCCCCATACATCGGCTTCTTCTTCCCTTCCCTCCTCACCTGATTGTGCTCAGTCCAACCCTTTACACTCACTCAACCCCAACTACAGTCACTCGCTTATCTGTCCGTTGGATATAATACCTTAATACCGCCAAAATGGTTCAGCTCCTCAAGTACTCCGCCGCTGGCGCCCTCTTCCTCGCCGCTGCCGCCCAGGCCGCTCCCAAGAACTACGAGGCCTCTCCCGTCTCTTACGAGGCTGAGGACGAGTGCACCGACGAGGCCGAGTACCCCACCGGTGGCTACCCTACCGGCTCCTACTCTGCTGCCACCACCACTGGCACTCAGTCGTACGAGACCTCCGCCACCTACCCTGCCGGCGGCTACCCGACCACTGCCTACTCGGCTGCCACCACCTCGGCCACTTACCCCGTCGAGACCAGCTACACCACCTCGGTCTACACCGTGACCAGCTGCGCTGCCGACGTCGCTGACTGCCCTTACGGCGCTGTCTCCACCACCGTCGTCCCTTGCGAGTCGACCACTGCCACCGAGTACCCCGTCACCAGCTCCAAGGGCGAGGAGTACCCTACCGCCACCTACCCTGCCCAGACCAGCTACACCACCACGGTCTACACCGTCACCAGCTGTGCTCCCGACGTCACCAACTGCCCTTACGGCGCTGTCTCCACCACCGTCGTCCCCTGCGAGTCGACCGAGACTGCTTACCCTACTGAGTCTCACGGCGAGGAGTACCCCACCGGCGAGTACCCGACTGGCGAGCACCCCACTGCTCCCTACCCTACTGCTGAGTACCCTACCGGCGGCCAGGGCGGTTACACTCCCGTCCCCACCGGTGGCTACCCCGTCGTCACCAAGCCCGCCGGCGGTTACCCCGTTGTCACCAAGTCCCAGCAGTACCCCCACGGACAGCCCAGCGCTTCTTACACCGTCCCCGTTCAGTCCCCCTACCCCACCGTCCCCACTGCCGGCGTTGCCTCGGTCCGTGTTGGTGCCACTGGCGCCATCATCGCCGCTGCCGGTCTCTTCTTCGCCCTTTTCTAAGCGGCTAAAGTTGAGAGTTGTGGATTTTGGAGTGATGGAGATGAAAAGACGCTTGTAGGAATGAGGAGGGGAATACGCGCTCGGTCACTTTGATCGGGAGGCGGTCCTCTCTTCACCTCATGCGAGTATTCTTACGACAGATGAACACGGTGGAAAAAGCACTGCCCTGGCTGAAAAGGCGCGACTTTGCACATGCCCATATTTACTATACCTTCTGCCTTTACTTGTAGAAACTTTCATCCAATCGATGGCATGGCGGCCGCCTATGGCTTGGTATCCTCCTCTTGGGGTGGATTCGGGACAGTGGTGTCTGGTATTGTCAGAGAAGGCCCTAATTAATGCTGAGTTGAATCGTAAACGCAACCCACACTCGTTTTACTTCTGCAGACTGTTTACAATGTGACATGTTGATTGTGACATTGAAAATCCGACTTATAGAATATCGAGAAGCTGATCTAACAAACTCAAGCTCAGGGATAATTGAGTAGGTGAACTCTCGACACAGCGTCATTGTGTGAGCATCAGTGTCCTGGGCTTTGCTCTAATCCGTACACTTTAACCGCTGGCGACGCCGACAACGACAATGGGCCAAGTGAGACACCATGGGGGAGCGCCAAGTGACTGCTTCATTGATTGGGGCCGGCACATCGGGACGAGGCTGAATCGTGGTTTATTCTCAGAGTGAGACATTGTCTTGGAGAGCCAAAACCCTTGTTTTTGCTCTCTTCCCGTTCCGTTTTCCCATTGTTCAAGTGTCGTCTCGGCCGTGATGTGAGACATATTAGCCTGAGTAATCTGAGTCAGGCTTCTCTTTTCTGGGCTTCCGAGAACAATAGGCAATGCTTCCGCCGTCGTCATCGTGTCTCACTTCTCCTATTTTATTTTTCCCCCGTCCCAGGATAGGTAGGTCTTCCGCGCGTCCACGCACCGCGCTTCGGGAGCTGGAGGTCTGTCTCACCATGTTGGGCGGGTCGTTTGTCACAAAGCAAGCAAGTGGACGGACAAATGGTGAGCCCCGGTCGCCAGGCAAGCAAGAGTGGTTACGCAATACCTAATTACCTACCTACCAGAAGAGCCGAGCGACAGAGTCTTCTTCTCTTCCCAGGCGAGCCAGACTGTAATCGGACTCCGCTCTACAGAACATCCGGGATCGAATGAATGGACTCCCCGATGCTCCGCAATACTGCCACCGATGACTTCATAATTATCACTATTTTTCTCGTGTTTGATCCGGAACTTCTCCTCTGCTGATCTTCAGACCATCTCAATCTCCCCATCTGGGGCGAATGAAGCGGTTGTGACGTCCTTTCTCTCTCTCTCTCTCGCGCAGCGAGACTGTATGGTCCCCACTCAGCCCCCCTCCCCGGCTCGTCCATCCATGGTCCAGCCGACACCGGCTGAGAGTCTAGAGTTTCTTAGCTCAGGTACTAGTTAGTTTCTTTGCCTAAGGTTTTTTGGCCTTTGCTGAAAAGAGGTAGCAAGTCACGGCACTAGTGATGGGTTTGTGGGGTTTTTTTGTTCGATAGTCTCGTGGGAGGCGGCCACATGGTTGAAAATCAAAGCATGACCGCACCTATTGGTGCGGTCTCGATCGTGGAATCTGACAAGAACTGGCCTGCAAAAAAACCAGTGTTTCCTTGTTGTTGCGGCCGTTGCGAGCCCGGGCTTAAGAGCACCTGGCAGAATGTGTTTCCTCTTTTGGCGCGCATTGGCAGCTTGGTAGGGCAGGGCAGGGCTCTCGGCAGGAACAGGCGGTCGGCCCAGCCGGATGGGACGACGACGTGCCTGCTCGGCTCCACACGCACCTCGTAGAGATCCCCCGAGCTTTGACTTGTGAAAGACGAGAGAGAGAGAGAGAGATTTACTCCGTAATACCCACACCACCACCCACCTTTGCCACCCAACTCTCACACACCAACTCTTTGGTTCTTTCCCCTGGAAAACTGGGGCTCCTTCGGCAAGCTTCTTGGTCGTTCTCTTCAGGCAGAGAGAGTGTGTGCTTGTGTGTGGGTGGCTCGATGCGGGTAGGTGGGCAGGTTGTCAGGCTGTGCGTTTCAGGAACGGTGCCTTGCATTGCATATCCTGAAGCCCCAAATCCCGATCCCTCGCAGTTGGTGCAGTGGTTCCTGGAAAGATCCATGCCTCGCCATGCCCTCGTTCGTTCGGTTGCCGTCGCCGAGCCGGCGCTCGTATTGCTCCTGGCGAGCCTGGATCCCCCTGTGCTGCTCCTGGGATGATCGCGTTTCAAGAGATGCAGACGCGAGGACGATGATGACGGCCTTTCTCCGCCTTGTCAGAAGGGCCCGCCGGAGATATTCGTGCCGGCCATAGTTATACAGTGCTCTGTCGTGCACACGACTGTGCTCCAGGCCACTTGGGACGAACTTCTCGGCCTCGGGGAAGGATGGATCTTTGCGTCAGCCCCATGCCGGTCTTTGGAAGGCAAGGAAGGTTCTCACTCGATGTGGCCGTGCACACCCTGCCTTGTATTCTCCTTCCGACTTGAACCCAAAAATGGACACGGATCTGATGCAACGGGCCAACGGCCAACGGCAGCACCGGGGTTGCAGAACTCTAACACTGCAGCATGCCAAAGTCACTCTCGCAGCCACGGACGAAGCGCAATCACAGGCTGGCTCTTGAGTCATTCACAAAGGAACTCACAGCTGCGGTCCCAACAGGCGATTGCCCGATGGCGGCCAGCGGACCAGCGCCACGGCCAAGCCACGAAATTGCACGTGCGCAATCACACGTACAAACTCTCAGCCGTCACAACCCCGTCCGGAGTGCCGACGTAACACAGCCAACGTGACGCAAGCCTCGTCTGTCAGAGACTCAGACAGGAGGAAGCAGTGGCTTTTCCAGGGCCCAGTATCAGCCACATTGTATCACAACCGAGCAGCGGCGCCGCCCTGTCTGCATCGTGTCGTGTCGTGTCGTGTCACTGTCTGGTCCCTGCGTCGAGAGAGAGCAGGTGGCATACTCGGTACCCTGCATAGCGTGCCAGATGTGGCCAACTCCGCAGGCTCGCCTTTCAGCAATGTACAGTGCTGGGCCGAAACTCAGCTGCACTGCCCAAAATGAGGTCCCGGTCTCTGGTGTGTATGGTCACTGGTGGGTGGCAGACCAATCGTCGGCGTTTCGTGCCTGGCAGGAGATCGCCGCCTGCACACAGCTCTTAACTGGTCGAGCATTTGCTCACCAACCTCCACATGCAGGCCCGCCTGTGTCTCTTTCCTGGTTGAGTTCGCTGGTCCGTACAGTGCTTCACTGTGCAAATCGCGCACGGAGTACATCGCCAACTGCCACACAGCAGCCCAGCACCTTCAGAGGATAATGAGCTTGGAAGCGTGTGCAGGACGGAAGACGCATGCCGGCAGTAATTAGCCAGGCACACCCGTCTGCCTGCCCGCCAGCCTGCCTTAGGGCTGACACCCACCACACCACACCACAGGCACACGCACACTCAGGTGCGTGTGAGCAGGCGGCCAATCAGAAAGGTACGCTGCAAGACGCCGTCGTGACTGCATGCGAGTTTGATGAAGCTCAGACTTTGTCCGACTGGCGCGGTCACGTCGCCGACACGCACACGCGCGCGCGTGCATCTTGCTTTCGCGGCTCGCGCGTGTCTGGTTCGACTCGGTGCAGGGCTGGGAAAGCCACACGAAGAGGAGAGGGGGGCGGCCGCCGTGTTGCGCGAGAACCGTCGGTGATTGCTTCAAGAAGAAGGAAGGCAGAAGTACAGGACCTCCCTGATCGGGACGTCGGTGGCGTTTGCGCGTGGTAGGTACCCCACGATCCGGGACGTGGAAGATAACAATGCGCCTGCCCTTCCTTGCTGTGCCTCTCATGCTCCGGCCTGCATGTGAAGGAGCGGACATGTGCCCTGCTGAGCATGACATATCACATGATAGAGGTGTCTGCGAAAAACTGTTGCAAGAGCGCCAGGTACTTGGGATCGTCAATATCTTGACTTCGCCGGGCCGCTGTAACAGTCTTGGGGCGTGGACAACGCGATGCTCTGCTGTGGCGTTTCTCGTGACATTCGTGTCCGGACAGACCTCGACGTGACGCTCGCAGATGAGATTCCCAGAGTTCCCAGGGTGGTGACCTCCGAGTGATCAGAGGAGTATTGTGCTGTGTCGTTCTATTCTGTCAGTGACATATTACTTTGTGTCGAGTCGCAGACCTGCCTACAATAGGCAGACCTAAGCTTTCCCATTTGCGTCGCCCAATCGGTACCTCTTCCATTTCCTTACGGCCGTGCTCGGGTCAGGTTTTATTCGCCCACCTGTCATGGCGCATGTCATGCAAAATGTCTGGAAACGGCAACAATAGTGCTCGGGATACTGCCATGTGTAACTGCGCTGTTTCGAGTATCGCGGGCTTCCGACGACGAGGATCCCGTGGTCCAAGACCAGTCAGCTTGGTCACGACGCTGTTATGGATTTTTGCCTGCCTGTGACGAGAGAGGGCACACGTCATGTGCTGCTTCGAATTTATTGTGTACTACTCTAGATTTTGCCTCGCTTTATCACGGGTTTATTAGATGAATAATTTGGTTTTGCGGCTGTGATTCCCTTGTGCTGGCAACGTAGAACAGTTCTAACATTTGCACATTCCATTGATATAAAAATGAAATAAAAACTACAACCTCATTACTTCACAACTATTTTCTCGCAAACCAGAAAAGTACGTTGAGTTCTTCCCGCCTGGTTCTGTTGCTGTTATCTCTAACACGCACGACAGTCGCCGTTGGCGAATCTGGATGACCATGTAACATTAGTGACCGTGCCTCAGACCGTGATATCTCCTTACGATTCCATTTTGCAAAGATCCCCAACTGTCACTTCACAATACCATATCCTTACGGGACGCGAGTGCTGTATCTTGCCATTTGATTTGCTGCGGTCCTGGATGTCCCGAGCGCGGCGGTCATGGAGCTGTACAGGAGCACGGGAATATGACGCAATCGATCACAACGGCGGCGAGCGTCACGGTCACGTTTTGGGTCTCCCCCTCTTTCGTGCTTGCCCGCCTGACGAGAAGCAGTATGTCCCATACACATTCTCATGCCAATACAAGAAGATGAACCGATTTGCATAACGCAAACATGCTGTACCATATCTACGGACACTGTGATTGTTGTGAGTCTCCTTTTCACGTCATCGTAAAGACTCGACGGGAGGAGGGCCTCTGTGAAACCAACATTCATCTGACATAGCTCGATGCAAGACAAGCCCACGCCAGACTATGCTCGTTGTCTGATTCACGTCGTTCTCCCGAGAGAGGGCGTGTGGCAGTCTTCTTGAGCAACCTGCGCAAGCGGTCCCGAGGGGGACGCACAGCACGAGAGATCATCGCTATCAAGCACATGGTGAAGTCGTCTGGCGGGAGAGCGCCTCGCTTATGAACGCCGAAGTGTACTAGATCAGTCCAACACACAACGAGATGTCTAGCATACAAGCTCCAGTACATGAGAAGCCAAAATCACGACCACAGCCCCACGGAGGCACCGAGAAAGGCTAGAAAGAGTATCACGATGCGGTACGGGTAGGTTGAGTATCAGCAAGCCCGGCCTCCGAGGAAGCGCCTGCTCGATATGTCAACGTCACGCATGTTATGGAAAGAGGCCAGCAACGCCCAGGTCACCACTCACGGCGTGGCTCTGTTCACCGCAGCACTCGAGGCCCGGCGCATGACAGAGCGGCGCTGCATGTCGTCCCTGTGCCCGTGCTGCTATTAACTCCCGTCCCACGGTATCGCTAAATCGCGTATCCCGGCACCCGGCGAACTTGTAGTTGTCATCCTGAACAAAGTTGACCCCCAACCCGCTCATACCGTGTCATCTGAATGTCAGCGACCAGCATCACAGTTGGGCAGCAGCGTGCATGGGAGACTCACACTAGTCTCAACGAGCCACAGTATGAGGAAGCCGTGAAGCTTGTACGTGGGTAAGAAAAGTCAGACCATGTCCAGAGTGTCATAGCTGCTGTGATCCGGTGTGTTGATGACGGAATTGGTCTCGAGGTCCTTTCATGGGAGGCTGCGCCTTAGGGTGAAGTCGACAGCGAAGTAGCATGGCAGCCAGGACCATGACGAGGCTTTGGCTGGGCAGGCGGGCCACGAGTGGGCAGCACAGGCTGTAGCTCGGAAACGACAGTTGGGCTTTGCGTTTGCTACTCGCATGGCTTCTCGGCGTCAGGTAGCGACCAGACGCGGCCTCAGCAACTGGTCTGCCTAGAGCAGTCCGGCATATGTTCGTGTCCAGTTGCCTTGGCATAGTGCTGCGTCACACCCGGCATGGCATAGTAGCGGTCATGATGAATTGTGAGCTGTCGCCCCGAACCTTCCTGTACCTACACGCGTCAGAGCTCCTGTGCTGCCTCCGAGGAGAGACTGTCGCAGCGGGGACCGATGCTGGATCTCCCCATGAAAACCATACTTCCGAGCTGCATGCTGGCTTCGGTACGGTATGCTCCGGCGCTTTAGAAGTGCATCTCGAAGTCCATGCAGTATACGATGTGGCTCGACAGAAGCGGTCTAGGGAACTCCCAGTGCCTCTTGAGAAGACATGTTAATCCGGGCTGCATCGTACTGTCACCTGTATTGACACGTGGAAATATATGCGACTTATGTTCGCGGCTTGTCGACACACTCCGCTGGTGCTCAGCGGTCACCGCCTCGTCCATGACTGTCACTGCTGCACAGGACCCTGTTACACCACGCGGAAGTCGTGTGGCTTGCTGACATGCCGGGAAAGACTTATCTGTGACCAAGCATACTGCTACTCCCAGCCTGTACGTGTAGCTTTGCGACCCCCGTGTGGTCACCGAGTCCGACTGGAAGCAAAGAATGGTCCCATCCTGAGATCCGTTCACATTCACGACACGGATCACGAGCGGTACTGTCCTTGCACCGGCCAGACTCATCCACAGCCACTTGAAATACCCTTTCACCTGCTTTCGGAAAGTTGCCAGTTTGACCGAGTTCGACAAAGAGCAAGATGCAGCACAGCCCGCAATGGACAAAGGACAGAGCTGATCAGAGACGTCCGGGTTGCCGCACAGCTGCTTGCAAGTCTGCAGAAGCGACGCCGCCTGGGGTGTAACGCTCGCAGTTTCTGCATAGACGCTGAGAGTTGATGGTGATACCCGAGAGTAGAGGGTGAACGCGGGCTTGTGTCGAGGTTTCAATGTTTTCTGTTAGACGAAAGGCATATTTAGAATGACTGCAGTCTGGAAGATTGTGCTCGAGTCCAGCTCTGGAGTGTTCTATTGCTGCCCTTGGGTCTAATGTTGTCTGTGGTGTAGCCCTGCAATTGCCCGGAAAGGAAACGGGTCCAACTGCCATATCCGTTCGAGACATCCCCAGGGTCGCAACGCTCCCTGGGCCAGGGAGATGACTTGCACGACATACGACGTGGGTTATGCTGAAGTAAAGTACTGCTGGGCTGGGTGCCCGCTCATGACTGGACAATAAAATGAAGCAAGGTTACAATGGCCATCGCAGGGAGTTGGCACTGCCCTCCCTCCATTGTCGATCCTCACAACCTCTCGCAACTCGCCGTGCGGAGGGATGAAGATATCGGGAGTTCTGTCTTGCCAATCGGCTGAAGGGATCCAACCTATTGAGCCAAGCCCAATGGCAGCGCCCTTGACTGCACGACATGAGTGCAGAGCACCACGTGGTGCTCATGCGCGGTTGTCGGCGTCTTCGCGGCCGGCAGATTTCAATGCAGAATCCACCACTTGGCGACAAGGCGACCGACGAGCATGGGGGTGGCTGGGGTCCTGGCCACGAACACGAATGCTGAGATTACGCGACTGCATGAAGAGCCCGCGCGTCTGGACCCGGCTGGAGTCCTGAAACCTGATCTGGACCGTTGTTGACTGGTCCGCAAGTGTATGTCGCTAGCATCATGGCGGTGTGTTGCTGAAAGAAAGCTGGATGCGAGCCTCGGAGGAGGAACAATTGCAGTCCTCGGGAGCTGTGGTCGAGGCTGCCTTCTGGACGTTCAGGGCACGTGGCTGAGCCAATCGCACCTGGCCTCCAACGCCGTCGCTGCGCTATTGAGGCCCGCCGGCTTCCAGATCGCGCCACCTCACTGGGGGCTCCTCATCGCTCCCCTCATCCTTTTCAGCTCCGTGGACCCCGACGAGCCATGCGCATCACCCGGCGGTCGAGATCGGCGCCTGGGCATCCATGGATGCTCGTGAGCAGTTCCTCGCGAGGCTCGCCGCTGTTTCCGCGCAAGGCGCCTCCCGCCATGGGACAGCTCTTGGTGGTCAGCACCGCCGCCGACCGGCATGCGCGTTGCGGAGTGCCGGCCACACCCAAGATTGCAGCATCGCCTCGATGAACCCTCACTGGAGAATTGCAGATGCTGCCCCCGGCAGAGTCCGAGATGCCCATCCTGCAGCTCACGAACAATCCCTGCAGGCAGGGGTATTAGCAATGGATAACTTACGACAGCTCCACCACCGGCCGACCTCATCGCCGCGCAGTCTCGACCTCCATTCCCAGCCGGCTCTGCGCACAGGCACAGCACTTGAGTGATCCCCTCGGTCCCTTCCCTGCTGTGGCGCCCCTAGCTTGCGATGCGATTGACAGCAATAGTCGGTGCCCAGCTCGCCCTCGCTGGCATTGGCACCGTTGCCGTCGGCCATGATCGCCAGTATCCACTCACAGGGTCAGTTGTAATTTGGTCTCGATCCCTGTCTGGTGTTTCTGGACCCCTCCCCAGAGCGCAAAGTCGAGATATGTATATGTCCGGAGCTCTCCTCTGCCTCTCTGGTGTGCATCAGGTCCTAGGGCTCTTTCATGATCAACGCCCGACGACGCCGCCATGCATACTTCAGCCTGCTCAACAACGGGCCTGGCCCTTCTCAGTCTCGCATCTTTGGGACTGACTGCTTCTGTCCCCAGGCAAAATAATGGCGCCGTCACGGTCGCCATCGCGGTGCCATCCACTGTCCCGTCCACCGCGTCGAAAACCATCAGCCCAAACTTCCCGGGGTTCGCATTTGAGCAGAGCTCGTGGGTCCGCTACGCACAGAACGGCATCGGCACCAGGAATAACTTCACAAACAACTTGATCGCGGCAGTCACCTCGCGGACTGGCGGCGTCCCCATCATCCGCCTCGGCGGCACGTCTCCAGACTATGGGAAATACATCCCGTCACAGCAGGCCGCGGCTCTCCCGGTTGCCGAGCAGGACAACTACCAGGACATCGGACACACATCCATTGGCCCCAGCTACTGGCCACTCACCAAGTTCTTCCCGAATGCAAAGTGGATGATCCAGGTACCCTTTGCCGATACCAATGTCAGTGAGGCCATTGTCTGGGCCAAGACTGCGATAGACACCATTGGTATCAACTCGATCCACTCTCTTCAGATCGGCAATGAGCCCGATCTGTACAGAGATGACTTCAGAGGGGAGCGCGGCATTTTCCTGGGGCCGCCAGCGTATCAGGGCACGCTCGACAACGCGACGTACGTGGGCAACTGGACCAAGTACGCAACTGCGATCCGCCGAGCACTACCCAGTGTGCCGAATCGCTTCTTCACGGCCTTTGATGTGGCTGCGCACGTAGAGGACCAGTCCATGGCATCATGGCTCCTCGATCCCAAGACGTGCTACGGGCTCGGCATCGATGCCGGCAATAACATCAAGGAGGTCTCGCATCACTACTATCAGAACGTCGCTGGCAGAGCAGCTGATCTCCAGGCCGGCCTTATGACCTTGAGCGTTACCCACAGGAATTTGGACTACTTGAAGCCACGCATCGCCTGGCTGAAGGCCAACCGCCCGGACACCCCGTTCATCATCAACGAACTTGGCAATTCACTCCAGAGAACCAACAGCTATGAGTATCAGGCTCGGCTGGGCAGTGCTCTCTGGGCTGTCGACTTCTACCTCTACGCCATGACGATTGGCGTTGCCGCCATCAACTACCAGCAGATTATGCATTCCGGCTTCGACCTGTGGTTGCCAGTGCACAGCGGCGGCCTCCAGGCCCAGGTCTTTGCCAATTTCTACTCGCAGCCTTTTGTCGCCGACTTCATCGGCAACAAGGGCAAAGCCCGCGTCGTCAAGCTCAATATGTCCAACGCGCCCGCCAACCTCGCGGCCTACGCAGCCTACGAGGACGGCGTGCCCAAGCGCATCGCCGTCGCGAACCTCGAGTACTGGAACCAGACCTCGAGCACCTTCGCCCGCCCGCAGACGCCCATCACCCTGACGCTCCCCCGGACTGTGCGGTCCGTGACTGTCACCCGGCTCAACAGCCCCGCCGGCGCCGGCGCAGCGGCAGACAGCATCACCTACGCGGGCAGCCAGTGGGACTTTAACCTCCGAGGGCAGGAAATTAAGAACGTCCGCGCCGACACACGGACCGTGGCCGTCGGCAGTAACGGTGTGGTCAACATCCTGGTTCCGTTCAGCTCGGCCGCCATGATTTACTTGTCGTAGGGGTCAAAACACTGAGGAAGACGAAGAAGACGAGGGGTTCTAGAGACGCCCGTTAGCATTTAGCACCACCAGCATCAGGACTTTGGCGAGGAGCGCTTGAAAGTTGGATATCCCACATTAATCATTTAGACTACCTAACGACGATACGAACTCACGGCATATATAAGCATATACAAGCATGCGAGCAATATATACTTATCACTCTACCCCTCGACTTGCTGATTGTGCATGTTGATTGTCGTGCATAGAAGAAAGAAGAGCTCTACGGGACTATGTGGTTGTTGAGTTGTCATTATTGCCGCTGTGCAAGTCATGATCCCCGGACTACGAGTTCGGGGTGTTGAAGGAATATCGGACAAGACGCCGTCTAGTGCGTGTCAGTGTACCTACTTCACCCTTTATAACCAACCCGTTGTGAAGTCGGCGCTCTTTTGTAGCCTAATGCAGGATGTACCTCTTGCTCACCTGTGAACTTTGTACAGCCGAGACAGAGATCCGACGTCTCGCTGCTCTTTCCTTCTCTCATGGCCCGAACTGGGGTATTTTCAAAAAAGAGATCTCGGCGAGCCGGTCATGCTAGCCTACCACTTGGAAGTCTCAGATGGAGCGAAAGCGGTTGATCTGACCCGGTATAGATGGGATCAATTCTCCTGGTGTGATACTGTCTCCTTCTCCCTCTCCCCCTCCCCCTGTTCGAGCTCTCTTCTGCGTTTCTCCCGCAGAAGATGAACGTGTTATACCCAACTCCAACCTACCTGACACCACACACATCTTGTATTTCCCGTCCGTTGGCTGGTGTATAGTAGCCCGCCTCTCACGATGTTTCGTTGCGTTTCTGCGGTCGCCGGGTTACATATATGAATGACAATTGTGGGTGATAACTTTTACGTGAGTACTACTTTGGCTGCTTGCCCATTGTTCTTCACACATCCCCTTTGCACACGCACGATCGGGTCGTATGCGGCCGAGGTGGACAGAAGCTGCCGGCCTTTCTCTAATGGACGTACCTACCCGTTATCTAGACGTCCACCTTCTATCAGAACTGGGCCACTGAGGGCACGGGGACGACGAGCGAGCGGGCTCTGCGGAAATGAGGAACCCCCGTAACAACCGTGCCCGTGGACGCGCGAATCTTTGTCTGTGTTCTACACCGCAGGCATTGGGGACGCTCCGAGGTGTCCCGACAGGCTGGATTCACGCCCATCACCAACGTCGTTGATTCCCGGCATGCACCCCCCACGTATTTTTGGTCCCCTTTGCGTCTCTGCTTCCAGAGAAGACCTCGCAGGTACGGGGGGTACAGCCGTGGCAGGGAGTGATAGGAAGGGGGGAGCCGTGCGGGCTTGGGCAGGAGGTAGTAAACCAGGAGTTAACCTGTCTTCTCTTTCTAGTGATCTGAGGTTCTCCTATATTCACACATGCCGCCCGCGTGCCATACCGCGAGGAGCATCATGCTATCACCTGCTGATGGCGTTCTTCCTAGTTTCTCAAGGCAGACTAGATATCCATTTTACATGATATTTGGTCCGTTTTCGAGCTTGTGTTTTCTGTTGTGCTGTCTTCGGACTCCAGTTGTGTTCAATGAAGATAACATGCGTTGCGCCTCTCGGCTGGCTTCATCTCATTTCGTGAGCGGTCGGCCTATGCTGCCGCGCCGCCATGGAATGGGGTGGGATATCTCGTGCATCATAACCCACATCGTAGACATTGAGCTCTGCGGATATGTTTCATTTGTGCTCCGAACTGTCACTAGGCCAATACGGACGGTGTCCGGTAGTGATCACGGTCGCATGCATAGCTCATCAGCTCGGCGCTCATATGGTGAATGACCATGATCATCGCAGCACACCACAATGACCAGGACTAATCAGGCAGTTTTGAAAGTGGTTGTGTCCTCTTCTCACGCAGAAGAACAACAGCGTATTTGAGTCCGATCCCGGTAAGCATGTTTCGCCACTCTCCCCTTACTGCCGACGAGCTATTCTAGAGGTTGAGGCAATGTGACCACGTGCTGAGCTGCCGAACTGCTGTCTTGTGTGAAAAGCTAAAACAATACTGTGCTATCGCGATCTCGAGTTGCGTTGGATCGAGCTGCCTTCGGTGATGTCGAGGTCAACCTGGCGCGGTTTCAAGGCATACACGGTGGCTGCCATGCAAAGTCTAGCGGCTTTCCAGCGACGTCCACGTGCGAGCTAAAGCAATGTTGGTAGACCTTGCACAGCCAGTGAGACCAATACTACACATCCAACATAAGGGGCTCGCCCAGATTTGGTTCTTGTGGCTTGACTTGAGATCACTGGGCGACGACGAGGAGATAGAGTGTCCTGCCAAGCATAGAACGTGACGGGGTGGCTGTAATCACGCCAGAGCTGATCAACAAGCTTCAGGTTTCAGGTGATCCGGGTCGCCGAACAAGATGATTACTTACTCCCACCAGCAATGCATGAGCGTACATGCCAGTGGTTTGCAGCGTGGCCCGGATGTTGCTGACTGGCGGCAGGCCTCCGAAGACTGATCGTCATGACGTCAGGTACCATGCGGCCCGCCATCACCGCGCACACACACCTGCCAGATTGCATGTGGTCATGCGCGGGGCGTGTCTGTCATTCCTGCAGGGCCACTTCTTTTGCTGTGCGAGAGCGATTTCGATGCTGATGCTGATGCGAGGGCAATACGTGAGGAGTATAACGCCCGGCCCATCGAGATGCAAAGCGGCGATGGTCTCCGCTGGACCATCCATGATGTGTATCGGCGCATGTGCTCCTCGCGGGGCCGGACGATCCTGCTGTCTTAGTTTGGCTGATGGGTGGCTGTCAAGGTCGGGGGGATGCTCGGCATGCCATTGTGCTCGTGTGGTGTGATGACACCGACGGCATGCGTGTTCGCGCCACGTGCGGATGACAAAACACCAGGCTGTCCTTGCGGGGACGGAGTAAGTGATGATGCTCCGCGCACTGGGCGCCCGATGGCGCATGATGGCGCCGGACCGGGAAACAAGGAGGCCAGGCTCGCCAGGCACGCCCGAGTGCCTGTGGCGTCGGACGGCGCGGCTTGTCGACGTTCAGGTCGCCGGGCGGGTCGTGTATGCATGCAGGCTCTCGAGTTGTCGGCGACGGGACGGCGCAACAAGTCATGATTATCATCATTAACATCTCCACCATGGCGGCATGAGGTCCTCGATGAGGCCCTCCACACCCGCAGGCGTGGCTCGGGAGCCCGCTCCGGTCGAAAAGGGGCAGACCACCGTCATCCCCGATCTTGGGGTAGCACAGAGGCTCGACAGATATCCGCGATCTGCACAATGATCAGCCGCTCGCCTGCTCTGGGAAGTTGACATGCGATGCATAATCATAAGGTGAGGAAGCACAGCGGGCTCCACCGTGCTCGCGTGGGTTTCACGACGACGAAACACGACATCGGCGAGACCTGAAGATGACTTCACCGTATTTGGTAGTTCACGACAACAGGCGGGACTGGGGTGGCCGCGATCGGGACAGGTCGATTCACCGCGGCGATCGAGAACATGGCGGGCACGACCAAGACGAATGAGCAGGTCTCAACAGAGAGTGTTCCAGACCGTTCGCCCATGCAGACATCGTGCTCGTTTCAAGCGAGAGGCGGTTGTGCCCCACCACGCGATGACAGCCCCGCACCTGCCGAGCCTGCCTGCCCGGGTCTCTGATCAGCATACGTCATGGCCAGGCGCCCGCGCCGGTTGCTGCCCAATGAGCAGCCCCAGCCCGCACCCGGAATGGGTTCCAACTTTCCTCGCCCCGACAGCCTCATCCCGCTTGCTTCGCATGCCAGCGCTCTGTCGAGTCAATCGGCAGCGGAATGTGCAGAGCAGAGCCTCTTCCGAAGCTCGCTGCGTCGAGCTCGGACTGGGATGCAGCAGATGTCGCCTTGGAGGATGCATATCAGAAGAATCACGGGAGTGTGATCACGAATAAGCAACATACAGGATGTACCAGGATAGTTGCCTTGGTTTCCTGGCCCCTGCCCTGCCCAGTAGACCGGCTCAAGCAAGGCGAGCAAGGTTGTCCTTGCTCTCCGCACCACCAGATCTTGGATGCCACAAGTCGGTGCTTCAGCAGAGGTGGGCAGTGATTGAATCATGCTGCTCAATGAGCTCCGGCCTGGATGCCATGCTTGCCTGGACCGTCGCGTCAGGGGTGTCGCCCTTCGTTGGCTGGTGATGGTGATGTCTCGTGGCGTCGTGCATAGCTGCGGAGGATTGTCTCCTTGAAAGAGTCCGAGGGGTCCAGAGCTCGTCATCTGCGGGAATTGCTGAGGTGAAGTGATGGCATCAGGTCGGATGCCTGCGCGGTTGGTTGCGGCGTGGCCCATCAGGCCCTCGGGAGGGTGCCTCCATGATCGGGAAACTGACGTAGGCGGGCAGGGCTTTGGTTGGCCTGCGCGAGATGCCTTGGCTGCCATGAGCGGGCCGCTCGGGATTCTACGTAGCCAGGCGCCCTCTTCGGCGGACCCGGCTGTCTGCCTCGGATTTCCAAGGGCCTCGCGAGACGTGGCCAGGACCATGATGTGCTCCTGCACATCCTCATTCCGGCTCAAACAGAAACAGGCTCTCAAGCCTTGGCTGCACTGCGCAGAGAGGTCGCTGATAACTCCGGATTGATGGTTGGGCATTCACAAGGTCGGGACCGTTGGAGGGGGGATCTGAAGTTCTGCAACTGGGGCCTGGCAGGACCCCTCGCCCGTTGCATGCAGGCGGGCGTGTGGGCTCCTGCGCACTACATCACCGCGGCCCACTTTCCCTCCCGTGGAAGCCCACCTGCACGGACTGGGAGCCTTCGTCCGCCGGCCGCCTCTGCCAGCCGCAGCTCTGACTGCTCTGCTCTGCTCTGCTCTGCCTTGCGGCGAGAGACTGTGACAAACCAGACTGCCCGAGCTTCAAGCAGACAGGCAAGCCCCGTCCCCCAGTCCGCGCCTGGTCTCGCTTCTCCCCCCGAGTGCCAACCAGATCTGGCCATCGACATCACTTCCCACAGCTGATTACACCACCCCGGCTCTTGACTTCCTTGCCCTACCACTCTGCCTACGACATACACCCTCCAGCTTGCCAGTCTCCTAGAAATCTTGGTCCGACCGCTGCATCATCTCCTCCCTAAAGAGCATTTTTATTGTCTACTTGTCCGCTTCGCGCGCTTGCTTGTACAGAATTCATCCGCCCGCTCCGCGCCCTCGTGCTAGCATCGACATCTCGCCCACCCTTCTGCGACAACGCCGTCGTCCACCCGCCAGATTTTCTCAGACTTCGATCGAGTTCCGAGCGTCCCAGCCAGCTCTCGTCAAAGCGTCATCCTCTCGAGGCGACCAGAAAAACAGCCACATATTCGGTCGTCAAGCGTTCCTGCCGGAGTCTTCTGCACCCTCCCCGAGCGAGCAATCGTTTTTGTGTGGGGATTGTTCGAGTTGGAGTCGCGAGACATCTGACAGCACTTGCACCGGGCAGTGCGCGTCGACTGTTTCCTGCACGCCTCCCGTCTCAGATCTGTCAAACGCTGTTTATCACGCGTGACGTCGTTGGAGAGCAACAATGTCGACCATCCAGCAGCTGAAGAACTTCATCCGTCATGGTACGTACGCCTTGTCACACGAATCACTGCCACACCTGCCCTTCTGTCATTGCACCGCATCACTCTCCTCTTTCGTACCTGCTGCACCTTCCCAGGCACATGCAGTACAGGCTCAAACACTCCGACCCATTGCTCTTGACAAACCGGCGCCCTATCACTCAATCACTTCCCATCCTGCTTCCAAATTCAGCTGCGCAGCTCTACCTTTTAGCGTAGTTGTGACTGTCCCCGCCGTCCGAGCTCGCTGCTTCTGTGTCCCATATGACCTTGACCACAATCCGCTGACGTCACACCCAACACTCCAGGCAAGCAGGCCAGGACGCAAAACTACGAAGACTCTGCATCAAAGAAACATGAGCCATCACCTCCACGGGCTGCCCCAGAGCCCGCGCATGTGATGAACAATCCCACGGAGCCTGCAGGTGGCAACGTCCACGCCCAGCCCATTCCCGATGCCTACTCGATGCAGCCCGGCGACCTGCACAACCGTGTTGCCCAAGCCGACCACGTGGCTGCTCACCATGCGGAGGGACAGCAGAAGGCGTCAAAGTCGAGGCACGACGAAGCTGCTCTACAGAAGCTCATTGAGGAAGAGAGGGCGAGCAAGGGCAAGTTCCCCAAATATCCCGGTCTCGAGAGATACGAACTCCTCGAGAAGATGGGTGACGGAGCGTTCAGCAATGTGTATCGTGCCCGTGACCTGTCAGGCGGTGCTGGCGAGTGCGCAATCAAGGTCGTCAGGAAATTCGAAATGAACAACATGCAGGTGAGTCGCGCTGGCGGTCGATATTCCGTGTCGCCGACCATGTCAACATCATTTCCTTGGTCCAGCTGTACCATTCATTTCTGTCTCCTTGGTCCATCACCCCCACAAGTAATCTTTCACTTGGTCTGCCGCGCTTCACGCCGCACATGCTTTCATTTTACCAACACAAAACCCGTATTAAATAGGGCGACAACCATCTTCATCCGGATTTCAAGAAGGTGCCGAAAGCTGCAGAGGTGCGAGAACAAACTTTTCTTCTTTAATCTTTCATTATGACCGCCTCATCACCGCACAATACTCAAGCACGACAAGTAGGGAGAGTCTGCTGGCTTTCCTACTTGAATTCCGTTCCATCGCCGAAGTCCTTGCGGCTTTGGCAGCATACCCGACATCTACTCCCATCCATTCACGTTTTCAAATCATGCTTTTCTTTCAAGTACATTACCCTGCTCTGCCAAGTCGCCGTACTGACAGTCACCTTCCTTAGCGCGCCAACATCCTCAAGGAAGTTCAGATCATGCGCCAGCTTGACCACCCGAATATCGTCAAGCTGGTAGATTTTTCAGAATCGAGGCAGTACTACTACATCGTTCTTGAACTCGCTCCTGGCGGAGAACTCTTCCACCAGATCGTACGACTCACATACTTCAGCGAGGAATTGTCGAGGCACGTCATTACACAAGTCGCCACGGCCTTGCAGTATCTCCATGAAGAGAAGGGTGTCGTCCACCGGTATGCTACCAGCCTAACTCATCATTCTCCCCGCACTTGCTGACAGACTTTCAAGTGACATCAAACCCGAGAACATTCTCTTCGAGCCCATCCCGTTTGTAGCTTCCAAGAACCCCAAGCCTAAGCAACCTGGCGATGAGGACAAGGTTGACGAGGGCGAGTTCATTCCTGGTGTCGGTGCGGGTGGTATCGGCCGCATCAAGATTGCCGATTTTGGTCTCTCCAAGGTCGTTTGGGAGAACTCGACGATGACCCCTTGCGGCACAGTGGGCTACACTGCACCCGAGATTGTCAAGGATGAGAGGTACTCCAAGTCTGTCGACATGTGGGCTCTTGGCTGTGTTCTTTACACACTGCTCTGCGGTTTCCCACCGTTCTACGACGAGAGCATCGAGATTCTCACCGAAAAGGTTGCAAAGGGCCAGTTCACCTTCCTGTCACCGTGGTGGGATGACATTTCCAAGTCTGCGCAAGACCTGATCGCACACCTGCTTGCTGTCGACCCTGACAAGCGATACACGATCAACGAATTCCTCGCTCATCCATGGGTTCAAGGTTCAGGCCCCACGCCTCGGGATGAGCGTAAAAGCCAGAACCCTGACGTTCTGCGAGTCCTCGATGAGAGGCGATTCGGCGAGGGCGACAGGCGGTCGGATTTCAGATCTCCTGGCGCCGTCAACCTCCGCGAGATCTTCGATGTTGGTTATTCTGTGCACCGACAAGAAGAGGAGAACAAGCGAAGGAAACAGGTGGGCACGAAGCCCGCAGTGTCCTCTCGCCTGGCTGAATTGGATGAGGAAGATAGCGAGGAGGGTGAGAACACAGATCAGAACGCTCGACGTGTCCCCAAGGCCGATGCCCAGCAACTGGAGCAGAGTATGCGGAAGACCAACCTGGGTAAGGACCAGGAGCGGGGCCGCGAACGTGAGCGTCAAGGTGGCGATCGAGGCTACGGGCAGCACAGCGCTGCCGTCGCGACTGCTGCTAGACAACAAGTCCGGGAGAGGCAAAAGCAGCGCGGTGCGTTCGAGCTCAGCCTGGACGGAGCCACACTGCTGGGACGCCGAGCCAACAAGCCGACTGCCGTCGCTGGTGGATTCTGATTTTTCGGCATGGAGGTGGTGCCAGATTGGTTGTCTAGGGACATGTCCATTCGCTCACGTTGCGATCTTTTCCTCTCAGAGTTTCACGTTTATATTATACTGGCCATTGGAGTTTAGCTTGCACACACCGTGCTCATCCTCCTCGCCATGTGGTTGTTTTGGTTGCACCGTCGCGACACGTCTAGCATACATCAGATCAGGAGTTTTGGAACCATCAGAGCTGTCAGGTTTTCTGGAAGTTAGAACGAGTGATGAACAATTATTACCAAATCAGTTTTGCGACATTCTTTCCCTCGCGAGGGTGATGTGCCCTGAGTCTGATTCCTCTACTCAAGAACAGTGTCTTTCTGTTGCGGTTGCACATGTACGTGTCTACCTTGTCCTTGCTCTGGTTTGCATGCCTACTAACATATTTCGTCCAAGAACACAATATCAGTGCAGCTCCTCCTCTTTGGCGTCGTCGTCATCCTTCCCCCGGGACCCTCTCGATCAGCCTGCGAGCACCGGCTCCCCAGGATCCGGAGGCGAGTAGATATAGATACGCTCTAGGGGTCTTCCTGCTCGATCGACACGCGCAAGAACCGGGGTGGGCATGAGATGGCAAAGCGCAGGACACGGAACATGGATCCTGCCATCCTTTCTGCTGCGCGTGCGTGTTAAAGCCGTTCTGTGCAAATCTTGAGCAGCTTTAACAACACCAACAGGACACGCACCGCTTATGTGTTATTCAGGAACAGTTGCCAGCCGACATCATCACGTTCCGGCGCCGCTGGAGTATTCTAGTTGCACTGCTGTTATATCTGCCCCCCCCTAGAACGCCGCTTATTCCCCATCGCATTCGGCGATGAGAGTATGCACATGGTTGTTGGGAATGGCAAAGTGCGGCGGCGGCGCACAAGTTTTTGGCATGTTGGGGGGCATGCTGGACGGCTCGGCCGTGCTAAGAGCTGGGACAAGATTGGGCGGCGAGATCGCGGGTGGGCATACGCTCTGCCAGATGAGCTGGGAGCTGGCATCAGGGTGTGAACTGAGCGAGGCGACTCTGGGATCCTCTCCAAGGAGAAAAGCTGGCCCATCCTGCAGAATGACGCTGTCTCCGGGATCGCATTCGAAAATGAATGACCCTTGACTGGCTAGACCGAGCACTGAGTTTGAGGTGGGAGACATCGAGCCGATAGACATGAGATTTTCGCGCCCAGTCACGGAGGTTGACCACTGGTAGGGCACGTGGCTGTGATCCCCTGCTCCCATCACCGGCCCCGAGCTGATGCTGCGCACATGACCGACATTGCGGATGGTAGATCCCGGACAGGAGTCCTCAGTGAGAGCTCGAGGCCGTTGTCCAGTAGATGTAGACGAGGCTGGAGACATGCCAACCGTGACACCACCGCCGGGGAAGGATGGGTCGAAACTGAAGCCAGCACCGCCCAGACCAAGACTACCGAGTTGTGAATGGTCTGGCAGCTGCGACCATGTGGGCATCGCGGGTGTGGCCATGATCATGGGTGATGTGCTGTGGCTACCGGCGAAGCTACGGTATGGAGGCGAATCATGGTTGACAGGTGGCGTTGGGCTCCTGGTCTGGGCGAGGGTTCCTTGTAGGTACTCGAGCTGCTTCTTAAGCTTCTCAACCTCTCTGGTCCTGTCCCTCATATTTCTGCCTGCATCCGGGAAGTGTCAGAGTGCTTTCTTCAATATGATGCCGGAGATCGGCTGTCACTTACGGTATGCTCGTTGAGCAAGCCGGTTCTGTATCTTGCGGCGTTCGGAGGCGTCAGCGAGGTTCCTCCAGTCCTCATCAGGCTTCATCAGGTCAGCATATGAGGTTGCCAGGGGCCGGGCACCACGAGCCGAGGTTGTGCTCGCTGTTCTCGGGTGATCAGAGGTCGCCATTGTGGACTCGGAGTGTAGGCAGTGAATGCGGTGTGTTCTTGCATGGGCACAGGCGCATAGCGAGGTAGGTGGTGTGAACTAGGAGGGTTGCCGTCTCCAATGTATGACACAGGGTAGGGCCGCCGCTTATTCACGACTCGAAAGACCAGACCGGGCTGAAGATTGTTCTTGGGGGCTTATCACGGCATAGCAATGGACCATCTGGAGCTCGGTCAGCGTTGTGCAACAGCAGGTAACAGGCACAAGATGGCACAACCTTGTCACCAACGATCCCTAAAGTTTAGGTAAGGGACAGTGAGACTGCTCGGGGCGGTGCCTGAGTTTGTCCCTCCTCTGCGTTGTCTCCAAAGAAGAGTTTCGAGTAGTCATGGTCATGACTGCGCCGTTCTGTACACAGAGCCCCATGAATTGTGATGCAGCATCCTTGCAGCCTGAAGCTGAGAGCATGGAAGGCCAGTGCGTGCCTGCTAGTAACAGCGACGCGCCACACGGGCGGTTGGTCCTGTGATGCCACTTTGCTGTTGACTGTTGACGTGGCGGAGGCCGTGTGTATCGCTACACATGGGAGCGGACCAGCGCCACCCACGCAGTGGCTGCATGCAGACAGTGCTTGCCTGTGGAACGCTCCAGCCTTTGCAGTGCCCTGCCTGGCTGCGCGGGAGGTCCTCGGAAGTTTCTCTGACGTTGGTGCCCGAGTGGAGTGTTGATATTGGGTGAGAAGATGAGCTAGATCTGTCGCAGATGATCGTGGGCCTCGACAACGGGAACCTTGGAAGGCGCTCCCGGCACTGGTAGCTTGTCCACCCTGGCGCCTGCAGTGTCCCGCCTGCCTCCCTTTGCATCATACTAGAAGCCATCCTACTACTACAGGTACCTTAAGTTGGTGCGCGGAAACAGGTTCGGCGTGCTGGGTCTGCTGCGCCGCAGTCAGATGTGCGGCCGCTTTCTTGTGCCACTCTTCTATTTGCGTTCTAGCCAGTCACGACAGAGCGAGTCGGGCGCCACGAAGCGGAAGGACACCTGCCACCGTCCTGGACATCTTTTGTGGCTCAGGCTTGTCCGCAGAATGCAGGTGAGATCAGCTGGCCAGGTATCACGAAATCATAAATAGCTGCAGTGGGTTGCACAGAACCAGGAGTAGGAAATATGCCAAAGGAGAAAGAAGCAATACAAAAGAGGCATTATACAGTTTCCGCTGTGCTACAAGGTTCGGTCCAGCACTTGCTGTTGTCTAGAGTTGAATCCAGAGGTTCTTTTCTATGCTGCCCTTACCTGCACGTGAGAGCCTGTCAAGCTAAGACTCAAGGTCTAAAAGATTTGCAACCTAGAGCCCTAGCTACGAGCAACCATGCTTGTCCGGGATCATAGTTTCTTGAGAGTTTAGTTGTTTGAAAGCATGCAAGATGCAATGACGAGGAGCTGCACAGGCACAGAACTGATTCTACATCAGTGAAGCGAGTGTAGGAAGCCCAGACACACTTTGCAACTTTCGCGTATAGACTCTTCCCTTCAAGTATACTTGAATCAAGTCCGTCAACCCTGATCGCTACTACGTTGAGACTGGTTTGAAACTTCACCTTTCATTCTAAAACCAACAAGAGCATTTTGATTGCGTTGGAGTTTGTTTCCCACCGAACTCGAAAGCAACTCGCGATTCAACTGAAATCCCTACACCAGTCGCCGAGGGCACTTCGCCAGCGAAACCATTCACTAACACATCACCGCCAACACATGCACGAGAACGTATTCACCGAAACACCTGTGATCCCTTCCACAAGTCGCGCGTGATTGCTTGCATCTACTCTCAGCATTTTGCGAAGCGACGCTCTCTCACTTTATCTGGGGACTCAACTGGTTAGCAAAACTTCCTTTCCTCTCACGTGCAGCACAACCATCGACACATACACTGCCTCTCAACTCATCCACCACACCACTTTCGATCCCCATTTGGGTCATACGTAGTTGCCTTTCCTATGGTATCAAAGCTATTTTCAACTGCCCGCAAGATTCTCACTGAACTTACTTCTCACATCTTCAGCTCAAGGCAACCATATCTCATCATCCCTAGTGCAAAGTCAGCCAACCAGTACTCGCCATCATTTTCCACCAGGGCAGCACTTCCGATCAAGACTAAACGATCACAACAAGCCCCATCTCCCCACAGCACATAACATAGAAACACACCTATCATGCCCAGAGCCTGCAAAGCAGACGGCGGCGGCGGTGGCGGCTTCCGGTGGGACACGGAGCAGATCATGAAGCTGCTGGTCATCATGATGCACGTGCAGAACCCCGGTCTGACCATCAGCGGCTGGGACAACATCGAGAAGGCGCTCCGGGTCGCGTTCGACGGCAAGGTCTCACTCGATGCCGCAAAGTACGTACCGGACAAAGATCCTGTTCACACGCACCGTGGCATCACCGTTCGCTCACCTCGTGAGCCCCTTCCTCTAGATCCAATAACTGACAACCGTTTTGTATTGCCAGGGGCCAGTGGAAGAGCATAAAGAAGACGTATCTCGCCGGTGGGGGCGAGAAGGTCAAGGACATGCTCGGTGGTTCTGCCTCGGGCGGCGGTCCGGCGAACGCAAAGGCCGGCGTCAAGGGCACCAAGACCGGCAGCGGCAAGGCGGGACGAGCCCGGGGCGGTAAACCCCCCGAGGACGCGGCCGACGACATCGAGCCGAAGGAAGACGATGGCGGTGAGGAAATGATGATGGGAGCAGGCGGCGGCGACTCGGACGACGATGCCTTGCCCACCAACGACAGCGGCGGCGACCACACCCGGCAGCCCAAGAGCAAGGACAAGGGTAAGGGCAAGAACCCAGTCAATACCGAGCAGCTCCGTGTCGAAATCGACGACGACGATGCCGCCGACGATCACGACCACCAAGACAACCAAGAGGAAGACGAGGACGAGGTCGAGCCCCAGGTCAAGAAGAAGCGGTCTGCCTCGGCTGCCGGCCCCAGCGATCGCCGAGCGACCAAGAAGGCTCGCTCGTCCGGCGTGGCTACGAAGGCGGTACCTAGGGGCGACCCGGCTCGGGACTTCGATGCTTTTATGACCTTGTAGTAGTAGTCGTGCTGGGCTCTCTCGGTACAACATGGTTCCGCTTGGGAGTAACACTGCCTTTGTTGCCCATGAGGTTCCCCGCGTCCACAAAACTTTCGAACGAAACCGGGAAAGAGTGCTACTCGGTGTTGGGAGGCAGTCGTCAAAGTCATCTACTCTAGTCTGAACATCGACATTTCAGATCTGAAATGACGTATCAATCCGATGCTGCACTGGAGGGAGCAAAGATGCCTTCAGGCGTTTACCGCCCGCAATCCCGGGGTGCTGCAGTCCCGAACGGGAACTTGTCAAGTACAAGAACATAGGCCTTTTGCGTTTGCTTTTTCAACATTGAAATGTCCATATCAGCAGTGAACCAAGCCATGACAGTTTGTCGTATCCAAAAATTGTTTTTTTGCCTGTGCTATAAATGAGAACGCTTCCATGCAATGCCAAAGTGTCTGAGAGTGAATCTCAAGTCTAATAAATTGCCCTTTTCCCCTTGTCCGAGTCTGTGCAAGCTTGTGCCGGACCTTGATGGAAAACCTGTGCTCTGATCCCGTGCCCGGATCGGAACACGGCGCACCGTCAAGAGTGTCTGGCTGTCTGGCACTTCTTAGTTTTAAGTGATGTATGCCTTATCCAACGCCGCACGCCGCCGCCGAGCTTATAGTGCCCTCGCGCGAGCCCTCTAGGCATCCGGCTTGTACACCGCATCCTTGCACAGCAGCACGACGTTCTTGAAGAAGCGCCTCCACTCGAGCGGGTCGCCCTTGACTTTGACGAACCGCACCTCGAGCAGCTCCTGCGCCTCGGGCAGGTAGTACTTGTCAATGACGATCTCGCCGTGCAGGCTCTGCCGCCGTCCGTCGACGGTCTTAATTTTGATTGTGCTGATGTGGTCCGCCTGGCCAATGTAGCCGGGTGTCGGCGGGAGGGGCACGTTGAGCTGGTGCAGGCCGTCGCGGAGCATCTGGACGAGCAGCTGCGGCGGCACGTGCGAGAAGAATCGCGTGAATGAGTGCGCTGGCACAATGTCGTGGAAGTGTCGTGCTCGCTGGGTCAGGGTCATGGAGACACCTCGTGCCTGGGAGAACTGGCTCATGGAGGGCTCTTCTGCTAGAGCCTCGAATAAGGAGTTTGGCTGGGTTGCGGAAGGCCCCACCGACGCGTCGGCCCGCGACACTGGCTGTGTCGACGAGATAGCCTGCGCTCCAAGTGAGCGGAGTGTTGGTCTTTCCCAGTCGAATAGTACGTCGTTAATTGGCGTTTCTGGCTGCGTCGCTGATATCCTTGACATGTCCGAAGCCGAGCCACTGTCCAGCTCCATAGCATCCTGTGACGCTCTATTTTGGGATCCTGTTGGCCTTTGGCTGAAGTCGATGTGCAGGTTCTCGAGCATTTTGGTAGCTAGATTCAGTGGATCGGATATCTGCCCATCTGCACTGAGGAAGCGGTTCGGCCGTGTATACCACGGATGCTGGCGGATCTGGCCGAACGTAAATCGCTTGCTGGCCTCCGTGTTCATCATGCCGCGAAGCAGTGACAGTGCTTGAGCCGGCAATCGTTCCCAGAGACTGTCCGTGCTACGTCCGTTTGTCCTCAGATACTCCTGAAACTCCCAACTCGCAGATGTCGGCTCATCCCAGGGTGTGTTGCCGACCAGGAGAACAAACAGAATGACGCCGCAGGACCAGATATCTACCAGATCTGGCGAGTACTTGTGCGATTTGTCACCCCTGCCGCAGCGCAGCACCTCGGGTGCGATGTACGGTGGGCTGCCGCACATTGTCGTGCTGAGTTTTCTCTGGCCTTTGTACTCGAACATGGTGGCCATGCCGAAGTCTGCAAGCTTTAGGCTGCCGTCGAGGGACATGAGAATGTTCTCCGGCTTGAGATCCCGGTGTCCGACACCCTTTGAATGCATGAAGCTAACACCGCTGATGAGCTGGAGGAAGTAGAGGTGGGCGATATCCTCGGTGACGCCGACATCAGCCTCGATCTTGTCGAAGAGGTCGCCTCCTTCGGCGAACTCCATTGCGATCCATCGCCAAACATGGTCTTCGCCTGTAGCGAACCACTCGATGATGTTTGGATGCTGGCCAATGAGAGAGTGCAGGGATACCTCCATGGCGATCTGCTTGGCCGAGATGCGGCCCTGTTTGACGGCATAGCCCTTGTGAATAAGCTTGACGGCAAATACTGGCGAGGGGGCATCCAGAGGCACTGCCTTTTTTATGCTGGCGATCTTGTTAGCCAGATGCAAGTCCAAACCCGAGGCTGGGCAATGTACTCACGAGGCGTAAGCTCCCCTCCCGATTGTCTTGGATATTATCCGGAAGGGGAGGTCCTGGGGGAGGGGGTCTAGTTGAGACTGTTGCATCGTGGTTGTGTTGGTAAGCGAGGAGGGTTCCTTGAAGCACAGAAGAGACATCTAAGGACGGCATTGTGTAAAACAGCGGACTCCCCGAGTCTGCTCGTGAATAGGGTTGAGACGTCACCGCTCTTACACCCATTCCAGACATCCAAGACGAGGTCTGTCGGCAATGAAAAGTGGTACGCACCATTGTTGTCGCGTTGAGAGCACTCTACACGGGTCCTGCGCGTCTGGGATGCCTTGTTACTGGTTTCCACTTTGAGTCGAGAGTCGCGTCGTGTTCTGAAGCACTTTAACCGTTTGTTTGATCGTGACTCGGCGGGACGCGCTTCAGTTGATTGGCAGAGGCTGCCTGGTTGCCTGCAGCTGGACCCTGCGCTTCGGCTTACAGCGCTTGGGAACTGCATCTGGCTGGGCTACAGGCGCGGCAGGCCCCCATTGCGGGCCCACCTTTTTATCTTATCGGCTCCCGCGTTGCCATGGGCGCCTCAGCATTGGCTTGGATTTGTTTACAGTGCCAGCGCATCTGCGCCGGAAGGGAGCAACGCCATGCAGTAGCGCAGTCCGGCAGCGAGACCTCAAACTGCGGCTCCCTTTCTACGACTCCTGGCTTAACCTTGCTTTCCTCTTCCCTTCAAAACTCAATCTAGACGACACCCACACCACTTTGGTTCCTTTCCGACTCGAGATTTACTTGGTCCGCATCGCTATAGCCGCCGTCACCATTTCCCAGTTCAGCATCACCAGGTTCGTGGAACTTCCGACTCCTGTGTCACTTCAAGGTCACTTGGACATAACACCTGTTGCGGCAGACAGTGCTCGGAGCTGTTAAAGTTCCATCTTTGGCTGACTTGACCATAGACACAATGCAATTCGCCGACCAGAACCAAACCTCTGCCCCGGGCAGCACCGAGGCTACGAAGCTCAATGGCAACCGCAAAGGCCCCGACGCCCAGAGTGTAGCGAAGAGGTACGCCAGCCCAGCCCGAGGACAATCATGACTGCACTGGAAGCGGCATATGAGAGAAGACTGGAATACTAACATCATCACACCTGCAGACTTCAGACAGAGCTCATGCAACTCATGACATCACCGGCGCCCGGCGTATCTGCCTTCCCGGGGGCGGACGGCAACCTCATGTCCTGGGCGGCGACGATCGAAGGCCCCGACGACACACCATACGCCGGCCTCACGCTTAAGCTGTCCTTGAGCTTTCCCAGCAACTACCCGTATGCGCCACCGACAGTGCTTTTCAAGACACCCATATACCACCCAAACTTTGACTTTTCTGGCCGCATCTGTCTCGACATCCTGAAGGACAAATGGACGGCGGCGTACAATATCCAGACGGTACTTCTTAGCCTCCAGAGCTTACTAGGCGAGCCCAACAAGTACGCACCTGCCTGGTCCCTATGTCCTGCCCACCACATTTAGTATTTTACTGACCGTTGGCAATAGTGCCTCTCCCCTGAATGGCGAGGCGGCAGAGCTCTGGGACAAAGACCCGACCGAATTCAAGAAGAAGGTTCTTGCTCGCCATAGGGATATTGATGACGAGTAGGCGGATAGCATTGGGTTCTCCACCGTGGCGTTCAGGGCAACTTCATCGCGAGCGTTATGATTAGGGACCTGCTCCTGATAGCTTCGGCCAGCAGGGAATTGCAGATTGCGTTGGATTGCATAGCTCATTTTGCATTTTCGGGTGCTTCTTTGATGCACAACATGGCTAAGGCGTGTTCAGAATACAAGGCTGCTCATGGCATTTGCCACACTCCATCGTTGCGCCTGGGAGCTGTTCAAGAGCCCGTCAATGTTCGCCGTGCGGAATTGCTTGCTGTGGACAAAAGAGCGTCTAAAGTGCTGTAACACAAGCCGACTTCATCCGAGGGAAAGAACGAGCAACGCCTTGTCAAATGGCAGTCCGTGTTGGGAACATCAAGCAAGCGCGTAATTACATCTCAACGCGCCCTCCGTGTTGTAACACATATCACGAAGAGTCACAACGGCTGGCCTACAGAGTAAAACATCACACAGCACAACTGGCGTCGAGGAGCCGGTGGGGTGTAGCTTGAATGTTTATGTTTTGTTCATTTTCGTATCTCCCCAACGCCTTGCCTTCCTCCCATCCGTCATCGCACAACTCTTGTCGTTATCGTGTTCTTCGTCCAGTCGGGGTTTTGCCGCTGAGGGGTAAATTGAATGCACAGTTCGGACAACAAGGGTTGGCGAATAGGAAAGAGAACTTTCCCAGTTCCTGGCAATGTTTTTTGTTTCTTTTGCTGGAATCAATTCTTCTTCGTTGATTCTAAAAAACAAAATGTGAATGACCCGACCCTGTGGATGTGATTTGCGCCCCGCGAGAGAAAAACCATGTGATCTTTTTGTTTTCGGTTCGGTTGTGGTGGTGGACAACCCAGGTTGTGGAAGAAAGAGGTTGGAGAAGGAATTCGTCTTTTCGTATTGGTTTCTCTTCTGTTCTCTGCATTTATTCCTCAACGACAACGGTAACCAGGCCCTTGGGGTTCTTGACGTTGACGGCCTGGACGTAGCTGTAGAGCTTCTCCTTGGCGCCCTCCTCGTCGTTTCTCCGTCGGCTGATGCGGATGCGGAGTCTGTACGGGACACCCTTGACACCCTGCTCCCACACCTTCTTGTTCAGCTGGGGGTCGACGCGGACATCAGAGGTTTGCTATAAAGCACTATGTTAGTACAACTGTCCCCGGCGTCGGCACTGAGCATATAGTTCGTGGTGCAACGAGTGCCGAGATGGCAGTCGCGCGGCGTCGTGGTGTATCGTTGGTGTGCTGTGCGTGCGTGATGATGTAGAGAGAGGGAGCCGTACCATAGCCTGCTGGGCGAAAGCCTTGATCTCCTTGATGGCCTTGGGAGCCCGCTTCTTGAAGGTGACACCGTGCAGCTGTTCACAGGGCCGTTAGCATAACCGAATCGTTGAACAGTACTTCTGCGCTTCCTTCAAGATCATTCCAGTCCGCCGCATCCTCCATGAGCTGGTGCCAGATATGCGCGCATGCGGCAGTCCTTCCAGATCCTTCCAAAGCAATTCGATCTTCCGATAAGGGGCTAACACATACTCTCTTGTGCATGTGGATGGTGTACTCGCGGGAGACGACCTCGTCGATGGCGGACTTGCCGCCCTTCTTCTGGGTTTTCGACGACATTTCTGGAGTAAAGTGATGGTGGTAAGCAGTGGTCCTGGGGCGCCGCGAAATTGTGGTGTTTGAGAAGATCGGGGCGAATCGCGCGACAAGAGCAAGACGATGATGCTGATGTCCGTCGAAATTCGTAGAGAGTCGTCGGTGAACGGGTCGGCTTACTGGTGATGGGGAGACGTGTCCGTAAAATCGGGTGGTTGTCGAAAGTGAGTCTGGGCGTGAGGTATTGGAAATCGCTGCAACTGCCTTTCCCTGGTCACGAATCGGGGCTGGGAGCGCAGACACCGGGCGGAGCGGGCTGCAAAAAAAAACCACACAGAATGTTTTGTGTGGGATTTGGGAAGGAGGGCAGTTCGCTAGTCGAGCCAATCATTGTGTCTCTTTGGGATCCACCCGCTTCGACAAGCCTGCAAGCTGTGGCGCAGAGCTCTTTATCGCGTTTCAAACGTGGCTGGTAGCTGTTATCGAGGATGGGCCAGCGATCCATCTAACAGTGCCTTTCCATTGGTTCATCGAGACCCGCACCTCATCTGGCGTGCCTTGCCAGGCAAGGGGCAGCAGCATCCCTCCTTCGCAGTCTGCGTCAATGCACGCGAAGGAGGTGCCGCGTTGCAGGTTGTCCGAGCACCCGCCCTTGGCTTACGACCAACGTCGAGTCGCTCCGCCTCCATGCAGACTCTAACGTGTATTGGACCACTGCGATAACCTCAACTCCGCGCCCGGCACCGCCTCGATTGTCGCATCTTGACCACAGCTGGTTGCGCAGGTACCACGCCAACTCTCCGTCGGCGTGCACAAATAACTGCCGTCCCAGCACCCGCGCGCGCTTTCTGCGGTCGCAGCGTGCCCAGGTGTTCCTTGTCTTGCATCACCCAGACTTTCCGCCGACAAGACCATAAACACGGCAACAGACGATCCTGTTTCGATCGTATCGACTTGCCCGCCTGAAGCGTCTTTGTTACAATATTCGCAACCCTCGCCATCACCTCTCTTGGCGACATTTCTTCCCCTCAGGCTCAACCGGCATCAACGAAACTCGGCCAATCTCTCGAGACACTGCGGCACACTTTTTCACGACTTAGCAGCATTGAGTAATCGACCTCTGCGCAGCATACGCCCTGCGTTCCGACACGGATCTTGTATCTCAGTTCCTGCCTCTGTTGTCTGGGTAGTCCGGTAACGGGAGGATCGCGAGCAATTGCCGGGCAGACATATCGACATGGCATACACTAGCCGTGACCACCAGGCGGGTGCCAGCCCCTCGCCATCTGCGGATGTAGTTCGTAACCGGCTGCCGACACTTTTCGAGGTCCTCAGCCGTAGGACACACCCGCCAGTGGATCTCTTCTCGTTTTACATATATATGAGAGATCAACAGCGCTCAGTTGACTATCTAGATTTCTGGTAAGTGACTTCTTCCTGAATGCGAGGCAAGGTCCGCATTGCATCACGTACTGACTCCACTGCCAGGCTTGATGTTGCTCAGCACATGTCTCTTTGTCGTCACTATGTGCGAGAACTTAGGAGGTCTGTTCTTGTCGGAACGCCAGATCTGGACAAGCCAGAATCGAAGCGCAATTCTCAAGCGCTTGAGGCGATGGGCGAGATTCGCGAGGGTCCTTCGGGTCCGACCATGTATGCGAGCGAGAAGGAGAAAGAGCAGAACGCTCAGATGTCGGCGTATCTGCGAGACCAGGCGGTCCCTGGTGGGCTCTACAACGAGTCCCCAGCTAGTAGCCAGGAGCGCCGCACCAGAGCGAGCACGCAGCTCAGCTCCCAGCACATCACCTCTGACTCCAACTCGCCAATGCATAGTGTGGCTCGCGAGGACATCAGAGCGTCAGCGGAGAAGATTCTATACACATTCCTCCTCCCTGGTGCTGAGCGCGAGATCACTCTTCCCGGATCGATCACCACCGACATCACCAACGCCATTGAGCAGGACGGTCGTGATGACCCCGAGGTCTTCGATGTGGCTAAGGACTACGTCTTCCAAGCGATGGAGCGGGATGCCTTTCCCGGCTTCCTACGAGCCCGCGCCCTTGGCAACCTAATTCCCCCGACGATCATTGCGAGACTGATCATTGGCCTCATATCGCTGTTCGCTGCATTCTGGGCTGCGCTCATTCTCATCTTCCTCAACCGCGATCGCCTGACACGCTGCTGGGTGAGTCCTTGGAGCAATGCATGTCTCGAGGAATTTCTGCTAATACCATGTCTAGGTCATTTTGCCTTTCACAATTGGTGTCTATCTCCTCGCATCGTACCAATACTCGCTAGACCCTATCATGGCCATAGTAGGCTTCTCAGAGTACACGCCTTTCAACTTCTCGCGGATTAGAGAGCCGTATGTCCGGAAGCTCCTCGTACAACGCTCCTTGATGGTTCTCGCCTGGACAATCATCATCGACGCGGCTCTTTGCCTACTCTTCATCCTGGTTCCCGGCAAGCGATTGTGATTCATGCAATGGCGCCTTACGCTTGTCTCATCTCTCTGTTTCACGATGCTACGATAATTTTAATATTCTTCTATGGTCCTGGGACCACTGCGGCTGAGCGCTGTCACCATATTCTCCGGCCATCAAGTTGACATGGGGTTTGTTGACGCCTTCAGACTTCTCGGACTTGGCCGCCTTGTCACTTCGCAGCACTATCTGGGACTTTCAGGTCTTTGTATCTGTCTTCGCAGCCGCGCAATTTCTTTTATCTCAGTCTTATACCACTTTCCGTGATTTCGTCGTCACTACTTTCCCCCAAGAGGGCAACAACTGTTTGAGCGCCGGAACCGGTTTTGTCTTTCTGCAGGGAGCAATAGCTTTTATAGATTAGTCTAGCAGTAATCCTCGACGGAGTCTCTGCAACCTGAAGATGCCTGTGTGCCGTGCCTTGGTCTTTTCCCTCTGAGCGTAGCAGTGCCCGTCGTGTCAACTGAGGCTTTGCTGTCCTCGGGCTCGTGTAACCAATCCGTCGTCGTAGATTTGGCCAGCACAACATGCATTGATAATGGAACTGAGCCGATCACCACTCCAAGTCACGAGTCGAAACTTGAAAATTGATGTTGCTTCATTGATCAATAGCTGCCGGTCGGTAGGTATGTATGTCTAGTCTACATCATGACAGTCTATGGCTGTGGGAACTCCACGATAGTTTATCCTCGCGACCTGTGTAGAACTGTGCCTGCCAACGCTAATGCTTCGAGGCATTTAGGCTAGAAGTTTGTTGTGCGAAGCATGCCCGCTTAGGCATGCTGAAAACTGAGCTGGCTCTGTTTGACACGGTTTAGCCGTGGTCTTATGCAGCCATGAACGAGATCCTGGCCTACATTCAAGGCAACGCTCCTGGTCGTTCCTAGCGTTGGCAGCCACCCAAGTATGCTGTTTCTGGGGAGGCTCTGATAATAATCATGGCCAGCGCATCATCAACTCGTGATGTCCGACACCCGTGCAGATACCCAAGCTACACCTCAAGTATCCGCTTCTTGGATAGGGGCGCATGCAGATGATGAGGCCTCGTCCCCAATCGAGAGGCTTGGCATGGCGTAGGCGGCCGAACCGGAGCCACTGCCAGGGACTTTATCGCTCTTTGATCGTTTCTGGGAACTGCCTGAGCCCCCCTAGAGCTTGCGGCGACTGGCACGCTTTTTGCCAGCTCCGCTGACGGCAACGTCTGCTTCGTCATACAGGTCCTCCTCGTCTACGTCCATGAGCTCTTCGCCCTCATCGTCCACGTTCGCCTCCACGCTGCCACGCTTTCCATAGCGCTGGCCACGTAGGTGTTGGACTGCGCGGTTGATGATGTTGGCTTGGCCTCGGCCGTGAGCTCCACCACCGGTGTGCTCGTCCGCGCGGGCTTCCTTGGCGAGCTTCTCCTCCACGGCCGCCCACGCCTTCTTATCCGAGTTGCGCTGTGCCGCCGCTTGCCTTATGGACGCAATCTCAGCCTCGAGGTCGTCGAGCGTGGAGCCGCAGCGAGCAGACCACGCAGTCAGCGACTCCAGGACTGCGGGTATAGCGTCAGGCGCGAGGTCACGCAATGGTGACACGGAGCTAACGTGCACGGTCCTGTTCCGCGCGTCGAGCTGTGCGTCCAAGAGGCCAGCGTATATGGCGCTTATTATGAGGTCCTCGAGTGTCCGGTCGTCAGTGATGCCAAGCTCACGTTGTAGTGAGGCATAGCTGAGGTTGTGGGGTTTCTTGGCGAGTGTAAGCAGAGACAGCTGCCTGAGCTTACGCGCCTGCTGCTCGTTCAGGGCTGGGAGGCCCGTGGCTGTTGTGTGGTCGACGAAGGTACCGTATGAAAAGATCTCGAGCAGCTTCAGGTGTGACGAGTACTCTGGAGACTGGGCGAGGGCCTGGATTTGTGGGGTGTGGAGGAGCTCGGCGAAAACGAATGTGTTGGGGTTTGAGGTCGCCTGGGTGATGAGATCGGCCGCCGCACGAGGTGCTGTCGCCGACTTGGTCAGCGCCATGAAGGGCTATGGACGCAGAGGATGTCAGTTCGTGTTCGTGGTAACGATGGTGGAGCTTGCAAGTCCTACCTCGAGAGCATTGAGTGCCTTTGTCTGCGCCATGATGGCTGCTTGACGTGGCGACTGGGTATGACAGGACTGTTATCGCTCTCACGAAGCTGAAGAAAGCTTCGTAGGCTGCTCGATGCTCTGCCCCTGGGAAGAGTTGTCGTCCTTGGATGTCGTTGCTCGTTGTTCGAAGTTGTCAGTGAAGCGGCCGGATGATGTTGCGGGGCACGCGGTGCTGTGGATGACGGCAGCGGCAGCCTTGGAGATGTGGGGCGAGCCGCCAGCGGACAACGGAAGGAACCCGTCGCTTCGACAGCTAGAATACTTAAGAGTACTTTACTTAAAGTCCTTGTTAGCTCAATACTGACCACTCAATCGACTTTCTTGGCCAGACGATGATCGACGTCACACAAGAAGGTATCTTAAGGTACGAATCTATGGCGTAGGATGTTCCAATTGCCGGCGGGCGTGGTGACCGGTATTGCTCGGCATTTTTACGTGCTGGCAAGTTCGTCCCTCTTACAGTGCTCAGGCAAAGCCACACCTCGAAGCATGAGATCTCTTGATCTTTGAACCACACGTATCGGTAAGATCAAGGTCCTCTCTAGATTCTCTCTATGCATTAACGACGTGTGTCCTTGTCCTTCACGTGTGCAAGCATGAAGAAAGTAAAGAAACAGGCAATCGTGCACCTCAGACCGTTTGGCTCCACCGAGCTCATGGACTGCTTCTTCTTGGCAAGTTTGGTTTCGAGTTGTGGAGACCCGGGCTTGCCTCTGCGTCTATGGGTGTCATGAAACTCGCGAGATACCCCCTCGACTTCAAGTACTGACGACAAGGACCTTCAGGCCGTTTTGCTTCTCCTTCCAGGAACTGTGACGGGTCTCCTGTCGGCTGTGCCTCCCGGTCCCCGTTTCAAGCTCGCCCCGGGGGGGCAGGCCTGCGACTATGACTGACATGATCATCAAAAGGCAGGAGCTCTAGATGCCAAAGGCGATTTCGTAATCAAGAGCTGGAAGTTCCGTGTCAATCTGGGCAGCCGAGGCTTGTGCGCGATCAAAAGAGCCACGTGCGCATGTCCAGCGTCTTTGAGATAACATCTAGCTGCTGTGTCACATAACTCCGTGCTGTATCGGTAATTACCATATTGATAGCCACAGCTCTCCTCCGCACCACTCATCGGTGAGGTACATAGATTGAATATTGCTTGGAGATGATCCACAGACGGGGTCAGGGGTTCTTTGTGACAAGCCAAAAACACCGCTACTGGACTGACGAATCGCAGTGGGCCATGTTCCTTGTGCTGGCCTGAAACGAATCTGCCACGACTGTCAGGGGGTTCTACACATGGTGAAGCAAACTCAGAGGGAGTGCTCTTCTGCTCGTGAAACACCGTGATCGTTCTGATGTAACTGGCACCGCTCTAGCAACTGAGCCGGGGATCAATGACCGATCTTCATCGGAGTTGGCAGGATGGAGCACGCGATAGCCAGTGGCGGCAGACTGTCCATCGACCAGCCAGATATGGCGCAAAGCGTGACATCGTTCCGGCGACCCATGCATGCCCAGGTGCCCAGTCGGATTGGAGCGTTCCCTGCCAGTCCTGGAGTGAAACAAGGTGTTCACTGTTTGTGAGCCCACCAAGACATGTCACCGAGGTTTTGAACCTTGTGGGGGTCTAGCGAAATCTGCAACTCAGGCTCCTCCCCTTGGGCGACTTGTAGCCGCCTCGCCAACATGCACGTTTGCGCCATTGCCACCAGATCTCGTACGCATTGTGGCCAAGTTCACTGCGGGTGTACGATAGGGGAGTCTTAGAGTTTGGCCATGTGCTGAGGGGCTGCATAAGGCCATTGTGTGGCCTCGTACGGGCCACGCAGCCGTTCTGAACAGAATGAATGCCACGGTGCCACCGGCCCGCGCAGACCCCCCCGTCGGCAGCTCGTATGCACAGTAGCGCCGCCGCTGCTCAAAACGGAAGCCCGACAAGCACGAGGCCCACGAGGTCTTGGTGAGACGGGCCAGGGTCCAAGTCCTCGAGCGCAGCTGCTTCTCGGCACGGCCCCGCTGTCTCCGCCCACCCCTTCCGGCCTTTCCATGTCTCCAGTCTCTGGCTGACAAAACCTACTTGACGCCCATTCAGCTCGCCCTTGACGATACAACGCCTGCCAAGCACAGTCAGCTTCCAACTCTCCATCTGCTCCGGCTCAGTCCACACCGCCAGCCCTCGATCTCGGCTTCATTCCTCAGCTGCGCGACCCCCATCCGTCTTGAGCAGACCTGCCCGGCGCAGTCTGTCCCCTTTCCTGTCACGACTGTCACAGCAGCCCGCCGAACGATCTGCAATACTTCGGAGCCGAACGAATATCATGACCGCGTCGCAGTCGTCATAGCCGGACCTCTTGACCCTTTCGTCACCTCCTTGACAATCGCCAGCCACGCAGGACCGGGCTCGGCGCATCTCAACATGGCTCCTCCCTCGCTTTCGATCCCTCCTCGGAGCCCCTCGGGCTACACCCTCACAATGAGCCCTCGGCCAGTACGATGGGCGACGACGACGCTGAGAGTCGGCGGTATGACGTACGTTGTCCTCACCAGGCTCGAACACCTGCCACGATGCAGTGCTAACATGATAGGTGCAGGTGTGGCGCGTGCACTTCTGCTGTGGAATCCGGGTTTCAGGACGTCGACGGGGTCGGGAGCGTTAGTGTCAGTCTAGTCATGGAACGCGCGGTCGTCATGCACAACCCGGAGCGGTTCACCGCAGAGCAGATCCAGGAGGCCATCGAGGACCGCGGATTCGAAGCCGAAGTCCTGTCGACTGACATCGCCCCGTTGGCGCCAAAGTCACCGAGCCATGGCATCCTGTTCGACACAGAAAGCAGCGAGCCTCGCATGTCGACCACGACCGTTGCAATCGAAGGCATGACATGTGGTGCCTGCACGTCAGCGGTGGAAGGCGGTTTCTCTGGTGTTCCTGGGGTCAAGAGCTTCAACGTGTCCCTGCTCTCCGAGAGAGCAGTCATTGAGCACGATGCAGCCCTGATTTCTGTGGACACGATTCTAGAAACGATTGAGGACCGTGGATTCGGCGCCACTCTAGTTGACACGCAAGTTGCAGAACCCTCCGGCGGCCGGGCCGCCGGCACTGATGCCGCTGTGTCGTCTACTGTCACGACCACCATTGCCATTGAAGGCATGACCTGTGGAGCCTGCACGTCAGCTGTAGAAGGTGGCTTCGACAATATCGACGGCCTCGTCCGCTTTAACATCAGCTTGCTCGCCGAGAGAGCTGTCATCACGCACAATGCTCAACTGCTCACGGCGGAGCAGATTGTTGAGATCATCGAAGACCGAGGTTTCGATGCTCAAATCGTGTCGTCTGTAGCCGACGAGACAGGGACCTCGGCCGTGCCCACGTCGACAACCCAACTAAAAATCTACGGTGACCTCAACGCGGCCAGCGCCAAGAGTCTCGAGGACTCGATATTAGCTCTCAATGGAATCACGTCTGCCAAAATAGCCATGTCGACTTCCAGACTCAGCATCTCACACCAGCCTGGTGTCATTGGCCTTCGCGCAATCGTCGAGACTATCGAAAAGCTTGGATTCAATGCCCTCGTGTCCGACAACGACGACAACAACGCGCAGCTCGAATCGCTCGCAAAGACCAAGGAGATCCAGGAGTGGAAGCGTGCCTTCCAGGTTTCCTTGACGTTCGCCATCCCCGTGTTCTTCATCAACATGATTTTCCCGATGATGATCAAGCCCCTCGACTTTGGAGGTGTACAGCTGATCACAGGTTTGTTCCTCGGCGACGTCATCTGCCTCTGCCTCACCATCCCGATCCAGTTTGGCATCGGCAAGCGGTTCTACGTCTCAGCTTACAAGGCGATTAAGCACAAATCACCAACTATGGACGTTCTCGTCGTGCTTGGCACGTCCGCTGCTTTTTTCTTCAGCGTTTTCGCGATGCTTGTTTCGTTCCTTATGGAGCCCCACACCAGACCTGCCACGATCTTCGACACAAGCACCATGCTCATCACTTTCATCACACTGGGACGCTTCCTCGAGAACAGCGCAAAAGGAAAGACGTCAAAAGCGCTCTCCCGCCTCATGTCCTTGGCTCCATCCATGGCTACCATTTACGCTGATTCTATCGCTGCCGAGAAAGTCGCCGAAGGCTGGGAAACCCCCGGGATGACAGGAGCTATGGCAAGAACGCCTGCTCTCGAGGGTATCACTGTGGACGAGAAAGTCATCCCGACCGAATTGATCCAGGTTGGCGATATCGTAATCATCCGGCCAGGAGACAAAATTCCTGCGGACGGCATCATTGTGCGAGGCGAGACGTACATCGACGAAAGTATGGTCACTGGCGAGGCTATTCCTGTCCAGAAGAGGAAGGGCAGCGGTGTCATTGGCGGTACCGTCAATGGCCACGGCCGCATTGACTTCCGCGTCAACCGTGCCGGCAGAGACACACAGCTCAGTCAGATCGTCAAGCTTGTACAGGATGCGCAAACGACTCGGGCTCCCATCCAACGCCTGGCGGACTACCTGGCCGGTCTCTTCGTCCCCATGATCTTGGGTCTTGGATTTCTCACTTTCCTCGTTTGGATGGTGCTCAGCCACGCTCTGCCACACCCACCTGCCATCTTCACGACGCCTGAGAGCGGTGGCAAGCTAATGGTCTGCGTCAAACTGTGCATTTCCGTGATTGTCTTTGCATGCCCCTGCGCTTTGGGCCTGGCAACACCAACGGCGGTCATGGTCGGCACTGGAGTTGGAGCCGAGAATGGCATCCTTGTGAAGGGCGGCGCGGCGCTTGAGCAGACAACCAAGATCACCAAAGTCGTTCTCGACAAAACAGGAACCCTCACATACGGCAAGATGAGTGTCGCCACAGCTAGCCTCACATCAGTCTGGCAAGACAATGACTGGCGCCGCCGACTCTGGTGGACTGTTGTTGGCCTCGCTGAGATGGGCAGTGAGCACCCTGTCGGCAAGGCCGTGCTCAACTCCGCACGTACTGAGCTTGGAATGGACTCCGAGGCCACGATCGAAGGCAGCATTGGCGACTTCCATGCTATCGTCGGCAAGGGTATCACTGCGACTGTGCAACCTCAATCAAGCGCGGAGCGCACCCGGTACAAGGTCCTCATTGGCAGTCTCCCGTTCCTCCGCGCCAACCAGATCGACGTACCCATGGACGCGGTCGATGCATCTGAGGAGATCAACGCGCAGAGTGCGAAGTCCAAATCAGCCTTGAACACCTCAGCGGGCACGACCAATATCTTCATCGCCATCGACGGCGCATACGCGGGCCACCTCTGCCTGGCGGATACTGTCAAGGAGGGTGCCGCCGCTGCTATCGCCGTGCTCCACAGCATGGGCGTCGAGACTGCCATCGTAACCGGCGACCAGCGACCCACGGCCCTCGCTGTCGCCAAGATCGTTGGCATCAGCCCGGAGAACGTGCACGCCGGCGTGTCTCCCGACCAGAAGCAGACGTTGATCCGGCAGTTCCAGGACGAGGGCGCGTGCGTGGCCATGGTCGGCGATGGAATCAACGACTCGCCCGCGCTCGCAACGGCGGACGTGGGCATCGCCATGGCCTCTGGCACTGACGTCGCCATGGAGGCCGCCGACGTGGTCCTTATGCGGCCCAACGACCTCATGGACATCCCCGCCGCGCTGCACCTTTCGCGCACCATTTTCACCCGCATCAAGCTCAACCTCGCGTGGGCGTGCATGTACAACCTGGTCGGCCTGCCGTTCGCCATGGGCCTGTTCCTTCCGCTCGGCTGGCATCTGCACCCCATGGCTGCGGGCGCGGCCATGGCGACGAGCAGTGTCAGCGTGGTGGTGAGCTCGCTGCTGCTCAACTTCTGGAAGCGGCCGCAGTGGATGGAGGACGCGCTGCTCGCGGGTGCGACGAGCAATGGGGTTATCCGGCGCCGCGGCGGTGGCTGGGGCTTCTTTGGCACGGTGGCCACGCGCGCTGGGGATGTGTTCACGGCGGTCACCGGGGGCAAGAGGAGCAAGAAGAGCGACGGATATGTTCCGCTTGACACGCTCGATCGTGCGGATGTCTGAGGTGGAGGAGGAGAAATAGTGTTTGCATAGCTTGGAGTTCTGACTGCGGCGTGCATGGGGCGGTCTCCTTTTTCCTTTCCTTTCTACTTCTTTTTCTTGGTTATTGCGAGTGCAACTATATATCTGCGCTCTTGCTCGGCAGCGAAAGTTCATACCCTATCCTATGTCTGTATATGTCTTGATGCTATTTTCAGTACTACCACTATCAGTCTAAAATACAAACCAAATATACTGGAGCTCAATCGTGGATCACTTAAACATGCATGCAACTGTCGTGTTCGGAGACCACTGAATGAGAGTAAGGGACATTTGTCGATGATGGCCGGGCACTGAGAGTACTTGATGTAGCTGTGTGCATGCTCGCGTACCTGTCAATGTTGCAGGACTGCGACGATCGTCAAGTACGCGGCCGAAGAAGCTGTGCACCTCTACTCCACACCTCGAAGTCCTTGGTGGATATGGCTTGTCAGCGCACGTCAAAGGGGGTCCACGGGTGGGGTAGCGACGAGCTGAGGTCACGCCGAAGCTCAGCGCTAACGCAGCACCGTCAAACTGCCAAATGCGAAATACGAGGGCCGTTTCTCAGGTATTACCGAGGCCGGATCACTTTTAAGACTCCCCAGCTGGCAGTACTTCACAATCTGGTGACAATCTGGTACTCACATCCGGTCCTTTGCTTGGAGCCTCCAACAACATTTCTTGCCCATCAGCACGTGCTCCCCACCGAAGATATGGCGAGTACATCACAACGTCTCGGGCTATCGCTCTCGTCACGTTCATCATTGCCAACATGGTTTGCAAAACATGTCAGGCTGCCGCCTCGCTGGACCGTTCTCGCCGCTGCAGCCCTGGCAGGGACGATCGTGATCGCGCCGGTGGTATGGCTGCGATACTGGAAGCATTATTTTGCCCTGAGGACAATCAGCACGTTTTCGATCCGTACCGAGACGTCACCCCCCGAACAGCGTGATAGCGCCGACCGAGACGATAGCTCGAACATCACCGGCTCCGGAGCAGGAGATGCAGGCTACGTCATTGCTCAGGAACGCGTGGTGTCGCTGCCGATTAGTGTTCAGCAGATCAAAGCAGAACACCACCGCAAGGACAGTCTCTCGCACTCATCAACAGAGACACAGCTTCTGGGCGAGATCCTGGACGTCGACGCCCTGATCAACGCGTACCTCCGTACCACGATGTCCATGTTCTCCGTGTACACGCCACAGGCATACATCATGCGCTTGCACCCTGCCGTGCGGCGACACTCGGGCGACTCGTCAACAGCCGGTGAAGTAGCGAGGCCGGGAGTTGCTGGGGAGCATGAAGTCGCCGCACGGGACACGTTTGCTAGGAGCTACTTGGCACAATGTGACTTTGTCCCGGGGGACCGGGTCTGTGGCGTCTATGTCGTTGAAGAGCGCCGCGAGGTGAGGAAGGGTCAGGATGACATCGGGGTCGAGGTGATACTTGGACTATCACCGCCCGGTGGAAAGGATGCGTGGAAGGATGCGCCAAGTGGGTTGTTGAAGCTTGCTGTTGAGGAGGTCTTCGATGACTTCGAGGACCAGGAGACGACACGCAAGAACACAACGAACTCTGTAGCAACAAGGAGGATCCAGTTTGTTAACGAGACTGTGCTTTGGCGGGCGTCGAAGGAGAAGCCCGTGTTTCTAGAGACAGAACTGGGCAGGTGGATGCACAGCCTGATGGCTGGGTGGTTCGTGGTCGGCGGCTCCCGGGCTGTCATGGAGCAGCAGGAGCAATAACATTTCCTGTACGATGCAAGATTGCTGTAGAAACTAGTCCGGGTCTTTCAAACGCGAATATCCATGGGTGATAGTCCGTAGCGGCAGGGCTTAGCCGTAATCACATCCGAAGAAGGCAAGCGTTATGTAGCGCGGGAGTGGTGGGGAAGCCGCGCCTCCCTCGCATCCGCTTTCTGGGTCTGGGGCAAGGCAACAGCCACGACTGGCCTAGCGCTGGCAGTGACGTTCTCGCATGCCTGGGCTCCCTCCAACACCTGGGGGCCACTTGCTTGAGATAACCTGGAACCACGATGTACACTTGAGTATAAAGACCTGAATCCCACGTTGCCGCCCCTTCTGACTTCGAAACCTTGCCCCGCGACACAACACCTCAAGGCACACTTCCACCGAAGCACTCGTGGCAAAATGCCATCAACACCATCGGCCATGGCCGAGTGGAAGCAGAAAGAGGCCGCGCTCGACGCAGATCCCACCGAGGCACTCCCGCCATATTCGGTCGTGGACGACAGCCACAGTGTCGCCGTCGCCGACTCTTCCGCGGCGTCCTCCTCCGGGCGCCAAGACAGCAGCGGAGTCACCTCCTTCCCGGCGCCACCACCGTTCACTGCCCCTCCAGCTTCATCGTCCCCGGCTCCGTCCGGCTCCATCATCGAGTCAAAGGCAAGCCTGGCGGCTGCTGAGCGAGCCCGTGGTGAGCCTTCAGCCACAGGGCCAACAGCTGATGCACCCTTCAACTTCCCGTCCGATGCAACTCTCCCACCCTATTCTCCAGCGGATGCTGGGGCTGGTCCCGATGCGACTCCCACTTCGGCCGCCCCCCGGCACCTGCCCGTCCTCATTCCCCAGGTACGGCCTAGGGCAGACTCCCCATTCCTCGCGGCATACTCGCAAGATCTGCTCCGCTACGGCATCCCCAGAGACACCTGGCTGTCCTTTGTCGACACCCTCTCGGCCTTCCTCACAGCCAACGTCTCAGAAAAGGCCATTAGCCACGCCGCGGACATAGGGCGCCAGCTGGGAGACGTGCCAACCGACCTGGGTCGTAGCGTCGCAGACTCCGCAAAGCATTTTGGACGGGACATCAAGCGGTCTGCCATGAAAGGCAATATCTTCGGCATGGCTACAAACATCGTTGGTGGAGCTATTGGCCTCACTGTCGGCCTTCCCCTCAAGCTCGCAGCATCGGCTACCTCACTTCCAGCAAGAGCAGCAATGGCGGTCTTGACTCCCCCCCAGACGCCACGCGAGAGAGCCACTGCATATGCGCTTGTCGCCAACGGCGAGTGGTTTGGTCAGCGCGGCTTGAAGGCTCAAATTCTAGACTCCCAACAAGTGGCTGAATTGCTGGGGATTTCTATGGATGATCTTCTTCTGGACACAAAGGCAGCAAGAAAAGCGGCCGAGAAGAGAGCGGCGAAGCAGCGAAATGTCTCCATTATCGACTCCAAGCGTGGTGACTCGGTGCTCACCACGAAAGAGCCACTGGCACACCTTCAAGGATCGATCGCTGACCTCGAGGAGGCTCCCGACGACGGGGCAGCACTTTCATCGACAATTTCTGAAGGCTCATCCAAGCCCAAATCAAGTGCAGCGAAGAATACGAGCAAGCACCTGGAAGAGCTAGGCCAGGGAACGATTTGGCTCGTGGTGACACAAGAAAAGCACAAGGCCGTACAAGGATCAGCATCAACGCAGGACAACGATTCCAGCAACTTTACGGATCCAGACGACAATAATCCTTCAAGTGCGGACTCAAGGAGAAGCAGGAGGGGCCGAGGAGACAGCGACAAGAATAGACATCGAAGCAGCATAAGCAAGGATTAGAGAGACCCATGATAGGGCAAGCACGTTCGGCATATTCAAAGCACCATATTGCCCCGATATAGCACCTGGACAGCATCACCCTGGCCTTGTTCACATGCACTAATTGCGGATAACATCGGAGGATCAGGGTCCAGGTCGTGACTCTGAATATTCCTTGGCGTTCTAAAACTGTGCATTACAATTATGGTTCTTTTTTTGTTTACTTTTATGCTAGTCTGGCAATATCGTCCAGTTTCAACCAATCTGACTCTACCCTCCGAACCTCGAGACCGCCTGTCTGAACGTCTGGAGAAGAACATGTCTCTCCGAATCACGCACGACCTCGGTCAGACTGTATGTACAGTGGGTGCGGCCAGCCTGGTCAAAAATACACGGCCAACAGCAACGCGACGAGAACTCTGAGCAGTTGTGGCTTGTTGCAAGGGCACGTGCCACGAACCTATCGCGCAGCAAAGAGCACGGCAGCAACGTCATCATGAGCCCTTTGGGGCATACTCCCGCGAGTGCTCCGGCTCCTTCCTCCGATACTCCAGACCCGACGCAATTCAGCATCAGCCGCAATGGCAGGAATACATACCAGCGGCACCACGGGCCTACCACAATGTGCGTCCCATCATGGTCACGTATAGATCGTGCCGGGCCGTCCAGAATAGTCACAACCTAACAGCCTTACAGTCTTGGCAGCGTTCATGACAGCAGGGATACGACAGGGGTGAACAACGGCTGGTCAGGGGTCCATGCCCGCCTTTTGGCGCAGGGCTTCCAGAAAACCTCCCCAAATCGGGGCGGGGAACGTCGCCAGGTACACGGCCAGCTCCGTGGTGGATTTGGCTGCAAGGAGATCTCCTGCATGGGGGACCGCGCCATCGGCCTTGAATACTTCCGCGTTCTGCATTTTGCGACACAGGCAGCCGTTCGGCAAAAGAGAGAAAGTATGGAATCACGGCTAGCAGGCAAGATTGCACGAATTCTTTTTCCTTTTATAATACCAAAAGCCTTCAATGTCATCGTCCTCGCAAAAGCACGGCAGGAGTTGCCCAGCACCACAGCGCCTGACGAACCTCGTGATCCATAAGTTGCACTTTCGGCAAGAACCCTACCTCTGGGGATCGAGGAATAGTTTTCTTTGCAATCATTCCCGTCGCAACATTCCCATCGCAACAGCCATGGACGACCACGTCTCCCTGGCCCTCGAAAAGTCGGCGAGCGCTTCAGACGCGAGTGGAGGTCCTGCTTCACCCGAGCGAGCGCCGTTGGCATGCGTATCATGTCGGAAGCAGGTTGGTTGCACGCCCGATCTGGCTGGGGTATCAGTACTTTTTGGCTCACTGTAAGGCTGTGTAGAAACGTGGGTGTAACAAAGCTCTCCCGGCTTGCAGACTATGCGTCCGAAGTTAGTCTTTTGGTCGTGCTGGTTCAGCCTCTCTGCGGCGTCTTTACCTCCGGGCTAACCAACCTGTGGCTTTCCAGTGGGACGGATATGCGACTACTCAGACACGCCCGCCGCGTCTTCAAGCGCAGAGATAGCCGACCTGACCCAAAAGGTCCAAGACCTCGAACAGCGACTACGCCAACGAGACGAAAGAAGAGGCTCGATGTCACCGTTTAGCAGTTCAGGCCGGACGAATCCCCGCCAGTTGATCACACTTCCGTCAGAACACCTACAGCAACAATCCAGACGGCTTTTGTCTCTAGCCTTTCTTGACGCAAGGCTATTCATAGACCCTGGTGTTTGCCCAGACCTGATGCCAGAAGCCCCGGATGTAAGTTGTGGTCCCGTCTGTGGCGGGCCTCTGGATGCTGATGTGCACCCAACAGGACATCAGGAACTACATCGGCGACATCGTTTCAAACAGGAGCCTGGCATCAGCCTACTTTGCAGGCACCCATACATGGTTGCCAATGGTGTCAGCTCGACGCCTGACAGCAGCCCTCCAGACTGGGCCACTACAGTTCGATGTTGCTCTGCTCCTCCTCGCCATGAAGCTTGCCACGACGCGGCTCGCCGACGGGACCAATGCCGCCGACCACTACTTCTATGCAGCTTGCAAGCGATACACCAACTCGCTCCCGGCTATCCCATACCTGTCCTTGAGTCTACTTCAAGCATTGGTCCTAGTTGCCGTGTACGAGTACGGGCACGGCATTTTCCCCGCTGCGTGGATGACTATCGGGCAGTGCGTACAGTGCATGGAGATCCTCGGCTTGGCTTTGAGCAAGGGGAGTGATGAAGCTGCCATTCAGCCAGTATGTCATACTTTGCCGCGGTCTCTCTTGCATCGATACTCACAGCATTGTCTCACTAGGGAGAGTGGAGCGCGGCCCAGGAACGACATAGGACATGGTGGGCAGTCTTCATCCTCGAGAGGATGATGGGAATCAGTTCTCAAAAACGTCTTTTGTGCGCCGAGCCCACGTCGACAGACGCGCTCCCGAGCGATGAGACGTCATGGGAGCAGCGAAGCCCAGGGCGGCTCGTCTCATTGCCACCCTCGGAGGCCCAGCCAGCCTTTGCGCGTCTGGGCCAAGCTGCCATCATCGCGGGGCAAGTCATCCGGCACACGCAGAAAGCGACGGGGCAGAAGGTGACTGGGGAGCATTTTGACTGTGCAGAGGTGGCCCGGCTCACCACCATGGCCCAGTGCCTGTGTGCCAGCGTCTTTGCCGACCTGGCAGCCGCGCCGTCGTCGTACTGGATTCTGGTCCCGAGCAGGAGCCTGGCACTCAGCTCGGTCATGTCGCTGCTCAAGACATACAGCTTCGTCGGGACCGTGCCGTCGGTGCCGAATGTGCTGGACCCGGCGAGGTCCGACGAGGAGCTTGCCCTCCAGGTCAACTCCACCGACGGGCTGCGGTCGACCGCGATCCACGTGGCGGAGCACACCAAGGGCCTCCTGGCGCTGGCCTCGCGCGAGGAAGACTTGGTCAAAGTGTCCCCCTTCGTGCTGGACTCGATGTACCAATCTGCATCTACGCTGAGCTGGTTGGAGACGGGGGGTGGTGGGCTCGGACCGCTAGGTTCCGAGACGAATGCGCAGACCCTGCTGGAGATTGGTGGGCGGTGGCACCTGGGTCTGGAGTACCTCCGGTGTCTTGAGGATCAGCGGCCTGGCATTACGGCCTTGGCGTACACTCTGTCCGGGAGGATTGACATGGTCGGGGGAGGCATGGACATGTCGCACATGGGATTCTGAAGCTAGCAAGGACAACAGCCCAAGCAGAGGTTTAGTCTGGTGGTTGATTGACAAGCTGGACGAGGCCAGGAAACGTCACAAGTAATACCTAATGCAGACATGTGTAAGAATAGAAGAAGCCTCATGGGACGAGGCCGACATGTTATCTGGCTCCAGCCTTTTGCACACACAAGGCAGCAAGGCACTCACGGTTCGTAGTTCTTAAAATCTCCCAAGAGTGGTTCCACTAAAAAGTCCAAAACCCCGGATCTTGATGGTGGGGCATCGACCAACTCGCTATCCAGTGACTCAAGGTTCATAAGAAAAATGTTTCTTGGTCAACTACCTCGCGTAGGAAACAGCCACAACGCCTACGAAACACGCACGTCGATCGGGTGGTAATTCCAAACTACTCCTTGCTATTGTTGTAAAAAGAGCCAGTCACGACCAGCAGCAGGTGCGAGAGCCGAGGAAGTGCTGAAGCAGAGCTTTGTTTTTCTCAGCAGGCGCGAGGGAACTTGTCTCCCACGACAACACGGCAAGGAAGGGAAGCTGCAAATCGGATATCGGACTCTCCTGGCCTCTTGAAGGGGACCGACGCGACGAGACGGGGTGACCCGCCTGAGGAAGAGGGTCGGAAGAGGAGGAGGACCTTGGGACTTCTGAAGCACCGAGCTCGGCCGCGTGCCCACAGGGAGAAGAACAGCTCTGCAGGCGAGAGCTACGGGGACTCGGCCACGTTCGAGTTCGGTCGACATGAGAATCCCCAGCCTGCAGCCCGTCCTGCCACCTCATCATCCTCCTCCAACCACTCCCCTGGCGCCTGGATCTCACGAGATCAGCAGCAGCAGCAGCAGCAGCAGCAGCAGCAGCAGCAGCAGCAGCAGCAGCAGCAGCAGCAGCAGCACCAGCACCAGCAGCAGCACCAGCACCAGCAATGACAGCGACAGACGCTCCTTCCCGCGCGGCCTGCGGATGCAGCGCGACTTCATCACCGCGCAGCACGAGGCCGAGCTGGTCCGCGTCTTCCGGGAGGAGCTCGCGTGGCCGGCCCGCGGCAAGGGCAGGCTGTCGCTGCACTACGGGTTCACGTTCTCGTACAAGACGTTCGGCATCGACGAGGACGTCCCCTTCCGCGAGTTCCCAGCGTGGCTGGTGCCGCTGATTCCGTTGCTGCCTGTGCCGGTGACTGAGGATGATGGTGAGGATGAGGAGGAGCAAGGCCCGGACAGACTGGCATGTCTATACGAGCGGAGCGCAGATGAGTCCTCGCCATGTCCGGAGAAGGACAGCGGTGGACACCAGCAGCATCACAGCACACCACTAGGGACGCGAAAGGCAGAGAGGCAGCGCCACAGGAGACTCGGTGGCCAGCCGCCGGACCAGGTCTGCCTCCAGCACTACCCCCCGGGGACGGGCATCCCGCCGCACGTCGACACGCACAGCACGTACGACGAGCTGTATGCGCTGTCCCTGGGCGCGCCGGTGATGATGCAGTTCCGGCTCGACGGGGTGCTCTCCTCTCCATCCTCCGGGGACGGTGACAGCACCGGCCACGGACAAGATAACCACCGGAGAACAGAACCAGAGTCGGCAGCATTGACACCACTGACGCTGCCGGCGGAGGACAAGGCCCTGCGCCCATACGTCGAGGTCGACCTCCCGCCGCGCAGCATGCTCGAGATGGCCGGCGACAGCAGGCTGCACTGGACGCACGGGATCAAGTCGCGCAAGACGGACATCATCCCTGCGCCTCCCGGCGGTGACGACGGGAGCGAGAGCGGGGATGCCGTCGTCAAGAGGCTCCGGGAGGACCGGTGGAGCATCACGTACCGCTGGCTGCGGAAGGAGACCGAGGGGGAGGAGGAGGCTGTAGCAGACGTCGAGAAGACGTCAGAGCCACCTACAGGCCCCGCAAGCCATGACGACAGCAGGAACGCTACGGGAGCAAGGAGGAGAAGAAGAATGGTGAGGGAGTGCAACTGCGGCGACACATTCCTCTGCGACACGGCGCAGCGGCGCGCCGGGCAGGAGAGGGAGTATAGATGGAAGCAGTACGAGTCTGATGCTGCTTCTGCTCCCGCTGGTGCGGACACTATTGGTGCTGGTACTGCTGCCGATCCCATGCTGGTGTAGGGAAGGCCAGCGAGGTTGCAGTTACGAATGTCGCCGTCTAGAACGTCGTAGAGGACTGGAAGCTGTCATCAAACCCATGATACCTCTGATTCCCAGTGCACGACTTCCTGTTGAGCCGCACTGATTCTGTTCAGTTTGACAGCCATAGAGCATCGTTCCAGCCACGAGAATCGTCACCAAAGTTTGAACATCTTCGTTGTAAAGTGCGGCCGCCTTTTTGTGGCTTTTGTCTCTACTCGTACAAACTACCTGTCCAAGACCTGCTGGAGGTATCATTAATTTTGCCGGGCGCTCCATCGCGAAACCCGTCTCCAGGCAAGACAAACAAAGCTACCGAAACTCAAAAGACGCTGCTACTATGCAATTGTTTGACCCATGCCGCGGCTCAAGCCACTGGGGAGCTGCCGCGATAAAATAAGAAAATGTGAAGATGTGGACTTTTCCCAATTGTCCTCGTCATGGCTAAATCAAGTCATCACTATTGTCCGCCTTGCAGTTATACATTACTTCCCGTGCAGCTTCTCCTTCAAGAAAATTACTGCCGCGTACCCTGCGCAGCACTGCGTGGACATGCCATGCCCACACCAAGGGCATCGCACCATCGTGGTAACCGCTGCCGATACACCTAGCCTCTTGTCCTCGACAATCGAGTCCGGCTTGGCCATGCACTCGTACACTTTCGAGGGCATGTCGTGATAGAACTTACAGCCACAACACTCGACCAGCATCTTCGCAATCGGCTCCGCGCGGCTACCTTGAGCGGTCTTTACACTCATGGATGACGCATTCTTTTGTGTGAAGGGTGCTTTGAGGGCTCGTGCTGCCGAGATTGGCTGGACGGCCTTGCGTGCTTCTTCCAGGTACGCAGCTCCGGCAGACGAGCCCGCTCCTGACTCTTGACTATTTGCGGTGCTGGATCGGGACGCCTTCGGGCGCAAGCTGTCATTCTCCTCGTCGGCAGACTCTGGAGATGATACTGAAGCTGCCGTAGTTGAGTGCCTTGGCTTCTTCTTGCCCAAAAGAGGCTGGTGTTTCAGGGGTGGCAAGAAACTGGTCGAAGTCAGGTCGATAGCGGACTGGGCTCGTGGCGGCATCTCCCTCGCGCGCACCCGGTCCTGTTGGTTCGAACTCGGAACATCTACTTTGATAGCGCTGGCTGATTTGATGGACGTGGGCGATGAAGCAATGGACGAACTAGAGCCATTGCCCTCGGCCCGGGAGAAAAAGTTAGCCGGGGGAGGATCAAGACCAAGATCGAGACCAAGAATGGCCCGCGCCTTGTTGTAGCTGTGCTCCGAAGTCCTCGGCTCCCTGCTCAGAGATCGATCAGACGTCGGCCGGGCGGTCTCCTGGCTATACTGGCGGACAGTGTTGCGTGGCCGACGCTCTCCGCTGCTCTCAGAATGTGCACTCTGTTCCTTTGCCCGCTGCTCATGCGAGCTGGCCCGGAGTGCTGGATGGACGTCTTGGCGGCGCGGAGGCACCACACTGTCGGGAGTCGCAGGAGTGGAGGGCGTGGGGGCCGAGTCATCATACAAGGACGATGTCGACTTCTCAGAAGCAGTCCGGCTGTGCCCGTGTTCCGCACCAAGGAGCACAGGTACACGCAAGTCAGCGGCATCAGCGGCAGCGGCCTCAGGGCCAGCGCTCCATGACTGTCCAAATTTCTCCAGTGAGGGAGATTTCTGCAAAGGGGGGAGAGGTTTTGAGGTGTCTGCCGTGCGCTGTGGCACAACCGGACTCTGCTGCGCTGTCTCCGTCTGCAGCATGGATGGTCGCTCACTATGACGTGCATTGGTCGCCCTCTGTTCTCTAGCTTGGTAACTATCGTGAGCCGGTCGCGGTGAAGGCGCATGGTACATCGGCGATGATCGCCCTCCAATATTCGAAGAGAGTTCCAATGAAGGAGGCGTGTATGACTCATTGATGAAGTTCAGGTAGTCTGAAGACCTCTCTTCAATTTTGACGACATTGAAAATCGACTCTTGAATCGATGCAGTCTCGAATTCTGAAGACCGTGCGGATCTGAGAGCCATTTCGTTTAGAGGCAGTTGCTGGAGGCGAAGGGTTGACAAGCTGCCGAACTCCGACTCGTCTTTGCTCTCGGTCGTTTGATAAGGATAGCTCTGTTCAGCCTTGTCTTTCTCGCTACCTTTGCTCTCCGGTCTGTTGTCTAGAGTGGACCGAGAGTCACTGCTTCGACTCCTCGGTTTCTGGGAGAAGTTGGCAGCTGGTGGTTCGAGATCGAATGGAAGAATCTCGTCATCCTTGACTAATCTGGTGGCGCGGGCAGCTGATCCAGACTCAGTGTCGCCAGGCCTCGCCACTTCTTGTGTGGGTGCTTTGTCCCCATCGTCGACTTCAGCGGACGTTTTCTGGGTGGTCTTGAATTTTTCCAATGTTGCTGAAAGCAAGGAGTTATTGCGCCCTCTGCCCGAGCTCGATGGTCGGCTCGTCACGGGAGGCCGACTATCCAGTGCAGACTGGGATCGGGGACTGCTGGCTTTACTGCTGTCCTTGTTTTGAGGCTTGCGTGAGCTAAAGAAGCCCAGGCCTGCACCCGGCCCACTGGAGTGGGACTTCTGCACTGGTGGCGGCGCTGCGACTTGCTCGACGGCCGATTTGGGGGACTTCGAGCCGTCGTCAAAACTCAGCCTTCTGATCCTGGAGAAGAAACCTTTACTCCGGGGCTTATCATTCGAGTCTGAGACGTTTCCTTGCTGATGGAGGTCTGGGTTCTTCATAGCGTCCGGCGGTCTGGATCGCATTGCCTTGTTCTGAGGCGCTTGATTCTCAATGTCCTCAAGATCAAACCGTGTGGAGGACGACGACCGCTCAGCTCTCACGACTGAACTGGCTCGGGGGCCGGGTGTCGGAGGTTGCTTGCTCAATCGTCTGCCCTTTTTCTTGGTGGGTGAAGGCGGAGCATCTTCGCTCTTGGTAGCCACAACGGGCTCTGGCTTTGGTGGCTTGGCTTGCTTCGCAGGCTTGGTCTTCTTTTTCTTCCTTGCGTCCCAAGTCGGAGACTGGCAGATGGATGTCTGGTCTGACAAGTCGTTCTCATCTTCTTCGGCTGCAAAGGTAACCATCTTGCTGAGTTCTGGCTTTTCTGGTGCAGGCTTGGGTTGCGGGTGGCTTGCTGGAGTTGGATGCTGACTTTGCGGTGTCTCTACCTGCTCGGGAACCTCGTCTCGGACGGCTGTCGCGAGAGGCCTAGAGGGAACCGGTATAGATATGGAGAGAGACGGCAGTGGAACGTCCTTGTATTGCTTTTGGCTCTGAACTGGGATTTGGCTTGAGCCTACCGGCGCGCCTGAGGTATTGCTTGCACGGCGGACGCGCAGAGGCAGAACAGCCGAGGTGTCTGTTGATGTACTGTCCAGGGAAGTAGATTTCATCGAGGCAGCCGCGACCTGGGTTTGGATACGTTCCATCTGCGAGACATTGACGTGGGTGGTCAGCCTTCGTGCTTGGGTGGGTCCTGGGCCTGAGAAAAGGAACAATGTTCCACGGCGGAATGTACTGTACAAGAAGGGGAAAGGTGCCGGGACAAGCTAGGAGCGAGGCAGCGACGACGTGGACAAGACAGGAGGAGAAAGAAGCGCCGCAGGGGTCCAGGGTCCAGCTGCAAATGTGCCAGGAGAGAGAGAAATAGAGAGAGAGCAACTTACCCGATATTGTTTTTCCAGAGCGAGCATGCGGAGGAAGCTGTCTGACCTCCCAGTGTCTACATTGGGACGTTTCGTGGCTGGCTTGGCCATTATGGGCGAGGAGGACGCCGAGAGCTAGTCGCCGTCTGTGGGAGAGGAGCACAGCCGCGGCGCTTGGCGATATCAACCTGCGACTCGCCGGTGGCTTCGGTGTCGCGCACAGGCAGGACGTGGTGGCTCCACCTCGTTGGATGCGGCGGTATCCTTGGTGGTGCTGATCAGCAGAGCATGGAATCGGGCTGGTTTCCACAAGGGGCCGTGGAGGTTTTTCTTTTTGGCAGCGAAGACGGCAGAGCTGCAGAAGAGCGCAGGGCAGGCGTGCAGAAGACTATGTGCCAGCTGGAAGCAGGATGAAAGGTGAAGTGAAGTGTTGCTGCAGGTCGTGGTGGCAGCCGGTGTGCTGGACAAAATCTGGGATCGAATGCGAGACTGGAGTCCGGAGGTGCTTGTCTGCCCACTATGTTGGCGAGAACGCACCCACGACAATGAAAAGGTGAGACCAAGGAGGAAAGCCGAGATGGTGCCGAGAGAGGAAGCTGTGTATCTTGTCGGACAAGGGAGTCGGGAGGTCGAAGATCAGACAGCAGGGACGAGCCTGGAATACGTAGCGAGTCTCTTAATAGCGATCGAGTGCACTCTCGGCACAAATGGGATCAGAACCGAGGACACCAGAAAGAGTGCCAGGAAGCGAGCGGAGGGCGGGGTTCAAGTTGGCGCCTTTTACAGGGGCAAGCATGCAGGCAGGCAGGCGGGCAGGCTCCCTGAGGAATGCAAAGAAAGAAGAAAAGCTGGCGGCAGCAGGGTGGTATTGGTGGCGATGCGGGCAAGCAACAGGCAGATCAAGCAAGCAAGCAATCAAGCACGACACGGCGGGCCTCGAAGCGCTCTTAACAACAGACTCTGGTGCCATGGCTGGCAGCAGCACCGTCACAGGCAGGCGAGGCAGGCAGGGTCGGAAGCCCCGTCGGTGGTGCAAGGGTTGCGCCGGAGGCATGGATAGGCGTAAGCCTGTGCATGTGGTGTTTCCTCGTGGGCGCAGAATAGCCCAGACGGTTAAGGGCAGGGAGGGCACCTGGGCATCCACGGATGGGGAGGTGAGGCCGGCGCCCAGCCCAACACGAGGAGCTGCAGCAGGTGGCACACAACAGAGGCCCATCAGCTGCTTGTTCCGAGCTGGCTCGAGTTGTCGTTGGTGCCGGGGAGCTCCCGCAGCTAGGCCGGCCGGGCGCAGGCTATTTCCAGGAACGGGCGCTTTTCCTCGCTGCGGGCTCCTGATCGGCTCCGCGCCAGAGTTTGGGGCATCCGAACCAACAAGGTCCATTGTTAGAGAGCTGATCAAGCCCGTGCGCACACATCCTGACTACCCTAACATATTGACGTTACCTGCGCTAGTGTACCTTAAGGTCCCTTACCTCAAGGTACGTGTAAGTATGGGGTTTGGGCTGATTTGATGGGCCTCCGTTGTCACGCCTGATGCTGAAAAATCAATGGAGTGACTTTGCAAGAGGCAGTTGCCAGACGAGTTGGCATTGACCTGGCCAGATTGAACGAATGCACTCTGACGCAATCGATCCGGCTCTTGCTCTTTGTGGCAGGCACAGCTCGAGTCAACACCCTGGGCTTCCAGCTCCCAGCTTCCAGTTCCCAAAGACAAGACGACTGCAGCAAGCAAGCCCCTCTGTTAGCCGCCCCAGCTGAGACATCCACTTTGGATGAAGCCTGGGCAGCAGGACTGGCCCTGGGGGCCGCCAATGTTTGATCTCTCCAAGTGCCAGCTTTCACGCGGTAGTCACTGGGGACTTTGGATCGTTGGATCTCGACGCCGCCAGGCCGATCAGGTTTCAGCAACAGCGTGTCCAGCGCCACAAAGACCCCTGCTCCTTTCAATGTTTTGGCGCCACTGCCCCGCGCAGCCAAAGGCACCGGCGATCGTGACCTTGGGAACCATCAATCGCAAGGCCCTGGTCTGCTGGCCCCGGGGATCTGCAAAGTGCAGCACAAGCTGTAAGCCACCGGATGCGCACATTGTTTCCGTGAGGGCAGAAAGACTCTGCTGTCTTTCGGGTTCCCAGTGGCAGCCACTCCAGTCACAATCTGGACACGCGGCGTGGCCGTCTCAAGTCGACGTGCTTCATGGTGGTAACAACGGGTGGGGAACCGCCTTTAGGCTCATCCATGGATTATCCAGTACCGTCGGCGTGTGTCAGGTGGCTCCCGAGATCGGTTTAGGGGCCGGATCGTCAACCTCGACAACTTGGAAATATTCTGTGACCAACCACGCGTAGTCTCGCCGCTGGAGAGAGAGCCTTGTGAGATGGCATTGCTCGCGGATCTCAAGCTGGTCCTCTGCTCCCCGACGTACGATTGACAACACAGGCAGTGTTGACCTTTGCCGATCTGCAGTACCGCCAAGCACATCCCACCTACTTAGCACGCCATCCACATCTGACCACGGCTTCGGCAACTGCTACGCTGACTGCGGTAGCCGGATGGAGATCGAGGGCGCTCTGGTCGACAAAACGAGCATCCCGGGACCAACGGGAAATGTGTGTCATGACTTCCGTATCCGCCAAAGAGGTTGTTCCTCAGCTGCACTCCATGGAGAACAGTTCAACAGCAACTCGGGCAATATACGCAACCTGCATCGCCCTTGACGCACCGGTGATCACCACCCCTTTCCGAAGGCCCTCAAGCCAGTGCGACACACAAACGAAAACCACAGCGGACAGTAGTCTTGGCACAGGAAGGCACTGGTCGCCGTTGATCATCGCGGCAGCCGCCAGCCAGGCACGCCACGTCGCACGACCTGATGCCACGAGAACTAGACCGAGGGCTCAGCGGCTCTGTTCCTGAACCATGGCCTGAGACATTGGTCCAAGCCGGCAAGAGCCGCTCAATGCTGCAAGTCGTCCCGAAGCGAGCTAGTAGCTGGACAGGTACGTCCTCCAACAGAGACCGCCCTCCAGAGACGAGATGGCGCTCTCCTGATGTCGTCGGACGAGCTTGCGTCGCGCAATCAGCCAGCTTGAATGGTGAAGCTCCATGCACAGTGACCATCGAATGACAAGACGGAGCCGAGCCGCCAATTCGCGGAAGGCACGTGCGATTCCCCTGTTTGAACATGGGTCGAGCCTGCCCCAGGGGGCTCACGGCAGAATGCTCCACATGGCCTCCAAGTTGTCCTCCTCGCCCTCCAAACTCACGCCGCGCACAATCCCAAGCACATGTTTCAGGAGACGCGATCTGTGCAGATGGCACGCTCACTCTGGACCGAGTCGAAACAGGACACAGCCTTGCTGGCCAGCGCGTCACAAAGCCGATCTCAGCAACGGACACTCCCTGAAGCGCCAGCCATGGCATCACGGGCCTCCCTGGCGATCGCAGGCCTGCTCGTGCAGACGTGATGCACAGCAGTGCAGCAAGTCTAGCTGGCGCCGCAGTGAAAAATTGGTGCGTCCCGATTCACCCGGGCCAGTGAGGTGCACGGCATGGCGAGGCATCATGCAGGTGCAGCGCAGGCGGCTCAGCTCCAGCTCGTATTCCAGCGCGTGTGCGCCAGCAACCCCTGTTCCCTGCTTTGCTCTGGCCCGCCAGCCAATGTGTCTTGCATAGAGGCAATTGCCGGGAGCGGCAGAAGCGTTCTAGACGGCATCAGCATGGCGCGACTGTCAAAGATGATGGCGATCATTTAATTTAATCTGCACATCTCCCGAGAAAAACAAAGGAACCCCCGGGCCAGGACTTATGCTGGCTTCCTTTCATGCAGCCAATATCAAGGTCATCATGCATTGCCGCTTTCATGAGCCGTCATTGGTAATGGTTCCGGGCCTGACTTGAACAGTGTCTCAAGGATTATCACTCAAGTGGTTTTCTCGCGCAGATGTCCGAATCGGGTGACAGCCATCAGGCGTCAGGTCTAATTTTCTCACTTTCATCGATGAGGACATACCCCCTACTCGCAATAATTCGCTCTTTAGGTCTCAGCACACCACTCCCCGGTCGGCTCTTCCGAGAATTCGCATGTACTTCGTCCCCGGAAATCAGGGGTAAGCCCCAAGCCTCAGCGACATGACAACATGGGCAATCGTGAGACCCGCCGACGCCTGGGACCTACCGTAGGACAAGGCCCGTCCCGTCCGAGTGCATACCAAAAGTGGCTTTCTGTGCCTGGGACGCTCTTTCCGAGCTCGTGCGACCACAGAGTGCTCTGCTTACACGTGGGCGCGCGCAGAGTAAGGCCGAGGACGGACGGAAGCTGAGACAAAGGACCCAAGACAAGCCCACCATGGATTTGTGCCACGAGTGACGTTGAGCTTGTGACTCACGTCTCGCGCGGTGCCTTGCGTCTGAGCCGCAAATCCACGGGGACACAAAGATGGATATAAATAGAGAGGGATATGTACACATCTACCGTGATTCACCGCCATTGACACGCACTGCATAGATGCAACGTACGAGCACGACGTCTCCTCGGTACACGGCGTGTGGACACTCCAGCTCTCCGGTGCCAATACCGAAGACAATCGATCCCAAGGGTCGGGCATTTTCTGGTTTCGTCCCGGGAGGCCTGGGGGTTTGGGTATCAAAGTCTGTCTTTTGCAGAGCAGGCATCGGTGTGTTTGTGTGTCGTCGTGCTTTTGAACCCCGGGTCCGGGATGACTGGTACATCAACTTCTCCGAGGCTGAGTGCTTAAGGATCGGGGAAGCAGAAAATTGATGCGTGCTACGTTGTTGGTCCGAGTTGGTGATGCGTTTGTTTTTTCTTGTTCTTTGTTCTTGGACAGCATCTTGTGCCGCACACGTGGCATCTCCTCGGAGCTGGGTTTGTCCTCTTGCTTACAAGAAGGGATACAGGGGGAGAACGACTATGACCCATCATAAATCTTTCACAGGAGACTGTGCCCAGCATATCCTAAGATCGTGCTTGGAGAGGGCATTCGCTTGGCTTCTCGCCAAGCTGCTCACTTGTACATAACATGGAAATCGGGGTATGTCTTAAGGACAAAATATACACGGTGGACTTGCTTTCCCTGCTTGCAAATATACAAATACATCTGACTGTGGACGAACTGCCAGACAAAGGTAAGGCGTATATGCAGGAAGCCGTTTTGTAAAGTATACTTGGAAAAGTCGTCGAAGCTGGGTGGAGGACCTTTCTTGGATACCGCAGGTAGATTTGTTCAACGTTCACCACTCAACACTCAACCACGGCCATTGCGCGTGCTGGAAGCCCACCACGGTGCAGAGGGTCTAACGGTCTAGAGGCACGATCTGCAGCCAAGACTTCTCTCAAGCCCAGTGATTAGTGTCCAGATGTCACGGGATACGCCCAATTCGTGCCCGACGACGTGGGCGACAGATGTTTGAGCAGGAGACAAGAGGGGGTGAAAGGAGATGATTCATGGACCGGCACTTGGGGACTCCAGCCACGCCGTAGGGCTGGGTTGCGGATCTCCATGCGTAAGGTCAGACAGACAGACGACGTGCCCCTGGGACAGACCAGTCAGCGGGCTAATGCCGGCCGGGCTACGCAGCCAGCATGGGCAGAAGGTGTCTGTTTGCCATCTCAGCGAGTCACCTCGTCACGGCCAGTGCGATCACCGTGAAGTAGCAAAGCCAGGGATCGCCTCTTATAACAGGTTCTCCTCAGAGATGATATCCGCTGGTGGGGTATAGTATTTCTTGATGAAGTATCTGATTCATAACTAGCTAGATAAGTGGGTATACACAGAATATATCGAAAGCATGGAAGGTCTCTCAACTTGGGCAATCTCCTGTTTTCGCCTCCTCTCGTTCTTTGTGAACCCGGGAACGCAACAAAAGAAATGAATCCGGCAACTGGTCAAGGAGCAGCGTTATATATCTGATAAGAGGCCGAAAGGCTATGCCGCATGTAAGAACAGAATAACAATGTGCTTTGTAAGTATGTAGACAGAGAACAACTCGGGCAACAACTCGGTTGCCACTATCCTCTCACGCCATCGGAGACTGGAAATAATTAGTGCTCTTCCGTCCCAGAAACGCAGGCCTTGGCGAGATTCTGTTTCCCAGCCCCTCCTTGTTCGGGCTGCGGTGCATCCAGACCTCATTGCCGAGCTCGTACGTGACGATGCCCATCAAGGGTTTACCTCTCACATCCATCGCAATCTTGGAGTTGGGCGAGGGTCTCGCGTACAGAGCGCGCAATCGGACCTTGAACTCGTCGTCTATCCGGAGTCTCGCGGCCGTCCACTTGCGATCGGGCTTGTGCTCCAGCGGGATCTCATCAGCCTTGATCGCTTCGGTAAGCAGGATCCCTTCGTTCTGCCACAGCCCTGCCGTGTCGGCGATCTGCTCCTTGGGGAGAACCTGCTTGAGGTACTCGAGGGAGGAGTTTGTGGTCAGGTAAATTGCCCGGCGGGGATTGATGAGCGTCTTGATGAACCACGACATCATGTTCGGGTAGAGGACTGCAAAGTCCGTTTGTGAGAGATGCGTTGAGCCGCGCATTGTTAGGTTCCACACTTTCGCGCCGCCCTGGATGGCTTCTTGGCAGATCCCGTCGATCCGGTCAAAGTTGTCTGGCCAGTGCATGAACGTCTCCGAGTTTATGCAAATCAAAGGCTTGCGCAGTGACGACTGCGTGCCTTCACGAACGACTGGAATCGCGGGACCCCACGCGTCCAAGAGGATAGCCTGGCCGATCCAAGGGAACCTCTCGTGTTCCCTCGATGCCTGCACAGAAGTTGCGCCGCCGAATGAGTGGCCCATGATGGTGGCGTTATCGGTGTACATCCGTCCCTCCCAGTCTTTCCAGTCGACATCGTCCAGGCCCTTTGAGCTGGACCCGGGGTTGCCCTTCTTCCTCAGGTTCGATCTGTAGATGAGATCACCCTGGCCAGTGTTGATCAGATTCAGCGCGTAGTGTGCCTCCTCGAGCTCTGCCATGCGCATCTCGATCTGTGCTGTCCTCAGCTCCACGTCCACGCCACGGTCGTTGTTTGGGCTTGTGTCCTGAGCATTGTCCAGAGGGAAGATGTAGTCGACGACATAGTAGTCCTTGGATTTCGTGTTGTCCATCCTCTTGCCGTCGGCCAATTCCCGGCTGGGAGGGATGTTGACAGTGGACCTGGCGCCACTCCCGTCTCTGTGCTCTACGGCGCATACAATGAAACCATGGCTCGCCAGCTCGCCACAGATGGCACTGTAACAGGTCCGCGAGCCGCCTAGCCCGTGGCTGAACATGATGACTGGGAATCGGGGTCTGTTGACGGGCTGGTCCGCCAGGAGTGTGGTTCCGGACTCAGACTCGGCGCTTTTCGAGCTTGGCTGGCCAGGTATGTGGTTGGCAAGCGTCGCATTGCGGAAGGCCGGGAGCTTCGTGAACATGGACGTTAGTGCCAGGTACGCGGTTACGGGCAGATGCGGCAGGCTGAGGAACTTGGCATAACCCTTGCAAGTGAGCACTCTCGGTCGAGGAAGCCATGTGGCGCGTGAGGGCTTGCCAGCGGACTTGGAGTACGTGGTGAGCTCGCATGGGTAATACAGCGAGAAGAGGACGGTGTCGATGCGTAGAGCGTGCGTGTGGTCGCGTTTGATGTTGGAGAACGGCCTCGGCGCGCGGACGGGGATCTCAATCTCCATCGTGCCGACGCTGTAAGGGCCCGAGTACTCGGGTAGAGTGTGGAAGATACGCTCCCGGAAGGTCCGCGGCGGAGCCTTGCCCGGAGGCAGCCTCTGCGGCTTGGGCTTGTCTTCATGGTGAGAGTCCGCCATCGTGTCTGTGCTGTTGAGGTGTGACCGGACCCGCGCGTAAACTACGTTGGCGACAAGGGTCGACACGAAGATGAGGGCGTAAATAAGCATCTAAGGGGAAGGACGATGGTCCTTATAACGTGTGCATAGCCGCGTTGGCTTCTATGGTGGTCCAGACCAGTGCAAGCTTTGGGTGCCGTGTGTTGACGAGATAAGAGTTCTCAATTGGAAAATTTGTGTGAAAATAGATCTGAGAACAGTAGATTGGAAGTCTCGGAATGCACGCCCATGGCAGTTGGTAGGTATGGGTGTGGTGGTGGTTCCCTCCATTATGCAGGGCGGAGCTCACCTCCGGGCCAGGCACATGACGTCACACCAACACCACACTAACAAGCCTTGGCTGAAAAGCCCGGCTGCCCTAACCCATCCGTGCTCTCTCTCCTTCATCGGCAGTCGTGAAAGCCGAGTGGTCCGCTGCCGCACATACAAGTCGTCACATGGCCTCGTGCTCGTCGCAGCATCGAATGAACATCCATATTCTAAAACAACTAACACGCAGGTTTTGTAGTACTATCAGCGTGCCTCCATTAAATCACGCAGCCGGGCCCCGGAACATCTGGTACAAGCGCGCTCTTGTAACTCGTCTCGCCCCTATCTGAACTCCCCGGGGGAAACGCTCGGATCGTTGCAGCCCGAACACTTCCAAAGAGCTTCCGCGCGAGGGTTGATCCGTTCGTTAACAGCGGCGCCGTCCGCACTCTCCGGCCCCACGCGAGTCCATGGGCACCGTAAATCACAGGCGGGTGGGCGGATCCACCCCCACGGCCCGCCGTCCTGTGTGATGTCACTCAGCTCTCTCTGCTCCCTCGTACACAGACTTCATCGTCCCGTCGGCGAGGATGGCTACCAGTGGTCATGGCCTAGTCTCGGGGGATACATCAACCTCGGGAGACCGCGATCGCGACTGGAGCAATCGCAGTGTGTCGTCCCGACAGACGGCCGAAGCACTCGGACTGACGTAGAGACCATGGATATATCCTTAACCATCATTTTGCACACACGCATCAGTGAGATCGCCCCGTGGGCCGTGCAATGTTTGGTCACCGTCAAGCCAAAATGGAACATCCTCCGAGGACAGCTTTTTGTAGATTCTAATGTCTATCTCTCGTACACTGGTAGGCAGACCACCGACTCCTGAATCATACACATGCGTCGGACCAGCCTAGAACTTGTAGACCTGCTCCTGGGTATAGCCGAGCTCCTTGAGGATGCCCGTGAGCTCGCCCTGGTCCTTGGGGCTCTTCTTGCCGCCCGAGATGGCCTTGTACAGACCGGGGGGCCCGCAGACAAAGACCTTGATGTTGTCCTCCTTGGGCTCGGGCAGGACCGTCTTGAGCAGGTTCTTGTCAATGTGGCCGCTGTTGCCGGCCCACTCCTTGGGCGGGTTGTCGAGCACGTAGAAGGCGCGGAAGCGCTGGGGGTACGTGTTCTCGAGGTGCGCCAGCTCCTTCTTGAGCAGGATGTCCTCCTCGGTCAGGTTGCCGAACACGAGCGTGACCTTGGTCTTGTCCTCCGGGTTGTTGAAGATGGCCCGGATCAGCTGGTACATGGGCGTGATGCCGGTGCCGCCAGCGATCAGGGCGATGTGGTTGTGCTTGTTGGCCGCCCAGGGGTACTTGGGCAGAGGGCCCTTGAAGTCGAGCCGCTGACCAGGCGTCAGGTCGTGGATGTGCGTCGACATCGGGCCGTTGGGGTACTTCTTGACGATCAGGTCAATGTAACCGCGCTCGCCTGGAAGAATGGGTGGTGGTCAGTGCCATCATCGTGTACATTCACCCACAACTACCTCGGAAGGTGTCACTCACTCTCATCGCTGGTCGGTGTGTACGGCCGCAGGGTAGGCTTCTCCTGGTCCTCGTACTTGTACTTGGTCAGGATGGCGCTGGCGACGTCGAGGCCGGAAACCATGTCGTCCTCGGGCAGCTTGAAGCGGACTCGCTTGGTGTTGTGGTTGATGATCTCGACCTCCTCGACAGGGAGGGAGATGAAGCCCTGGTCGCCGCCGGTGAAGGCCTTCTTCGCAGGGCCGCTGGGGATGGCAGCCTTGGCCTTCTCGGCGGCCTTCTGCGCGGTGCCCGGGTTCGCGGACAGGTAGTAGTAGCCACCACCAGCGATGGCGAGGCCAGCGGCAGCGAAGACGGCCGGGTTGGTGCCCTGCTTGGGGGCCTCGGTGGCATATGTGCGCGATAGGGCGGTCTGTAACATATCCTGGGTCAGCTATTTGACCCTGCATTCACGATCTTCGCAGCATGGGAGGTCGCAGGCTTGCTCAGCCGGCTGAAAGAGCCACTGTGGGGAGCTCGAGTTGTGCAACATACGCGCTTGAGGGGCTGGGCAGCCCGGAAGGCTGATCTGGCGAACATTGCTGCGGTGATTGGTCCTCGACGATGGCAGTTCGGGAACAGACTGAGGTTGGAAAGTATTAGAAATCAGGAACAAGAGCTAGGGCCGCTGACGTTGTTGAGGTGGGTGGACAAAGAGGAGCTGCCCTGCAAGACCCGAAATTCCCTGGCGGATCCCGGCGCCCCGATGCGGTCATTGACAATTGATCAATTGAGCTCTGGCATTGGCTGACTAAAGCTCGGCCAGAGCGCTATTGTGGGGCACGATTGCGAACGGCCGGGAGGGTTCCCGACTTCGGTTCAGGACGCGTGTTTCTCGGGAGCATCCACTTTCGAACAATTCCCATCACGTCGATATTGGCTCGTGCCTCCAGCACCACTATCAGGTGAAGCATTGTGGTTTCTTGGTCATGCAGCTCTGTCTTGAGAAAACAGAAATGTCTCTCGCATTCCTAGGTCTTCACATCCAGGTCTCCTTTTCTTCCTCCACAAACTGCCTAAATGACCGCGGACGCCGACCAGTGACCTCTTCGACGAGATTGTTGATGCGGTCCTCTGCGCCGTTTCTGATGATCGTGTCGAGACTAGCGAGGATGGGCGCATACTCCTTGGGCAGCCCAAAACTGATATGTCGCTCCATGAGCTCCTGCTCCGTGAGCTCGTGGTACGTGATCTTGCGGCCGAGGACCTCCGTGAAGGTGGCGGCAAGCTGCGTGTAGTCTAGGAGCTCCGGGCCGAGGATAACATAGTCCCTGTTCGGTGCGGCGCTCGTCGTGAGCGCATGGGCAGCTACTGCAGCGATGTCATACGCTGAGACCACGGGCATCCGTCCCGGTCCCGTGGCTGAGTAAAGCTTGTTCTCCTCCTTGATGGCCCGGCGGTGCAGGGCCTCAGTGGCATAGTTCTCTGCAGGTTGCCAATGATGTGTTAGCTGACTGAGGGTCTTGAGAGAGATGGGGCACTTGGTGGGGAAACCCACGCTGGAACCATGTTGGCCGCAAGACCGCCCACTCGACTTCTCCCCTGTCGCCCATCTCACGGAGCAGTTTGTGTATCTCCCCGAGCGCCGGCGAGTCCTCGGTGAACTGACTCGAGCTCAGCAGCACGAACCGCCGCGTGCCGTTCTTCCTGGCCATGCTGATGAGCTTCTCGGCCATCGCTCCAGGGGCGGCGTAGCCAGGTGCTACGATGAAGACCGAGCTCACGGCCTCGCTGCCGCCTCCGAGCAGAGCATCATTCCACGTCGACTCGTCATCCCAGTCGAATTTGACCGTCGTGTAGCCGTTGGATGATGTTGGGTTACGTCTCGAAGCGACGATGGGGACAAAGCCGGCCGAAACGAGCTGTGGTGCTATTTGGCCTGCGACCTTGCCTGTTCCGCCGAGGAGGAGGACAGTCTTGGACTCGTTGCTGTCTTGCTGAGCCATTGTGGAATGTGTGGTCAAAGTATGCCAGGTAGCACTCTGTATGACAGAAGCGGGAGCTTGTAATGAAACACGTGTGGCTAACCTGTGGGACGAAGTGTGTTTGTGATGAAATAAAGCTCTTTTTGGAGATGTTGCATTATTTATATCTTGTTCAGAGGAGAACCATCCGTGTGCGAGAGGTTGCGTCGAAATGGTTCTTCATGTCAATGCTCATCAGTGACCATGCCTTGCGGCATATTGGGCAATGCCACACGACTTCTCTGACTGGCACCCATGTCATAAGTCCGGTGACAAATATTCCATGCACAGCTGCTTACTTCCAATTGCCTAGAAACGAGTTTCCAGCATCCATATTGAGAATTGCCAGGCAGAAATCCATGGAGATAACAGCATCTCGACGTCTTGGCGCCCCGCCGCAGCGTGGGTCGTCGGACTTAACAACCCCAATGGCCGCATCTTTCAGTCGAGCAGAGCCAACCGAGCCAACCACATGGATGTAAGCTTGTTAACAGCGATGGAAGTCATTGTGCCGTACAGAGTAGGTAGCATTTTGTTGGCCCGGTGCCAATGATGTTTTTGCACTTTCATGCTTGTTGGCCAGACCTGATGCACCCCTGTGATTCGCATCCCAATTTCCCATCCAGGTCTATCGCTCCGAATGGCGACTGAGAATCCAGCCCAGCATTGGGGGATCTATGCAAGATAAATGCGTCGAGCTGGGCTGCAACCACATCGGTTTTCCTGGTTCCATGATTGTCACCAGCACTTTCTCTGTCACCTAGCCGCAAGACAGTTTCGACAAGATGGCTACCCCTTACGATGTGCAGACATTCCTGCTCGACAAGGTCAACATCCACGACACAATCACGCGGATGGTTCGTGGGCACCACTTCACCCATTATGGCGATGTATCATGAAGCTAACATGGTGTCACCCTAGATGCTTGGGTACGATGACCGAGACTCGAAGAGCTTGCGGGACAAGGTATACGCGTCGAATGTCCTGATGGACTACTCTGCGTTGCTTGGTACGGAGCCGACCGATTACCCCGTCGAGGACTGGCTCGAGTACCTGTTCCGAGCGACCGAAGGATTTGACGCGACGCAGCACACTGCCCAGTATGTCTTGGAGCGTGGTGGCTACCTTTCTGCCGATGATGTCCCGACATGTGCGGAAGAAACCTAGGAGCTGACGAGCGGTGCCTCGTGCTACAGAGACATGCTCATCGAGCTCCCGCAGCCTACCAACGGCGCGACCAGGCCCAAGACCGTAGCAGTCGCGGCGTATGTGAATGCTCATATGGTGCGACGTGACGCTCGCGGAGGACCCATGATGCACAACGGCGTGAGTGCGAGGACACGAAAATGATTGAAGAGAAATGATGCTGACTGGCTTTCGCACGTAGGGTCGTTCGTACTTTGAGCTGGAGCACTTCCAGGAGATTGAGGACGCGGGCGAGAACCCGTGGAGGATCAGGAAGATGCGCGTGCAGCCCGCATGGGAGGATGGAAATTCCGCGGTCCTCGAAGGCGCGAAGAAGTGAGGAAGATCATCGGCAGTATATAGTCCTTAAACAAAGAAGGATGGACGCGGCGAGAACAGCAATGGGATCGCACTACTCCTCTCAAAGGCATGGAATGCTGTTCCGAGTATGAATGCGGGGGGCTGCACCCACTGTAAAGTTCTAGAACGCGATGACCTCACGCCGGGTGCCGGCCCAGGCGAGCCGATAAGATAGTGGACGTTTGCCTTGCAGAAAGCAGCTGGCCCACCCAAGCTCGTGTTGACGTCGGCGCCCAGCCTTATCTCGACAGCAACCCCAATCCACGTTTGCTTCTTGCTCACGACAGAACATGCTACCCGCGGCACACCAATAACGCCGACATCTCCTATCGCTATCGTCCTGTGATGCTATAGCGTTCATCTCACCACCAGCGCCAGTCGCATTCCGACCACCGCCGACAAGCCGAAGCCACGCCGCCAACCATGGCACCCAACAACCGAGCTCCCCCGGCGCAGTCGCCCATGCGCTTTGTGTCGGTTGACAACGTCCTCCAGTACGCCTCACAGATCCCCTCGGGCCAGCCCCGGACGCCACCGCGGTCGACGCCCCGCATCACAGCCGTGCGCAGGAAGAGCGGTGGCGGCCTGCCCAACCTCACCAACCGGGCCGGCCAGCAGAACATGCCCTCGCGCACGACAAGAGTCAGCGAGAAGCTCGTGCTGCTGCCGGAGACGGCCGAGGAGCAGGACGCCGCGGTGGACGAGGAGATTAGGGCCGTGCTCAACGACGACGACGAGCTGCGGCCGCTCAAGGACGAGGAGCTCGAGATCCTCAAGCACAAGGGCGGCCTCCGTGGAAAGAGCTACGCCGAGAGGCTGCCCAAGGGCCAGCGTACGGAGAAGTTCTCGCGCCTGACGGCTTACTGCACCGCACAGTCGTACAAGCTCAAGTCGACCTCGGAGTTTTTGCGCAAGAAGCACGACGCGAAGACGAAGCTGTACGACGACTGCCTGTACACTGTCTATCACACGCCGCTGCTGTCTGGGCTCGATGGATATAGAGTACGCAGTCGGCCCATACTGAAGTCACCCGGGACGGGCAAGACGGTCCTAGACCTGGAGATTGAGAGGAACGAGCAGCGGGACGAGCACATGGGGTACTATGACGACTACGGCACGAGTCCTACCGATCAGCACGATGACCGCTCTGGAGATAGGCATGGTGGCGACCACCACGAGGATGACGAATACCGGCACGGAGAGTCTCCAAACAGGCATTCCGCGAGTCCCGTCAACAGGCTCGCACCTGACGCCAAAGAGTTCGCCGAGGTGTTTGTCTTTTCGTACGGTGTCGTCGTGTTCTGGAACTTCACTGAGCAGCAAGAAAAATCCATCCTCGCCGACATCACCTTTGCCGAGCAGGAGAACGGCGTCTCGCTCGTGGCTCGGCCGCTCGACCGCACCGATGTAGAGACTGAGGAGTTCCATTTCGAGTACAGCGCCGACATCAAGCGGCCCCGCGTGTTCAACGACATGATCACGCTGCTCCCGCGATCCGACCACATGGTCAAGCTGACCATCAGCCACGCGATCGCGCAGAGCACCAAGCTGTGCTTCTTCGAGGAGCAGTTGCAGCAAGCGATGCTCAACGCCGAGGACGTGCCGAAGCGCCTGTCGATCACGGGCGAGCTCAACATGACCCGAGAAGAGATCCTCAAGATCCAGGGCAGCCTGTTCAAGAGCCGCGTCGAGATCAACCTATCGTCCAACATTCTCGACGTGCCCAACTTCTTCTGGGACTCGGAGCCCAACCTGCACCCCTTGTACGTCGCCATCCGCGAGTACCTCGAGATCGACCTGCGCACAAAGGTGCTCAACGAGCGCTGCCGCGTGTTCCTCGACCTCGCCGAGATCCTGTCCGACTCGGCCAACGACACCAAGATGAGCTACATCACGTGGATCGTCATCATCCTCATCGTCATCAGCATCCTCGTCACCACGTCCGAGGTCGTCCTGCGCTTCACCATCCTCTCCAAGGACAGGGCCGATGGCGGCGCCGCGGGGCCGGGCCCGGACTGGATGAGCGCCGTCTCGAACCTCACACTCGCCGAGCTGCAGCAGTGGGCGGACAGGCTGAGCGAGGCGCAGCGTAATGCGGTCTGTTCTGCTCCGGGCGCGCGGCTGCTTACTGAGCTAGTATAGGCCGGTCGTGGAGGGTTGCGCGTTTCATTTCCCAATCGTTTCCCCTTGCGCGTGAGCCATAAGGGCAGTATATCGTACAGAACCCGGGGATACCCACCATTCCTTTCTTTCCATATCGTAATTCTGCATGGCGTTTATGGCGGACGCACTCGTTTTCTTTTCGTCCTCCCCACTGCGGATATCCGAGCGAACAGGGCTCAAGAGGCAATACTGTTTGGTTTTTTCTTTCCGGTTGCTCCCGGGAGAGTCGTTTTCTGTTGCGTTGGTCCTTTTGACCACCGAAGTTGTATATATCCTGCGTGCAGCCTTCTCGTTCAAAAAATGTATCAATGACACATTCACTGCAAATCGCTCCCTACTGGTTGTATGACACTTTCACATAATATTCTTTGCTCCGACAGAATTTGACAGAGCGCAAAGATTGTGGCCGAATTGAATCCTCGTCGACTTTGTCCTAAGACTGTCTACACAGGTGAGGTGAAGCAATTCATTTGATATCGTCTCCGGGCAACTTCTTTGCAAAGATCTCTTGTTCGCCTGGCAAGCCATCATTCCTCACTGACATACACGTGGCATGCGTGTCATGTATTTTAAGACTTGATCGCCTATCTGACCAAATTCCGGACTTTGATCAGCACGTCCACTGCAAACTGCGGGAACCGCCGCCAAATTGGAAGCACGCCACCGCAATCTGTCATGCAGGCCATGTAGGTGGCTAGCACCTCCCTCGCCGGGTTTCCAGCGGGACACTCGTGTGTCATGAGCGTCTCTATTGCTGACGGCAGTTCGTGGCGTACCGCGACGAAAGGCAGCGCCATGAGGGACGAGCAGAGATTATGCAGGGCCAGCTGCTCGAGCTCTTCGACCATATACCGGTGTGCCAGGGCATAGACTTTGACATGCATTGAGATGTTTGTTGTGACGTCGGTGCGAGTTCTTGTCTTGTTGGACAGCAAAGAGGCATTGTAACTCTCCGAGAGCTGAAAGAATGCCTTGGCAGCCTTGACGCCTGTAACATCGGAGTCGGGCGGAGAAGCGAGACGACCGAGGCCCGCCCAGGATCCGAGACTCGCCGCAGGCGCAGATGAGCCCGCCCCGTCTTTGCAGTTGACCATGCCTCCCGCGGGAGCAGCATAAACACCGTTCAGGGCGAATTGGCGAAGACACATGAATGTCTCGGAGTCGATGTCGTCAATGACCACACGTCTTTCGCGTGCTTCGCGCATGGGCCCTTGCATGAGCGCCCGGAAGAAGCTCGAAAGCGGGACAAAGGCATGTTCCTCGACTTCTATCTCGATGGCGTCAGGGCCGACAACGAAGGTGAAGGGTACGCCGGGTTTCGAGCTGACGCTGGGGCAAGACATCAGTCAGCTGAATCGTACTGGCGGGTGTATTTAGACAGTGGCTAGGTGTTGCTCTTACGTGTCCATGAACACCTGAAGTGGCTGCCCTCTGCGCACTTCCGAGCCCAGCTCGACAGAGAAGCCTCTGCTGCGTGTCGTTGGGGGCGAGGAGACACTCTTGTGGTGGAGAGGTCCATTGATGCTGGCTCGTGTCATGGTGGCGTCTCGCAAGGCCCTGCTTTGATGTTGTGTGGTGCAGCGGATGGTGACGGCTTGGTGACTCTAGAGGTGATGCCAACTTTTCAAATGACCGGTATTGCTCCCAGAGACGTTGCTCTGACACGCAAATCCCGTGGGAAAGTGCGAGTGCCGCGCCTGGTAGAAAGGTGCCCCGTTTACTTGCTGGGAACTTCCAACTTGCAGTCGCTCCTTCTGCACTGCACCTCCAACCATGTCCACAGGGCGTTTCCCTTTTCGTCTGCACAAGGGTGCTACGGAGCCTCCTAATTGGAGCACACCTCAGGCAGCACACGCCAGCGCTGGCGTGTCCCAAAGCACCACGGCCCCACCCTGGACCCGCCAGCCGGCCTGTCTCCCAACGTCAACTCGGTCTTGGGGAAGGTTAGACGTGTCGGGTCATTTCGAGTGATTCTCAGTCGAACTTCAGAACTATGTTCAGTGTTGACGATCTCCAGCACGTTGGCAGACTCCGGGGCATGACCATCTCTCTCTCCTCTCTCTTTCTATCCCTCACACATATACGGATCACCCCGGCTTCCATAAACCGCCACATCAACGATAATAGCAATGGCGATGCCAGCAAGAACTGACAGCGACAGAAATATCAAGAGACACATCAGCAGCGAGCGCACATGGCTCTCTGGTCCGTATGGCATGTCATTGCATTACTTGACCATTCAGAGTGAGTAGAGTCTGACGCCGAGGTGTATAGGCTTTCTCAAGGATGAGATGGATGACATGCGTCATCACATAGTCCAACTGCCTGCGTGTAACTATCACCATGGCATATTGACTGAGTGGGCAGCACTGTAGCGCTTAGCTTTAGGGTAGCATGGATAAATGACAGAAGCTCATGCTGGCATGTGCATACAGATGAGAGCAGAACCACAAATGCTTAGAGCCAGATCACTTGTGCGTTTTCATTCTCAGGGAGGAAGGTTGATGAAGCGACATCAAAGCAACTCTAGTCTACTCACTGCAGCGTGATGGGTATTCCCATGACATGGACCTTGAGAGAGGAGGCTTAACGCCTCCGCAGCTCTTATACCTCGACGCCTCTACAGCGGGACTTCGCGGCTCTTGACGTTACCTCCACTGACTTGAACCTTCGCACCTGCAACACCTTGGACCTGAAGTTCGAGCTTCTCGCGTGGCCATAGCGTGACGTAATTATCCGACCAGAACACAGGCAAAACGTCCTCGCCGTTGGCATCAACGAGATTGAGACGGATGAAGAACGCGGGGACAGTAGACTTGTTCTCCAAGACTACGGTCGACGTCTTGCCTTCAGTGCCGAGTTCAGTGTTTTGATGGGCGCCTCTATCTTCGTGCACTCCGGCGGAGTTACGCCGGAGTGCTGGAGCAACGGAGATTGTCACAGAAACATCGGCAGGAGTGAGCTTGGTGAGAGCACTGTAATCAGCGAACTTCGTGACCGGGGTATGGTACCAGGTCGAGTTGTCCCAGTCCAGTGTGTCGACCGTGTTGGATAACCAGTAGACGTTCCGGCTCAGCACGAGACCATCTTGATTTTTGAGCACGAGTCGGAGAAAAGCGACACTGGGAACTCCTTCGACAGCGTCCGATATGTCGAGCACCTTCGTGGAGGCACCCGGCAAGGTGTCCGTCGTTGAGCTCGTGTTGTACACCACCTTCCCATCAGTGCTAAGTATTTCGACCTCGATGACTCTGTGCGCTTTCTTGTCGATAGAGTGATTGATGATATGGATAGTCTTGTCGACATAGTTGTAAGCGATGTGTTCTTCTCGGGCACCGACCTTCGCGCCAAAGTACGACCCGGCCGGGTGAAGATAGTAGTCAAATAAGTTCCAGTGGAGGCTAGGCCAGGCATTGTTGAGCATCCAGTAAATCAGGCCGGTAGCAGGGTGCTCAGCAGTCCACTTGATAGCGAAGCCTTCGAACTGCGCTCTGGTAGCTTCGTAGTCCATGATCTGGGCCTTGAGCAGGTAGTCGTCCAGCGAAACTGGAGCACCCAACCGCCTCCACAGGGCGTCATTGTAGATTTCGCGCGTATAGAAAGCCGAGACACTGGTAGACATGTGGTAGAGACCTTTCTTGGGCTCCCTCCACAAGTCTTCCATGTCCGATGGGGTCAAGAACTTCTTCAAGCTACTGACTTCCGGAGTACCCACACCTGCACCAAGTTCCGAGCCGAACCCGAATGACGAGCCGTAGCGGTCCTCGGACGGTTCGGTGTCATACCAGTAGTTGGGTGGCACCTGTGGGGAGAAGCATTAGCCTTGGACTGAGATCAGACGTGTAGGCTCCATGATGTAGGTCGCTTACCCAATCGTACGGACCCGCCATCTTCATCCCAGATGGTCCCAGTGAGTCGGGGTAGCCACGCTTGGACGCTGATGCGATCATGGGAACCTGCCAGTCGGCCGCCTTCAATGCATCGACGTAGAGTTTTGTAGCGCGCTCGTCGGTCCAGTAGTCGCTGCCAAGCAGATATGCGAGCATGCTCGGGTGGCTCTGTTGCATAAGGGCCTCGTGGGCCATGCTGTTCCCTGCGATTGCATAGTCTTCATCTGTCCAAGGGTCGTTGACAGCGAGGTCCGGGTTATACGTCCATGCCTCCCACTTGTCACAGCACTCCCAGCCAGCCATGACCATGAGACCAAGACGGTCTGCTATGTCATACAGCTCTTCGTGCTCGTTCTTGCCTTCGAGGCGCACAGTGTTGTGCCCAAGGTCAAGCATCAGTTGAGCTTGGGATTCGAACTTAGCTGAGTCCCAACGCAGAAACATGTCAGCCGAGTAGCCGCCACCGATGACCTGGAAGGGGTGACCGTTGATGGAGAACATGGTATCGTTGTACTTGTTCAGCTTCGATGTGACTGTGCGGATTCCGAAGGACCTCTGGACAGCATCCGATTTTGCGTCGTTGACGGTAGCTATAAGTGTGCCGCTGTACAGAGGCTGTGCGCCCCATGCCCGTGGCCACCAGATGGCTGGCTTGTTGATTGTATGAGTGATGGTGATCTCGGTGATCTCCTTTGGCTTCAGAACGACCGGTTTGTACGTCTCAAGCGGCTGGCCGTACTGACCGTCTATCAAGATCTGTCCCAGGACATTTGCTGTGACCGTACGATCCTCGAGATTCCGGATTGAGGCTTTGAGGTGGACGGTGGCCGGACTGTTGCCGTCGTGGGTCTCGACGTTGGTCACAACCCGCAAGGGTCCCAAGGCGACTGGGCCGGTTTGCTTGATGTTGACGTTCCTCCATACTCCGGTGCCGTTGTCCGGGGGGTAGGGATTCCAGTCGACAAATCCGAGAGCGAAGTCGTAGTTGTAGTTGGTCGGGTAGGTCTGGACAAGCAGGGCATTGGCCTCGGCGACCAGGTCTGTGATGTCGTAGGTGTGACCAACGTAGGCACCAGCCTGGACACTGCTGGTGGCCACCTCTTTGCCGTTGAGGTAAATGTCCGCGCGAGAGGTGATGCCGTTGGTCTCGAGCAAGTAGTGCCGCCCGTGGCCTGGGGCCAGAGCGAACTCACTGCGATAGAGCCATTTCGAGTGAAAGGTGCTGGCGTCAAAGCTTCGCAGAGAGTCCGAAAAGAAGAGCTTCTCATCGGAATGGACACCAGCGGTGATCAGACACCCCATGAGGGTGCATCGAGAGCTGTTGACATGGATCCAGGGTGTCGTATCGACGCCTGGACGAGAGAGCTGGGAGAGGTCGCCTGTGGTTTTGGTAGACGACTGGATGTCCCAAGCTGGGACAGGTATGCTCTGACCAGCACTCTCAGTGAGGAGAGGACCAGCCAGTGCGGTTTGGCCAGTGGCGCAGCAGAGTGCTAGTGTTGAGCTGATGCGCATGGTGTCGGGAGTGGCAGGCTCTGGCAAAGCCTCTGACGAGGACGAGCGCGGGGAGAGGCCATGACGGTGCGGAGCGGGCGGTCCTCCCCTTTGTATGCGATCCCTCGGACTGCAGGAGGGTTGCAGCGCAAACAACAAAGTCGACGATCCCAGCCGGGCAGGCCGCTACGCGGTAGATGATCGCCACGGCAAGGCAAATGAAGCAGGACAGGGGAGGGAGGTGCTACGGGGACACGGGCTACAGCGCACTTGCAGGCTTGAAGCTTGACAGGCGCCCCCAGCGCCACCAACGGTAGTTGGCCTGCCATGGGGAGGATCCCTGCCTGCATCGCGGGCTTTACCCGCACGGCACCTTGAGAACCTCCAAGTGCGGAGATGTTTCTTGGCGGGGCCATTCTCTGGGCAACATCATACCTACCTTAGGGAAGGCACGCGAACCTTTGCCCTCGGATGCGCTAGGTACGCGATCCTCCAACTGTATGTTGTTTGGGGGACGCAGCAAGCAAACGTGTAGCGTACTTCAGAATGCTGCCGCGCCTCGACTTGCACAAGCCTCTCGCTCGTCACACCATGCCAGGTGCCTACCTTGAGGTGCACTTTGTTTCAAGTTCATCCCATAGCTGGCAGCCGTCGCACACGGGACCAGGAACATCGCCACAGGAACCCGACCTCCCAACCCAATGGTTGTCACGAATGGCAAGCTGAGATTCGTGACCATGCGGCACAAGTGAAAGCAAAGCAGATTGCACAACTTGGCCAGCCAGTCCAAGCATTCGTGGCGGACAGCATGACGAGGCTTCTGGAAGACTCTGTGGTTATTGCGCAGCTGGCTCCTGGCCAATGACACCTGGCGGGGGAGGTGCTCGGGGAGCCATTCCGAAGCGGCCCGTAGAGCCCACCTGGGCAGCCTGCGGCAGGCCATCCGGCAAGCTGCCCCAATTCTTGCGCAGCGCGACAGCAAGCTCAGATCAAAGCTCGAAGCTCGGAGCCCAAAGCTCAACGGCGCCGGCACAACTCCTCCAAGGCCTCAACTCCAACGGCACACAGACCACTCGCCATCCCCTCACAGCCCGCCAGCAAAGCCGCACGCGAGCATCGTCGGGTGCGCATCCCATTGCGTCACGGGAACCGCAATTGTCGGCACGACACCGACAACCCAACCACCATCGCACGTCCGCCAATTCGACCACCCGGTATGCTGACCTCGACGACCACAACCTTCGCCCGCTACGGCGCTGTTGGCGTCCGTAGCTTCCCCACGGCCTGCCTCTCGACTGCCACCCGTCCTTGCGGCTCCCTCGTCTCCTCGCTCGCCCTGCGCCAATTCACACCATCTCCTTCCACAACATCACCGTCGGCGAGGCACTTCTCGAGCAAGGCTCGGCCTAGTCCCACCTCACCAGCAACCAGCTTCCTCTCCTCGAGCCTCGTTTCTTGTCGACATGCCAGCAGCAAGGCGCCGGCATCCTCGACCCCGCCGCTCGACTGGAACACCTTCTTCGCCCTTCGCAAGACCCGGCGGCGCTTCCAGCTTGTCAGCAGCATCCTGACCACCTTCATCGGCGGTGGCGGCGGCGCCATGCTGCTCGTCAACCAGGACCTCGAGTGGCTCCTCGGCAGTATTCCCATGGACCCATTCTTCTCTCTCGGCCTCATCACGCTGAGTTTCGCGGGACTCGGCTGGCTTGCGGGCCCGTCTTTGGGCAACGCCATCTTCTACGCGTTCAAGAGCGGCGGCGGCGTCAAGACCTCCATGGCCATCAAGGAGGCCGAGTTCTTTGCGCGCATCAGGAAGAACCGCGTCGACCCGTCCAGCAGCTCCGTCCAGAACCCAGGTATGTTTTCAGCACAGCAGTCTTGGACGATCCACGAGCACGTCGCTTGTTTCTACTAGTCCCTGAACTAATATATTCCGCGTCAGTCCCCGATTTCTACGGCGAGAAAATTTCCAGCGTGGCTGGCTACCGACGATGGCTCAAGGACCAGCGGGCGTTCGCGATGAAGCGTGAGCGTGGTGAGCGTGCGTCAGTCGCCATTTAAGAGAACGGCAGGATAGTGCGATCCACAGAACGGCCATTGCACGATGCTTTCGCAGAAATTTTGTAAGAAAGTTCTCCCTTCTGGGAGATGGTGTGTGACGTGGCCGGGAGTAGTGCAAGTAGGAGGTCGACATGCGGCAAAAGGTTTTGGCGTTGGTCTTGGTTTTTCATTCATTTCTGTAGGTATATCGGAAGTCTTTCTCCGCGAGGGGAAAAGGGAAAGGAAAATATGCTCATGCCGCTCATTCTTCACTGTTGTTCTCCAAGACACCTCGCTCTCTTCTGTGTAACACTATCAGGACATAGTAATTGTACCCCACAAGTTGATACTGACAACAGGATGGACAACGGCGTCAGTCGGTTATACAGTTCCACCCGTAAAGTTGACGTGCTTTCCTGCACCGCTTGCTCTAATCTGTACTGTCCAATTTCCCATCCGGCCACGGCCCGCGAAAATCATCTCCCTCTACACGACTGCTCGAACCCGTGAGTTCATGTAAATGGCATACTCGCATCCACGTCCCTCTTCCACGCCGCCATGCCGCCTTCTACGTCGCCGATGAACCTCCTCCGCCCGCAACTTGCCCCCGTAGTAGTTGAGCCCGTATTGCCGCCGTCGAGGAGCTCCTGGAGCTGCCGCGCGACGACCTGCGAGTCGTTGCCGAGGCGACATATCACGAATATATCTGGCTTTGGAGCTGCGAGCTCGAAGTCGTCGCGGCCGTCGTTGCCGCCGTCGCTGTTTGAAGCCGTACCCGTGGTCTCCGGAGCTGCTACTCCTACTACGGCCGGATTTGCAATAGCTGGCCTGGATGCGGTGGGAAGAAGCCATTGTGGTATCAGCGATGGCGAGTCTCCATTATTGCTGCTGCTGCTGCTGCTGCTGCTGCTGTTGTTGTTGTTGTCGCGCACACGGCGCCGCATCTCGGCCTGGAACTTTGAAAATGGGATGTTGATCGCTCCCGGCAGGCTCGCGATGTCGAAGTGCTCTTTCTCGCGGACGTCGAGGAGGACGTGCTGTCCCTTCTTCCCATCATCATCACCGCTTATGTGCGTCGGTGTTGATGACGGCCTGGGCTCCCGCTCCGGCCGGACCTGATCGGAAACCGCCGCTGCCGCCGCCGCCATAGCGTGCACCCGATCGCGGTACGCCGTGGCGGACACCCGCTCCCCGGGCCCCAGGATCCGCACCGGCGCCGTGACGCCACAGAACTGGACGTAGTCGAGGGACCCGGATCGCAGGGTGTCCAACGTGAGCGCCGACGAGGCGGAGCACGCGAAGCAGTCCGGCCGGCGGGTCCGCATGCGGATGGACCTGAACGAGGCGGCCGCGGTGCTCGAGCCGGCGGAGAATAGCAGCAGGCTCGGGGCCGGTCTCGCGGCTGCGACCAGCGGCGGGGATTCCTGGGACGCGGGCTGTCCAGGTGGAGAAGAGGTGCCCTTATTACGGAGGAGGAGGCTCGTATCGATACCCGCGGCGACGAGTTTGATCGCCTCGAGAGCCTGGAGGACGCCCATGACTCCGACGACTGGGCCCAGGATGCCGCCCTCGCCGCAGCTCACCACGCTCTCGGCGGGCGGAGGCTTGGGGAAGACACAGCGGTAGCATGGCCCGCCACCTCCACCACCACTTCCGCCTTGGGGAGCAGGCGGGTTGTTGAGCACGATGAGTTGCCCGTCCGTGCGGAGCGCCGACGCCGAGACGAGAGGCTTCCCGAGCAGCACGCACGCGTCCGAGATGAGGTACCGTGAGGTCGGGTGGTCGGTGCAGTCGAGCACGATATCGTATCCAGACACAATGTTTGGAGCGTTCTGTGGCGTCAGATGTTCTGGATAAGGCTTGTACGTGACGAGCGGGTTGAGCTCGCGACAGTAGGTCGCCAGGCTGTGCACCTTGTGGGTGCCGACGCGTGACGTGCTGTGGGCTATCTGCCGGTGCAGGTTGGACGCCTCGACCACGTCGCCGTCGACGATGCCGAGTGTTCCCACGCCGGCGCCTGCGAGGTAAGCTGCCGCAGGGCAGCCTAGGCCGCCGGCACCGATGATCAGGACGGACGAGGCCTTGAGGCGAAGCTGGCCCGCGATGCCTACGCTGGGGAGGATGAGCTGTCGGCCATATCTGGTGTACTCCTCTTCAGCGAGGGGCCATGACCACGTGGGCGACTCCTTTGCTGGTGTTTCGGTTGGACTTGGAGAATTATCTGGGCTGGATTGTTGTGCCGATCCCTGCTTGATCGTCGATGACTTAGACACTTCGCCTGTATTTGTATCGACGTTCAGCCCGGCTTCGAGATCTTGCAGTTGTAGTCGCAAGTTCTGCAGTGCTTGCTCCGCCTCCTTGATCTGCCTCCGCAGATGCTCTGCCTTAATTGTCGCCGACTCCATCTGGTGCTTTTGGTGCTGCTGACCGTGGAAGAATACCCCACGTTGAGGCTGTAAAATCAACAGGTTGGGGAGACCTGCCTTTGAGCAGACAAGGAGGGTCACCAATGACTGCGAATACGATACGCCGATAATCCCGTTATTCCTCCAAGTACTTCATTTTGCGAGAATAGACCTGCACTGGGCACCTCCGCGTATGTGTTGCCGGTCTTGAACGAGAGTGGAAGTTTGTCATAAGCAACACCCCCACAGTGACGGCACGTTACGGCCAGTGGTCCCCTGCCCCACTAAAATTTTCGATGTTGGAGATCCATGGGAAGCTCCGGAAGTCCTTGACGGCGTTGCGACGACAATAACAGCACCCAAGCACAATTACACGCATTCTACTACTCTCGCCCCAGTCTGCCGTCGCCCGGATCCCTTCACACACACAAACGAAATGGTATGCATCGTTCACTTCAGCCGCCTAGCCCACGCTTCCAGACTGACCTTTTCCCAACTCCTAGGCCCCCCTCGCCCCTGTTGCGAAACGGCGAAGCCTGCGCGACAAGCTCGCCGCAAAGTCCAGCTCCGGCATGGCTCCTTACTTCCCCTACAAGGCGCCCCGGCCCGACGCCGTTGACACGAGCGACTCCTTCCTAAACACCAAGAAGGACAAGCGGCTCGTCAAGCACTCGGCGTTCGTCTCGCGGATCGAGAAGTCGGGTGTCCAGAAGAAGGCCCTGAAACGGCGGCGGCCGGGCAACAAGCTCGTCGCGAATCTCGAGTCGCTGGCGGATGCGCTGCCCGATCTCCTCGAGGACGGCGAGACCGAGGCTGGGCTCCAGCAGTTGCGGGAGGGCAAGATCCGGCACAAGAGCCTAAAGAGCCGCAAGGGCGCGCTCAAGAGGAAGGAGAAAATCGTCAAGGGCGAGGTAGAGAGGTTTGGTGTCAACATGGCCAGGCTGAATGCCGTGCCGCAGCAGACTTCGGGGACAATGGAGGTGGAAAACGGCGCCGCACCGAGTGCTCAGAATGTTGCTGCGCCGGCGCCGGCATCGACGTCGAGTCGGTTCGCAGCGTTGAGAGGGTTCATCTCTGCGACGATGGAGCAAAACCCGCAGTTCGTGGCAAAGAAACCCGTTGACTGAACGCGACAGGTTGCATAGGCTACCGAAGCATCACGGGGAGCTAGCCGATGTATCTGCGTCACCCAGAGGATGGTGCTGCCTCGAAGAACGAGTCATCCCTGCCACGCCGGCATGAATGGGAAAAAAGCCGACAGCGCCAATGCGGCACGTTCCAGTACGATCTCTGGCAGATGGAGGTGTCACGGCGATTGCGAACACGGCTTCCGCGCACGTTGCAGTCGTTCAAAGGGCTCTCAAGCGACATATTCTAGAATGGGCATACCAAGCACGAGACAAGGCATTGGCACAGGAGCCTCTCAGGCCGTGTTGAAATACGCTGCTGCGTCTTGGGCGCCGGCCACCGAGCGACAAGCGCTTCACAGCTCTTCCATAGGCCTGTTTGACCATGACGGACACAAGATACAGCCCAATCGCCATTGCAATAGCTGTAACAAAGATAACGAGCCGAGTATTTTTAGACGCCATAACCAAGCCCCATTCTCTGCGGTGGCATGTGGCTTGTCTAGAATTGTTCAGTATAAGTCTTATCATCCTGAGGAACTAGACTACTATCTTCCTTTGAATGTATTCAGCAACCTAACGTATCTGTATCATTGCAGCCCGTTCTGACGCACTGCCAATTTTTTCTTCCATCTTGTGGATGACGATGTATCAACCAGCCTCCCTGCCTCGAAGATGTTTCACCACTAGTCTTTCACGACCATGTGCCTGATTCCGCCACCGATAGTTTGGTAGAAAATGGCGTGTTTATATGCTTTCCCAGTCAAGAGGTTTGGGCTGCTTGATACCTGCCCCTTGAATTATATAAACTTTGGGAGCTGGCTTTTAGTCGGAAATAGAGTTGCAGAGGACGCAGTCCGCTGCATCCCCGCACAGAATAGCTCGGGAGTCTGCGGATACGGTTCCCCGCTGCCGTGGCGTGCATGAAAGAAATCGACAAAACTGAAAACTATCGTTTGAGCATGCTCGTAGGGCAGAGACCGCACGTTCGTGCGCTCGTGGGGAAGATTCGGCTCAGAATACCGGAGCCGGATGCCTGAGTGCAGGCACAGGGAACAGCGAACCAGGCAACGACAGACCGTTGAAAGGGCTGAAATCTGACAGGATATGTGGGTGTTGCGTCACTTCATACGCTTAGAAGTAGTATCGGCTCCGTGCCCATTCCGCTCGTCGGAAAGTGGCAGTGTCCACGATGGCAAGTCATAGCAGAGGATGCGTGTGCCTGGCCGAGCCACGTGCTGCGCAATAGCGGATCTGGGAGAGGGCGGAGTCAACCGTGACGACTGTGGTGTCGCTTCCCTGGTGCCCGCCAGCTCCTGCACATGCATGAGGCCCAGCCCTCTTCAGCCAAACCCCCGGCAGCAGCCCTCTGGCAGGATCTTCGGCACCCCCCGTCCGCGCTCGCGCGTCATCACCTGCTCTATTATAGCTCCCAGGCTGCCCATCGTCATCCTCCCTGCTCGGTTCTGACAGTCTGGACTTGTGCCTCCACAGTCGATCCCCTTACCACGGCACAAAACTAGCTTCTCAAGTTGATCTTGTCGCTGAGCCCGCCTGCGATCCCTCCCTGCGACGACATCTTCCAACAATAATACACTCCGAGCTTGCTCATTGTCGGGCCTTATCGACAAGGATTGCTCGTGCCACTGCCCAGTGACAGCTCCTTCGCCAGACCCCGCTGACAAGCGCATCCACTCCGGATCGGAAGGAAAGACCCTGTCCTCACGCCCGTCGCGCCGAGCATTCCTCGGACCCCAGCTCCAAGACAGCCAGTCCTTGACTTTCCTGTCCCGCGCACCTTCCAACTGCGACACGACGGTTCCAACTGCGACGCATTGCTCAAACGCGACTTGAGGAATATACATACTTTACGCACTCACACCAGCATTTACACGGCGATTCGATCAAAATTTGGTGGAAAATGCCGTTTCGCGAGAGATTTCGGCAGCGTCTAGGTGATAGCGTGAGCCCCCATCGCAGAAAGAGATCACGGAGCCAGCGCTCAAGAAGATACCAGCTTTCGCCTTCCCCGTCCCCGAACTCGCCGCATCTCTCATGTAAGTCGTGGCCCCCAATTGCGGTGCTGAGGCGGTCACCCTGCACCTTCGCGAACATGTTGCTAACTTGTGGCTTGGCTAGATCATGATGTACTCTGTATGTACTATACGAACATTAACGGGCGCCGCAACCTCCACAAAGTACTAATGCCCGCCTGCAGTAACATATGAGGACGTCAAAGCTCTGAAGGGGGATTGGCTGACGGACAACGTATGATTATTTTCACCCATCGCCCGACTGGAGAAGTCTCTGCTCACCAAACATTGTGTTGCAGAACATTGCTTTCTGGGAAGAGTTTTTGGAGCACGAGATTCTGACCAAGTACCCACAAGCACACATCATCTTGCTTCGCCCGTCGATGACGTTCCTCCTCATGAAGAACAAGGATACCGAAATGGTGAGGTCTGCCCTGCCAGACTTCCGTGGCATCACGCACGTCTTCCTGCCAATCAACGACAACCGAAACGTGTCGATGGCCGAGGGCGGTAGCCATTGGTCACTTCTGCTCGTCAGCCTGATTGACGGTGTTGCCTTCCATTACGACTCTCTCGACGGCGCAAATAACAACGAGGCCTGGGAGGCGACAAAGCGGTTGTCAAATGTCATTGGGAAACCATTGAAGTACCACTATCTTTCGGATTGCCCACAACAAGAGAACGGCAGCGACTGCGGTGTCTTCGTCTGTATAATAATGCGCCACCTTCTGATCAAGAGGCTACTGGCTGTGAACGCGGGGCAGAAGATTTCTATGAGCATGGCGCACAAGGCGATCGACAGCTATGGAGCTCGTAAGGAGATGCTCAAGATCATCGAGAACCTGCGAAGGGAAGGCGAGCGGCGGAGGACGACTGCCAGCAGTACGCCGCCACGGATCGAGTAGTTGTGCTTGTCCGATGCGAAGCATGATCTCGAGCTTGGGCTTGTGTGTGACTTTCTTTTCTTTCTTGGGTATGGCGTTAGGCCTTCAGCGTTTAGGATTCATGTGTTATGCCCGATACGACTTCAAGCTACTGTATTTCTCTTTTGCCGCCCTTCGAACTTTGGCAGAGATGCCTTAGCAAATATTGGCGAGGTTACATATTCGCTGTAAATACATCAAATAAGCTGATACAACACAAAATGTCACATACTGGCACGATCTGGCTGCCGGTCGCTCGCGGGCTACGTACAACAAGGTAGTCTCTCGAATCGTACGAGTTCCGAGGCCATATGAGAAGGGTTCCGGCTACGTTTTCCCGTTGCTGTATCGACTGTCACAGGCGCTTTCAAAAGTGATTACCGAGAGTGTCACAAAAGCAGCTAGCACACATAGATGCCACTTGAATGCCCATGCAGGTCCTAATCGTGGCTGGTATTTCCCACCTGAAGAATCGCTAAGGTGCATATATCTGGGAGATACCACTCTGCCGTCGCCTACATGAGCAGCCGCCAGGCACCGAGGAGCAGCGCGGCAAAACCAGTGCACACACCCATAAGCCACTGTAGCGTCTGGAGCTTGACCTGCTCGAGCTTCTCCCTGAGACTGGCGAGCTCCTGCTCGATCTTGGACTCGGTCTCTTTGACCTTGAGTTCCTGCGTGGCGGCCTCGTCACGGATGCGGCCTTTCTCGAGGTTCAGGTCGAGCCGCACTGACGCTTGGGTGCGCCCGATCTCGTCGCGCAGGCGGCTGTTGAGCTTGGTGATGTCGTTGGTCAGCCGCTCGTGCGCGGTGCGTGTCGTGTTGGACTCGGTCGAGTCTGCGGAGAGCAGCTCGGAGCGGAGCTTGGCGAAGTCGACTTTCTGGGTGTAGGTTGCCTTCGCGGCGTCCTCGCGGAGCACCATTGTGCGGGTGAGGTTCTGGATGCTGGTTTTGTGGGTTCCGGATCAGCTATACTTTTCTATCTGGATGTTGGAAGAATGAAACTGTACCTCTCCTCGATGACGTCGTTGAGCACCTTCATCATCGCGACGGACTGCTCCTCCGTGAAGCCCTCATCGCGCAGCCGCTGGACAAACTTGAGCGTGTCAAAGTGGTGGTCTCGGCTCCTCGGGCTGCTTGTGTGGAAAGCGCGCGCCAGAGCCGGCTGGTGCTGCTGCAGCAAGGAGGAGGGCGAGGGGCGACGTCGGGCTGCGGTGGCATGGTACCGGGCGCTCTGCGAGGGGCTGTCGTGCTGCCTCTGTCGTGACTGAGCTGGCACCGCGAGCGCAGCGGCGCGCAGGGGCTGGTGGGAGGAGGGGCCCCCGAGGCCGGCCTGCGCGGTCCAGCTTAGTCGCGGGAGCAGGAAGCGCGGGAGAGTTTGCATGGAATGCTGTGCCATGGTTTTTTTATGAGTATTGTGACTTGGAGAAAGCACAAGGATAGAAGCAAAAGGGAAGCTGAGAGGTCGGAATCGGAAGTTTCAGAATGCCGGAGATATCTGGACTGGCGGGCCTGATGGGAAGCGTCATTTGCGATCACGGCCAGGGCCGATTCTGGCCGAGTCCTGTGAGACCCCTGGCTCACAGTGCACACCCATTATCATTTAGAAAGCACTGTACTCCAGATGTCCTAAGAGGGGGGGAAGTGGTCCGAGCGCACCGTGCCTGCCCAGGTCGCCCGTCGAGGGCCCGCCGCGTCTGGGCTGCCATAAAATTTGTCGGCGGCGCGCGCCGGCTTTGGTGGTTTCTTCTTCTTTCTTCTTCATTCAATAATGAACAACGCAAATTATCACATTCTCGAGACAAGACCTTATTTGGTGCGAGGTCACCTCTTTTACGGACGGCTTGGCCCACGACCACTGAAGTTCTCGAACAGAATGGAGAAGAAATCCCAGCGAACAATCTTGGGTGCGGTGCTTCCCGTCCTCCAAAGGAGGATGATGGGGAGGATCGCAATGATTGAGCGTACATAGCTTTTCACTCAGATGTGACCTGATGATATGAGCGGCTGCGTGATAGCCTGCTTCGCGGTCATGATTCCGTTTCGTGGAAGACGGCAAAGCCTGAAGATCGAGCCACAGCATGGCGCCTTCTGCGCATCAGAGGCAATTTGTCTGTGGGCGCATGCAGCTTTGAAGATTTCAACTGCCCTGCCGCCGCTTGAGCCTGTGTATAGACTTCATGCCAGGCAAAGCAGGGTCTGAAGACAGATTCAGGGTACGCCGTGACACCGCAATGCGCACAAGTTCTGCCTGAGTACATCGACCATTGTTGTGCTTCCTGCTTGGTGTGGGCATGTACAATTCAAACTTGTGAGGCTCTGGTGACGATCAATCATTCAGCAAGAATGCTATTAATAAACTCGAAACTTCGACGTTCAAGCACAAGCATGCATGGTTTGCTTTGCAGCCTATTATTCCGTGCATGTAATGGTACGTGTATGTACTGCTCGTTGAGGAGGCGCGGAGACGCTAAGTATTCGTGCCTCAGGCACCCACAAGGCTTTGGCTGAGGTAAGCCCAAGGTCGGTTTCAGGGGCAGGGAGACGAAGGAGGGGAGATTGACCGATGGCCAGCCCCAACCTTGAAGCTCCAGCTGCTTGGTGTGTTCCTGGAGCTGGTTGGCCCGTGCCCGTCGAGCATTACGCTGCTGCCAAGCCCAAGCTCCCATTGCGAACAGGTAATCCAACTCGACCTGGGCCATCCCAAACGGGCGCACCTGTTCCTCCCTAAACCACCACAACCATCCATCGTCATCCTCCCACTCCTCCTTTTCCCTCCCTCTCCTTAGCCCGCCAGCCTGCTTGCGAATCGCACGCAGCTTGCACCACCCTGACGCACCCTCCGTCTTAGCCGGGCTCCCTTTCATCCTGCACCGAGCTACGCCCGCCCCTGCTTCTGCCTCTTGGCCGTCCAGCAGCGCGTCGTCACCCGGCTGCCTTCCTCTCTCTTCCCGCCAGCAAACCCGACCGCATCGCGACATTAGCGTCATATCACTGGAGGTGTACTGCCCACGGGCTGCCCATCTTCTTTATCGCCTGGCGCCTCTTCCTTCCGCTGTACACTTTTGGTTGCGACTTCACGAATTCATACGATATCACGCAGTGCCACGACTTGTCCTCGCCGGAGGCACCGCCGGTAACACCTGTACGCCACTCCAAACTCCACTAGCCAGCAGCTCGTCTGAAAAGATCGAGTGCATACGAATCTTTGTAAACGCAGGTACTGATTGTGTCCGCAAGCAGAATCATGGCGCCGCTTCCTATCAGGTTCCAGGAGCTCTTGCAGCTTAGCAATGTTGGCGTCGACGCTTCAGCCATTGGCTTCAACTCTTGTGTACGTCTCCCTCCTCACGCTGAATCCCTCGCCATACCCGCCGTACAAACGAACTCGCCGCTCCGATGCATTATTTGAAGCCAAATCCCCTGTAGCATATGGTGAAGGACCGACTATGGTACTAATATTGCTGCCTGGCCGAACAGACTCTCGAGTCCGACTACTACATCTGCATAAGAGAAAAGAAGAACGAATCGGCATCTCCGGAAGTTGTCATCGTCGACCTCAAGAACAACAACAATGTCACACGACGCCCTATTAAGGCGGACAGTGCCATCATGCACTGGACGAAACAGATCATCGCTCTGCGGGCCCAATCCAGGACATTGCAGATCTTCGATCTCGAGAAGAAGGCGAAGCTCAAGTCTGCTACCATGAACGAGGACGTTGTTTTCTGGAAGTGGATCAGCGAGTCGACCCTTGGTCTTGTCACAGACACCTCAGTGTTCCACTGGGACATCTTTGATGCTAGCCAGGCCGCGCCTGTCGAGGTTTTTAAGCGGAATGCCAACTTGGCGGTAAGCACTTTCGCATGCACCCTTCCGAACTGGAAACAGTCCTTTGCTGTCCTTGTCGGCAATTTGAGCTAACGTGCTGACCTGACCAGGGCTGCCAAATCATCAACTACCGGACGAACAGCGATGGCAAGTGGATGTCCGTTGTCGGTATCTCTCAGCAGCAGGGCCGCGTTGTCGGCAGTCTGCAGCTGTACTCTAAGGACCGAGGCATCAGCCAAGCGATTGAGGGTCATGCCGCCACCTTTGGCACTCTCCGCCTGGAGGGCGCGCCGGCCGACACCAAGGTCTTTTCCTTCGCGGTCCGGACCGCTACTGGTGCCAAGCTTCATATCGTCGAGATAGATCACCCCGAGGCCAACCCAGTCTTCGCCAAGAAGGCTGTCGACATTTACTTCCCCCCTGAGGCCACAAACGATTTCCCCGTAGCGATGCAGGTTTCTCAGAAGTACGGTGTCATCTACATGGTTACCAAGTACGGCTTCATTCACCTCTACGACTTGGAGACCGGCTCCACCATCTTCATGAACCGCATTTCGAGCGAGACGATCTTCACAACTTGTTCTGACACGGATTCCACTGGCATTGTGGGCATCAACCGCAAGGGTCAGGTCCTCTTCGTCACCGTCGATGAGAGCAACATGATCAACTACCTTCTTCAGAACCCAGCCAACACTGAGATCGCCGTCAAGATGGCCTCGCGAGCTGGTCTGCCCGGCGCGGACCAGCTTTACCAGCGCCAATTCGAGCAGATGTTCAACTCCGGCGACTACGAGAATGCTGCGAAGATCGCCGCCAACTCACCCCGTGGCTTCCTTCGCACGACCGACACGATCAACAAGTTCAAGGGCCTGCCCCAGCAACCCGGCAAGATGTCTTTCATTCTCCAGTACTTCGGCATGCTGCTGGACAAGACAACGCCTCTCAACAAGACCGAGACGCTCGAGCTTGCTACTCCAGTCCTGGCTCAGGGTCGTAAGCATCTCCTTGAGAAGTGGCTGAAGGAAGGCAAGCTCGATTTCTCTGAAGAGCTTGGTGACCAGATTCGCATGCAGGATGTGAACCTCGCTCTGGCGGTATACCTGAAGGCCGAGGTTCCCCACAAGGTGGTGCCTGCTTTTGCTGAGATGGGTCAATACGAGAAGATTCTGCCCTACGTTCAGCAGACTGGCTACCAGCCTGACTGGATCACTCTTCTCCAGCACATCGTCCGCACAAACCCTGAAAAGGGTGCTGAGTTTGCCAGTGCTCTGGCCAACAACGAGGGCGGCTCTCTTGTGGACATTCAGCGTGTCGTCGATGTTTTCCAGTCCCAGGGACTCGTCCAGCAGGCTACAGCATTCCTGCTCGATGCTCTCAAGGACAACAACCCGGAGCACGGCCATCTGCAGACTCGGCTGCTGGAGATGAACCTTCTGAACGCCCCTCAGGTTGCCGAGGCCATTCTGAGCAACCAGATGTTCACGCACTTCGACAAGGCTCGTATTGCCACTATGTGCGAACAGGCCGGTTTGGCGCAGAAGGCTCTCGAGCTATATGAAGACCCGGAGGCTATCAAGCGTGTCGTCGTCAACATTGCTGCTACCCCGAACTTCAACGCGGAGTGGCTTATCAACTACTTTGGCCAATTGTCCGTGGAGCAATCACTTGACTGCCTCGATGCCATGTTGAAGACCAACATCCGCCAGAACTTGCAGTCTGTTGTGCAGATCGCCACCAAGTACTCCGAGCTTCTTGGCCCTGTCCGTCTGATCGATCTCTTCGAGAAGTACAAGACTGCCGAAGGCCTCTTCTACTACCTTGGCAGCATCGTCAACATGTCTCAGGAGCCCGACGTGCACTTCAAGTACATTGAGGCTGCCACCAAGTCTGGCCAGTTCAACGAGGTCGAGAGAATCGCCCGTGACAGCCAGTACTACAACCCTGAGAAGGTCAAGAACTTCCTCAAAGAGGCTAAGCTCAATGACATGCTTCCCCTCATCATCGTCTGCGACCGTTTCAACTTTGTGCACGATTTGATTCTCTACCTCTACCAGAACCAGAAGTTCAACGCCATCGAGGTCTACGTCCAGCGTGTCAACCCTGCCAGGACCCCCGAGGTCATTGGCGGTCTGCTCGATGTTGATTGCGAGGAGAGCGTCATCAAGAACCTGCTCTCTACTGTTGAGCCCTCTTCCATCCCCATTGACGAGCTGGTGAGCCAGGTTGAGACACGCAACAGGCTTAAGATGTTGCTGCCTTTCCTCGAGGCTACGCTCGCTGCCGGCAACCAGCAGCAGGCAGTCTTCAATGCTCTTGCCAAGATCTACATCGACTCGAACAACAACCCAGAGAAGTTCCTGAAGGAGAACGATCAGTACGACACTCTGAGCGTCGGAAAGTACTGCGAGAAGCGTGACCCCAACTTGGCCTACATTGCCTACCAGAAGGGTCAGAACGACCTCGAGCTGATCAACATCACCAACGAGAACTCCATGTACCGTGCGCAGGCCAGGTACCTGCTGGACCGCTCTGACCGCGAGCTCTGGACTTTCGTTCTCAGCGAGAACAACATGCACCGCCGCTCCGTCATTGACCAGGTTGTTGCCACCGCGGTTCCTGAGTGCAGCGACCCCGCCAAGGTCTCTGAGGCTGTTGCCTCCTTCCTCGCTGCTGATCTTCCCGGCGAGCTCATCGAGCTGCTTGAGAAGATTGTCCTTGAGCCTTCGCCTTTCAACGACAACCCCAGCTTGCAGAACTTGCTAATCCTTACCGCCGCCAAGTCTGACAAGTCTCGGGTCATGGACTACATCCACCGCATGGAGAACTTCAATCCTGACGAGTGTGCTTCCCTCTGTATCGACGTTGGCCTGTTCGAGGAGGCGCTCGAGATCTACAAGAAGGTCGGCAACCACACGGCTGCGGCCGATGTCCTCATTGAGCACATTGTCAGCATTGATCGTGCCAACGACTTTGCCGAAAACATCGACACTCCCGAGGTTTGGAGCAAGGTTGCCAAGGCTCAGCTGGATGGTCTCCGTGTGCCTGACGCCATCGAGTCGTATATCAAGGCTGGCGATCCTCGCAACTACGAGGAGGTCATCGAAGTTGCCACACATGCGGGCAAGGATGAGGAGCTGATCAAGTTCCTTCGCATGGCGCGCAAGACTCTCAGGGAGCCTCCCATCGACACTGCCCTGGCCTTTGCTTTCGCCAGACTGGATCAGCTCCCCGAGCTTGAGGACTTCCTGCGTGCCACCAACGTTGCGAACATTGAAGAGTCTGGAGACAAGGCTGCCAACGAGGGTCTTCACCAGGCTGCCAAGATCTTTTACACGAGCATTTCCAACTGGTCCAAGCTGGCTACCACTCTCGTTCACCTTGAGGACTACCAGGCTGCCGTCGAGTGCGCCCGCAAGGCCAACAACATTAAGGTCTGGAAAGAGGTCCACGGCGCCTGCGTGGCCAAGAAGGAGTTCCGCCTTGCCAAGATATGTGGTCTCAACCTCATCGTCGATGCCGAACAGCTTCAGACTCTGGTCAAGCAGTACGAGTACGGCGGTTTCTTTGACGAGCTCATTGACCTTCTCGAGCAAGGCCTTGGCCTGGAGCGTGCCCACATGGGCATGTTCACGGAGCTCGGCATCGCGCTTTCCAGATACCGCCCCGAGAGCCTCATGGAGCACATCAAGCTCTTTTGGAGCCGCATGAACCTGCCGAAGCTAATTCGTGCCTGCGAGGAGGCGAATTTGTGGCCCGAGCTGGTCTTCTGCTACTACCATTACGATGAGTTTGACAACGCCGCTCTTGCTGTTATGGAGCGTGCGCAGAACTCGTGGGAGCACCAGCAATTCAAGGACATCGTTGTCAAGGTGGCCAATCTCGAGATCTACTACCGTGCCATCAACTTCTACCTGGAACAGCACCCTTCGCTCCTCACTGATCTGCTTCAGGCTCTCACAGCTCGCATTGATGTGAACCGGGTGGTTCGCATGTTCCAGAAGTCTGACAATCTGCCCTTGATCAAGCCTTTCCTACTCAACGTCCAGACACAAAACAAGCGTACTGTCAACGACGCCATCAACGACTTGTTGATCGAGGAGGAGGACTACAAGACGCTGCGTGACTCAGTCGAGAATTACGACAACTACGACGCTGTGGAACTTGCGTCTCGCCTGGAGAAGCACGAGCTCGTCTTCTTCCGCCAGATCGCCGCCAACATCTACCGCAAGAACAAGAGGTGGGAGAAGTCCATTGCCCTGTCCAAGCAGGACAAGCTATTCAAGGACGCTATCGAGACTGCTGCCATCTCCAGCAAGTCCGAGGTTGTTGAGGACCTCCTCCGATACGTAAGTCATACTAGAGCCTTCTTTTCATAGCTTCACAACTAACATCACCTATAGTTTGTTGATATTGGCAGCCGCGAGTGCTACGTTGGTATGCTGTACGCGTGCTACGAGCTCATCCGGCCCGATATCATCCTCGAGCTTTCATGGCGTCATGGTCTCCACGACTTCACCATGCCTTACATGATCAACATGCTTTCTCAGCAGACTAAGGAGCTTGCCCTGCTCAAGGCCGACAACGAGGCGCGCAAGGCGAAGGAGAGTGCTCAGGAGCAGCAACAGGACGATACTCCTATCCTAGGCAACCGCCTCATGATTACAGCTGGCCCTGGTGGTGGTGCCCCCTCACCATCATTCCAGACGAACGGCTTTGCTCCTCAGCCTACTGGGTACGGCTTCTAAAGGTGATGCATAAGTTGGATCATGGCAGATAAACCTCATCAAGCACAGATGAAGTTTCTGCTCGGACGGAGGCAGACTGCGCTGCCATTACTGTGGACATGAAGGGGTGGCGTGGTGCGTACAATCATCACATTACGTCGCTCGCAGATTCAAGTACCATGCCGCGCGAGATTGTCTCAGTACAGGCGAGCACCACTGTACAGCAGTGGTGCTTGATGGGATTGCAAAGGAGTGGCGTCCTCCTATGCTATACTCATCTGTATTTGGTTTCACCCCAAGCCTATTTCCCTGGAGAAGTTCGGAGATCGTATCTGTTCTCTCGTTCTTGTTTTCCTTTTGTGCTCGTCGGCCGCTTGAATGGTTTCCGCACATTTCAAGAGACTTCTTTTCAGGCAGGACGGCATCTAGAGGGGCACAGATATTACACAAAAGTCCTGATAATATCCGGGTGATGTTTGACCTGCTTAGCGGTTAGGAACAGGGGGTCAAATGTCCATTTTGTCTTGTATGTATGAATAGTACACCAAAGAGATGCTTTTTGTTATGTTTATCTTGAGTGTTACTCCATGAGAAGGCCGTGCGTGATTGCTCGAAGTGTCTAGCTTTATCCACAGCAAAACTGCGTTGGGACTATATTTACCTCTCCTCGGCCTGTGCGTATTACTTACTGAATAGACCTTCGGTGACGTATTTGGCTGATCTGCGTTAGATTCCAATATGGTTGTGTAAAACAGTGCCATGTCTACTGACAGGCCAGGGCCACCGTCACAATGTCGATCAAGAACGCATGTTTTCCAGATTGATACGTGGCACATCCCTCACGGCAGTACAGTCCACATCCATTTTGTGTCCAAGAACCTGGGCATCATGATTTTTCATTGCTGTCGCGGTCCCGCTGCGCTTCTACGATCCTATGCCTGAGGAAACTAGAGACGACCCTCCGTCCCTCAGCTCGAAACATGACATCGTTGTGGAAGGCGCCCTGGATGCTCTCGCGGGAGACCTCGAGCCCGACTTCTTGACACTTGTCGTAGAGCTTGCCGCTCAGCTCGGCCGGGACGAGCTCGTCCTTTGCTGCCTCCAGGATGAGTACCCGTGGCGGACTCTTCCCCACGCCGCGGTGAGGCCGCCGGGCGATTGTGGATAGATTCGCCAGGCTGTCTAGGTGCGTGCGCAGGAACGGCCAGAGGTACTGGTACGGCAACCACCTCTGCGGATACAATACTGTGAGCATGTCGCGGATCGAGGTGAAGGGCGTCTCGAGGATCAGGCTGTCGAGACTCAGGTTGGCCGGCATGGTCCCGGCAGCGGCTAGATTGGTCGCCACGCCCGAGCCGACGCTCTGGCCCCAGATGACCACATGGCCACTCGTTGCGGACGGAGGCGATCCTGCATGCGGGTGGTGGTGGTAGTGGTGTTGATGACAAGCGGAGACCCAGTCCAGCGCGGCATTTGCGTCGAGCCTAATGCCGTTCTCGTTGGGCCGTCCCCGAGAGGTCCAGTAGCCCCTGTAACTCAAGCACACCATTGTGCAACATGCAGAATGAATATCACCGTCCTTTTGCATGCTTCTTTTGAGCATGTTGAGCGTGGAAGACAGGTCTGGGAGGCGTGGCGGGGTCGAGGCAGCATTACCTGATGTACATGTGGTGAGCAAGAGTTGTATTATACTGATTCTAGTTATCCAGATGACTTCGCATACCTTGCAGGTAGACAACATAGAAATGCGTGGTCGGAGGACGGGTGTCAGACACAACAGGCCCGAGGTCAACGTCAGCCACACAGAGAGCGAGATCGGTGCCGTCAGCAGCACGCACTCGTTCCTCACGCCAGCTGATGCCGGTGCAGCGGGCCGCGTAGTCTGCGATAGTCTCGCGCCGGGAGTTGGGCGGCATGCCGGGCATGAAGATGATCTTGTTCTGGAAGAGGACGAGCATGCAGCACTTCCAGGTCCACAGGGCCACGAACAGGCCGGCAAAGACTACCGGGGCGAGCATGATGCCCTGGACGTGCAAGTCCCTCTTGTGGATGTGGCCGTGGATGGACCGGGGGACGCACGACCTGCATGCCGCCGGCTTGGACGGCCGCGGCGACGGATGATAGGAGAATGCTGCCCGAAGGTGCCGACTGCGGACCGGGCAATACTGCTGGCGAGCGGCGCACAGCAAGGTGATTGGGGAATTGGGCCGCATCGCCAGAGTGCGACCCTGCAAGAGGAGAGGTGCCATGTGTCTCTGGTTTAGGGGACGCCTCCGAGCGGCGCATATGCAGTGGTGGTGCTCGACCACATTGTGACAGCTGGCAGGCCTACCAGAGTCCTGTCCTGGTCGTCACGGACGGGATGCGGCTTCGCTGGAATCGGCAGCGGTGACCAGACAATGAGCGTGTCCTCTTTGTGAATGTGAGTGTGAATGTGTTTGTGAGGTGGTCGTTGTCAGTGGCACAGAGCAAGGGCCGAGTAAATGCGTGGTTGGGCGTGTGGGGTAGCCCAGGAAGAGCCACCAGCTCCAGGTGCATGCATCACATGTTGCTCGGTGCGGGAACAAAACAGTCCCTTCAGAGAATGCACAATTCACCGCTCGACACCCAGTGCCTGCCACCTCTGCGGCCTCCTCGAACACTGCAAGATTCGACAAGCCAGCGTGGTCGTTCTCGGGCGTCACAACAGGCGATCCGTGCTTGGATATAAGAGTCGCTCACAGTACCCCGCCACAACCTTCGGTAGTTGGCCAGGGTCCTCCTGCACAAGCATCCAACTTCACGCTCGATCTGGGGCGCATTCATGCTGACAAACTTGCGCCCGCTTCTCTGGTCTAGCCTGCCAAACAAACAAAGAAACACGAGCCGGTCCCTCCATTCCTCTCTGCCGCCTCAAATACACTGTCACAAGAGACCACAATCCGTCCTCACACCAAGTTTCCCGCAAGCTCGTGAACCACACAGCACCGTCGAGACCAGCCTGCTCTCCGCCCTTTCACCAGCTGCCCCACGCGGCGTTCCTCAGAATGCCCGGCCCCGTCACCACCGAGGGGGAGGCTCCGACCACGCCCAACCATATCGAGCTCGTCGAAGATCCCGAGCACGCCAGCAAGACAGAGGGGCCCGGCAGCCCGCGCCTGACAGATAGCAAGGGCTGGGACGGCAAGCTGCGCGTAGACCGCAACGCCCTGCTCCAGAACCCAGAGGCCATCTCGGACCCAGAGTATTCGGACGACGAGAACGTGCTCGGTGGCGAGGAGATCTCTGCCGATGAAGGTGAGTGACCCTCTTGGTCCCCCTCTCAATCCCTGCTGGCCATCCTGCTAATGACCACTCTTTCTTCTGCACCGCAGACCTGCTCGATGGTGAAGACCCGGAAGTAGACGACATCACCCTTACACATTCGCGAATCGGCTCGATCCCAGCCCTCAAGCTCGAGCGTTTCACAAAGGTGGTGCGGCTCTGTCTGCGCCAGAACCTCATCCAAAACATCGAGGGGCTCTCTGCCATCGGTGCGACTTTGGAGGACCTCGACCTATATGACAATCTCATCTCGCATATTCGTGGACTCGATGATCTGACAAACCTCACATCGCTTGATCTTAGCTTCAACAAGATCAAACACATCAAGCACATCAGCCACCTGACAAAGTTGACCGACCTGTACTTTGTCTCAAACAAGATCAGCACTATTGAGGGCCTCGACACGTTTGTCAACCTGCGGCAGATCGAGCTGGGATCAAACAAGATCCGCGAGATCAAGAACCTGGACGCCCTGAAGAACCTGGAAGAGCTATGGCTAGCAAAGAACAAGATCACGGAGATCAAGGGGCTCGGTGGCCTCCCCAAGCTCAGACTACTGAGCATTCAATCCAACCGGATCAAGGACCTATCGCCACTCCGAGAAGCACCGCAGCTGGAGGAGCTGTACATCTCCCATAACGCCCTCGAGTCCCTCGAAGGCCTTGAGGAGAACGTCAATCTTCAGACCCTCGAAATCTCGAATAACATGATCAAGAGCCTCAAGGGCATCGGAGGGCTTAAACTGCTCGAGGAGGTCTGGGCCAGCTACAACCACATTGCCGACTTTGCGGACGTCGAGCGCGAGCTAAAGGACAAGGAGCACCTGACCACGGTCTACTTTGAAGGCAACCCGCTGCAGCTTAGGCAGCCGGCCTTGTATCGCAACAAGGTGCGCCTGGCCCTACCACAGGTCCAGCAGATCGATGCCAGTAAGTTTTGCACATAAGCTCAACCCCTCACTCGTAAGTTTTCGATCATTCTGACTCAGAACACAGCATTTGTGAGAGCGTGAGATTTGCCACGACCAGCGGATACAGGGTTCCTCTCTTTTGTCTCTTGCATAGCACGGCGTTCTAGGGTTGCACTTGAGGATCTTATCGGGTAACGGGACGATGAGAGCGCGAGCAGCTAGCTGTCCAGGCAGCGATCGGCACAGCTGCCACGTGTGCTCCAATAGACGAATGATGACTGGCACACCCGGATTGCCTTGTACTCTTGCAATCAAAGGACCAGTTGCACACATACAAATTCACACAATGTTCCAAAGCGGATGGCTGTGTTGTTCCAATTTTTTTTTGTTTCTTTGTTCACTGCTGGATAGTGTGCTACGTTTGTGGTTTATGCACGACACATCACCAGCCCGTCCTTCAATGCTGCCGCCACTCGCACGTAGGTTTTGACGAGCTTAGCCGAAGATCCACATATCCTGGGTCTCGAAGTACTAAGGGCAGAAGGGATTTCATGTTAGCATTCATGTCGAGATTATTGTGCAACTTGTGGCGAAGCTGAACGGAAAGGTGGTGTGAACTTACGTTGCTGGGCTGGTTGAAGCGCAGGCCCTGGTCTTTTGCGGAGATGGACTTGATCTCGTCCTCGCTGAGATCGAAGGTGGTGCACTCGAGGTTCTCGGCGAGGATCTCGGCGCGCGAGGTCTTGGGGATGACAGCGAGGCCGCGCTGGGTGGCCCAGCGGAGCAGGACCTGGGAAGGCTTGCGGCCGTGCTTCTCGGCGATCTTTGTGATGAGGTCGTCCTTCATGAGGGGGACGAGGGCCTCGGCGTGCTTGAAGCCGAACTCGAGGAACGAGGCCGGGCCGAAGCTCGAGTACGCGGTGACGGCGATGCCCTCACGCTTGGCGAGGTTGAGGAGCTCCTGCTGGACGAGGTAAGGGTGGTGCTCGATCTGGAGCGCCGCCGGGGGGATCTTCGCGTAGCGCAGCATGTCGTAGATCAGCTGGGCCTGGAAGTTGGAGACGCCGATGCTGCGGGCCATCTTCTTCTCGACGAGGGACTCCATGGCGGCCCAGGTGACGTGCATGGGCGTCGAGGAGCGGATGAGGCCGCCGTTGTTGCCGTCGTAGTGCCAGCCCGGGGGGTACCGGACCTTGGGGTCGACGTACTTGAGCGCACCGGGGAAGTGGATCAGGTACAGGTCAAAGTACTCGAGGCCCCAGTCCGACAGCGAGCGCTGGCACGCGGGCTCGACCTTGTCGCCGTCCTCGAAGACGGGCCACAGCTTGGACGTGATGAAGAGGTCCTCGCGCTTGACGATGCCCTCGGAGATGGCGCGCGCGACACCCTTGCCGCACTCGACCTCGTTGCCGTAGTCTACATGTTGGGGAATCCGAAAGATCAGCTTTCCATCTTCACTGGAGCAGGGAAGGTTTCTTCTCGGTCTCCTTGGGGTTCAAACGAAGAGTTCCGGAGCATGCAAGAAGCAGTGGCTTCCCCTCTGCCTCTCGCCGCGCACGTGTAAGTGCCCCCCTCCGCCCAATGAGGGGAAGTGATACAAAATGAGGGGTTTCCCCAAACGGGGGTCCGCGATCAGATTGTGGGGGGAGACGAAGGAGCACCAAGCGGCCCCTCACTTCTGGAAACACTTACCGCAAGCACCGTCAAACAGTCTGTAGCCGGCCTTGATGGCGTTGTAGACAATGTCAGAAGCGACGTCGTTGCCGACCTTCCAGAGGCCGAAGCCCACCTGGGGCATCTCGTAGCCGCTGCTCAGCTTGATGCTCGGGGAAGCCATCTTGTCTGTGGTCCTGTGTGTCTCGGAGGGGTCTGGCGGTTCGTACGTTTCTCAGGACTCGTTCGACTGCGTAAGGAAGGTGTCGATTGTGCAACAGCAGAGAATATGTGTCCAGTAGCTCTGTGTACCTTGGCAAGATGAGGGGACACTTCTTTATAGCCTCGCACGCTGCCCTCTTTCCCATTTAGCCTGGAGGCGGAAGATCGCAAGCACCCCACCTCCTGTGTACCGTCCATTCGTGTGCTTATGGGTCAGGGAGCATCGAAAGGGCCGAAAGTCATGTTGCGACGCTCCGCCGTAGCTTGCCGCCCTCGCCGCACCCTTGTTCGCAGTTCAAGTCACGCTCGCGAGGCTCGGTCGTTTCCCCGAGCGGCAGTAAGCGTGCGTCCCACGAGCTCCCCTCCGCGGGGATCGCCTTGACTCTTTGAGGTCTCGAAGGTTTAAGTGCGTCGCAGAGCCATGGCTAGACGTCTGCCTGTAGGCTTTGCTTGCAGAGAGTTCGCATGTCATAGGCCACAACAGATTCGCCGACCTCGTCGCAGAAGCTCGACAAGGCAGCACGCGCCTAAGAACGCGACAATGATCGATCGCCTCCAGAAAAATGGCTATGACGGACAGTCAAAGAAGTTCTCCAGTGTTATAGCATTCAGGCTAAATTGCTCGTGCATGGTGGGTGCCATCCACTCTGCGGCTAATGCCTTCTCGTTCGTGGGATTTGTGGATCAGATCTTGCCTAATGAAAACACGTTTGTCACTCGAGGATCAGGAACTATTCTGTTCATGCGATTCGTTGGGTTATGCTGGATTCAAGGGTCCTGCCTAAACATCCACCAATCACAGTGTTGACGCGTCGGCATATCAGAAAAAGTCCCGAAAGCTTGGCGTCATGGTGTCGTTCTCGAAGCAGCTCTCTCGCTGCGGGCCGTTCCAGAGCGAGAACAGTAGCCTTAGGGGGCGAAGCGCAGTTACTGATGATTCAGCAAGCCTAGTTCTTGATGCTGAAGTATACCTTGACGCCGACTTCGTTGCTCCAACCGGGCTCAAGCTGCATCTCTGACCATGCTTTGGCAACGTCGACGGAGAGCACAAGGCCACGAACAGACGCTGTATGCCGCGGTATGGCCTGTCCGAGAATTGTGATCATGAAGTCGTCTTCTAGTGAAAGCATCGGCAAGGTCGAGATGTAGATACCTGTGTGTGTGTAAGTTAAGAATGTCTCGTCCTTCAGCGATCTGCAGTGGGTTGCTTACCGAGCGTCCCGAGAGCCATCAGTCGCGTATCAATTTGTACCCGATCGTTTGAGGCGAGCTTGACGTCACTCATCATGATGGCAGCAGCTCCCGTCATCTTGCCGACAAGACCAAGGTTCGCAACATGGATGTCAGCAGTAGGTGGCACTCGGAAAGTGCTCACTGGGAATGCAGTGAGGATGTCATATCCGCGCAGACCCAGTCCAACAACCAAGTCGCTCGCCGGATCGTCAATGTGCACCGCATTTGATATTTTGCCGCTGACATGTGACCGAACAATGTAACTCTGGCCACTAATGGTGCCTGGAAAGCGTGAGAGCGGGATAATTTCCGTCAGTGGCTGGCTTGCTATGTTGAAGATACCAAGCAGCGGTGTTCCAGTTCCAGAAGCACCATTGTAACTGCCGACCTTGAGGATGGCGTTATCATGATAATCAGTGTACTGGTCAACACTTTTTCCAATGACACTTGGTCTGAACGTCACGGTCTTCCCCATGGTGGTTGGCCCACTAATCTGGTTGATAAGCTCGAGGTCATGCTGCCCAGGTATGTCTGTGATGTAGATTGGACCTCCGCTAATACAGCGAGCTGCAGCATGGAAGCCTCCGAACTCGTGTTTTGTCTGGAACATGTCCCAGTCGGGCAAGATGTTGAGATGCTGCGTCAACAGTGCTGTATGCGCATTGGCCCATAGATGCCATGGGTGTGCCGCTGGAACATGCGGATAGAAGTCGTCCGAGTTACGAAGCACGAATGCCGGACGGTTTCGAGGCATCTGCTCATGGTACATGATCTGAGGTACTTGAGACATGCACGAAATTGCCCTCAAGCTGAAGTGCCGCAGCCCAGCAATTACCCATGCATCAATGTACTCGTTGATCAATTCCCTTCGATCGGTTGACGATTTCAACATATCGAGCATGAACTGGACATCAGTCTTGACGCCATCGATGCCACAATCCTCCAAGAATGCGTAAAAGTCGTTGTAGAATTGAGCGACGTCATCCTTGCCAATAATCGTCATGTTCTCGTGAAGTGGCACATCAGGCCTCCCTGAATCCTCACGTTCTACTTCCACGGTATCGTAGTGTCGAGCCAGAGAACCATTTGGCGATATGCCACCCCAATAGCCCAGAAGGGCGTGCCACACTGCAATATGCTGGATGTTCGCGTGCTTTGTGCGGATTCTCGAAACTGTGCTTTTAAGACCGCCCGGGAACGATTTGGGATCTGCCTCAAAGGCATTCCAGCCCTGTTGATACTGGCTTCGACCTTCTCTGTCTATATCTTGCCAATTGTCGTCGATGATCAGATTGCTTATTCTCACGCCATTGTTCGACAGCTCGTCCAGAGCATGTTCGATCTTGCTACTGGTCAGGTCGGGCCCGAGAGCGTTCCAGGTACCTGGAAAGGATTAGTACAGTCTCTCCCTGATGGGCATGAATACATACAGAACCCCAGTCCATCGTACCAGCTCTCATACCACTGCGCTCGGATATCACTTGATGCAAGTTCAATCTTGTCGTCAGTCTCCGAGCGATTACTAAGGCTCCTCGCGTGATACATTGCTGCTGCAAGGGCATTTTCAAACGTCTTGCCCACCACTGCCACAATCGTCCCTGTCGAAGCACTCTTGTTGTCGCTGCGAAGCTAGTCATGGTTTAAAGTCTTGGTCAGCTTCAAGCTTTTGGGAAGCTCACGGCTTGAGGAGGACTGCAAGATACCCTAATGTCAATCGAGCCACCGTCCGAGCCACGTATCAATGCTGTAACGTTGTTGATGTCGCTGATGCCCAGTAGGATCAGGTGGAGGCCTTGCGGCCCAAGAAATGCGCCCATCAAAGCATCGCTCTCCAGGTCGAATGGACCTTTTCCGTGCCTCGGCACAAGCCATGGAGACCATAAACGGGCCAGCGCAAACCATCTGCACATACTTCAGTAAAAGACTTGCGGATTGTGGGACAATTTTACACAGATGAAGGACAGTATTTGTTGAGGAACAGGACTGACCTATGAGACTGGCCCCAAGCACGCCCTAGCTCGAGGGTGGAAATGGCAGAGTGGCCATGCTCTGCAGCATGAACATCTGCTCTGATTTCCCAGAGCTGAGTCCCTGGCGACTGGCTCAAAGCAGATTTGACGTTGAGTCTGGGATTCAGTCCCACGATCACATCCTGCAACCCACTTTTGGCGAAATCAGGTAGGTCGGGCACCTGACGAACGAGCAGACCATCGCCCAAGCTTTGCTCGTCCTTCACCCACCGCCACACATGGCCTGGGCGGCTTCGAAACTTGACGGTGAAGTCCACTGTACTGGTTGTATCCAGAACTCCGCGATAGCACAAGCGAACGTATGTAGAGGGTATCGCCTGGAGACTGGTGGGAGTCGCGTCCAGAGCCACTTGTGATAGCTGCGTCTCCCGCCAATCGCTCACACCCACGGAGTGCCATATTGCGACCTCCCAGGGATCACCGGCAACCGCAAGCGGCACGTCCAGAATTACTGTGAAATGGGTGACATCTTGTCCTGATATGGTGACTTGGCCGAGGGGTGGCAAGCTGGCAACCCTGACATCCATGCTTGAGACTGGAGGGGCCTTTTGCTTGATTGCCAACGAGGCACGGAATTCAGGAACAAAGTCGTATGCGATATCGGATGATGCCATGGCAGCTTGTCGTCTTCCTTTTAGTGTTGAAACAGTGTTGTGATCACGGGCGAGGGGACCGCATCTTGTCTGGGGTCATCCGATCCAGCTTGTTGCAGTATCATGGCCGGTGCCAAGCACACCATAACCGGCCAGTCAGAGACTCAAGAGTGATGCAAGCATAAAGAACTTGTCAAGAGAGCCGGCACAAGTAAAAACAACGATGCATCATGCATCTCGCTCAGACGACATGTGCAGCAAACGCAAAGCCTGAGCACGTGCGGTCGACTGGGAGCTTGACCTCTGGCTTGGAACAACGGACGCCCCATAAGGTGCAGGTGGGTTCACGAGGTGACCCAATCACGGAAGGAGCAATTCGGCTTTGCTGTGGCTGAAGTGGGAGGAGGGTGGCCGGGAGGTTCCTCAGCCACAAGCGTCCCGATCGGAAGATGGCGGGTGGCAGAGCACCAAGCAAGCAATTACCCGGCGCAGGATTGGCCGGACTGGAGCGGCAGCGGCCGGTCCTGGTGGGTGGGCTCCAGCAGCGAGTGCCTGTGGTGCCCGCAGTGTGATCGGGTTGGGTCCCCGTCACTGCTGCAGCTGCTGGCACCTCGAGAGCGCTGGCCTGCCCGAAAATCCAATTGCGAGCTTTGCTGCCGGCACTGACGCACCTTGGAAATCTTCACATCAAACCGCTCACCGCGACCGCCTCCGTCTCGTCGGATCCGCCCCCCCATCCACCTCCTCGTGTCCAGCAACAATGGCGTCCCGGAGACTCGCTCTGAACCTCGCGCAGGGCCTGCGCTCGCGCGCTGCCCCGACTGGCCTGCGCTCGCTCAACAGAGGCTTCGCCACTCCCGTGTCCTCCCCAGCTGGCGCGAAGACACAGACGACGACCCTCAAGAACGGCCTTACTGTGAGCACTGCTCCGCTCCGCGCCCATCACCAACTGGCGCCCGACTGCGTCCTCGCTCCCAGGTTCTGACTGTATTTCCCTCTTTCTAGGTCGCCACCGAGTACTCGCCATGGGCCCAGACTTCGACTGTCGGCGTCTGGATCGATGCCGGCTCCAGAGCCGAGACAAAGGAGAACAACGGCACTGCGCACTTCCTCGAGCACTTGGCATTCAAGGTATGGCTCACGACCCGGCGGCTCGGGAAATCCGAAGTCGCCCACACGGAATACTTGCGTGCGGCTTGCTGACATCATATCTCCCCACGATATAGGGCACCCAGAGGCGCACGCAGCAACAGCTCGAGCTCGAGATTGAGAACATGGGTGGTCACCTGAACGCATACACATCGGTGTGTACAACCAGCATCTTTCTCTATTGTGCGCCGATATGCTAATGCCCAGCCAGCGCGAGAACACCGTCTACTTCTCCCGTGCTTTCAACGCCGATGTCCCCCAGTCCGTCGACATCCTTGCCGATATTCTCCAGAACTCCAAGCTCGAGCCCTCAGCTATTGAGCGTGAGCGTGACGTTATCCTCCGCGAGTCTGAGGAGGTCGAGAAGCAGATCGATGAGGTCGTCTTCGACCACCTGCACGCCACTGCCTTCCAGCACCAGCCTCTGGGCCGCACCATCCTCGGCCCCCGCGAGAACATTCGCGATATCAGCCGGACTGAGCTTACCAACTACATCAAGAACAACTACACCGCTGACCGCATGGTTCTTGTCGGTGCTGGTGGCGTTCCTCACGAGCAGCTCGTCGACCTTGCTGAGAAGCACTTCGCTGGTCTGCCCACAACCTCGGTTCACGACTCCGCCTACCTCCAATCCAAGGCCAAGCCTACCTTCATCGGCTCCGAGGTCCGTGTCCGTGACGACAACATCCCCGCCGCTCACATCGCCCTCGCCGTCGAGGGTGTCAGCTGGAATGACGACGACTACTTCACTGCCCTCGTCACCCAGGCTATCGTCGGCAACTACGACAAGGCTATGGGGAGCGCCCCTCACCAGGGTAGCAAGCTTGCCGGCTTCGTCCACCAGAACGACCTCGCCAACAGCTTCATGAGCTTCTCCACCAGCTACAGCGACACCGGGTAAGTGTAGATTCTGCTGAATCAGCTCGGAATTTGTTGACTAACATGATGGGTCATTATAGTCTCTGGGGTATCTACCTCGTTTCGGACAAGCTCACCACCCTCGACGACCTCGTCCACTTCACTCTCCGTGAGTGGTCGCGCCTTTCCAGCAACGTCACTGAGCCCGAGGTCGAGCGTGCCAAGGCCCAGCTCAAGGCTTCCATCCTCCTTTCCCTCGACAGCACATCCGCCGTTGCCGAGGATGTCGGCCGCCAGCTCGTCACCACCGGCCGCCGGATGAACCCTGGCGAGATTGAGCGCCTGATTGATGCCATCACCGAGAAGGACGTTATGGAGTTCGCCAACCGGAAACTGTGGGACAAGGACCTGGCCATTAGCGCCGTCGGCAGCATCGAGGGTCTTTTCGACTACCAGAGAATCAGCAACGACATGAGCCGGAACTTTTAAACTTGGACTGTCAGGGGAGCGAAAAGTGGAAGAGGAAATAAGCGTTCTGTGGAAGGGCACGGCGAGACCCCAGTCATAGATTGTATCAGATACTGCACAAATTAGTTGTACCATAAAGGACTTTTCATCTGTTAGAAGCTATTGGATTGTCGAACGTGCCGTTGGATCACTCGTGGCTGTTCAACTTTGGCTCTCGCTTGTGGTCAGTTCACAGGCAACTGGGTAGCATTACGTCGTGCAAAGAGTCCTGCCGCGTAGACGCTTTGCTATATCTCGTCCAACACTGGCTAATCAAGTTGGGTATGCGCACCATGCTGGACACAACAAGGAATGTATGTGTGCCTCTTGTTCGTTCGGGGCTCGGAGGCGTGTCTTTCCCGGGACTTTGGAGGTCGGGCAGCGTTTTCTTGCGTGGGCGCAATAGGGTCGGGCTGCCTGCCATGATAGGAGAAAGAGTAGGTAAAGTATGGAGAAGTCCTTCTCCTAGTTCGTGTATAAGCCATACGCCATGATACATCGAGGCATGTTCCGACGGAGTTCTATATGGTAATGTGTGGGGGAGACCGTCACACGTCATGTGAAAGAGCAAGAAAGAAATCTACCGGAGGCTCGTACAAGCAACGGGACGGGTTTGATAATAGAGACATTTGAGGACCAGTCAGTATCAGCTGATGCAGTGGTATATAAACCCGTCACGTAGATGTATTTTGAAGTATTCGATATTCCTGTCTATTAATCCAGGCCTTCTATTTTTACAGATATGGTTTTACATTGGGCTTTTTCTTTTTTCTTTTTGTTCGTGAGCCGCAGCATGGCTCTCTCTCTCTTCTCCGGCTAAGTGGTTGCCGCCGCTCAAGGGCTGATGCGCTTTCACAGGCAGCTAGTAGCTTCAGCCTCAAGAGCAGGTGCGGAATCGTTCTAGATTGGGCAGGACCAGGAAGCCAATATATATTTGGTCGAGGTTTATGCTTTGTCTATGATGTCTCTATTCTTGTGTCGCAGGAGGCGAGCGACAGCCCCTGGAGAAATGAAAGAGCCCAGCTGAGAGAAGAGAGATATGTGCGATGCAAGCTTGATGCCGTAAACGATTTGAAAGGAACGGAACGGTAAAGGGGTGGTGACCCGCTCTCTTACTCGCGAGCAGGGTACGGGACACGAACGCAAGTGCTTGATGCCTGCCTGAGTGCTTCTCTTCCATGACACAAGCGCTTGCAGCTATCGCCCTTGACCCGGCCCCGCGAGCGGTATGTACAAATATGCAGGAGGCTCGCTCCGTCATCGCTTAGACGCGGTCCAGCTTGCGACGCAGGTTGCGAGTCTTCTTCATGAGCCTCTTGTACTTCATCTTCTTCATCTTGAGCTTGCGCTGCCTCTTGACACTGATGGCGTGCATTGTCCGGCCCTCATCCCGGGCCTCCTGCCGGCGCACCTGGCGCAGGGCCATGCGCTCGAGGAACGTGCGGGGCGCGCCGTCCTCGATGATCTGCGGGCTGTGAGCGACGATCTTGATCTCGCCGTCCTGCTCCCGAGTCTCTTCCAAGGTGAAGATTGCCTTGTACACCCGGTGGTTGGGGTTCTCCTGCTCGGCCATCTCGGCTGAGGCAGAGGACTGGTTGTTGGCGACCTCGCTCCTGGCTGTGGCGGACTCGGAGCGCGGCTGGGGGAGCGGCGGCGGGCGGAAGGGGAGATACTGGCCGGACATGGTGTTAAGCTGGACGTATACACTCGACTCTGAGCCGTCAGGGTTACGGACGTCGATCTTGTGCATGCCCTCGCTGGTGTTGTCCATCATACCGTCGATGTCTTGTTGGTTGCCGAGGCTCATGGACTCGAGTGGTTGTTGCAGGTCGTCGACGGTTCTGGAGAGGGTCGAGACGACCTCGTTGTAGTCTGCCTTGGGCCGTGAGGCGAAGATCTGCGCGAACGCATCGTCGCTGATCGTCTTGGGGAAGCTGTGTGTCACCGACATCGGCCGGTGGAGGGAGAAGAATGTCGAGAGCGCCAGGGCTGGGATACGATGTCAGTATATCATGTGAGCAGAGGAAACCAGAGGCGTGCAAACATACCCTCATGCGGCACATGGTGAGTGCTGGGCACACTAGGCAGGTTGGCCTGCTGTGCGACCAGGCTGTCCTTGGCCTTGCGGCGACCGCCACGTTTCGTCGAGCCGGGAGCCGTCGTGACCTGGCCATCGGGGATGTTTTTGGGCGAGTCGTTCGGACTTGAAGGTTTTGACGACGAGTATCGCCTTCGCTGCTGGCATCTGGGGTTGTAGGCGAGGGCGACGGCCGCGGGCGTTGTGCGGATACCGGTTGGTGTCAGGTTGTGGACGAGGGCTGCTGACGCCTGTGGCGCGCCGGCCACAACTCGACGCATGGATGAGGGGATCATGATTGGGGATCTGAGCCGTGCTTGCTCTCGTGGCACAGGGCAGGTCGAGGGCGGCGGGCAGGTTCGTGAAGTCGCAGCCCCAAGAAGAGTGACGCCAGGGTTGGTGATGGTGGTCGATGGCGCTACGGAGTCTCAGCGGCGGAAAAGCCTGGTTCGGATCTGCCTCAGGCGCGGGAGCTGCAGGCGGTCGGTTGGACCCGGCAGCAAGGTCACGCGGCGCCAATCACAGGGTCTGCAGCAAGTCATTGTGAGATAAGAGGGGGCGCGGCTGGCCAACGGCCTGACACATCCCACCCTCAGCCACACTTGCTGCTCAGCCACACCAGACTCTGGCTCTGCAGGTGGCACTTCAGGTCCGGGATGTCTCAAAACAACATGCGTTCTGTCCACCAGAGTCGACCTGACCAAACATGACAATCTTCAGCGGAGGAGGCAAGACTCCAAGCAGAGAAGCCCACTCCAGAGCAGTCCCATCTTGCGAAATGAGTCTCAGCCACCCGACTGTCCTTCTTGGCGGAAAGTGGCACGACACGAGATATGCCACGACACAAGTCACAAGTGGAGCGTCCAAGCCAACGACGCAGCCTTTCGCAAGACAGCCTTGGCTGGGCCGGCCGTGTTCATGTGTGCGAACACTGACACCCATCCGAAGATGTCGAGGATGTCTCCCGTGGACAGTTGCTACGAGCTGAATGAATGCACGCATGATGCGGCAGGGCCGAGGCCTTTTGGCTTGCCGCCGAATCTGTCGGTAGTTCCTAGTGAGTTGAGATGCAGGAGGCTTTGCTCCGATATCCTGGGATTCGCCCGACAAATGATGTGTGTGACGACGAACTCCAGGCGGCATCGGGATGTACTTTCCGCATCACGCTTCGAGGCATCCATGGAAGTCGGTCAAGCTCCGGCCCCGAACGCGGCGAGCACCGAGGACTGCTCGCCCTTCGTGCTCTTGGTCCTTTTGCTGTTGACGGCAGCGGTCTTTTGGTGTGGGGTTGCCCCGGCCTGGAGGTGACTCGGCCTTCTCTCCGCGCCGCCTCCGCACCACAGAGGGCCATCTCCACTCACCACTAGCAGCAGCGGGCCGGACGGCTGTATCCCGACACTCGCAGCAAGCACTTACACGGGCACACTGGCTCTCGGATGCTGGAATGGCTGGCGACATGTCCGTCGTGGCGGCTTTTGGGCGAGTCGCGTGGCAGCAGTCCGTCGTGGCGTGGCTGCCGATGCCGACGGCCGGCGACAGGCTCCTCCTCCTCCTTTCGGAGCTTCCCATATCTTGACCGAGCTTGACTTAGTTTTTGTATTGATAGATATTATCATTCCGAAGCACAATTTCTTGTTCTATTCTAGTAGCTGGCATTGAAAGTCATCAGCTAAGTGTCGTGCTGTGGTCTGCATCATTTACACCAACCCTGCCAACAACATCGACATTCTTTGACAACCACAGTCACAATCGCAGCACGCAGCAATAATGCCAGCCAGACATCTCAAGTCTCCGGGTCTCCAGCCCAACAAGACGGTCAATCAGACAGTGGCTGATATCGTCAAGGGTGTCATCGACGATGTCAGAGCCAACGGCGACAAGGCGGTCCGGCAATACTCGGAGAAGTTCGACAAGTGGTCACCAGAGTCTTTCAAGCTCTCGCAGGCTCAAATCGACGAGTGCATTTCAAAGGTGTCTGAGCAGACGATCAAGGATATCAAGGAGGCTCAGAGCAACGTCCGCAAGTTCGCCGAGGCCCAACGGAAGACCATCACCGATTTCGAGATAGAACTCCATCCTGGTGTATTCATGGGTCACAGAAACAATCCGATCAGCTCAGCTGGCGCATATATCCCAGGCGGTTCGTGCTATGCAATCTCTCCGTGATGTCGAGGTTCACTGACAATGTTTCGAACTCCAGGGCGCTACCCCTTACTCGCAAGTGCTCATATGACCATCATCACCGCCAAGGTTGCAGGAGTCAAGAATGTCGTTGCCTGCACGCCTCCTATCGCGGGGCAAATACCAAACGCCACGGTCGCTGCTGCACACTTCGCAGGCGCGGACGAGATCTTCCTGCTGGGCGGAACCCAGGCCATTGCAGCCATGGCCCTGGGCACCGAGACGATTCGCAAGGTCGACTTCATCGCGGGCCCTGGAAATGCCTTCGTCGCCGACGCCAAGCGCCAGCTGTTCGGTGAGATTGGCATCGACCTGCTCGCCGGGCCCACGGAGGTCCTCATTGTGGCCGACGACGTCGCGAACCCCTTCACCGTGGCGACGGACCTGCTCTCCCAGGCCGAGCACGGCCCGGATACCCCAGCAGTGCTCATCACAACCTCGGAGCACGTCGCCACCGAGACGATCCGATACTGCGACGAGATTCTCAAGGAGATGCCCACGGCCGAGCTGGCCGGCGCCTCGTGGCGCGACTACGGCGAGGTCGTCGTCGTGGACAGCATGGACGAGGCATACGCGCTCGCAGACGTGTACGCGAGCGAGCACGTCCAGATCCTCACTCGCCAGCCGCGGGAGGCGCTTGACAAGATGACCAACTACGGCGCTTTGTTCCTCGGTGAGAGGACTTGTGTGTCCTACGGTGACAAGGTATGTTGAATCAGCTCCCCCGAGGCCCGTGTTCCGGCGCGGATGGCCAGGATGTTCCTACCCAGCAGCCGTAAGAGCCAAACCACTAACCTTCCGCCAACCCCCCATCAAGTGCATCGGCACCAACCACGTGCTCCCGACCCGCGGCACGGGCCGGTACACCGGCGGCCTGTGGGTCGGCAAGTACCTCAAGACGCAGACGTACCAGGAGATCCGGGACGACAAGGCGAGCGGCGAGATGGGCCTGCTGTGCGGCCGCTGCTCGCGGGCCGAGAACTTTGAGGGCCACGCGCGGTCCGGCGACCTCCGCGCGCAGCTGTACCTGGGCGAGAAGTACGAGTGGATCGACAAGGCGCAGGTATAGTAGAGTGGACGCGTGCGTGCAGCATGAAGCATGAAGGGGCTGGAGGGGAACTGTGAAGAAGGGGTTCCGAGGGCAGTTTGGCATTGTCACTGCAGCATTTTGTGAGCATGTATATATACGTAAACATGTGAAATTACAAACCATGTGGCTCAGAGTGCTCATCTCCACGTGAATGTGATCTCAGGTTCCGGCAATCAAGATATCGTAGCATTTGAACCAGCATTGGCATGACGGTGGTCGCACTTGCGCTTTTGGGACGGGCAATGAGAAGATTATTAGCAAGTGGATGGGTCCGCGAGCATCCGCGTCTTTCCAAAAAGCGCGATGGATAATACTCCAGTGTTTCCACAACCGTTGTGTAAGGCTTAAGTATGAGCCGTTGGGGGGCTGGCCAGCATAATCTCGAGCTTGTCGTCGAGCATCTTCGGCCCCCAGGCCAAGGTGAGTCTAGCAGCGGCGACTGTCGGTCTTTGAACGTGCTCTCAGATGATAAAGCATAGAATCTCTGCCTCTCGGCGCTCCCCGAACAGTACACCGCGGAGGACGGCATATATCACGGAGTCTGCCGTGTTGTCGTTCTCCAGGCGTGTATCGAATTTAGAATTACAGCATCAGTCGTCATGATTTCAGAATAGGCCACCGAGGTGCTCTGTGCGAACAGCGGCATGACGCGGCTTGTCTCACTGGAAGACTCTTCGGCACGATCTTGATGAAACAGAGTGCTGATCTCAAATTGTGACCGTGTCCGAGCTCAAACTTGGGATGTCCTCGACGTGTCTGGGAGAGATAGCAGAGGTTCTAGAGGTCCAAGGACCCTTCTCTTTGTTTTGCAGTGTCTTGTGTGCACCCAGGATCTAGCAACAGTGGGTAGACAGCGGACTTGACACTCAGCGACACCGATCACCGATCATCACTTTCTCTCCTTATTTGTTATCCCGGAACTCTGAGTCAGGGGCCTGCTCTTCCTCAATATCCCTTAAGCTCTCCCCCTCTCTCACCCTGACCAAGAGCGGAATGGTGCACTCTCGGACAGAATATCACGCAGATCTACCCTAGTCAGCCAGCGACTTCACCGGCTCGTCGACCATGAGCTGGACCAGCGACAGCGCGACCTCGGCGGCCGCGAGCACCGTGGTCTCGCCGTTGTTGTCGTACGCGGGCGCCACCTCGACCACGTCGGCGCCCACGACGTGCAGCCCGCTGAGCCCGTCGAGGACGGTGAGGAGCTCGCGCGTCGTCCAGCCGCCGGGTTCTGCCGTGCCGGTGCCTAACGTGACTCTGCGTTTAGCGGCTATCCAGAGGACACGGACAACAGATTGTGATTGATGTTGGGTGTGAAGAGTCTGGGCCATGAATGACCAAGTCGATATTGCCGGCACATTAGTGTATGTAGGGTATGTTCAAAGTAAACTCACCTGGAGCATAAGCCGGGTCGAGCACATCGATATCCACACTGATGTATACCATTGAACCCTTCACGCGGTCCTTGATCCTCTGGATCACGCCCGCGGCGCCGTGGAGGTCCAGGTCGCGCGCCGTGACGATGCTGAAGCCGCACCGCACGTCGTTGCGCAGGTCGCCCTTGCGCCGGATCAGGGGGGCGCGGATGCCCGCGTGGATCGAGCTGTTGTGGATCAGGCCCTGTGCTCAAGCGAATGCCTTGCTTAGTGAAGAGTGGTCGTTGACATAGATGTGGATGACGGATTCCTTGGCAGCATGGGATAGAGAATTGGCGAGAGAGACACGGAAGGACTGACTTCTTCGTGGGCAATGTGTAGGAATGTGCCGTGGTTCACGCCACTAAACATGTCAGATCAGTAAGATACTCCTCAGTGTGTCCAGTACCGCATTGTCCACACATACGCATAATCAGAGAGCCCGCCGCCTACGTGGTAGTGGATTGGCAACGTCAGTTCTGTATTCTCAGGGGGGAAAAGGGGGATTTCGAATAGCACCTACCAAGTACAGCCGGGTCCCACGTATCTTCACAAGTCAGAGAAAGCATTAGCATAAATCCAGCCAGCCTTCCCGGAGACCAAAGACGCATACCAATATGGCTGTCAAAATGAATGACTGAAACTTTTCCCCAGCGCTGATGCGTCGACCGCAGCGCCGAGAGGGTCGTCGTGTGGTCACCGCCGAGCATCAGGATGCGCGGCGTGCTTGACTGTGTGGTGTTTGCAGCACGCCGGCCTGAAACAACCTGATACGGTTAAACTTGGTCAGGAACAAGTACTCTGGGGAACACAACAGAAATATTTTTGAATCTAGCACTGGAGAAGTCATGCCAACTCATTCGGTATGGCTGACCTTATGTGCCTTGTCCAGCTGAGCCAGAGCGATCGAGTTGTCCAAGTAAGTCATCGGCACGTCGCCGCAGTCGACGACTTTCGCCCAGGAACTTAGTGGGCTTTTGCCTAGACAATGAGTCAGAATACATGTTGTTGTGTACAACTAGGTCTACTTTGAGATGAAGAGTTCAGTGGCCTCGAACGTACCAGTGTAGATGTTCCAGCCGTTCGGATGGATCCGCTGGCTGCCCGTTCTAATTCCGCTCGGCCCGAAGCGCGTGCCTGGCCGGCCTGTCGTACCCTACAGCTCGGCAGTTCAGTTTTCCGGTTCCGACCTATTCGATCGCAATCATGGGCTCTGTCTCTCAAGGAGAATACTTACGGTGTCGAAGGGCGCGCCGAGGATGGCGATATCGTACGCACCACCGACGAAGGGCTCGCCCTCGGCGTCTGCGAAGCAATTGATGTATGGTAGGTTTGCATATGTCCGCAGACCTGAAAACTGGCTGCCGGTTATTATGTCCACGTCGTCGGTCTCATGGTATTTGTGGGCGAAGGGCTTCTGTGGTGGTAGCTCCCAGGCGTGACCACCGGCGAGAGCTTGGGAGAAGCAGATGGCAGTGGCCGCCGAGAGCAGTGACGGCCGCATTGTATCCAGACAGGAATACAGGCTGTGCGGAGGCAATAGAGGTAGTAGCTTCTGTAGAAGAATGTGAGAAAGTGAGCAACAGTGTCAAGTGCACAGCGATATGGGTAAACGAGGAGCACACGAGCGCAGATGACATGATTGGCTGCTGCGGCTGGCTGATGTCGACTGCAGCCAATGGCTGTTGGTGAGGGGGCTGCCTGATAAACCTTGCATCTTCCCGACAACTCTTGGCAACATTGTAATGAAAGGTCTGGGTGTATCTACGAATCTGGGGCGTTGGAAGGGCAGGAGCTCAGGGGACTCGATCCTCATCAGACATCTCGACAAAGCCTCCATGTGGACATGTTGCCAAGCACCTGCACCGGGCGGGCGCCAATCCCCGACAGGCTACACCACGCTGGTAACACGACGGAAACCAGACAACTTCACCGTTGTGATTCCGGACAACGCGGTGGAAGTTGCGGGAGCATAGAATAATGACTAGGCGTAGTCATTGGTGGCCTGGGACTCGAAATGGCAACTTTGCATTGCCCGCACATGTCTTCTCGACGGCTCGATGATCTCAGTAGGGTATCCGTTGGCTCGTCCAGACTGTTCCCTGTTCTGCACTGAGATGGACCTGAGCAGTGCAGAGACACCTGTCTGAATTGCACTGGAGCAGTAACTCCTACTTGGAAACGTACTCTGTATCGCCATCAGCAATAGTAACCAGGAGTCGAGCTGCTGTCAGCCTGTCACTGTGCTGCTCGGTACCGTGGAACGGTTGTACTACATCATCCTGCTGGCTGCGTCTGTTGCCCTACTCCTCTCGAGTATCCACTAGTACTCCGCAGAGGAGGCATCGTCGGCCGACTCCATCACTGCCGCCATCCGCCGGAACCTCGTCCGCGAGCCGTGAGATGCATCATCGTGGGGTCGAGCGGCCTGGGGGTTCACAGGAATGCGGGGAGGCAAGCACGATCCTGTGGGGGTTGGCCTGTTTGGGTGGTGGACGGGCCCCGCGTGTCATGGAGCTGGTGCTCAGGCGGCAGACCCGAGTCATGCGTCTTTTTAGCCGAACACCGCCTTTGTGACCCGCGGCAGTTGATGGCCGGCAGTTTGGGAGGCAGAACGCTGGCCGACCAAGGCCAGACTGCTTGTTGGACCCCTGTAAACGCTGTCTGTCCCACTGGCAGGGATCGTGTGCCTGGGGGCTCCTTGGCCATCTTAAGAGTCCCTCCTGCGTACATGGGAACCTCAGAGGCCCTGGGAAGGTTTGATGAGAGGGTGCGTGGCAGGCGGGGAGTTCCAGGCCCTTCCCGTGATTACGGAGTGCTGCCCTCTCCCAGATTAGAGTTTCCGTGGTGCTCTCACGGAGCAGTCGGCGTCAACGACACCTTGAGAGAGCCGTGCCCTCGGACACGCGTGCACCAAACCTCGCCGGCGATCCCACACGATGCCGCACGAATCCGCACGGATGGGTCTTGGCTGCAGCCGTGTCGGGCTCGGCTTCTGTGCAGTCATACTTTTGGGGAACGCTGTCCACTTTGTCCTTCAGCTGGGCTCGCTCCGAAGGCGCCCCTACCCCATACCCCGCGTTTTTCCCCAATCCAAGAGCTGAAGTGGCCTGCAGCCTGCTGTTTGTCCTGCGCCCACCGGCCTGGCTGGTGCTCCAGAGTTCAACTTTCCCTGCCCATGTGCCCCTCCCCTTTCCCAGTCGCGGATCTTGCACCTGCATTCTTCTTCGAGGCTTGCTGCGGTTGACAGCGTCCCGAGACGGAAAGACAGTCGCCAACATGAGCTCAGAAGCCGTCAATACTGCCGTGGTCGACAAGACAGACGCGGCTGCCGACTCCAAGCCAAAGTCTGCGGCCAAGGTCCGCAAGCGTGCAGCCAAGGTAAGGAGGGCTCTCCTCCTCCTCGCATGTCACATCTTGAACCTCCAAAGATACTGACAAGCACTCTGTCCTGCTCTCCAGGCCTGCCTCAGCTGCCGGGCTCGCAAGGTCCGCTGCGATGTCTCGCAGCGTGGCCGTCCCTGCATGAACTGCTACCTTGACAACGAGTCCTGCGTCGTCACAGGCCGTGCCTCCCGTTTGTATGTCGCGCCTTCTCCCCTTAGTCCTCACCTTGCGACTCAGCCGTCACAGACACTGACCCAGGCCATCAACGACACAGTCGCAGAACACAGCGCGAGGGCGCCGACGTCCAGGCATCATTTCCCCCTTACGCCAACGACAGCGCCAAGGCACGAACCGCAGAAGATGTCGTGCGGTCACGAGACAATGGAGAGCCGCCTTCGCCGATGGATCAGTCAATGCACACCCACGATACCGTCCAACCCCATGAGCAGAGCGAGACACCAGAACAAGTCCTGCGAGAGAGCACTCCGCGGCTCCCACTGCAGCATGAGCACCACCCTTCGATCAGCTCCGCGAGTGACGCCATGTCCACAGCGGGCACCACAATGCCTCACGCTCAACCACATGCACCAGCATTCAGAGGTAAGATATACCGCGCGAGGCAGGGCTCGCCCAGTGCTGTGCTTGCTGACACATTTATAGCGCCCATATCCATGCCTCTCAAGACAATGGAGGGGTCTCTAGGCACCTACCCATCCGACAGCGGACCCTTTTGGACCGCAGAGCAGCGCGCCGTGGCCAATATCGACATCACTTACTCGTACTATCCCTTCCTTGTCATCAACAATCTCCACGTCATCATGCCCCAGGACGTCAACTACCTCGAAGCCCAAGGCTGCCTGCGCGTGCCAACACGGAAAATCCTCGACGAGTTTGTCCAGCAATACTTCCTACACGTGCATCCGATTCTGCCGCTGCTCAACGAGGGCGACTTTTGGGATATGTACTGTCACCAGGGCACATCTGGCCCAAGCCAGAAGATCCCGCTCGTAACATTATCTGCCATCATGTTCATCTCGTCCAACGTAAGTTTCCTTGGTCGCTCAACTGGCAGTGATGCACGTGGCCAGAGACTGACTCTGGTGTGCAACAGTTCGTGTCCCTCAGCAGCATCAAAGCGCTTGGCTTCTCGAGTATTCGTGATGCGCGAGCTACGCTTTACAGGCGAACAAAAGTGAGTTCACACTGCAGACTAGGTCATACTGCCTCCGCCTGCGATGTTGACTGACGTTACCTTTCCAGCTGTTGTACGACTTCGAAACAGAGCCATCTCTCATATGCCTCGCTCAAGTAGCGATATTGTTGTCATATTGGTCACCAAACTGGGCTCAAGCCACGAAAAAGCCAAATTCCGGCTGGCTCTCGATTGCTATCCAGAACGCGAAGAGCGCTGAAGCTCACCTCCAGTCCGCCTTGCCGGCGTTCTCGCCTATACACCAGCCGAACGAATACAAGAAGCAGAACACTCTAAAGCGTCTCTGGTGGTGCTGCGTGATCCGTGATCGCATCCTGCCACTCGGTATGCGGCGCAGCATACAAATATCCAGAGCTCACTTCGACCTTGACGCGAACACCGGGTTGGGCTATGCCGACCTGGCAGACGAAATAGATCGATCCAAAGTGTACAACTCGGAAGCGAAGCGCAGTCTCATCGACCTGCTTGTTCATCTCGTCGAGCTTTGCAGTGTCCTAACCGACCTCCTCACACTTGTGTATCCAATGGACGATTCTCCTGGGTGGCATCGGTCAAGTCACGACGAGGGAGCGCGAATCAAAGGGTGCAAGCTAGCGCTAAGGCGATGGTACAAAGGAGCCACCATGAGGTTTCCCATGTTTGGAGGTGGCAGTGTGCCGAGATTGACACCAGGAAGTGGCCGAGAGTTTCAGCACGAGTCTGTTATACTATACACCAACCTGATGTACATGTATTACCAGTAAGTCTTCCACCAGAGCATCCGCTTGATCTGGCCAGATTGCTAACATGGTTATCTCAAAAGCTCGGCTCGAGTAATCTTGTGCCACCATGAAATCCTGCAATCAGCAGTCGCTTCGGTCACGCCCAACCTCAGTAGCAGCTTGAAGGAGTTTGCCAGCATATATGAGAACCGCCATGAACTGCAAGATGCAGCCTCAGGAGTCACAGAATGTCTGAAGGAGCTGATACAGCTCGGACTTGCACGATGGCTCCCCATCAGCGCGTATGAAACTACCCGTTTATCGCATCCCACCACGAAAATACGCTAACAAGATCGCAGGGTCGCATGCACTGCTCTACCGCTTGTGCTACACATCATCGACGTTAGACTATCCGCGGCAAATAAGGCCAAAGGCGATCAGAATCCACAGGCTGCTGTCAAACAGCATCGCCTCAACGTCCTGATTGAAGCCATGAAGACATATCAGCCCCAATATGATGGTGTTGACTATGTGAGCGAAGCGATTCGGCATATTGTCACCCTAGCTCAGCTCGAATCGATGCCGAACAGCGCACGCACAATCGAAAGTGGAAAGCCCATCACCGACTGGACCGATATTCTCTCGTCACAGCCAGGATTCTACCTCCGAATTGCGATGACAATGGACCTTGCGATTAGCAAGGGCAGGCTGCCGGAGGAATCAGACTTCCCCGCAAGTCTCCGGGGCCTTTTCACCAGCGGCGTACACAACTCCACCGCCAGCGCTGAGGGAATGGTGGGCAGTCAGTCCACGATGCCAGCGCGCCCGGCAGGCCAGCACGCTCAGCGACAACACTCGCAACAAGATCAGCCCTTCTACACGCCTGCCTCGAGTCTCACTATGGCTCCTGGGACTGTCCGGTCAATCTCGTCTGACGATGAGCCGAACTCTCCCATTGCGTCATCTAAGAACATGTACCACCAACACCAGTACTTGCAGCAGCAGCAGAATCCTACGCAGCAATCTTTCGGCGCATCAGTCTCGTCGCCGGGAGGCGGCTCGATCATGGGCCTAGCTGATGGCATGCACGGACACGACCACTTGGCCTCGACCTCGATGCCAGACATGAGCCATCTTTTCAATGACGTCCTCGACATCGACAATCTGGCTGGTGAAGTCCTTACCGCTTACAACCTGAACGCAGACGACGGTACACCACCCAGCCAAACAGGCTCGAGCGAGCCAGGTTGCGGTGAGGAGGAGGAGGAGCTTGATCTCGACATGGATATGTATGACTCGGATGACGCGGGTATGAAGGAAGGTGACTGGATCGGGCAAGCCTGGACGGACGACTACCTCAAAGAAGCGACTGGTCTACCGGGTGTTGATGGTGCTGTTGGCGACGTGTTGTCGGAAGGCACAGTGACAATGATGGATAGTGGTGGTGGTCAGAGCAATGGAGGCGGAGCTGATCGTGAGACAGCAATGGCGCTGCTCGATGCGATCCGTGAGGATGGCGTGAGCTGCCACTAGCGGACTTTCCTGTGGTAAGAGTGAGCTCCCAATGGTGGTAATGGAGTTTGTTTAGGCCCAACCCGCAGAGTATATGGGGTAGGGTATTGCATCTCGGTGTGAATTTCCTCACCGAGCAAGGACAGCGGGAGTTATCGTCATGTTCTGGATCTATTCTTGGTAATCAAAATGCATATAAAGATGTTCGCCTCTATTAACATTGTCCCTAAAGGTTTTCTGTGAGCCAAGTTTCTGCTGCTCCAAACCGAACACGTGCTACCCGGACGACTTGGACACCAATGGGAGCCCAGGATCGTGAAGCTTGCATTCTTGTCTGCCTAGAAGCATTGCTCTTGGATCTAATGTCTATCTTCTAAACATAAAAGGGGAAGTCCCAAGACAGGTCCAGGTACTGGCTCAAAGAAGTGACTCGCCGGACCGGCGACCATGCTGCTCACCACCACCACCACCGCCGGTCTCATCATCCTCATGACCGCCACTGCCCTCGTCACCGGGGAGTCGTATCGCCATCAGCAACGCGATGCAGAGCGCCATGAAGCCCGCGACGCCGAGCCAGGGCAGACCGATCCAGCCGCCGCCGAGCCTCATTCCCAGCGCGAACAAGGCCGAGAGCAGCGGGGACGCGTACACGCCGCCCAGGGTCTCGACCATGCCCGTCACGCTGAAGAGCCGGCTCGTGTGCGCCGGGTCCGGGACGTACAGCGCCATGAGGGAGCGGGTGAGGCTCGCGTACCCGGTCCCCAGGGCGAGGAGGGCCAGGCCGAGGATGAAGATGGCCAGGGTCGGGGCGAGGGCGAGGGTCACGGAGCCGAGGAGCAGCAGGAGGAAGGACAGCTTGGCGAGGACGAGGTCCCGGTGCGGGTTGCTGCGGAAGGATGGCAGCCAGCTGCTGCTGCTTGTGTACGTGCGTTGATGCTTGCATGGGGATGCTATCGCGGCCACGTCCCCGCCGGCGGTGTTGTTGGTATTGTTGTTGTGGCGATCGCGGCTCCCAACCTCCTCCTCTCTGGGGACGACGGCGATCCTCCTCATGATCCACGGCAGCACCACGAGGCTTTGCACGATCTGCATCACGCCGTACGCCGTCTGCACGTAGCCCGTGCGCGCGATGGTGATGCCATACCGCCTCGACATGAACGGCGTCATGAGCGAGACGGTGCTGTTGAGCACGGGCATGTATGCGAGGCACACAAGCAGGAGCAGGATCAGGGACCGCGCGCGCAGGATCGCCAGGCTGTCCGCGAGGCGCTGCCTGGCTTGCGACAGGACGTGCTGCAGGAGCCGTCCTCCGGCCGCGAGTGGCTTGTCGTCGTCCTCTTCAGGTGGGTTCTGTGCATCGATGGTGACGCTGTCCGCGGGCGATGTGGGGGAAGGGGGTTCCTTGCTCTGGTGCAGCGTCTCCGGGACGAAGAAGATTGCCGAGGCGCCGAGGCACAGAAGCCCGCAGCCGACGAGGATGTTGTACCAGGGCGTGCCGGTCCGCTCCATCATCAACGATGAGAGCGTCGGGGAGAGGAGGAAGCCGCACATTGAAGCAACGTGGACGCGCAGGAAGCATAGTGATCTGGGATGACTGTCGTGTCAGAAGCCAGAGGATCGGGGGGATGCCACCTTTGGTGGTGTCTACCAGATTGTAGGGTCCAGCAGAACTTACCGGTCAGCCTCTGTCGTGACGTCCGTCACCATGCTGAACAGCACTCCTATCAGCACTGCGCCCCCGCCGCCGAGCAGAGGGCTCGCTGAGCCGAAAAGCATAAGGCGGACAGGCAGGATGGGGTGGAACCAGAACACGGCGGTCACCCAGACGGAATTGAGGATCAGGCCGGCAAGAGTCAGCGCGAAGACTGGTCGCCGACCGATTCTAGAGAAGCAGATCTGTTTAGACCACCAGATATATGTACGGGACACGATCTCGGGAGGAGGATGTCCTTACCGGTCGGCAGCAATACCCCATGGCAGTGCAGCGAACAACGAGACCAGCGCCTCGAGCCCTTCTTTGAGCCCCACGATCGCCGTCAGCTGGCTCTGCACCGGGTCGACCTTGCAGAGCAGCTCGTCAATGGGGGCCTCCGCGATCCCGTAGTAGTCGTGGCACAGAATGTCCTCGAGGATCCGCGTGTGCGGCAGGAGGAAGAACCCGGCCGAGCCCGTGGTCACGAACATGATGGCCGACAAAAGGTTCACGGTGCCCCGACCCCCGGGGTTGGTCTCTGACGTCGCGGAGTCTGCCCTGTGATAGCTCCCCGGGTGGTCCTCGATAGGCGCCGGCGACGGTGGCGGTTGGCGTTGTTCGGTGCCGGCACGGCCCCGGGCTCCGCCGAGGAGCGGCTCCGTCTCACCGCCCGCGGCATGGCGGACTGCGTTCTCCGGTTGCATTTTATATGGTAAGCCGGACACGGCGTGTGTGGTCAAGGCGCCTGCAGGAATCGCTGCATCGTGAACGCAGCTATCTGGTGCTGCGCAGAAGTTGTTTGATCACGGCAGTTGCAAGACTCTGGCGGACAGAAGGGGAAGGTCCCACTCAGGGCCCTCGAAAGTGGTTCCGGGCAGGGGTTGTCCACGTCCCCTTGTCAAGGTCAGTCTAAGAGGGCCGATGTCGCAGCGATGAAGGAGTCGCGATTTGCACTTACACGCACGAAGTCGCAGCCGAGCGCGGAACACTCCAAAACAGATGGTGAGAGTGTGAATGTCATTCTTTAGCTTGTAGCGTTAAAATTGAACAGTCGAATAAGCTTGGCAGTAATGGTGTTGACCCGCCTCGCCAGAGTGTAGAGAAGAGGCAGGAAGAAAGAACCATGACAAAAACAATGGCAGCGCTATGCCTGCGGCGTCGCCTCAAGAAACAGAAACACGGGTTTCGGACTCGCATCCAGGAATCTTAACTGTCGTTACAATATCCAAGACAAAACAAAAGTGGGACTCGCTCCTCAGTGTGCCCTGAGAGAGACATCAACCTGAAAGGTGAACTCGCCCGCGCGAAGAGACGGAGTGCTGAGTCGGTGACACTTGGGGCATTGGTTGACAGCTGAGTCGCGGATGCGCCAGCATGCGCATATCCACCTTCGTATGTCGGAGTGCTTCGTCTCGAACAATGGCCCCGGCTTGTGAGCCCCGATGCGGATCCCACAAGGAATACAGAATCGCCGCGGGTATATTACGGGGCTGCTTGGGTGGTTGTCGATTCGCATCTGGAACGACTGCTTGCTCTTGAAGTCCTCCGGTGGTAGCCTTCTGGTGCAGGTATAGCACATCCAGTAGTCGTTCTCCTTCCCCTTTGTACCAGTGTGAGAATCGAGGGCGATCAGTTCGCCAATGAGTGAGGCGTCCGGATCTTCACTGCCTGCGAGCATGGGCCGGTCTGTTGCGGGGTCATGGCGAAGCGGTATCGTCACCATTGGCATCGCCAGAGGTGAAGATGACCGACTGACGGAGCTGATGGAGGAGGGTAAGGAAGACGATCTCTGGCTGAGTTGGCGGTGCATTGGGGTTGGGCTACATCCTTGATCGGAGAAAGCACGGTGGTCTGCGTCGCCCTCCGAGGCAGCAACGGAGTGGGATCGTTCTGGCACTCGTGTAGCGAGAGTGACCTCGAAGAAAGTGCCACGGGTGGTGCGGCTCGGGGTTGGTTGCGCATATGGTGATTCACGCTGCTTCGGAGACACGTGCCGCTGAGGGCCTGTCGTGCTAGCCAGGCGCGGGGAGAGGCCGCAAGTTTGCAATGGCCGCTTTCTCGAGGTTGTGCTGTGATCCATGATGGGTGTGAATGGCGACTGGTAAGAGCCAATAATGTGATAGAGAAGCTCTGCTCGCAGAGACATGAACGGTGCCGGAGTAATGCCCGAGAAGTATTTATGTGAGTGCTGCTGAACGGTGCCAGTTCTTCTCATATGTCTTTGATGAGGAGTTTGAAGATCCCTGGAGGAGTGGCTTGCTCAGCCCATGGAGCAAGGCGGGCTACTGGGGTCATCAGCCGAGAAGTAGATCCCGGCGAACTTTTTGTGATTTTGACTGCTATGACATGTTGACAGACCAAAGAGTCGCCTTATGAGTCGACTGCCTGCTGAGTATACGGTTTTGGAACGGTGTTCGAAACTCGAGCATGGATACATGGACGAAGTCAAGGGTCCCTGGTCCAAGGAAAGAGTGACAAGTCGACCAAGTCAGATGTCAAGTCAAGATCCTGTCCAGCAAGGGTCGGGCTATGGGGTCTGGAGCATCACGACTATGCCCAGATGGGCTTGCTGATCGCCACAACGGTGCTGTGCTTTCAGTGCCGGCTCTTCCACACCTCTAGCACTCGGGGAGGATCCCTGCTGAAGCCCAGGGACCCAATATCATGCAGCCTGAGCTATGATGTGAGGAGCAGGAAGGATTCAATGTCATTTCACCATCCCCAGATGTAGATCTCGAGGCGTTGGCGGAACGGGCGGGCTCTGATTGGACCTCGACCACGCACGCCGTGCTTGGTGCGCCTTGGAGTGTCAGCCAGCCGCATGGCTGTGCCGCACACTCTGAAGATGCCGACAGAGCATTCATATCGAGCAGGGACTAGTTCGCCAAGTGCGGCTTTTCATGGTGCTAGAGATGGCGAGTAGAGCGCGATGCCTCTGCGGGCACGAGGAGGTCGTCGATACGGTGGTTGTCTGCCAGAAGGGGGAGCAACGTGCCGTGCCTGAGCCAGAGAAGCTGGTCAAGCACGACACCCCTGCCTGACGGCCAACCCGCGCTTGCTGAGCGAATGAGATTCGGGTAGCACGCTGGCGACGGACGGGCTCGGCAAGGGGTTGGTGATGTGGACCTCGCTATCGGCGGAGTAGATTTAATGGTGATCGGGCAGTGACATGCCAGAATCGAGCAGTGTCGGCCCTTGCCAGGTCTCGTCTCCAACGATCAACGGGCTGGAAAGGAACTCGTCGGGGAAGTTGCCCGCAAGCACCCAAGGTACACGCGCATGCAGAAATCCCTCCTCGAGCTCATCATTCTTCTGCGCTGCTGGAGACGCCACTCGAAGCCAGGCCATGGCTGTCAAAAACAATGAACTGTTACCACCCCAGTGCACATCCGATCACCAAGCAACAGTCCGCCTCGAGGGGCCCAGAGTCGCCGTTGGCCCACATAACCGCGGCAGTTGATCGGCCTTGACCCTTCCCGCCACCTACCCTCACCATCCTCGCGAGGCCTCGCTCCCCGCTTGACTTGATGTGACGAGGTCGGGCCACGGCGGGGCTCAAGTCCTCACTGACCAGGTTCCCCTGTTGAGACTCAAGAATCGCCGCCCTTGCCCACCATCTTGCGTTAGATGAGTTCTTCGCGTAAGGCGGAAGCAACGGCCAAATACCATCGACCCTGGTCTTTCTCCAGGGGTTGTCGTCACTACCCCGAGAACGGTGTCCCGAACCAACGATCTCCCAGTCCGGTCCGAGGTAGTTCACGATGGTTTCCGAAAGCGGCACGATTCATGTGGTGCCATGCACAGCTTTCGGGCCTGACACGGGACTGCCTACCTGGCTCTCGAAGGACAATTCGACTGCTTCAGCGGCCAACAGGGCCAAGACAGGACCACCATCGTGGACCTTTCGTTAACAAGCACCAGTAGCACAAGGATGTCAGATCCTGGATGGTTGCGTCGTTCGCTACTCCTTACCATCTTGGGAAACACAATCGCTTGCCTTTCTACGCCTGCCTCAGCTCTCTTGCGGACTCCCGCTTCAATGCCGAGCAAGATCCTCAGACAGCTTATCTCCTGCCTACAGCTTGAGAGGAAACCCAACCTTCTCCAGCTTTTCATAATAATCGAGTATCTCTGTGCAGTGGCAGCTCTGACTTGCCCGAATCCATTGAGCAATGCAGGCTCTAGCAACATAGCGCGCTAGCCTCAATGCACACATCTACCTCAGGTATCGGGAGGTGCTCCAGGACAGAGTTCTAAAAATTCTGAACGCTGCCAAGGTCACATAGCCAGGATGGCTCTGGAGGAGCTGACGACACAGTATCGAGCGACATCGAGGTGCCCCAACGTGACTGCCGCTTCATGCAGGCACACAGATAGTCCAACATGATCCAGCGGCTGCATGCGGCACCATCGATGCCGGCTTGGTGCTCGGCCCCGAGTCTCTGTAGCGCGAGCTTCGATGATGTTGCGGAGTGGCTGGCCATACGGCTTCGAAACCCTGCTTCCCCACGAATACCTGCATGGGCACCCGCAGGACCAACAAGTCATATGACCGCGAATCCCGGTCTCAGAGCTGGCCAAGTCAGACGCTGCCTTGGCTGACTACACGTACCGACTGAAGCAGAATATTGCCAGTGCTGAACCACTCGGGGCGTATCTGCACATGCACTCACTCGTCACAAATGGAATATGTATGCCGCCGTGACTGCAATGTAGGTTTCAACCAGAAGATCAGGGGTTCGTGGCAAAACAACAGTGCATCGTTGCCTCATGAATGGAAGATCGACACACACAGAGCCATGGGAGTCCGTGCAAGGATGGATGCGAGCACGATTCATGCCCGAACCCTGTTGTCGCAAAATCACGTACGCCGAGTACTAAAAGGTGCTCAATGGTGGTTTTGACCGCACCCATATTTCCTTTCTTGGCCGCAACGGGAACTTTTCCCACTTTTGCATGCTCGAGGACTGACTGCTCATGCAGGAGGCAGGGGGTCGACGAGAAACTTCCCGATATGCAACATCGCTGCGGACCGCACTCAAGGGTCGATGGCACGATAAGAAAACCCGAGACAGCAGGGGCCGTGCCGAGCCCTTTGGCGAACTGACCAGGATCGCTCGGAATCAAAGCCGGCCTTGACATAGCAAACTTCTCTGTACCCTAGCAGGGGCTGGCTGCATGGTTATGGACCAACATCCTCCACTGCAGACTACCTTGTCAAAGTCCTGCTCGAAGCAAGCAAGGAAGGAGAATCTCGCCAAATAGCTCTGCATGTCCCCACTGCGCGTCCTCATGGGGCCTCTGACGCAGAGAAAAGACGGAGTTTCTTCTCGTCACATCCTGTTTGGGCGATTACCTTTCAGTCCCGATCCACCTGACACGACCCGCTCGTTCGATCCGAGGACGCCGCAAAAGGAGTTCGGCATGCATGGGAGCACATTCGCCAACTGTTCCTCGGCATGACCTGGAGTCGGTCTACATCCCACTCACATCCACTCCTCGTCGTGTTCCCTAGTCCCTGAGATCTTCGACGAGCCGGTGGCATCGATTCCAGACACCTGAACGAACCACGCAACTACGCCGTTGGACAGACACGTGGTCTCTCGCCAGTTTCAATTATCATGATTACAAATAAAAGGGGAGGTAGTTGTCTGCTGCTTCTTGCTTCTTTTCATCTTCGAAATTCGGCCCAGCAAAAGAAGAGAAGTGAACAAGAGAGCGTGAAGTGTTGAGCCTTGACAAGAAGGAACCGCTGCAGTCATGCGGTCGATATTTCTCAGCTCGCGTTATAGATTAAGCTAGACCGGTGAGGCCAACCAGCAGATCATGACTTCAGGCCTGATCGGTCACATGCACTGTGGTATTGGTCGGTCAACACGTGGGATTGTGACACCAGAAAAAGTGGTCTGATTTCGAGGAGACAATGGTTGCGGGCTGTTCTTGAGATGCTTGCCCATACTCCAGCCTCGACATTCGGGAAAGTCGAGCCGCATAGATTCCAGATTGATGACGAAGTCTCGATCCGTGGCGCGAGCTAGTTCGCCACAAGACCGATTTGCGATCGGAATCCCCCATGGCCCCATGTTGTGCATCGAAGGGTGGACGGAACTTGCCGACTTCTCTTGTCGGGGGTGGGAGAGACCAGTCCGTACTGGGCATCGTACATGAGGCAAGGGACTCGGATTTATTCTGCAAAGATCCGAGTCATCGGGTTGGGAAAAGAACGGAAGCAGGCTAATTTTCATGATGTGTATTCCTCACAGCTCTTCGGTTTTAGTATGCTTACACTGGTGTCGTGGTGATCTGCGGCTTCCAGAACTTAGTCCATCTGGAATGATGTCACTTGACAGACTGGTAGATACGATATCCAAGCTTGAATGGTCCACTCGCCAACTCGTATATACCTAGCGATTACAACACTTAGCAAGTGTATATCCAGAGGTTGATCCCATTGGTCCATTGAACGATTTGAAAAAGGCGATGGATGACTCGGTGTCCGACTAGCACGCTCTCGAAATACATATGCTGGTAAAGGTCAAGATGCCAAGAGTTAAGTTGTTAAGAGGTTCAAAGGCTGGACAGTCCAAACACCAGCCCAACATAGCGAATTGCAAGGTCTTGCATACTTCGGCTACGTTATTATCTAATACGACCGAATCTTCTCATCTAGGACCAGGGGAGGGCCTCGTTTGTAGTCGCTTCAATACAACCAGGTGTTGCGTACAGTCTCGCCAGCACTTTCAGAACGGCTCAAAACTGCCTGACAACTAAGCGATCTGCACCAACTGTCCATCATAATGCACCCATTGCTGACTGTCTGATTTATTCAGCTCGTAGAGAGTCTCATGCAGATATAAAAGCAATTGTGATCAGGAATCCCTGCCGCAACATTTGTCCTTTGTAATCTGTGGCTCACTGTTTGGGGGGTTGGACTCGCTGCAAAAGCCTGTTCGCTCATTCAGCCCGCTCTTCTGTGTTTATACTCGGAGAAACACATGAGTACCGACTCTACCTCAATCAGAACGAGGTTCCTTTCTCCTCTCTAGCAGCTCAGGCTCGTTTTCTTTGTGGGTCCTGTGAGACTTACATGGAAGGCTAACCACTTTGAGATTCATAGAATACACTTTCAGCAGATAGGGCAGTAGAACATACAAGAGCTGTCAAAGTCAATCTGAATGATATTGTCTCTTCCAAGCAAGTGTGTCCTCTCTTCGATCCGTGTTTCCGCTACCGCAGTTGTTGTCCTCGTCGTGCTCTCCACCCCCTTCTCTAGTCTACTCGGCCATGAGACCGCACTCTGCCGCGACTCACGTCAACCCTTTCGTTGAGACGATAAATTCAACATGATTGTATAACAGTCATGCGAATGCTAGCTCGCTCAACGCCCGGAACGCTTCCTCCTACTGTCGAATATTGTCGTATGCCACAGGAGATGGCTGTAGGCGACTTGCGGCGCATAACTCAAGTCAGTTTCCCGGGCTCTTCCTGCTCTGAATCCGCGTTTTCCTCGCCTCGCTACCAAATAGCCTTAGTTGTAGCCAGTGCGGCTCCGGCCTCGGGTGTAAGTGGGCGTCGTAGTGGTCTCGCCTCCAGTAGAGCCCGTGTCAGGGGCAGGCTGGTCGTTTCCGGACTCAGGCATCTTGTTTGCAACTGATCAGAATGTCGAGGCGTGAGTGATGTGTGGGCGTGGAGTGCTTGGTTGTTTCCGTGAGGTGTGTGAGTTTCGGTACGTCCAAGGTAAGATATCCAGAGTTCAGCGGCAGCCTACTTGTTGCTTGGGAACTTGTTGAGATGTTGTGTGCAGTGTTGAAGGTGCCTGGTAAAAGTTCAGAACACCTCAACATGACGGCTCCCGGTGTCTTTATATCTGTTTTCCTCAATGTCAGTCCCGCCCTTTTCGTTCTGATCCTTCAAGTTGGCTTGGAAATAGCATTTTCGTGAAGGAAGTGACGATTCCAAATCAACTTTTTTGGTCGTCGGGTGGATACGTACGCAGCCTTCAGAACAGGACCGGCGAGTCAGAGCGCCGGTAGCTTCCATTGTACTCAGGCGTGGAAAGAGCCATCTGGCCAATCCGGTGCCTTATTCAGACGTGCAGATACTGACGAGGCTGATGGCGTGTGCCTCGCGCGACTCCCATTGTGCACTCTGTACTTTGCGGCTGGGGTGTCGATTGCGTCACGTACGAGACCGATAGGTCGCGTGGTCCAAGTTGAGGATATCGCGGTGGAGATTGCCAGGAAGGTGGAGGTCAGAGCGAGGTTGCTTAGTCCCACCAATCAGTAAGCCATCTTCCGTATTCGCCACTAGAATAGAACCGTCTAAGTCCTGCGGCTCCTTCTCAGACCGAATTAGTGGTTCTAGAGTCTTAGTGTATGGGCAACTGTGATCTGTGTTGACATCGGATCGTCTTCCCGACCCGAACCCATGCCAGTCGGATTTATGATCCCACTTGGTGTTAGAGACGTACGGGCGTATGTCATCCACAGCGATTCTGATGACTATTGTCAGTCCAATCACAGGTCAAGTCACACTTCTGAAATCCCGATATAGAAATTGGCTTCCGACGTGCTGGGAAACTGGTCAGATGCAGATAGACTGTCTAAACCCTGCGCGCGTCTAGAAACTTGGCATCTGATCTGGCCACGGGGCAATTGCCTCGGACGAGCTTTTGAGATGCGAGAAGTGTTGTTCGACCCTCGCCTGGCTGTCTTTATTGATAGCATATGCCGTTACCAATGATGAGATTGGCCAGCTCCTCTTGACGAGCTCCGGCAGTTGTGACCAATGAAAAGTTATACTTATTTGGTGAATACTCGTCGACATACCCTATCATGTGCCTTGGTTGCAGGTACAATTGACAGGATGAAGGTGCCCGTCAGACGTGTAGCTATTTTCAGACAAATGCAAGAAGCCACAGAGCAAGGATCCTTGCAGAGGTCTCCGGTCAAAGCTGGGCTTACTTGTTCCTTCGGATGGTCTAGGCCATCACCTGGCCATGCCTAAGTTGGTCCCCAGTTGCTACTCTCGGATTTTCATCCTCATTCAGGACGAGATTCCTAGAATTGCATCACGAAGTTGGCGAGAAACGGTGATTTGTTCAACGTGTAAGCTAGAGCCAGTTCCCACCCAAGCTATTAATAGCCTAATTGGTTCGGGACGTGTTCCACTTTAGTCGTCTGTTCTGAGGGTTGTCTGTGATTGGCCAGTTGACACCCAAGCAGCTGGGGTCCTGGGGTGTTGCCTTATCGGGAAGTCGTCCGTTGACTCATTTGCCGCGCGAGGTGTCTCAAGACAATCGGTTTCCAATGCGAAGTTGGCATTGATAGAAATCAGTGTATCGTCTGAAGGTAGCCTCCGGGATAGAACGCCGGCACCATTTCTCTTGTTCGAGGTCAGGCTCACAACCGTTTCCGACGTAGCCCGGCAATGTGGGATCGGCAATTGAGCCTCAACAAGTCGCCCAGAACATATTTGTAAGGGTTGCAGCAATCCAGCCCGACGTTCCACGAATTCTCCTATTCCAACACAAAACCAGTCAACCGAATAAGGTACCGCGAAAGCAAGCTATAATTCCGTTGTGTGATTCGCCCTACGCAGAATGAAGAATCGGAGGCTCGTTCGCCAACGTCAGATCCCAATCAGTAGGCACCTTTTCTCAACTCCCACTTCGGCACCGGGGCATTCTTGATCTTGTCAAAGCTCGTGGCGGTCATCATGCCGACCTCCAGCTCCAGGCCTTCAACCTTAGCACCCCCTTTCTCCAGCGCCCACACGGAGACGCCAACGTAGTTTTTGCCGTTGAAGTCGAGAATACCTTGGGGTACAGGGAACCTCGTCTGCGGACCAATGTTGGACACCACGGTGCCAAACTGGTAGCCATTGACAAACAACTGCGCACGATACGCTTTTGTACCTGCGGCCGTGCTGTTGGCAAAAGTGAACGAAAGTGGAATATCGTAGCCTTTGGGTAGGTCGAGGTCAAACGAGGTCGAATAGAACGTGATGCCAGGTTTTTCGATGCCTTCAGTGGGGCCTCTGCTATTGGCCCAGTCCTTGGTCGGTGGAGCAGGCAAGTGGTAGCCATGCCTCTCGACCCAGAGGCCACCCTCGTTCAGGGGACCGCGGACTTTGTCGAGGTAGTTTTCGCCCCCGAGGTTGCCAGTCAGCTTCCAGCTAATATCTGACTTTGTGTGCCCAGATAGATCGTAGTCAATGATGCCTCGTGGCCGCTTCTGTCTGTCCTCGGGTATGACATAGTTGCCGTCCAGACCCATGTTGTCTACCACGACCGTGAAAGTATATCTCTTGCCGTTCTCCAATCTTGATGGCAGTGTGTACTTGCTGGTGTAGTTGTATGATTCCCACGTGCTTCCTCCGAGGTACGAGCCGACGAACTCGTCATTGAGCCAAACTGTGGAGCCGAAGGCCATCCCCCCTTGCGTATAGATCGAGAAGTCCTTCTCCTGGCTATTGGCAGTAAATTCCCCACGGAAGATCAGGGTCCGCGTGTGGTAGCCGTAGTCGCCGCCATACAAACTCGTTGGCGTTCGTAGCGGGTGGGCAATATTGTAGGTCTTCTTAAGATCGGCACGAGTCCAGGCCGCGTCAGAGTATGACGAAGACAGCTCTGGCAGCGTATCGATCTTCTTCCACTTGAGCTTGCCAAGCTTCGGTACCTGCATCTTGGGCGCTGCGAAGGCAACTTTTGCTGTAACGACCCCATTCTTGTCTTGCTTGAACTTCAAGGACTTGCCATTGAACTTGAGCATCTTGAGGCTTGATGGTGCGCCGCCGATGACCTCCAATGTTGTAGTCGAGTTTAAATCGCCCACGAAATTCAGGCTCTTGCTGCTGACTTCGACTGTGCGGATCAAGTACCCAGCTTTGACAATGACTTCTGATAAGCCAATCTGTTTGGCGACTGGTGGCACATAGAAGTTGTATGCCTCATTGCGGTCTGCAGGGGCTGATTAGCTTGCTTGGGTCTGTGAAACATGTTCAAGCCTGATAACGTGGACTCACTCAACATGTACACCGTGAGAGTCCCGATCCTAACCACTTTTCGCTCCGACGTGACAGCCCAATTGGCCACGACGTAACCACCCTTTGACTCTATCTTGACTCCAGAACCCGACAGGAGCTCACATTGGCTTGGAGTGTGACCCTCGACTGCGAGCTCGTGCACCTCATTCGGCCCACCATAGACTACAAGGACAGTCTTATCGCCATATTTCTTCCTATTGAAGAGGTTAACTCGGGCAATTTCGGGAGGGCTCGGAATCAATCAGATATGGCCTTGAAGAACTGACCAAGTGAAGACTTCAGCCGTTGAGTACACCAGATTGTGGTCACCGACTGGATAGTCGCTCAGGTGAATCTTCGAGTCTCGCCGGGTCAAGGAGAGGCTATCACTCATTTGTGGGACACTAAGCTCGCCATATTTGGCTGTCTTGACCTTGAGCTTATATGCGACTGTCTGGGTCGAGTTGTACTGGGTATGCCTGCGGGGAGTTTGACAACAACGTCAGCAGTGGTCAGGCATGTCTATGTGAAGATTGAAGTACCTTGAGATGTAAAACTTCGTGGTTTTAGTCATGCCTGGCGTGACAGTGATGGCCGGGTTGTTTGTCCAGTCGAGAGATGAGTTGAAGCGATCCGCAACGAGGTATGCTGGCGACACGTGGAAGAAATTGGCTTGCAGCTTCATCTCGCTGTACTTCTCTCGCCAGACTAGACGCTCCTCGGTGATAGGGGACCCATAGTCATAGGAAGTGTAGCCTTGTCACCAATGTTAATATGTCGCTGTTGGTATGGATGGGAGAGTCAACTCACCCTCGGCGTGACCAAGGTTACCCCAGTTGGTGCCGCCAAATGTCTAGAAGCTCTCGATCCCATCAGCTGATGTGAAACTGGTTCGTAGAGTCGAGACGAGTTGTTTTGGATCTTACCATGTAGATGTTAAAAATTGTGGCTCCAACTGCGTAGTTGTTCTTGTACACGACTCTCTCAAATTCATGGTTCGTGAGAATAGCGCACGCCTCAAAGCCCTTGCCACCTGGAGGCTGGAAGCCGCCACCTTGGAACTGTTTTCCCGGGAAGAATGTCAGCTTTTTTTTTTTTTGTACTCAGATTCCGTGTTCATCAAGCAGCCACATACCTCAAGCAGAGCATACGGCGAGTCTGGCGCCAGTTTGTTGTTCTTCGCGAGCCAATCCGTCGCGAGAGGAGTAGGCCATATGTCCGGACGCGTACAGTCGAAGCCGACCGGGTATGAGTCGTGGCCGTAGATGTCGACATTTGCCGGAGTCGAGGTCGTGATGTATCCGTTCATGTGGGCCTCGTTGTTGATGGATGGCACGACGATGCCGGCGTCCTCGAATTGCTTCTTGACATTCTCCCAGTACTCATAGTCAGGAGCGTTGTAACCCTTGACGAAGCTTTGATACTCGTTCTCAGGCTGGTAGAGGATTACCGGTCCGCCCTTAGTGATCTGGTTCTCTGCTATGATGCGCCCGATGTTTGCCGAGTAGCTAGCATAATGCTATCAGTGCAGCCCAGTGCATTGTCGACCCTCAGCAAACGACTTACTTGGCTGTGGCTTCGAGGTATGCGGCATCATTCGTCCTGAGCCGGCCCTGCACACGCTGGACCCAGCCTGGATAACCTCCGCCAGATACCTCCGCGTTGATGTAGGGGCCAGGCCGCTAGTTTGAGCAGCATCAGTAAGGCCTCGCACGGCTCGGTCTGAGGCACTCACAGCGATGAGATACAGACCGGCTTCTTTTGCAGCATCGAAGAGCGGCTGCAGGTCGAATATCCCGTCCGCTCGGAACTCGCCCTGCTTGCCCTCGAGCAGATGCCAGTCGACATAGAAGGAAACGCAAGTGTAACCGAGCGCCTTGATCTTCTGAAGAACATCTAACCACAAGCTAGGGACAGGCAGTCTAAAAAATGCCGTCGTCAGCATGACGCTCCGCGTTTCGAGCCAGTCAGTGAGTACCTGAATGGGTGGAATTCGGCACTGAAAATCATCAGGCGTTCGCCATTGATCATCAGGCTTTTGTCATCCCAAGTGACCTATCTCGGTCAGAAAATGTGCAAAGGATTTCATAGGCCATCTCAGTAACAGAGAAACGGTCACTCACAATGTCTTGTTGCCTCTTGCTATGGGCGTTGCTTCTGGAGTCGACGTTGAGGATCTGCGCGCTGCTCAGCCACGACAGGCCGAGCAGGGGAATTACACCAATCTTCGAGAATAACATCTCGATACTTAGGGGTTTCTCTGGTGCAAACTAGTTGGTCTTCTTAGTCCGTGATGGGTCATACGATAAAGATTGGCAGACAGACTCACGACTACAGCTTATATACTGGGTACACGTCAATATGCATCTGCTCGTCGTTGTACCGGGTGCTGCTACCTCTCCCCACGATTTCATGCAGTCCTGAGGGGAAACTAGCTCTTTCATCATCGAACATGATTATCCCTGCTCGTTTTCAGGAGCTGCGCCAGGCTCAATGCGGTGTATTGATCACTGTCTGGCAGGGGCATCACCAGTCGATCTCGGAGCTTACGGCTCGTGAGAAATAGAGTAGTGCTGGTAGAACTCGCGTTCAGTGACACAAGACCTGACACTTTTCAACGTCGATACGCCCATTTTCTCCGTCGTGAAAAGAGTTGTAGGTCAGAGTCCATAGGCTCCGGAGGTTCAGAAGATGCCGAAGCCAGCATTCTCTATGGGAGCTCTAAAGATCGGACAGTGGTGCAGCAAGGCATTTTTGTTGCTAGATTTATTCCTATTGGCGGACTCATTGATCTCTAGCTTCTAGTCTCATCAATGATAAGCTGCAAGGTCCTTCTAATGTCTGTCAAAGTTGCGGGGAAAGAATAATGTCGACCGCTGCTTAAGCTCCCGCAGCAGTCAGATAGATTGATCCCGGGTAGTGGTGCGCTTGGGACAATGCATGCCGAAGAGATGCTGCCAGTTTCCCAGGATCTTCGGACAAATTGTTTCGCGCCAAAGAGCCTCGAGCTTTCATCCTTGGCGAAGCTGCGGATTTTGCCTAAATACACAAAGCTTGAGATTGGGGACCTACACCCTGCAGAGACGCGCATCTCGTCATACGTAAGGCCTGGGTTATGCTATCTCCCAAAGGTAGGTCGACCAAAAACCCGCTTAGCACTAGAATCCTGAAGCCAGAATCGATTTAATTGATCAAAAAGCCATTCCGTTCATTAACCTAGGGTATTTTCCCTTGAACTAGTCCCCCACAAGCTGACGAGTATATTCACGCTTTCACTGGAGGAATCATATGGTACTACACTGGCAATGTCCACTACCAGATAAGAAAACAGAGGCCCATCGAACTTGTGTATAAACCTCTGTCGAGTTTTACTATCTGGGTGTAACTAGAGATCGAGTCCGACAATGCCGGAACTCCGAGCCTTACCGCTACAGTGGCTTATACCATCTAATATGAGCTGCTTGCATGACCAGGGATCTCACAGCTTACCTGTTACGATTGCCCTCTAAGAGAAGTAAAATCGTGTTGGTTAATATGCAGACACAACTAGCAAAGAAAAAAGCGCTTGATTAGCAGATTGATACCCGATTTGAGGGCTTTTACGTAGAAATCCAAATCCAAGGCGTTGGCCATCAAGAGAAAGTCTAGTCCGCCTCGAAGCACATACCTGCAAAATTTGTCTCACAGTCTCTCTCAACAGTCAGCAACGCCATGTTGAGAATATGAACAACGTAGTTGGGGGGTGGCAGTGTGCGCGAAGGAACGATTCTACGGCATTGGGTTTGTCGACCGCAATGTGCGCCATCAAGAGAACCTACTTCCAACACCGCATGGCCGTGATAATTAATGTACGTTCCAGGTTTGACACCATCTACTGTCGTTTTTGGGTAGATTGACTCGTTATCATACAATTCCTTGTCCCATCAAGAAGTGATGGTACTCTTGTGCAAATGAATATCCGACAAAGTCATGACTATTCACGCGGTGAATGGACTTTTGCGCCGTCACTTGCATTTGTTGGTCTCGGGCGATGTTACAGGCGGTCCAAGTAATATGATGAACTCGCTGCGGCGGACCGATATCGTCATTGTTGTGAAAAATCAAGAGTCTATCGCGACTTTGACATCACTGGGCAATTACTGCAGTACGTTTCTTCGACTTTCCGCTCTGAAAACCGACATTCATGTACGGCCAGGATTCAAAACTACCACAAAGTGGTCTTTTGTTCGCCCGAGATGTCGGTATTCGCAAAACCGAACAATGCTCCTTGCGACTATCACAACAACCCAGCAGAATCCAGGTACTGCCCACGGATCAACGAAGACATTGATTAGCCCGTGAATCACCATCTCCGTCCTTGAGAGCGTCCTCTGCAAACGGCCGACCTGTGGCATTTTATCCAGGCTCCGGGATCTCCCCATGCCAACGACGTGTACTCACGCGATCCCTCCACAACAACCGTCGTGATCAACAGTTCCTCAAGCCGCTAGCACAACGCTTCTTCCTAAACAGAGACTCCAGGCTCTCCCACAAATTTGAACTGGCAGGAAGGCACGCGCCTTCCCCGATCGCACCACGCCGAGACTCTTTCGACGCCGAGAGCAACTGCTTCGGCAAGCCTCGACCATGGCTCAATGCACCAGAAAGATCGCAATTCTGAACTCGATCAGACTCTCACAGCAAGTTTGCCACCACAAGGGCAACAAGCAGAGAGCATTCCAGTGCAGAGGTGAATCGATACTTGCCCCAGAGGAGCCGGACGTGCTAGAGCTGCGCGGACCTTACTGCCGTGCTTGCAGCACAAACAAAGATCTCCGCGAGACTTGCAATGGAGGATCTAAGGACGACGGAACACTCAGAAAACCCCGGCAAAAAGACGCGTATGCGACGCAGGGAGACAACCAGAAGCTAGACCACGCTTATGGCAACACCGAGCGGTCTGATGCCCAACGCACTCACAACACCGCGACACCAGCATTAGGCTCACCAACACGGTCACCTTTTGCACCAGCGTTGCCGCAGCCGCTGTTCGAAGTCCGCAGCTCTCCGCTCGGCGGCTCTGGTGTCTTCGCCCTCCACGACATCCCCTTCGGGCGGCAGATCCTCGCCGAAGAACCAATGTTTTACGCCAGCAGGATCACCCTGTACGAGGAGGTCGACAAGCTCGACCGCACGGCCCGGAAGCTGTTCGACGACCTGCACGCGTTCAAGCGGACGAGCTGGACGGACGGGATCGCCGCGCGGTTCTGGACGAACTGGTGCGTTTGTTACAGATTCTCACTTCTCTCTATGTGTACACGCCACACGTAATGTTGCGATATGCAGACCTGACACTGACCTCTCTCGTCTTGGCGAAATGCAGCTTCGAGACGGCCCTAGGCGCGGGCATATTCCCTCTGTCCGCACGCTTCAACCACGCGTGCAAGGGCTCGAACAATGTCAGCTTCACCCTGCCCACGGCCTTGCGGACAACTACGACGACGACGACGACGACGACAGCCCACCGGACCAGCGCTGGCGTCCGCATCAAGCCACCCGACATCCACACCACACATCTCGTCATGAATATCTGCAGCCCCCGGGGCGTCCGGGCCGGTGAGGAGCTCACGATATCGTACGGCCCGCCGCCGGCCGTGCTGCTGCTGAACTGGGGCTTCCGGTGCCGCTGCGGGGGCTGCGAGGACGGCGGCCTGAGCGATGCGCAGGTCGCGGCGCTTCTCACTGAGGACGCGTGGGCTTTCTATCGCGACAACGACAGCAGCAACAGCAGCAACACCAGTGACGGCGATCATGGGACCGGGCTCGACGGTCATGACACCAGCGGCACTGATGGCGACGGTGGAGGAAGATCCTCTCCATGGCGGGCTCCCAAGTCCCGCAGCAAGGTTTCCGCACAGTGGTGAACGGCGCCGTTCGCGGACTTGATGGATTCTGATGACATAGTGAGCAACATGATGATTGTAGCCGTAGCGCCGCAGAAGTTTCCATCAAGCGATTGTTTTATACATTCTTCGTGCGTCGTGCCCAACACACGGATCATTAAGGTGACTGCTAATTTCTGCCTCCGTCTCCAAAAAGAAGTGCTTGCTGTTAGAATACACAAAAAAACGGACGAGCTGTCTGTGTGTCGGGAAATAGATCATGCGAGACGCTGGGTTTTCCCCCTCTCCCCCTTCCCCATGACACTCACGTCACAGATCGTAGTTCTGGTACAAGCAGCTACACGACGACGGCGGCGCCGATGGGGTATTGCTGCCCGTCTGCTCGATGACGGCGAAGTTGCCCACCGGCCGGCCCTGCACGTCGCGGCAGTCGGGCACGCCGGCGCCCGCCGTCGCGACCTGCCGCACGTCCACGGCGTATGGCCAGGCGTCGAAGCTCGCGCTGCCGCCGGTGCTGGTGTTGTTGACGGGCGTGCCGAGGCCCGTGGGGTAGCTCGCGCGCCTGCGGGTGTATATCGTGGCGCCCATGACGGTGCTGTTGTAGTGGCACGTGACGGCGCTGTTGCCGCTGACGTTGGCGGGGAGCTGCGGGCTCGGCACGACGGCGGCGTCCATGGTGAACCGGAAGACGAGGCGCTCGTCGTCCTGGCCCTGGCTGAGGAGCTGCATGTCGACGTTGTCGAACTGCGGGACGAAAGGGTTCTTGGCGGCCGAGATCCGGAAGAGCGAGTACGCGTTGCCCTCGTTGGGCGTGATGGTCCAGTGGAAGACCGCCCTGGAGGATGAGGACGACGACTGAGCGTAGGTGGTGTACGGATAGCACCGGAACGTCGATGCTTCTTTGGTGCAGGCCGTGCTGACGTTGGCGAGGGCCGTGTTGAAGGCGTATGATCCTGCGGGAAAGACGGGCGCTGAACTGCCTCCGTCGTTGCCAGAACTGCCACTGCTGTGTGATATGGGTCAGCTAGGGGAAAGGCCATAGTTGAGTGCGAGACCCATGAAAGATAGATATCACGGAAGCGGCCACGAAGCATTCCTCAGCTTCGTTCCCGAGGACCCTCATTCGTGTTACTGCTAAATAGATGTTCACAAACGTACTTATTCTTGCGGAGGCCAATGGCAAGGCCGACTGCCAGGGCGACAACACAGAGGACCCCGAATAGCAGCCCGAGTAGAATCTTCCACCAGCCGCCCCGGCTCACCATCCACGGCGGCCGCTTGTCGACGGGCAGCGGCTCCTGCGGGCCGACATCGTAGCTGCGCGTGCTGGGGTCGCTCGTCGACGGCGTGTGGGAGCAGTAGGCCGGCGGCGGGCTGCCCGGGTACGGGAACTGGGGATCGCGGGCGGCGGCGGAGCGGCGGCCGTACGCCTTCTCTGGGATCTCGGGCGTCGAGTCGGGCGGCCCTTCCGAGATGACGGGCAAGGGGTCCACGGTGTGCAGCCGCGATGCCGAAGTCCGCTTGCCCAGGCCCCGTCTGCCTTTCCCGTGTCCGTAGCCTCCTCCTTGGGACATCTCTGCGGTGCGTAGTCTGTAAGGAGCTGTGTAGCGATTACAGCTCGCGTGACATCATTGAAGGCAGTGGCCCAGGGGTGCTCAGGGGCTCGGCGTGAAGGGAGCCAGTGCTCATGCGCAGAGCACGGCACGGCACGAGCCGGTGGTTGCGACGGCTTCACGAAGTCGTGAGGAGAGGTGTGGAGACAGGATCACGAGAGGAGAGCCGGAGAAGTAGGAGGATGCGAAAAATCAGCATGCGGCAGCAGCCGTGCGTCCCGACGACTTGAGCGGCGAGAGACACAGGCGTCCCGCCAAACTACTCCGTACGAGAGCAGCCGGCCGAGCTATCAACCCACAGACGAGGCTAGGGACAGCACTAGGGAAGGTGAGAGAGGAGACAACGCCCGGAGAAGCAGTGCTGGACTAGTGATGCCATGGCGGCAAGGCAGCTGAGCTGTGCTCCGTACCTCCGTACCCTGCGGGCACCACGAAGGAGGGGGGAGATTGGAGAGGACCAAGCACGGCAGGAGGCCTAGCCGCGATGATCGGCAGCGCCATCTCGATAGTCGCTGCAGGTGGTGATGGAGGTGGACTGCGGCTGGGCGCATGCTGGCCGTGTGGTGGTGGTGTGCGCCGGGGTCGAGTCCGCGCCAGCGTCCCGAAAGGGCCTACGGCCAAGGCCAGAGCCAGAATGACATTCGCATTGTTGTTCCCGAACAGTGCACAGCGTCCCGGTGACCGCCACGCTAGTTGGCCGTGTGGCTTCTGTGGCTTCTGGCTCCGTATCCTAGGGTACCCTATTGTAGATAGCGTGGTTCCTCGGCGCATCGGTGGGCGGCCCTCTGGAGATTGGAGTTGCTTTTTCCAAGAGACCCCGCTGCCCTTGTTCTCCTGCTGGGACAATGGGGGCGGCAGTGGCACGAACTTGTCTAGAGTATGAGTGCCCCTCGTTCCTTCAGTGACGTAGGAAGGCGATGTGGTGCGCACTCGTATCAAGGGTCACGGCTGTGCTACGTGCGCGTAGTGTCATGTTCATCTGGTGGCGTCGAAACCCTGTCAACCTACTGCACAAAGGCTGGCAGCGAGTCTGCGAGCACGTGGGCCGGCCTACCATCAAAGGAGAACTGCGAGCTTGACGTATGGTAGCGGGAAAAAGACATCAACGGCCCGAGACAATCGGGGACAAGGGAGTACGAGCAGCAAGCCTCGGACAGCGGCTCGAATATTTCGATGCCTCTAAATTTACACAGGTTTGAAGTTCTCGCAAGACGCGGGTGACCTCGAAAACAACCATTCACGATATCTCCAGCTAGTCCAGTCCGCGGGCCAGGCGCGAGCCGCAGTGAATCTGGACACAAGAGATTCTTGTCTGCAGGAAGCTCAGAAGCATTGAGATATGCAACCCGCCACGGGCAATACACAGAGCATGCTTCAATATCAAAAAAATAAAATAAAAGAAGTCTTTGCCAACGGATAGAAGTCTTGCAAAATATGCTTCGCTGTTCTCATGCTGCACACACCGAAGCCATGACCAACCTCGTACACCATCAACAACGTCCCCCGTGCGAAATTCTAGACATTACATGGGAGCCTATGCCTCTCTACTGCTTCTCCTCCTACTGTTGCGTAGGCTCGACGGCCGCCAGGGGACACTCCATCTCCTTCTCTGCCACGGGCGACGTCGCGGCCGTCGCGTACGCCGGCTCCTCTAGGATCTGCGCCTCCCCGTCCCTGGCCCCCTCGCCGTCGGCGCCTTCGGCGACCCAGACCTGAGCGAGCTCCTGCTCGATCTCGTCGCGCCGCCGCTTCCACTCGTCGACCTGCGCCATGCGCTCCTTGAGGTCCGCCAGCTCCTTCTCGACCTGCATCTTCTCGCGCTCCGTGCCGATGCGCTCGAATTCCCACTCGTCCCCGTTCTCGCCCATGCCCAGCACCAGGTTGAACGTGTGGTACCGCTTGAGCGAGGCCCGGGTCGAGATGGTAATCAGGGCTGTTGTTTCGGGTGGTCAGCATTTGCTAGTAAATCGCGATAGACAGGCAGGCAGGCAGGGAGGTGTGAAGATGGATGGATGTAGTGGGACTTACTGATACCCCTCTCCTTGCACGTCTCATACAGCAAGCCCTCCACATCGCTCGACACGGCGCTCGTGCCCTCGTCGATGACGGCATACTGCGGCTCGTGGTACAGCAGCCGCGCGAACCCGACGCGCTGCTTCTCGCCGCCGCTCAGCACGTCCTTCCACTCCTTCCGCGTGTCCCACCCGCCCTCGCGGTCGGGCAGGTATCCCAGCTTCGCCGCGTCGAGCGCCTCTTGGAGGTCGTGTTCGTTCTTGCGCTTCAGGCGCATGTCCATCTCGCCATCCGGGTAGATGACCTGGTCGCGCAGCGTGCCGACGCTCAGGTAAGGCCGCTGGGGCAGGAACATGATGCCGTCCTGGCCGATGGACTTCGGCCGGGACGTGAGGCCTCGGTACACGGGCCACAGGCCCGCGAGGATGCGCGCGATGGCGGTCTTGCCGACACCATTAGGTCCGGAGATGAGGAGATGCTCGCCGCGGCGGACAATGAGCGACAAAGACTCGAGCAGCTCGTCGCCGCCCTGAGGCCACAGCGCGGGTGCCACGACGGGGACGTGCTCGAGGCGGACGCCGTCGAAGCCCTTCTGCATGGTGCCTTGGACGTCGGACATGGAGTAGAGCTCGTTTCCCGTGGGCCGAGGTACGTAGGCCTCTGCGTGGACGCGGTGCAGCGTTGAGATGAGCGTGTAGACGCGGCTCGTGTAGCCAGCCAGCTCGGAGAGGTCTTTGATCGAGTACATCATGCGACCGCCCGCGTCGGCGAGCGAGAGCATGAGGCGCTTGTTGGTGATGAAGTCTTTCATGCGATTGTGCTCGCGGCCACCGCTGGGGCCAACGTGCTCGGACAGCTCGGAGGCGCCACCAAGACCACCCCAGGCTGGGAGGAACACAGGCAAGGACGACAGCAGGTAGCCGTAGGCGCTCCAGCTGTATTTGAGGATGAAGTCCTCTAGGATGTTGTACCGGATCTTGAGCATGTAAATGCCCTCCATCCAGGTCTTGAGCGACTTGAACTCGCGGTTGAGGAATGTCTTCTCCATGTCGGCGCCGCCATAGAAGGCGACCTCTTCCGCGTTGGCGATCAGGCGCGCGTGCAGGCTACGGAAGTCGCCTTCTTTGCGGCCCTCGACAGCCTTGAGCTTGCCAAACGGCGGAGACATTTTGCGCAGGATGCTGGCTGTCAGGAAGTAGTTGCTCAGCAGGCCCGTGAGCGCGAGCGGGCCAAGGGAGCGATAGAGCTGGTAGTTGAAGACGCACAGGTCGACGAACGGCTTGCCGAGCGACGAGTAGAGATTTGCTGCAGACGCACAGAACAGCGTCAGGTCCTGTGTGATGAACTGGTCGGCGCCCTGGCCGATGCCACCATCAAGATTGGGCAGCTTATAGTAGTTGAGGTTCTCATTGAGATACAGGTCGTGGATGTATCGTGTCAATCGGGTCCGGAACGCGATCGAGACCTTGGACTCCAGGAACTTGATCATCGAGTTTGTGTATGACGCAAAGCCGCCGAGGCCGCACCACTGCGCAGACAAGCATATTAGTGATTCGGTATTCTAGAGAGACAATGATGTTGTGTGCGCGTACCTTGAGAATGCCCCATAGGAAGAGCTTGCCATTACCGGCCACGAGATCACGCACGATCTCTCCATCGAGGCGTGCGACGACGAGCGAGAGATATGTGCGCAGCATGAGGAATGCGCCGTGACTAACGAGCAGACCAGCCTCCTTGCTTGTCCATCGGGGTATCATGATGCTCATGAGGCTCAGGAACTGGTGCAGGAACGCGAGGTTCAAGCCGGGCTTCGTCTGCGCCGCGGGCAGCGTGGTGCCGTCGCCGCCACCCTGCAGGCCGGAGACCTTGGGTGGGTTGAGGAACAGCCGGCGATGGGCCTCAAAGGTGAGCGGCTTGGTCCGGCGGACGACGACCTTTGACGTGCCACCGCGCGAGGGGACGTATATTGTGCGAGAGCCGTCCTTGTTGAACAGCCACGAGTTTGTGCGGACGAGCTTGCTGCCCTGCTCCTGCTCAAGCTTCTTGCGCCTCCAGCGGCGGCGGGCCCCTTCGCCTGCGAAGATGATGGCTGTGGCGAGCGCGATGGTTGCGAGGATCTTTGCGCGGCGGGACACGCGGCGCAGGCGATCCTGGACGATGCCCGTGTATTTCGAGACGAAAGCGTTGAGGATGTCTTCGGCTCCCACGGCAGGCTGCCGCAGCGTCGACTGAGCGGGCGCCATGGCAGGCGGACGTCGCGAGTATCAGCGAGACTAGGAGTCGGCGCGAATGCGATCGGTGGTGATGGTGGTGGTGTGTGGTGATGGTGGTGTTTGTGGTCACCTGTCGCTTGGTCCACTGAGACTATGTTGTAGCCATGGGGAGTTCTTCGCTCTGTTGATTGTTGCAGTGACTGCACGCAGGATGGCGGTGCTCTGGAGTCTGCGGGAGAGGTGTGCTGTTGCTGTGATGTCTGAAGGCTTGGCCGCGACGATTGCGACACGTGAAAGCTGCTCAGTGCCAAGTGCGGAGAGCGGGTGCATTAGGTGGTGGTGGTCGGTCTCTGGGAAGCTCCACGAGCCTCCGTCATTGCAGCGGCATGTGACGGCGCTCCAGTTGGTCCGAGGTCCAGCAGCTGGCTTGTCAAGCAAGCAACTGGGGCCCGGTGCGCTCGGGAGCTTCCCCAGATCCGTCTTTCTGGGGTGCGTGCAGCCACCGAGACCGACCTGCTCTGTGGCCAGCACAGCCACATCACGAAGTGTGGCTTGGGGGAGTAGACCTCGGTGCCAGTGCTCCAGGGAATCCTCACAGCAACTGGTGTTTGCCCTTGATCACGATTCCAAGAGGGGCAGGCAGTCAATCGCCCGTCTGGACGAGATGGAACCCAGAAGCCATCGAGCCTTACTTTGGGCACAGAAAACAGACAGCGGCGGCATGTTTCTACACCTTCAGCGCCTGCATGCCCGCTCGACTCAAGCGTCATTCGTGTGCGGGACCTCCATTGTCCAAACCTAGAACGAGATGGCGAAGTGAGTCGGGCGACACCGAGGCTTCCCTGAAGCCATCTGCGCTTTGCCACCCCCGGATTGCCTGCAATGGAAGATGTCTGGAGTGCAGGACAGGTGGGGTCACGCCTGTCCCTGGCGTGGGAACCGTGGGAGCTTGGGCCTGACTCTTGCCAAACCAGGGCCTGGCGATTGAGTCGAGGAAGACCCCTTACTCCGTCTGTCGCCTGAAAATGGAGTTTATGAGTCTGCCAGCATCGGCAGTTGCTCGAGTGGTCTGAGTTGGTTAGATACGCTATTGACCATTGAGTTGACTACCAGACTAGGTACTCGTATGGAGTGGCGGGTGGGTGTAGCAATAGATTAGATCAGTGGTGGGTAATCGCGGGAGGATACCGTGCAATAGCCATCGGGCACGCGGAGATACAAGCCGCAGTGCCCCGTCGCGGCGCTTAGAGCCCTCCTGTCAAGGACCAGCAGGGCCGTTGCTAAACCATAGACTGCGCCAGACATCCAAAAAGAGCCCTACCTACCAACGACGTTCTGCGTATGCACAGCGAAATAGCACCGAGGAGAGGACCGTGACTGGCGGAGCAGACCCATGGCCGCCGAGCAAGCAAGCGCCGAGGATCACGGCTTCTGATTGGCGGCGGGCGAGGGTGGCTCTCTGGGTCTGGGGGGCCCTGTCAGCCGCCCGCCGTGCCCTCATTTCCCACGAGGGCCCTGGCCCAGCTTCACTCAGCCGCGGGTCCTCGAGGCTCCTGGGCAGTGGTGCTCGGAGCAAGCTGGATAGGGGGGAGAATCATCTGTCATGTCGGGACGGCATTGTGTGAAGCCGGCTGGGGAAGCCCAGGTGCAATGGGCAGCAATACTGACAGATGACGAGGTCCCAAGGTCCGCCTGCAGAGGATGTGACTGGTCGAGGATCCAGGAAATAGTCGTTGGATAGGCGATGGTCGGCGACGATGGGTGGTGAGCTCCGGGCGAGGAGACCGGTGGTTCCACTCGAGGTAAGATTAACTTGACGCCCTGCCGGCACGGAAGGTGTACCGTGTACGGGCCCTGCCTGTCGGCGGGCGTCCCTGCCCAGGCAGGACTGGCGTTGGGTTGTCGCCCTCGAGGCTCGAGCATCACCGTTGCACTCCCGCGTGCCTACCTTAGGTACAGTATGAGTTGACACAGCTGCCAGGGTACGGAGGTGTCGTCGCAAAGTGCCAATCATCACCATCATCCGCCGCTCGTCCTTGGGGGAAGGGTGCTCTCCCACTCCTTGCTAGCTCGTTCTGGCCAGGCCAGACCAACCTGATCCCGGCCAATCTCCACCTTTGAGGTCGGGCGCTGCTCTTCAGAGACACCCAGCCTGCTCAGTGCTGCTCAGTGCCTCCACACCACAACCAAACCACTGCACTGCTCATCCACGAGACCGCTCCTCCCTTCACGACGCGCGCATCCGCTCCTTGCACCTTCGTATCACCGTCATCGCGCACCACCCTACGACCGACGTTGCGCTTCTTCCAGCGCGCCGAGCCACTCTCTCGCCCGTGTCCTGCCCATCGCTCATCCAGTGCGTCGTCGATCGTCGCTTCAGGGGCTTGGGTTGGCACGAAGCTCCCAGAGCTGCCCAGCACGACAGAGGTCAGTCACCATCCGAATCTACGTCCTTTTCCCAGCATCACACCAGCAAGTCGCATCGCATTGCACGATACCTATCCTCGTTCACAAGGTGCGCTCTGTTGGATAAGCCTAACCACCGCCTTGTGCCCGCTCTTTCGCGCCTTCCCCACTCAGTTTGGCCATTGTTCATGCTCAACGTGCTTCCCCTTGGCCGTAGACAGCTCAGCAAGCCGTGTCGTCATCACATCCAACAAGCACATCGCGTTTAGAGGCGCATTGAAATCACGGGCACGAGACTCAGCTCTGAATATGACTGACTGAATTCCGGATTGTAGCTCACGCGATTCTGCATTGAGCCAAGACGCCGATCCTCCACCACGACGCGCCCACATAATGTCGAGAGGCGCCGATAGATCGGCTCCGGCCGACCAGCCGCCTGCCCACGAGGGTCGGGACAGCATCAGCGGACAATCGTCCCGGAACAGTATGTCGCTTCGCGAGCAAAAATGGAGGGCATCCAATAACCGAGATGGCGCAGTCACAGGACCGACGGCTACGCCGAGCACGACATCGCCAAACTCGCCTGCGGCGGCCCCCCAGAAGAAGAAAAAGGGCGGCCTATTGTCAATTTTTGGATGCTGCGGAGTCCCCGACAGCGCGAACACTCTCGACGCGAACGAGGAGCCCCTCCCTTCACATAAACTCGACAAGATTCCTCAACGGCCCACAACTTCCCGGAGCAGGCGCACGGTAACTCCGTCCGAGCAGCCCACCTCTAGCAAGAGCCAGCTCTTCGAGAAGGAGAAGGAGAAGGAAATCCAGCCCGTACAGGACCAGTCAGCATCAACCAAGCACGCCTCAGCATCCACTTCCCAGGAACAGTCCGTAGCCGACAGCGAGTCGAAACAGCCCACACTGGTGGGCACAACTGGGCCGAGCATCACGATCAACGCGCCTCCATCTGAATCGCAACGGGAGGATGTCGCGACGCATGCTGTGACCAAGGATGATGATAGCGATGTCAACATGACAGATGCTCAGCCCACCGTCGCAGAGCAGACGCAGCCCAGGTCTGATGAGCAAACCGCGAAGTCGATACCTCCGCCGCCTGCTCCCATTCCGACAGCAGACGCCTCTTCGGCGAAACACGACGAACAGGAGACCGCGACAGCAAATGGCGAGACGCAGAAGTGGCTTTTGCCTCCGCTCGAGCCGAAGTTCAAGGGCAAAAAGTGCCTCGTTCTCGACCTGGATGAGACCCTCGTTCACGCATCATTCAAAGTGAGCTTTCATTCATTGAACGCCTTGAATAATCGGTTACTAACTCGTCGACAGATCCTTCACCAAGCAGACTTCACCCTGCCCATCGAGATAGAGGGCAATTACCACAACGTCTACGTAATTAAGCGTCCTGGTGTCGACCAATTCATGAAGAGGGTTGGAGAATTATACGAGGTCGTTGTCTTCACAGCATCAGTCTCCAAGGTTTGTGCTCCCAAACTGCTCTATATGACGACCGTGTCCCTAGGCTGACCAACAACCCAGTACGGTGATCCTCTACTCGATCTGCTCGATATCCACAAGGTCGTCTCGCATCGTCTTTTCCGCGAAAGTTGTTACAACCACCAGGGCAACTACGTCAAGGATCTCTCACAAGTCGGGCGCGATCTGAAGGATACTATCATCATTGACAACTCGCCCACATCATACATCTTCCACCCTCAGCACGCGATCCCCATCAGCAGTTGGTTCTCAGATGCACACGATAACGAGCTCCTCGACCTGATACCGGTACTCGAGGATCTGGCCAGCTCTAACGTCCAGGACGTCAGTCTCGTTCTCGATGTCACACTATGAGCGGACTTGACCTCTGCTGTGAGCGAATCGCGTGTGCACGATGATACGAAAGAGCTGAATAATTCAGCCGAACGTGATCCGCCGACCCGCTTTACATGTATCGTCAAATTACCTGATGATGCGAGGCAGCCTCCTGCAACGGCCAACCACCACCACGAGCTATCTTATTGCGACCCACGCTACGTTGACAGGCGAGAGCGGCATATGACAAACAGTTGCGGAGTGGATTGGTTGCATGGGTCCAGCATCGCGTCCTTCTTCAGAGCATTGGCAGTTTCACGTTCGAAGTATAGATATTCAGCGACAACGCTGTATTGAATGCCATATGGCAATCCTTCGCACGGCAGCATTAAATCAAACGACGGTCGATAGAGCGGTGCACATCGCCAATTTCCAGCGATCTGCGCGCACAAGAAGCGCTCGGGGGGCTTCCGATACACGCACCAGCCAAAAAGCGAAGAGCGTTGCATTGTCTCTCATTTTCTTATGTCTGAAAACAAAACCCTCCACTTTTTCACTTCCCTTCCATATATAACCTCACCGCCTGTTCTGTCTCATTCTTATCTGTTCTTTTTATTCTTCCAAGTATTGCCCCGTTCTGTTCTTGTAATGTTGTTCCCTTCCTCGCGGCGAAAGCATAAATGGACTCTTCTTTTCTTTTCACCATCAAAGGAGCGACACACACAAGGAAGAGGCGGAACGGACACGGCACAGGCCGTGGACCCGTATGCGGGCAGTGTGCTGCCGGGAGGTGTCGCAGCGGGTTTAGAGACACGTCGCGAACCAAAGGCATGGAGAAGGAGCTATCTATCTACTTGTTATATTGGGCTGCAAACTGCCATAGGGTATACAGGCCTGGTAATCGTAACAAGTACAGGTTAACATCTGGATATCTCGTCGTCCACTAAGGGCACTCGTGTACTTGGGATTCAAAAGTGATCGCATTTGTTCGTGACCTTGTCCAATCTCGTTGCCCAAAGCTGCCTTCCAATAATCTTAGTACGGTACCGGATCCTTCCACGTAGGCAGACTCCTCAAATCGTCCTCCTTGAAGCGCACATCGCCCCGGTCCGTCACCCACGCGCCGTCATCGACAGTAGCGATATCTACGGACTCGTTCTCCCGGATCTCCTCCTTGCTCAGGCCCAGCCTGTCCCGGGGCAGCCACACCTTCGGCGGCTTCGAGGTCAGGCTCGGGTTGAGGTACGCCGTGCGCAGGTTCTCCTGGGTATAGGTCGGCGGGTCGGCGTCCACCACGTCGAGGTCCAGGCTGCCGAGGAAGGCCGTCATGGCCTTATGCGAGGCGTAGATGTGTGGCTCGAGGAACCGCGCGACGGGGCTCCGGACTCTGCTTGGGATGCGGAGCTCCCGGCCGAGTCTCTGGACGCGCGACTGCTCGTCGAGATCGCCTTCCTCGGCTGCGAGGAGGGACTCCTGCTCCTCGGCGGCATCATAGCGCAGCAGGTCCTCCGGGAGATGGTCCTCCAACGGGTTGAGATATCTGTTGATGAGAATGTTGTACGCAATCGTCCCGAGGAAGAGGGCGACCAGCATGATCAGTGGCCCTTTCGCCTTGCGGAGACCGAGGAGGCCGATCAGGCACAGCTCCCCGATGTAGACGCCCGCCAGAATCTGCTGGAGCGCCCGGGTGTAGCACTTGCCCTTCGTCTCGAGCTTCGCCTGGATGACGAAGGTGAGGTTGTGCAGATAGCTCATGTAGAACAGCCCGAGCCCAAGCGCGGCGAAGCCGATGACGAGCGGAGATATGCACGAGTAGGCCAGTGCGATGATGGCAAAGTTTGTGAATTTTGGGTAGACCTTGCCCCAGCTGATCCCCTTGAGGCTGACGTACTGATCGTATTTGGCGCGCGGTGTCTTGTTGATGAACTTTTGGTAGAAGATGTACTGAAACAGGTCCGAGTAGTTGAGAATATTCTTGGCGGCGAATGCCAGGCCCTGCAGGACAAAGTACGTGACATAAAAGTTCGACGAGCTCGGCAGGTTATCTGCAAGCAGTTTGGGGACATCGGCGGGATTCCGAAGGAGCTCGGGCACGAAGGTCATGGCGGAGGACGAAAGAGCCGTCACCAGGAAGACCTGAGTGATCTGGAAGATGTAGTACCAGGTCTGGACCTGGAGCTCTGCCGATACTGTCGTGGGCTCGCCGAATTTCTTGGCGATGTCTGCCAGAAGTCAGTCTTGCGTCTAGTACTGAAAAGAGAGTTACTCACATCTCATGAAGATGGGCACATATGATGACAGCGCACTGGTCACCAAAGGAGGGACCAAGCCGCTGAGGAGGCCCACCACAGATTGTGGTAACCTGTCAAGCCAGGCCAGCCACTCGACATTGTCTTTGAGATAGCTGATGTTGGAGATTGAGCCGATGAAAGACGAGGGTATCGACCACACGATGATGAGAGCAATGGTCAATGCATTTGCAAGAGACATGGCCGACAGCCGGGCAGCATGCGTCAATGTGAGATTGGCCCAGAGAATCTCCTTTGGCGTGACCCCGATCAGCTTTGACTGAACAGTTGGCACAGGCAGCGGGGTCTTGGACTTCTCCTTGTATGCCCGCTGCGCAGAGGCCTGATTTGCATACGCCACGAAGATGGCAGACCGTCCACGCTTCGCATCTGCTGAGTACGATGCCCGTGCTGTCTCGACGCTCTGGATTAGATCTGCGGCTCGGCTCCTGAAGGCGGTGATCGAGTCGGCCTGGTCCCCAAGGAGGTGGTGAGTCCGATGACGAGGGCGAAGAGAGTTGATGGCATCTTGATCAGGACGCCCCTTCCTGCTCTTCTTAGCAGCGCTGCTGAGCCATTCCACCTGCGCTTCTTCGAGCTTTTGCAGTGCAGAGTTGCGCTTCGACACGGCACTGTCCAGCTTCGAGGTCGGCACCACGACCCATTGCTGCTCAGCTTCTCGCCCAAAAGACGACTGTACGTTATCGTTCTGAGGGGCGTCTGACGGTGGGTCGAGGTAGAGGACTGTGCGTGAGGAGAGACGGCCGGCATTGGCGCGGGACGTGTACCACGCCTGGCGGATCCCAATCAGCCAGATGCGCTCTCGCGCAACGAGAAACATGACAAAGCCATAGAAAACCCAGGCCACGACAGCGTGAGCGTAGAAGCGCTTGCGGTCGTGGACGTTGCCGAAGCCGACCTTGTCGAGTTCAGCTGCGTCGCCTCCACCAGCAGCATTGATGGGCATGAGAATAGGCCAAGTAATGACGGTCCCCACAACACATATCGTGATGATTGTGCGCAGAAACCTCATGTACAGGTACGCATCGAGAGATGAGTGTTCGAGTAGAAACTTGTCCCCTGTGTTCCATAGTGTCTTGATCCAGGACAGGCGTGCAGTACTCGATGCGGGCGTCCGGTCTCTTGAGGTTGATGATGTCAGCTGCTTGTATGCCATGATAACTTCGGGCCAGCAGGCTACTTACTTCTTGGGGATGGAGTCAATGTATGTCCTTGGGGCATAAAGTCTCCGAAACCAGGGGCGGATCAAGACGAAGATGGACAGAAAGAGCAGGGCTGAACCGAACGCTGGCACAAAAGCAGCACCGAGCGCGGCAAAGGACGAAGGGCGTTTCGGCTGCTCGGCTGGGTCAGCATATGGAACTCGGCACCCATCGTGAGTTGACGACGTTGGCCTCCAAGCCAGGAGAGGGTCAGCACCTACGTCATCGCCGCCATCTGACTTGAAGTCGCCAAGCTGTGGCAGTAGCACGCTGTGCCATTGCGCGAGGAGGGAGCTCGGTGCCATCGCGGCGTTCTCCAGCTTGGGAGAATGAGGAGCCTTAGTCACAGATGCTCCAAGCGCTGCACGGAGACAGAGTGAAGCCCGAGTGTTGGTCGTGCTGGGTGTTGTGTAAGTGAAGGTGGTGGGTGGCTGGGACTGGCAGGTTGCTGGTGCAAGGCGGGTGGTGACGCTAAACGCCCGCTACCCAAGGTACGCTAAAGGTACGCTAAAGGTACGGGGCGTGCCTGCCAACCAACAAGCCTCTGCCGGAAGTCCAGGTGAGGACGGCAACAGAGGTATGACGGCGCTCAAATGCGTGCCGAAACTGCCATCAATCCTCGTACAAAAGTGTGATTAAAGGCTGTGATTTAAGTGATCCTAGTACAGGGTCGATCGCGTGCCTCCAATTCTGGCTGGGGTCCTGTCTCCGGGACTGACCCTCCTCACAGTCAAAGTCTGCCCTGATCGCCGCGGCAGCACTTGTAAAGTGTTTGACAGCGAGCTGCTTCGCTACCTCGAGACCAGTGGGCGCTTGCATGACGACAGAGTCGCGATCCTTCATGTCACCATCTACTTCGACGAGGTACACCTTGGGCAGCTCGGCCTCCATTCCCGTGCATGTGGCGTCCAGTTTCTCGAATGGTCTAGGAGGAAACTGTACGAGTAGGCCTACACCTTCGGCTTGTTGGTCCTCGCCAATGCTTTTCCGAAAGCAGGTGGTCGAAGTTGACCGCTTGGTGATTGATATCTGTGACTTGTGTGATGATGCTGTCGAGGACTCCCGTTGGCTCCCGAAGCTGGCCTTGCACTGCTAACAGGTGTGAGAACTGTGGTCTCGCAAGGCATAGATGCAAGTGGGCTTCGATAAGCATTCTTACCTTCAGAATCCAGTTTCGGACGCGCGAGAGTTTTCTTTGTTCGGTGGTCGTTCTAACCCATCTTCGTGATGATGCTGTTGCTCGACGAGTTATGGGCCGGGCGTCTTGGCTGCTGTGTAGGCCAAGATGGGAGCGGTTTCTGGCGGAGAAACTTGCTCATGTACATTTCAATGAAGACGCCACTGATCCCCAGCATCGCCGCGTGCCTGGCAGCATCATTCATCCGTATGATGTACTCTCCTCGGATGTCGCCGTCTTCGACGTAGTGGGAGCTGACGTAGGCCAATGCCTCCTTCCTTTCTTGGTACCTGTCTTCCGTGGCGATTGGGTAGTCTGATGATGGACTCTCGTTGGCATCGCCCGCGTTTCGCTCGATTACCTTGAGATGCTCGGCCACTTCCGAGGTCAGCAGGTTGTGGAACCTCGGATGTGGCTCGACGTAGATCTCTAGCTGGAGCTTCTCGTAGAACTGCTGACTGACACCTTCAGAGCGGTCCAAACTTATCATGTCGCCCACTGAGATCTCGTACAGCAGACCCTCGACGGATTCCTTGGGAGACTTGACCACGTTGGCTACGCCGCGCTGGTTGATCTGCCACCTGTAGCCGGGAAGCATGGCTTTCCCGACAAACTTGCTGTCAGGGCAACGGCGCGCCATCTGGACAAGATGCAAGTTGCTCCCGTAGGCGAAGTAAAACTGCGGAGGCGAGTCGTAGTACGGCTGGGGACTGTCAACACATGTCCCCCTATGGAATAAACGCGACATGCTTGCGAAATGGTACTGAAGAATTTCCGGTAACTTTGAAGGAAAGAATGGTTATGGGCTGAATGCCGAAACAACTACGTCAAAAGTTGTGATGGCCTTGAGTGGGGTGCAGTGTTCTGGTGTTGTTGGGGAAAGTCCGACCGGCCACCGGAGTGGGAGCAAGGCTGTGCCCAGCATTGGCGCCTGGCGTGTATGCAAGACTGCTCCAGCGAGAGCTGAGGCGGCCTTGGAGTTGTACAGTAGCCCATGAAGTATCTGCATGTACCGTCCTGTTCCGAGCAACATCCAAGTCCGCCGCGCACCATTATGGCCGCCTCAGAAAGGACGGCAACAAGTCCCGTTGGTCAGCCTACTGCAATGTCGTTGAGCACTGGGCGCCACCGCTGGCCTGGGCTGACAACGGCCTGTTCCGTGATCCAGTGGCTCAACCTGAGGTATGCGAACTCTGCATCGCATTGCGCTTGGACAGGTTCGCGGTTATTGTGCAGAGGAATGACACGGGCGGCCAAGGTTCTCGCTTGCCGCTCCTGAGTAGCACGTATAAAGGGCACTGACAAGAAATCATAGTCCCGATGGAGGCCGTCTTCCCAATTATGAATTGCACAGATAAATGAGTACACGGAATCGACACCTTCTGGGCCGCCACGAGGGCGATGTCCACATGCTTGAACGCAATGCAAAGTGCGGCAGCCACGACCGCATCCTAGATTTTCTGGCTCTCTTATACATGAACATCGTCGTGATCGGTGGTGGTGATCAAATCCTCCCACTCCTGCAGGTACTGCTCCGTCTCAGCCATCTTCTCCCTGATCGCGTCGACACAGTCCTTGCCCAGAACCAGTCTGATGGTCCTCTTCCTTCCCTCCGCCGCACCTGTGCCCGTGAGGACATCGACAATCACCTTGCAGCCCTTGACCACATCCCCAGGCTGGTTGTTGTCGACCTTGCTGAGCGCCTGCTTGGTGAACTCTACAGGTGTGCCCTTGTACGCCTCAATGAGCTGCTTCTCAGCAAAGAGCCGGTTGCCACCACCGGCGTTGAGGAAGCCTGTGCGGAAGTATCCCGGCTCGACGACTATCGCGTGGATCCCAAAGGGCGCCAGCTCGTGGTGGAGGGACTCGGTGAAGCCTGTCACTGCCCATTTTGCCGCAGCATAGTGGCTGAAGGCTGGACCTCCCTTCCAGCTGCCTAGGCTGCCGAAGTTGGCGATGCCTCCGTGGTGTGGGACACTCTGGCCGCTGGATGACGGCCTTGTTGTGCGGAGATGCTCTGCCTCGATGCGGCTCAAGTTCATGACGGCCAGAACATTGGTCGTGATGCTTCTGAGGCCTTCCTCGGCACTGATCTCCTCAGCTGCACCCTCAAGGATGTAGCCTACCGCATTGATGAAGTAGGTAATGTTGCGACCGAAGTGCTGTGTGGTTTTGGTAATGGCATCCCTGAGGAACTCGTCGGGACTTGTGGCGTCGAGGTCAAGCAAGAGAGCGCCCTTGGACTCAAGAGCCTGCAGCTTGTCCGACGAAGTTGCTTTCCGGGAGGTCGCGCCGACTTGGTCTCCGCGGGCAATCGCCTGGTTGGCGATCTCGAGCCCGAAGCCGCTCGTGGCACCCACGATGAACCACAAGTTGTTGCTCGTGGAAGACATGGTCGTTCAAAGGTGGAGGCAAGAATTGGTCTTCCGTGTTGCCTTATGATGGCTTATCAAATATATGTTTCAAAGGTCTCGAGTTGCTTTTGAGAGGCGGAACAATGTGTTGGATAGAGAGCTCTGGAGCAGGTGTGAAAGTGAAACTTGGAAGTGTGAGTTGATATTCATGAGCGCCCGTCTACTTCTACGAGAGATCTTGTATGACTTATATATCGCGAGGAAAGTGCGACGCAGTCATCTGAGACCCCGGCTTTAAGACCATGCCATGAGGCGGTCGTCACGCGCCTGCTGTGCTTGCCCAGTAGGATCTGAAAGGACCCAGTAAACGCCGAAGAGTACTTCTTTTCCCCGTGAACACATGCTCTCAAAGCAAAATAACATGCAATAACTACTCAAAGTACGATAGGTATGCTTTCGCGCGTGCCTGTGAGCTGCTGGCAAGGGCCGATGGGCGAGATGCTCCGATCGGCGGTAGTGGTGCAATCGCCGACGCCAAGCCTCGCACCAGCTCTGTGTAGGTCGGCGTCAAGGTTGGTGCCGTTCAGCCCTGCCGGCTTCTGGGTTAGCGTATGGCCGAAAGTGTGACGTGTAGGTAGAAACATGGCATGGCTTTTCTGGCAGCCCTTTGGGATGACTTGATCGATCGGTAGCTTGGCTCATTGCGCCGTAGGTCTGGACTTAAGGAGAGTCTTGGTACTCCTCCCCGAAGCCAGGCTGTGACGGGCCACGCCGTTTGACCACGCTGGCTCCACCCAGCCAGGGAACGAGGCCCTGTCGATCTCCGCCACCACCGGCGTGCCCTTCTCCAGACCGCAGGTGTTCCTAATGCCCGCCCCAGTCTGATCCCGTCAGGTTGGCTTGTTTGGCCGACCAGTAAACGCCATCTGCAAGCCATCATGCTGCTCCGAAACCCGGGATCGGGCGTCTGGGTCGTCGTGCTGGGGCTCCTGACGCAGGCCCTGGCCTACCAGGAGCTGACCGACGCCTCGTTGCACCACATCCCCGGCGGCGGGCCCGACTTCGACATCAAAACCGGCTCACTGCTCGCTCCGATCTTGATCCCCCGCGTGCCGGGAACACCTGGCTCGACCGCGGTGCAACACCACTTTGCCGACTTCTTCCGCAGGAACCTGCCCGAGTGGACCATCGAGTGGCACAACTCGACCTCCAAGACGCCAGCCACCGGCGACCAGGAGGTCCCCTTCCGCAGCCTCATCATCCGCAGGGACCCCCCGTGGGCAAAGAAGGGCGATGTCGGCTACCTGACCCTCGCGGCACACTATGACAGCTTGTACGAGCCCGCCGGGTTCATCGGTGCCATCGACAGCGCCGCACCGTGCGCCATGCTGATGCACGTGGCCAAGTCCATCGAGCAGGGTCTCGCTCGCAAGTGGGCAGCCATGCAGGAATCTGGTGATGCAGGACTGGGTCTCGAGGAGGAAAAGGGCGTCCAGATCCTTCTCCTCGATGGCGAGGAGGCCTGGGTGACGTGGACGGCGACAGACTCCATCTATGGAGCCAGAGCCCTGGCCGCGCACTGGGACACGGACGTCTACCCAGAGTCCGCGGAGCACAGGTCGCCCATCGAAGCCATCAAGCTGTTCCTCCTCGTTGACCTACTCGGGGGGCCCGACCCGACGGTGCCGTCGTACTTCAGACCCACGCACTGGCTGTACCAGCACATGTCCAAGATAGAGAGGCGGATGCGCCAGCTTGGACTTCTCGCCAGCAAACCCGAGACTCCTTTCCTACCAGATTCTGGAGAAACTCCCGAAAACCCGTACATGGGTTACATTGCGGACGACCACGTGCCGTTCATGGTCCGCGGCGTGCCTATCCTACACATGATTCCGAATCCGTTTCCTAAGCTGTGGCACACGATGGATGACGATGGAGAGCATCTCGATCCCGCAACGGTGAACGACTGGTCCAAGATATTGACGGCTTTCGCTGCCGAGTGGATGGAGCTCGACGCGCATCTTGCGGCGACTCAGCCGTTATCAAAAGAGGATGAAGACAGCCTGATAGATCACACAGAATTGTAGAAGCATGATACAATCAAACAGATCTGCTTGGGAGGGCGGTATATTGTTGCTGGTGAGTAAAACAATGCCATGTAAAATGCCAGCCTACAGTTCTATCTTACACTGTGCCGCAACCCTTTTATTTGAACCATTTTCAAGTGTCCTAACGTGAACTTTGAGCATTTCAAATAACTGCTTGTGACTCTGAACTTCCAAGGTTGTGTTGAACACGTCCAAGGGCGAATGGGCCTGTGGGCGATACAGTCTCCATACTGTGGTGTGACCCACTTGCCGGAGGACAACCGCGTCAGCGAGTGAGGCAGGAGCTCCCCAGAGCGGAACAAGTGTTCAATTGGACCCCGGCTTCCAAAGGTAGCTTCAACGTTCACAGCTTCGACGACACACGCACGCCCGACTCGACGACCAGCTGCCACCATATCCTGTCGCCAACGACTGCTGCCCTCTCGAATCTGTCCGCAGCAAGTTCCAGAGCGCAATTACAAGATTCACGATGCGCTTCCTCCACTCCCTCGTCTTCCTCGCCGCGGGCGCAGCTTCTGCAGCCTCGTCGTGGGGTTTCGACGATGCCACCTTGACGGTCGGCAGCAGAAAGCCCTCGTCGGATGCCGGACCCAGCTTCAAGGAGAAGTACGATGCAACGTCCCGGTCGAGTCTGCATGCGCTGGACCTGCCAGTGCCTTTACCTGCAATTGTTTGCACCGCACGAGAGATCACCAGCTGATATTGAAGTTACCGCGAAACACAGGTTTAGCCAGAAGTCGCCGCTCTCCCAGAACGTCCCATTCAGCACATCTGAGACCCTCAAGCTCTCTCTCACGACCCAGGAGAAGGGCAAGGGCAATCGCCCGCACCAGGCATTTCTCATCCTCCGCGAAGCCACCACCGGTGTCGAAGCTCCATTCCCCTTGACCGTCAAGGACAATGGTCGTGCGACCGTCGAAATTGTACGCAGAACTACCCGACCCTCTGAATATGTGCTGGCAAGCTGTAGCGAGACCATGCAGGGGCATCATGCCTCAAAGAAGCGAGCAGCGCGTCGTCAATCATTATATCTTATAAAGACAAGCACACTAACCTCGAGACTTCACCACGACACAGAAACACGCCGAGCTGCCTGTCCAGCACCTGACATCAAGTGAGCCGCTGACGGCATCTCTCGTCCTCGCGTCCTTTGGCTCCTCCGACGGCTACAACTCTGCCGTCTTCGATATCACCGTCAAGCACGACCCTACCGCAGCCCCCGCCAAGTACGAGAAGCCCATGCGCTACGGCAAGCTCGAGGAGATCCACCACATCTTCCGCGCTGACCCCAAGAGCCCGCCCAAGATCATTTCCCTGGTCTTCGTTCTTGCTGTACTGGCCACGATTCCCGCTGTTCTCATCGGGGTAAGTAATGATGCGAAGCACTTGACTGTTTCCACGTAAACCGCAAGCTGAATGAACCCTCTTCTCTTAGTGGGTCGCCCTCGGTGCCAACGCCGACCACCTGTCCAAGGCTCTCAGCGCTGCACCCGTGTCGCACGCCGTCTTCTTCGGATCCATTGTCGCCATGGAGGGCGTCTTCTTCCTGTACTACGTGTCGTGGACGCTGTTCCAGGTCCTGCCCGTCATCGCCATCGTCGGCACGGCCACGTTCCTTAGCGGCACACGGGCTCTCGGCGAGGTCCAGAGCCGTCGTCTCGCAGGCGAGCGATGAGCGGACCTTGTTTACTTTAGCGACGACAAAGTGGCGACGACAGAACAGGCTCGCGACATCAGGAAACGAAAGCTTGGAAGTGGGCCGAGTGAGCGGCTAGGCGATGAATAGAGAGTGGGAACCAGTACTTGTCACCAAGCTCATCGTTGGCCGATGCCTTCACGCCTCACTGGGCTTGCGACACTTTCTTCGGAGGCTTGATCGTTTGATGGTCCGAGGCCGTAGGTGCCATCCGAACACACACCAAGCTTGGCCTGTCGAATGGCGACTACAAAAAGGGCACAGGTGATTAACCTAACCAAAAGTCACAGGAGCCAAACGTGGCTCTGAGGTGTCAATGTCGACTCCCGTGCAAGACAATATCAAAAAGCAGTACATAGTGATGACAGCAAGAGGAAACAGACATATGCATGAAACTACAATGTATTATAATTATGATTGTTGAAAAGCGATCGACCCTTGCGCAACCCCGCAACGTCCATCGCTATAGCCATGTTGAATCCTATTCGCCGTCGTGCTCCGTGTCGTTCATTGTATTATGTATGTACATGCCCCGGCGCCCGGGTCTGGTGCTTCGACGCCCGCCCAACTTCGCAGTGACTCCATACCATATGTAGGACTGCGCTGGCACATGCGCGTTCCGGAAGCGTTGAGCTTGAATCTGGTCAAAGAATGCTCCCCCTCTCTCTATATATATACACATGTGATGCTTTCCATATGAGGTATCCAGGAACCTCCGGCCTGACGTACTTCAGGCAGCCTTTCGGAAGGCGGCAGATAAAGCGTACGTGCTTCAAGACTGTGGCTCATACCCTCTTCTCGTACTCAAAATGCGCGTGTCTCCCAGAGTCTCGTTGAGGTATTAAGGACGACAATCTCATTGCGACTTCTTGCCATTCGCCGCCTGAGCCTCCGCGAGCTTGCGCTTGTTTTCCTCCTGCTTGGCGAGCGGGATCGTGAGGGCGTTGATGCCCAGGAAGTTGCAGATGCTTGTGACGACGAGGTACGCCCAGCGGAAGTAGACGACACAGGCGAACACGAAGTATCCCCACAGGTAGTACAGCTCGACCTCCGGGGTGACAGCAGGGAGGCCGAAGCGAGGCAGGTTCCCGACGATGGCGCCGCCGACGAGCGGGAACAGCATGACGGTCCAGTAGGGGAATGGCTGGCGGGTGAGATGAGCGAGGATCATCTTGGTCGTCAGCCGGCCGAAGACCAGGCTGAGCGTCAGGCAGAAGAGGACGAGGTGGTTCTGCTGCATGAGGGTTGAGTACGGCGAGTACACCCACGCACCGATGCTGAAGGTATAGATGGCCATGGGGATCCACTCGAGGAAGACGGGCATCACGGGCAGGTTCTTGGCACGTCGTGCCTTGGCCACGTTCAAGACGCAGAACGGCACGTGCAGGGTGAAGAGCGAGCCGACAATGATGGTGACCCAGAGGTCAGTGATGCTGTAGTCACCGAGCAGCTCACGCCCGTCCTTGCCCAGGAAGTTGTAGGCATAGGGGCTCTTCTCGCCGAGGAACTGAACAATCGGTTCAGACCACATGTCGGGGCCGTAGATGCCGGAAAGCGCCATGACAGCACAAGCAATGAGAAGGCCCTCCGTTGGGCCATTGAAGTATCCCAGATACAACGTGTGGGTGTGATACGTCTCCCAGGTGCTGAAGAACATGGGTAAGCAGGGGCAGAGCGCAGTGAAGACGCCGAGCTTGGAGGTGCCGAGTCCCATGGCGGCAGTCTCGAGCAGACTGGCCAGCGTGCAGTTCAACGAGTCGATGCCGTGGTCGAAGAGCTCGCCGAGTCCGCTCGACGTGCCTGTGCGCCTGGCCTGCTTGCCATCAATGTTGTCCATGGTCTGGTACATGAAGAGCCCGAATGCGAAGCTGAAGTAGAGCCATGATGGTCCCTGTGAGACATTAGCATCGAGCGGCGTGGAGGAGCCGTAGGAGAACATACAGGTCCGACCAAGTCGGGCATGAACAACACCAGTAGTCCGATGTTTCCAAGAATGAACATAAACCCTATCAGGGTGACCATGTTGGGGGCCACCCACATGGGCATGAGCTCAACGAAGGCATTCCACTGGACAGTCACACCATGTCAGCTTGTAGTTCGTGGGCTTGCACCTCAGTGAAGCAAGCAGGGCCAGTGAAGCACTTACGTATGGGCGCAGGATGTAGTGCGAGACGGGGGACTTGTCGACCGCCTTGTATTGGTAAGAGCGAAGGTGGATTAGGGCATCGTCCGATATGCATTCGGCAGCCGCCGTTTCTGCGTAGGCACGGAGACGGCATGTTAATATGAGCTTTCTCGCGGGGTAGAGTCGGATGAGGAGTGAGAGAGGCACGCACTTTGAGACAACATCTTGGCGTGTTGCAGCGTGCTAGCTGCGGTTGCTGCAAAGCTCGAGTTTGCGCTGGGTAGGATGAGGCAGGCGGCGCTCGCTTGGAAGAGCTATGGCCGAGAAAAGAGGGAAAGAATCAGCTCAACGGCGAAGCAAGGAGTGCGCTGGCCAAAAAAAGATTCAGGTATTGCACAACAGAAGCGACGGCCGAGGTGCGACGAGGAGGCCGACCGCAAGGGTGAACATAAACAGGGAGGTCTTGGTCGGACGGCTTGCAGCGGGCCCGGCGGGCGTCACTTTGCGGGAAGGTGTCCTGAGTGACTGACTGCCAGGAAAAAGTGGTTTTGCTCCGTGGGGCGGGGTCCCGGATCGAGGGTTCCTTGGTGGTCGCGGACGTGCAACTCTAGGGCATGTGACGATCACGTCGAGCTGGGCGGGCAGCAGGCGCTCAGCGGATGATGCATGGTGAAGGAGACACCGCGCAGTACGGTCGGGAGGCACTGGCTGTTGTGGCCCCTCAGATGAGCACCGAGTCGTGGCAGGATGGAACATGCACTCTCTCCTGGGTTAGGGGAAAAGACAGCGGTGAGGTTGACACTCGAAAGGAAATGACGATGCAGACAGGCTATTGCGGGTCTGTCGAGCGCTCCGTCCGACCTGCTCCTTCACGTTGTCTCCGATGGACCATAATGCGGCGACTGGTTTGCTGGGCTTGCAGGCAATCAATCACATCCAGTCAGTCTGCGTGGAGCAGCTACAAAGTAGCTCTACGAGTGGCAATCAATCATGGACCCTGGAGCTTCCTGGCAGTCAAGCGGAAAACTGGATCCTGCACATGCCAATATGCATCGTGAGCAGAACGATGATTCAGATTCTTCGCCCGTCATGTCTCGGATGACGGAACACCGTGGTATGGCGGGCGTGACGCATGAGTGCGTCTATTGTCATTCACACAAAGGTGTGAGAGCCACGCGTGAACGTGACTGTTGCCTCGCAATCTCAAGTCTGCTCGAGAGCCAAATTATGCTCGGCCCTGGCACAGGGTTAGCCTTAAAAAGTAATTCCAGCTAATAACCTCGAGCGGCCCCTGGATCGTAGTGTCCCTGCATGCTGGGGCCACCCTGGTCAGGCAGCTCGAGCCAATCATGTTTGGGATAGCAGCCCATTCTTCAGCATTCGATCTGGCGAAGTTCGTCAAAGAAATATAAACTCCTTCGATGTTCGAATGATGCAACAGACGTTCAGTGCGATCGCGCGACCCAAACCCTCTTGGGCCTTCGGCAGGGAAGCCTCGATGAATGACCTGCTCAAAGCACACAAAACTATGCATGCACGTGAAAACGACTGCAGAGACCATGCGCCAGATATCTGCTCTTTCGTTGCTACAATTTTATAGAACGGTGTTTCAAGTGACCATATCGAATTAAGCCGCGAGTGTTCGGTGTCGACGGAGACCACCCTTCAAACTCCCTCCGCAAGACCAGTCACCGTGATCCTGCCATCTGCCAATGCTTTGTAGCCTGTTCCCAAAACTCCTGAACGCTGGAAAATGAATGAATGCCTATCGAGTTGCGAGATCTGCTGAGCAGGGAGTGGTGTGCAAACTGTTCACGGCCAGATCTACAAAAGACCGGCGCCAAGGGCGACACCACCGAGAACGGCAGCGAAGATGAAGTTGCTGCCGCTCTCGAGAATGCGGGTGGCAGCGCCGGTGGAGGCAGCACCGCCGTTAGAGCCCGGAGTCGGCGAGGCACCGTTGAGCCCATCGAAGACCTGGTTGCTCTGGGTGGCAGAGGCAGAGGCGCTGGTGGAGCTCGCGGTGGTCGTCTCGTTGTTCTTCGTGGGGTTGAGGGCACCACAGGGGTTGTTCTCACGGCAGTTGCGGGAGCACTCGTTGTTCTGGCCGCAAGCCTTGACGCACTGGTTGCCCCACTCCGTGCAGGTGAAGTACGGCAGGGTCAGGGAGTACTCGGTGACGTTGGGCTTCTGGCCGGTGCCGCAGATGCAGCCGTAGGTCAGGGTCTCCTGTAAATGGCGGATGCATTGTTAGCCTGTGCTCGGAATCTGGGCAGAAAGAGGGCAGGAGAAGTACGTACGGGATCGCAGGTGTTGACCAGGGTGGTTCCGGGAGGGTACTGCTGGCAGATGATGGGGCAGGTGCTGAGCTCTGAGGCGCACCAGGAGGTGCGGATGCTCAAGGAGACAGACTTGGGGTCGATGACATAGTCGGCAGAAGCGACAGAGGCGAGGACGGCGGCTACGGCCAGGACGGAAGATCTGATCGAGAGCATGATGACGGAGTTTGTGTGGTGTTGAAGACGGGATATTAGTGGTGAGCGAATCGGACGATGGTATTAATGGCGAGTCTGAGGCGAGTGTAGCAAGAACGCGGAAGTATTATTAAGAGAAGCGAGTGTAGAAGGCAAGAGTCGACCTGGGCCACGGGGAGCACGGAGAAAAGACGAAGCGAGTGTCTGGTGCAGCGTGAGGCTATTCTCGAAAGGAGAGGAAAGAGAGAGAAAGGAGCCTTGGGCGTGCCAGCAGGAGGATATGGTCCAGCCGGGGCACACAGGGCGCGGAGCATGCCTGCCTCACCCGCCTGCCTGAGGCCGGCCCGTGCAGAATATCTCGTGAGCAACAAGCCAGAGCGGGCCGGACCCCTGCAAGAGAGCGTGTCCGTGGAGATGGGGTGCGCCTGCTGCACTGACTCCAAGGAGCCCTGGGAACGCTAGCGCAGGCGCGGCCCAGCCAGCTAATCTGGCTGTTCCCTGGTCAGCGTAGCGGCGCGCCTGCCCAGCCAGCCAAGCTCGCCTCCATCGCCAAAAGGCCCCGGCTGGAGGCACCGAGTACGAGACACACACAAACACGAGCTCATTGCTCCTCAAAGACCACATGCCATCAATCCATCCGTCCGTCTGCAAGCCTCGACAGCATCACGGCGAATTCGCTTGGTCGTGGCGTGGCAACAGCCACAGCACGCAGGAATGTAAAGTCGTGTCTCTGCAGCTGCAGCTGCAGCACCCATCGTCGGCCCCCGAATCCCGGTGGTTGCTCCCGGCTTGGACAGGGTACGGTGCCATTATGTCCAGGAGGCTCACGGCAATGTAACATGAAGGTATGGGCCCCGAAGGCTACCGCACGGCACCACTACCCAGCACAGGAGTCAAACCCTTCTTGGCGACCGTCGTTGCGCACGGAGCCGACACATTGTGCAAATCCCCATGTTCCTTCGGCATGACGATGGACCCTAATCCCTGGCTGGTCGGACACAGCCTGAGCGGGTCATCGACTCACTTCTCCCGGAATACCTCCACTGCGGAACCTTCCAGAGAGCGGATTTCCACGACGAGAATTGTTTGTAGCTGGACTCTATTTGGAGTCTCGACCTCGAGTATCGCCACACATGCACGAGCTCAACTTGCAGCTGTGCCGTACTCCGACCTGAGGATTCGGCTATCACGAGAACACTCACCAGAGTGTGCCCCGTTGAGTTCGGAATCAAGAATCGAAACGCCGCTCGATATTGCCATGTCAAGGGGGGGCCTAGTGCTGAAACACAGCAGCTTATCACGGTGATCAATCTCAGTCTATGAACGGCTCACAGGTCACTTTTCCACTAATGGAAGAGCTTCGGCAACGGTTGTTGTCGGTGGCGCCGATCGTGCATCTGCAGGCACTTTGGCGGCCGCAGCTAGACCTGCTGGCTAAGACAAAGCGTGGCCGGCATCGCGAGCTGGAGACGATGCTGCCACAGTACTTCCTGAGACAACATAGTTTGAGCTCAACAACCGAATACGTGCGTCCAGCATCACGGCAATCCGTGAGTGTTACTTGCCGGCTCTTGAGAAAACCCCAGCACATCCACGAAGTGCCAATATCGCCAGGATAATCAGCAGGCCTCGCGTGGGATGAAATAGAAAGATTATGATGCTGAGGGGTTGTCGGGCTGCTACCCCTCCGCCTTAGTTCCAGACCTCCCGAGTGACCCGCTAGCCTGCCGCACCCTCCACGCCACTACAGCATGACAAGGCTCGTGTTGAGAGTGACGCATATGCAGCCGACAAGCACTATGTTGACATTGCAGGCATCGGGCGGCTTGATTGCAGGCAAGATGGTGTTGAAGCCCCACTGGCAAAACCTTCGCGACATCATCTTATCGTGATTCCTCCATCACAGGCCAGCGAGTTGGAAAACTCACTTATGAAGACTAGAAGAGGCCTTGTCGACGACTGGAATCTGCTGGAAGTCAGAAGGAGGCTTGAATGGACGTGAACCATGAGGCCATACTGCGTAAGAGAGCTTCACACGGCCTTGTCCCCAACAAGCCATGAAACTCCTCGTACATATATCATGGCCGCCCGTATCAGGGCAGACTACAGATAGAAGATGAATGGCGATGCTCGAGGATCAATGAAGTGCAGGTGGCTTCGTAGGGCGCAGTTTGGGCTTAGTGCGGAGACGGCCGCAGGCGTAATCGAGTTTCTCCTATGAGCGTGGCTAGGGGTCCGTTGCATGTGAGTGCGAACTAGCATGATGCGGCTGTTAGTGTTGAGTTGGAAGAGAAGGTTGTTAGCGATATGGAGCGGTGGCTGCAATAGCTTGTAAGTTGTGTAACTGGCGGCACCATTAGAGCTTCATAAGCCTACACATGTGCGGTCTTCGCGCCCTTCAGAACCGGCATGGCCGAAGCTCTTCACTGCCTTCCGCGCAAGAACATTAGAACATACTGGATTCCTACTTCCGCTATCAAGTTTTTCAGCGGTTGTTAACGTAGAGCGATTTCCCGACATCCTTGGCGAATGACACTTCCCTCACGAGATTTCTTTGTCAGGTATTTACACATTTAGATCTAGATGATGTAATTGCACGAACAACAATCACGCTTTGGTCGCTTACACACGACCTTCTCAAATGCTGAATGATGAAGTAGCAAATTGACGTTATAGTTTGTCCATGTCGTAGAGGCCACTCGTACATAGAAACAGCGGATGCTTCAGCTTAACCTAGCTATCCTCCTGGTCGAAGGAAAGAAGAGAGTTGTATAGCTCATTCAGAGAAAAGGAAGACAGGACAAGCGTGAAGAGAAGCTTAGTTAGTCTATCTTCACACCAAACCTGCAACGGGAGGTTTAAGCTTGAGCATGCCCATCCACTTTGCAAGCATGTATTCTGCAGCATCCCGCGTGGACGTGCGCCATGTCGAAATGTCTTTTGCAGATGCATGGCGCATGTATGCCATTGTCTCCCCTTCTGATGTCAAGCAACGGCAGCTACTTGAGTAATGTGCGGACGTCCGGTATCACAACTGGGTTGAACAATACGGAAATCATTTCAGGGCGATGATCACGCTTCAAAGACAGGTCTTGTCAAAACTCATATGGCATTTGACTTTAACTGCAAGTCGTTCATGTCGCTTGCAATGCCACATGCTGTTTCGTACGAAATGCCTCAGGGACCTACCGTGTACGGAGTGCACGCATTGCCTGAACTCCAACATGCTCTCCTGCCGCAGGCACCACTGGGCAGCGATAGATGATGCTCTCGTGGGCTGCTCTCGAGAAACCCAGACTTCTTTGGCCATGTAAGGCAACATAGCTTCCGGTACAAGACCATCCGCCGCAGCCTTTGGCTCTCTTGCCCATCATCATCGGTTCGGCTTGTTAAATAAAGTGGGTTTGGTTCAATACTTCTTCTTCCTTGAAGCTGGTCAGTCGTACGTGAGAGGGGCACGTTCGGAACTGTTGATGGCATACTGTTGGATCTCCAGGTAGGGCAAGATGGTCAGACGTACACGGGTTGACATTGCCGTGAGCCTCCTGGACATAATGGCACCGTACCCTGTCCAGGCCGGGAGCAACCAAGACATCGTTTTGGTACATAGCTTGAGCCTTCGGAGGAGGCTTCCACGAAGCAGATCACCTAAGACCGACCTGCTGACCTTCCTATGCAACGCCCATGACCCATCTTAGTTGGCGGGGGGCAGCAGGTTAGGGCCAAAGCAACTCAGCAGTCGGTGCAAACCAAAATCTGCAGTCATCTGGGTGCTATCTACAGGCCGGTCATACTGGCAGCCGTCTTTGGGTGCCCTGATGGCTGCAAGGTGCCCGGGATGCAGTGCGAAAAGACCAGGCTGTCCATGTAAGACTTGAGCAGCCGTGCTGTGGCCCGCGATGCGCTCCTGGCGGATCTACAAGTCCCTTTTCCACACATGCTCGCGCATTATCGCCCATGCAGCATCATCCTCCACATAATCCTACGCAAAGCTTCTGACGGACATGAGCGCTACAGTTGCCATGGAATATATTGACTTGGGAAGCATTTCAGCATCACGAAGACACTGCCCATGGCTCTATGACACAAACTCATTGGACCGCGCTCGAGCCGGAACGAGACATGAGCACAGAGTGGTTTTGGTAAAACTATGTCCCATGCAAAGCAAAGATATGAGGAGACCTTAGTGAAGCGCCAGCACCGCGGGCCGGGGGGAGGGGGGTGGACCCAATATCATGCATCGACAAGCTAGATAAGACGGAGAAGGTCAAACCACCATAAGGTGGCACCGCGTAGGCGCGTGCTGCGCAGCCCATAGCTTCGAAACACATCTTCCCCTCCACGGCTCTTACAGTTTATATTGCAACCCCGACCGCCACGTGTCACTAATCGTAGAACGATCCCTCGATGAAGAACGTCGATTAAAAAAATAAAAAATAACCCTTAGCTTTTATTTCGTTCCAGCACGGGGCATCGTCCGGGCGTTCTACTTATGTAAGATCAAAGCCTAACAGTGAAAGACACAAAGATACAGTAACGACTTCAAACATGCAGGCCCCATCATGCTGATGTAACTGGAATAGCTCGGTCCTGCCTGCTGCTGCTGCTTCCCCATTGTATCATGGTGCGGCAAACAAACAAAAACACGATTGGAGAAAAGATGTGGTGGCATGACAACTGAGGAGCGCCATGAGGCGAGTAACTGGTGACAGACACTGGCTCAAGATCAGTGGCCACGGGAGTAGCTGTCAAATGTCCAATGTCATGACGCTGTTGCAGATGCCGCCACTGACGACGGAACGGGGCCGCTCCCTGTCTGCAGTCAAGGGCTGCAGCGCGGCGCAAGCCAACTTTGCCGGCGCCCGCTTCTCCACCACCCGTGACGTCGCTTACCTGATCCCACATCAAAAGAGACCAGACACAGCAAGCGCTGCTCCCGACTACACGGCAACAGACCTCGCAGTTCGCAATCCACTCCACTCAGCAATTGCATGGCATCGCCAGCTGCGGCCTCTCCGACCCTAGCTGCCAGCAATGGCGAGGGCATCGCGGGCGGCGCGACCCTCAACAAACCCACGGGTGGCAGCTCCGTGCCGGGACAACGACCGCCAACTCCACCAACCTCCGATACCGATCGAGAATCTGGCCTAGAGCCCTTTCCCACCCTCGATCCTGGCCACGAGGTCGCGGCCGATTTCACGGAAGACCCGCTAGAAGCCAGAGGAGGGAAGGAAGCCACTACGACACGGGCTACTGCCAGCAATGACTGTGCGAGCAGGGCCAATGTGCAGTCCGGGAGCAGACAGGGAACCACAGACACACCGGAGTTGTCACTGGCGACAACCGAGATTGCGCAGCAGCCGCAGCAGCAAGAATATCTCGATGTTGATACCACCACGTCTCCGCGCTCCCAGACGTCGCCCGTGATCCCACCATACTGGAACCATGCGTCCCCCTCGCCGGAACGGAGGCCGTTCTCGTCATCGAGTCAACCCGGAACAGCGGGACAACATTCGGCACAGCAGAACGGCCACCATTCCTTCGACGCATCATCGTCGCCGTCCTCAACACCGACAGTATCGCCCACATACTACCAGCCAAGCCCCCGCAGCAGCAGCGACAGACCTGCACACAACCGCAGCATATCGAGCGCGAGCATAGACAGCCTCGTGGCTGCGGCGGGCGGTATCACGCTGCGCGACAACGAGAATAGCAGCCTCGACGACAGAGGAGACGCGTGCTGGGCGCGCAGCGTAGCGATACGGGACTATGTCGTCGTCAACGGCGGCACAGGAAGCATCGGCGCATTCGTGGTGTGGAACATTCGGGTGGAGACGTTGAATGTAAGTTGCACTTGCACGGCCCCCCTCCGTCCACCCATTTGGACTCAAACGCGGACATCCAAGACTGGGTCTGTGTGCCTGGCTGATAGACTGACCAACGTGTTATGTGGGAAACCAGGGCAGCTATATGAACATATGCAAGCGCTATTCCGAGTTCGACGACCTCCGCAGCCGCTTGCTCCGCGGATTCCCCAGGTTCGAGGGCGCCGTGCCCGAACTCCCGCCCAAGAGTCTGATCTCAAAGTTCCGTCCGAGCTTCCTGGAGAAGAGGAGGGCGGGGCTGCAGTATTTCCTCAAGTATGTCCACGTTCCGTTTTCAGGTTGTCATGACACTGTTGCTTGTTGTGGTCTGTGGGCCGTTCTTCAGCAAGCGAGAATGACATATTGTTGAGCGACCAGTGCTGACCCGTGATGCCTTAACTTCTTAGTTGTATCATGCTCAACCCAGAGTTCTCTGGGTCGCCAATCCTCAAGGAATTCCTGTTCTCGTGAGGACGTTCGCCAGTCAATCCCCAGCAGTTCGGGGGCCGTTTCCAAGAAATCCGCCCACCTGCAAGCAGCGACTTCATCAGCTACATACATGCATGACTTTGCTCTCATCTGCCTTGCATATATCTCTTCGTGTATATGGTCTTTTATCTTCTTCTGAAAGCATAGCATTTTTCTCTCATCCCCGAAGGGCAATCAACGACTTTGACGATTCTTTGATTCTTCACGCATCGTCCCGCGAGTCCTGCAGCTCGTCATGGCTACTTTTATTCGGTGGTGGCATCTAAGATAGAAACAACACGATCGCTCACACGTTTTGACATTTTGCAAATTTTTAGCAACATGGGAAAGCCTACAGGGACTCATCGCCGTGATAGCGTGTTGCCTGGGTTTTCATTAGTGCTGTGTACAGTTCTAGGATTCTATAGTCTAGATATAGGTGCATCGATATCCCCGTCTTGGAAAGATGAAGATGGGTGAGCCATGAACGGTTGCCGTGGGCCTGTGCGCGCGGGGACGCATGTTTCCCGCCGTCGTCACCGTGCTGGCTCACAATTCTGGGGGAAGGACTTGTTGACGCTTTACGTTATTCACAGTCCTTCACCCAGTTCCACCCGCTCACTCCAACCCACTCCTTGTCGGAGTCCCCCATCCCAGGCCAAGCCGCCCCTTACTTGCTGTTGATCATGCTCAGGAAGCAGTTCCACCCGATGCTGACCACGTTGACGGCGAGCACGCGGAACTGGAGCGGGACAAAGGTGAAGTTGACGGCCTGGACGAACGGCCAGATCATCCAGTTGGCCTGCAGCGCGCCCCAATAGCTCTTGTCGACCTTCTCCTGCGCGCTCGTGCCCTCCATGACGGCCATGGAGCGCAGGAACACGTTGATCATGATGGGCGCGAAGATGAGCTGGTCGCACGCGACGCGCGCGGCGACTTCGGCGTGCTTGTTGCGCAGGACCACGTTGCGCTGCAGGAAGCCGAACCAGTTTGTGGCGACGGGACCAAAGACCACTTTTTGATTGGTGATGATGGGTTAATGTCAGCTTTCTGGGTTGCTTCTTGTGTTGGAAAGTAGTCGTTTCGGATGGACGGGATGCCTGGAGGGCGGGACTGTGAAGAGGTACTTGAGGGATGACTTACGACCACCATACGCAAACATACGCCCTGTCCGCGCGAAGTCATGCTTTTCCAAGCCCCTGCGATCAACGAGCTGCTGCGCGGTAACGTCACCCGTCGCGAAGAGGACGGCCGTCGTCACGGCCTGCGTGAGCAGCGGCCGCGAGGCGAGCTTAGACTGGTACCTGTTGCCGAGGAAAAGATGAGGTGTCAGTGAAATTTCTTGTGGAGTAATGGGTGAGAGTGAGGGTGAAGGACGGCCGGGACGTCCATGAGAACAACCGCTCTTTATCTGTGAGCAATGGCAATGGGAGATCGTCTATCAAGGCGCCGTTGACTTTTCGTGCCGTGGGGAAATAGAACAGTATCAGAAACGGGCATGTCATACCACCGGAGCATTTTGGCTTGTGCCTGGGGACTTGGAAACCGGGCGGTGCGGTGAGGTGCAAAGACGGTCGCTCGCGATGTAAAGAGTGCCGTCTAGCAAGTCTTGAAATTGCGCAGTGCGACGTGAGATTTGGCGTGCTGCAGGAACAAAGGCGACCAAGACCCTGAAATGCTGTGCTCCCGTGGATTTAGACTTTCTGGCACGGACGAGACGGAGGAGTCCCAGATATCCGGAGTGACCAGCCGCTGGGAGATTTCTGAGGCGCTGGTTCCCCAGTGATCTCATAAGTGGAGAAAGGGATGCCGGGTGGTGGAGCTTCGCTGTGACGTGGTTGGTGCAGACGGTGCAGATATTGATTGATTGTCAGCCTGAAGTGGTAACTCGATTGTCGATTGTCGATTGGAAGAACAATGGAGAAGGAAACTTTGCGATATGCTACTACGAGGAAATCCAACGGAAATGAGCACCAGGTCACGATGTCTGCAGGCTTTTCCGATCCCCTGGTCTCTGAACTACCCCGTGCGCGCCAGGTCTCACCTTGCGGTGTGAATGTCTGGAAGGGGTCGCCACACGCCCATAGCTCCTGCTCGATTGACGGCCTGGGCTGTGGGGTGTGCCGTGGGGGTAAAGCATCACAAATGCTGTTGACGCCCGAGGGCAGTGGCCACCGACTAGGTCACGATTGTAACGTCCTTCATGGTTGAACGGAGCTTTGTCACGCCTGTATATTCTTATCAATCATTCAGCAGTGGCGTTCGTGAGGTCGTCCTGTCTACCGAAATGATGGCATTCCAATTGCTCTTCCCCTGAGTGGTTCTACACATTCCGGGAGGGTGGTTCCGGCACCCGGAGGCTTGGAGAAGGGCAGTTGATATTGCCATTCCCCACAGATTTAGCCCATACCAGGCTTCACTTCTCTTTTCTTCCGGCCGAGCCGGTTGTGCATAGATTGAGTGCAGATGCTGTCCCGTCAAACAATGCTAGATCTGAGTGGCCCGCTAACGCTTGGTCCTTCCGAGACTGTGGTCATAAATCTTGTTCTTTGGCTTCTATGTGTTCAAATCAACCACCAGACTTCTACTTCCTCAGCTGCTGCGCCTGCTCCAAAGTCACAAACGGCTCCGAAATAGTCTCGCCCTTGAAAACGCCCAAGCCCTCGCCATCCTGCGGTGATTGTTAGTTCTCACATGGCGCCTCGCGAATGCACTGTCATTAGGAGTGAGCACTTACATAGCTGACCATCGGCGGCACCTCGACTCCGTCCAGCTTCTCGGACACGGTCGCGCCGGCGGCCTCGAGCCACCGCTTACCCTGAAGCATGATGTCGCGGTAGCTCGTCTGTGGCGAGTCCTCGCCGTCCTTGTTCTTGAGGGGCGAGAACTCCTCCTTGCGGTCCACCTCGAAGCTCGCGAATTCGTTCAGCTCCAGATCCTTAAAGTTGTCAAAGATGAACTGCTCGAGCTTGATGCCGTTCTTGGATTCAGGCTTGATCTTCTCGCCCGTCGAGAGGTCAATGCAGGGGATAGCCTTCTTGGCGACGTGCGGTGGCAGGGTGACCTTCTTCTCAAGGGTCTCGATGGTGTAGTAGTGGTTAACAATGTTGGCCGCGCGGAACTTGAGCAGCTGCGGGTTGCTGGGGTCCTGGGCCTGAGCCGTCGCGTCGTCGAGCTCCGAGTACTCGACAACGGCAGGCCTGCCGTTCTTCTGCATGATCAGACCCACGCTCTCCTTTGGGTTGTCCTTGCGCACAACCTTTGTGGCGATCTGGACCTGCTTCTGCGCCGCGAAGCCGATGAAGACCGGGTCTGCGACTTTGGCGAGGCAGTTGTCCACGCAGTACGCGTAGACGTGCTCGACACCACGGTTCTTCATGTCCTGCACAATGCTGATGGGACCTTTCTCGGACTCGATGAACGGCTGCAGCAGTGCCTTGTAGATACCACCATTTCCATCAGGAGCCTCGGCGACCTTGCCCTTGCTTTCCAGCATGAACTTGCCGTCGGGAGCAATGCATGGCAGAACTCCCTGCTGGAACAGGGTAACATCCTTCTCTGGAAGACCAAAGTAGGGATCGACCGATTTCCTGGTGTTGACGGCAGGCTCCTCGAGCGGCGCGGGGAAAGCGGTGCCCTTGAAGAAGCCATCCGTGTCCTGCTGTGTAGGGCCGCTGGTCATGACATACCAGGGAAGGCCGATCTCTTTGGCGTTCTTGTTGGTCTCCTTGGCAGCAAGTTCCTTCACACGCTGAATGCGTTCGGCCTGCAACTGGAAGAGAGACTTGTGGGAGGGCAGCTTGATATCAAAGCAGCCCTTGGGGGCGGGGAACGCCAGGCGAGTACCCTGGCCACCAGCAAGGAGTACCACGGCGACCTTGCCTTCGCCAATCAGCTTCAGCCCACGCTGTCTCCAGCTCTGGATGGTCTGCTCGTCGGCGTCGATGAGACTAGCGCTCGCGGAGGCGGGGAGGGGCTCAACGACGGTCTCCTCGGGCTCCTTGGGCGGGTTGAGGGCGAGGTCCCGCAGGAAGTTGACTTCAGAGGGTGTGATGCCCGACAGCTGTTCGAAGAAGGTGACCTTTTCGTCCTGGGCGAGCTCGTCCCAGAACTTGAAGACATGGCCCTGGTTGGCACTCTCGTACTCGGCCTTGAGCGCAGCCACGGCCGCCTCACTGTACTTGGGAGCCATGTTTGTTGCTGTCGTCGTGGGTCTGGGTTTGGGGTCGAGGTCGAGTTAATCGCAACAGGGTGTCGGTATCGTAGCGGGGCAATTGGTCGCTCTGAGACTGAAAGAAGCCAGTATCGTGACAAAAAGGGAAGTCGGGCAAGAGAACGCAGCGGCCAGCGAAGGAGACGAGGGACTATGCTGGCAGTGACGGAACTTTAAGTAGGGCATCCCGAGCTGCAGCCCACTTGCCCGTGAGGCGATCGGAGGGGCATCTGCCAGGAATAGACGGCACTTGCGTGTCGCAAACAGGCTTAGGCAGAGCTAAAGTGGCCCAGCTCCGACGCTGGGACCGTCTCCTCGTGAGGGGCAAGAACGATGCAGTCAGGTACCACAACCATGCAGAGCCCCGGAAGCAACGACTGTTTACCTCGTGCTGCCTGACCACGAGCAGCTCGAGGCGGAGGAGACCATCACACCTATCACTGGGTACGTTGCACCTTGCAACTCAGCCCACGAGCATCCTGGCACAGCCCTTCGGCCAACCTTGGTGCCCATGATGTGGCAGGGACGCCTCCCATTCGCCAATGCCCAGCTTCGTCCTTCTCGTACGGAGTGACTCTGTTCATGGTTCCTGGCTGGTGACCGCCATCAGCTCACTCCGTACACCGCCCCTTTTGCTTGTGCTCTCCAGCGCTGGAGATGATGTAACACGATTCCATCCTTCACAGCAGACTCCACCGCCACTCAAGCACAATACGAAGCTGCGGGCAGCCCGCTTTTGAATCGTCGAAGGAGCCCTGTAGTTCGGGCCTGCCTCTTCCCCCCTGGCTTTCAGCCCCGTGTTGCACGGATGGACTGGTGTCTGTGGGGCGCGTAGCACCATCCGCTCCAGCTGGGATGGCAGGGGTAGTCATGACTACAGCTTCACTCGCTCATTCTTTGCCACAACCCTAACCTCTCTGCCTGCCGAGCCGTGAAACTGAACGGCGGAGGATGGAAGACGCTTCTCTTCAGGCATGAACTGCGGCTAGTACAGAAACCTTACTACACGCACCTTATCAGAACCATATGGCTCAGGTATCAGATGTTTCGATCGTGAAGTGGTGAACCGGAGCTTCGACAACTTGCCCAGGAATTCGACACGGGATGCATCATCTGTTGTGCACCCATCGCATACCGACGACAGACTCACGGTAGTTGTAGCCTGCCTCACTCAGCCGCTGAGTGTCTGCATCCGGAGAACATCAAGACCGTTACGAACGATGGATGCCGAAGAACCCGGCAGCAAGGAGCCCAGCTTTGCCGGACGCTTGCGCATCAAAGACTTTTTATTTTCCCCGTCTCAAGCATCCGGATCCTCCCAGATTGGTGCTGATATTCAGACGAGCAACAACGGTAGTGCCACTGTCAGCTCCCCGAGACGGCAGAGCACCAGGCTCGCCGCAAATCCAGTTTCTTCAGGCGCCGGGAGAGCATCACTTTCACCTGCAAAGCAGCCTGCCTGGGCCACCGCTGGATCGGCATCACCACTTTCGAGGCCGGCGATACCTCGCACAAGCTCGTCGGCCATCAACCGCAAACAGAATCTGCTCAAGTCGCAGAGCCCCTCGACATCCTCGAGAGCATCATCAGCCTCCCCGTCCCCGTCCAAGAAGAACAAACGCGCCCGAGTCCCATCAAGCTACGCTCCCCCTAGCACATACGCACACCTCCCTCCCCTCCCTGATGCAATCGCCCCGGACCTCATCATCCTCTTCATCGGCCTCAACCCAGGCATATCCACCTCCCGCACGGGGCACGCCTACGCCCACCCTTCCAACCTGTTCTGGAAGCTCCTCGCCTCCTCCGGCATCACGCCGGTGCCCTGTACCCCCGAGGAGGACCGCACCTTACCGCAGCGGTTCAGCCTGGGCTTCACCAACATCGTGAGTAGGCCCTCGCGGAATGGCGCGGAGCTGAGCAAGGCCGAGATGGACGAAGGGGTGGGCGCGCTGGAGGACAAGTGCGCCCGGTGGCGACCTGAGGCCGTGTGTATAGTGGGCAAGAGTATTTGGGAGAGCATCTTCCGCGTGCGCAAGGGACGGGCGATGAAGAAGCACGAGTTCAGCTACGGGTGGCAAGATGGGGAGCGGAGGATGGGCGTGGATGCTCCTGGCACCCCAATCACCAGCAGCGGCGTCGCCTCTATGCTGCAAAGTTCAAGACCGGGGAATAACGGCACACCCACAATAGCCATCAAGAAGGAGGAGGAGGAGGAGGACGACGACGACGAGACGGATACTGCTCCACACGCTCCAGACGAGGTCTCGCCGTGGCAAGGAGCCAGGATCTTCGTCGCCTCGAGCACCAGCGGGCTCGCCGCGACGCTGAAGCCCGCCGAGAAGGAGGCTATCTGGAAGGAGCTCGGAGACTGGTGCGTCGAGCGGCGGCGGCAGCGACAGCAGGAGGGGCAGGAACAGTCATTCAAGACGGAGGGCAGCACATGATGGGAGATGCGACAGGCGGCCTAGGCGAGGTCATAGCAGAATCATGTTGTTTTGAATACAATAGCCCCCAAGTTGAGCACGATGTCTGTGATATAGTCAGTTGATTGGTAAGAAATGAGTTGTAACGAAATGCTTTGATATTGAACGATATCTGCCAAATGCTGACGATCCCTTGGAAAAGGGGAAAACCACATTTTTGGCATAATGGCAGCGAGAATCTGACATATAATCCCATCCGGCCTTGCCGACAATAAGGACATCAACACACCGCACTAGTCACGATACCTCACACGAAAAGCAACTTGACGAGGAGAAAGTGGATTGGATAGCAACTGGTACTACCGCTGCGCTGAATAGATGGCCCAGGGTGTTCATGTTCTAAACCTGGCAGTCCTATGCTCCAGCGACATCAAAAGTCTATGGCTAAGTGTACAATAAGAAAATGCAAGCAGTGCGCCTATGCGCCTTGGGGGTATCAATTCCGAACCCGTAACTTCGTGGGTAAGCAGTCCCGACCGCATTGCGCGTGTCAAGACCCGGTAGCTCTTTCACCTCTCTTGTCCGTTTCTCGTCACGCTCTAGTAGCCAGTGAGGACGATCGCCACGGCCGTGCCGATGGCGGGCCACCAGCCCATGTGCTTCAGGAGCGGGACAGCGGCGTTGGCATCCTCCGTGCCGCCGGACGCCGTGGTGCCGTTGGGGACGCTGCCCAGGATGAGGATGGTGGACTGGTTGTCTGGCTTTGAGGTGTTGTCGAAGACGGTGACGACGCTCTTGTTGAGACCGTCGTAGGTGCCGTCGCCGATGATGGAGCGCATGTAAGCCTCGTCGTCGTTCTCGTCGCACGTGCAGGGCTCGTGGGCGGTGCAGATGCACTCGACGGGCTTGGTCTCGTTGCGGTTCGTCGTCCGGTTGTAGTAGCTGTACGGGTGGTGGTACGGGTAGCTGTACGCGCCGTAGAGGTAGGCTGCGCCGAGGAAGCCGACGGCGCCGAATCCGAGGAACGCAGGGGCCATTCCGCCACGGGTTGGCTGGCCTGGCGGTCTGGGTGCCGTGGCACCACCGCCATAGTATTGTCCTCCGCCGTAGGCTGGTCTGGGCCCGCTGCCACCGATCGTGGCGCCACCAGCATTTGAACTGGCTGAGCCCCTGGGAGGTGAACCGCCGCCGCTGTCGAAAGGAGAACAAGGTCAGTAAGTTTGTCCATTTGAAGGGTCGCGCCAAACGGAGCGTGACAAGGCCGAAGATTGTCGACTTACCCAGTTGAACCGCCGCCGCCGCCGCCTTTGGGTGCAGTTGATCCACCACCTCCGCCCTTGGGACCTCCGCCGCCGCCGCCGCCTTTACCACCACCACCGCCGCCCTTGCGCTTCCACAGGTCCTCCGTGGATGTGTCTCGCACGGGCTTAGGTACGAGTGTGCTCACTCTGGCGTCGAGCGCGACGCGATCTGGTTCGGGGACAACATGTGCGCTGGCAGTATGGATGGCTGCCGAGGCAGCAAGGATGCTCTGAAGAAATTTCATCGATCCGAAGTCCGGGGTGTGCCCGGGTTGTGTGCGATTGACGCGTGAAGTGTTGTGGTGTGATCTGGTGTGGTGTAGTTGTTGTTGCGATGTCGCAATCTGTGAGCAAAAGTTGAGGTTTTGAGGAATAGGGCTGGATGGAGTATGGGGTTTCGAGAGGCTCAATGTTAAGCTTAAACGGGGGGACCAGCTGCAGATATAGGCTGTTACGCGGAGGCACGTCAGGGTGGAGGAACAGTGCTGAGAGATCCTGGAGGCGCCGTCGGAAGACAGCCACAAAGGGGTCCCACCGCAGGCATCTGCACCCGCACCTCCTGGGAGCGGCTAGCCGGGGGGCACAGCGCAAGAAGGTTGCATCTTTGTGCGCAGCAGGGCGGGTCATGGATGGGCGGACGATTGGAATTCCGCTAAGCAGGCGCGAAGATGCAGGGACTTGTGACGGTGCAATGATGCTTGGCCCGGTGGGGCGATGCGCTGTGTGCTTGCTGTCATGGATTGCTCCGGTGACCTGACAATCGCGCTATGACGGCTGTGATGGTGGCAAGCTGGGCATGCTGGTGGCCTGCGGACTGGTGAGCCCCGGATCGGCGGACCCCCGAATGCGAGCCTATCACCACCAAAGTTTAGAGATGCTCGCATCATCGGGGCCTGGGTGGCCGAACAGGGCGGTGCTGAGCGAGATGGGGCCTGGTGGCCAAACGCCAAGAAATCCGGCGTCATAGCGACACCCATCCCACAGCGCCACCGTCATTTTCCAGTTCGGGTTTGCAGATTCGGGTGGTACCGACTTTCTCGATGATGTCGTGCGGTTGTTGAAATATAGTAAACTGGCGGCGTGCTGTGGAAGGGTCAACCATGCCATCGGCAATCACCTCACGACCAGCCTCACGACACTCGAGGCACTCGATGCATTCTGGCAGCGCGCTGCGGCTGCTCTGTACAGCCCCAAAGGATCTCTCTCAAGTGCACATTCGGAGGCGGGGCAAAATTGCATGTGCGGAGTTGCGGGCACCTGGGATGGATTGCGGTGGTTGGCAGTGTCTCGTGGCTGCAGTCTGGAGTGGTATGCCAGTGGTTCTGCCTCGTGGTGGCTGTGCTGATTAGAATACCAGATCCTTAAGATCAATCGATCAGGTGGAGCGGTTGTGCTGCGGAGAGAATGATCCACGGATGTTCTCGAAACTGTTCATTGAAGGCGCGGCGCACCCTTGCCACTGCCGAGTGTCCTAGCTTAGCAAGCTTGCCCAGATCAGTGTTTGGTAATTGCCAGAGATCTCGGCTCCTCGCGACAAAGAAGACACATGCGAGTAGGCCGGTGGCAGTGCAACTAGTGCTTGTGAGAACTTGTGCTGACCTGGTGACCATGGGTGACCCAAAGTGCTGGTCCTGTACCATCGGCTGCCTCAGATGGCAGTGGCATGAGAACTGTGCAACGAATCTAGAGCTTCCAGCCGTGGGAGATTGAAGCTGGTGGAATCTGCATCATGGGAATCATTCTTCCAACGTTCCTGCGGTCCCAGTCTGTCAACCCTTGGGAAGGTACATTAGGGTACCGATCGGGCTGTTGGTTACAATGACAGCTCCCCTCCGGAGTGGGCCCACAGCAACATCCGTCCCGCCTGCGGCCTCAAGCATCAGCTCCAGTGCAGCTCCAGTGCAGCTCCAGTGCAGCTCCAGTGCAGCTCTCCGCACTGCGGGGTTCGCGATCAGCCGGTCGTCCAGGCAGTTGCTTCCCGAACCCCGGCCTTTCAAGGCTCCGAAAGCTTCACTGCATTATCATCAACCTCTGAGCTTGTACGGCCGGTACCCAAGCCAGTCCGTCCGGAGTTCGGCACACATACACAGCCTCACCCAGCGGTCGTCCGACCTGTCACCAATCTGCACGTCAGTCCGAGCAACCACCAACGCCACGACGGTCCAGACACTCAGTCGCGGAGCCGGACCGCCCGCGACCTCGGGCCCGAGGGTTGCCATCGGCACCACCACCGAGTACACCTTCCCAGGGAAAATATCGAGAGTTTTGAGAGGACCATCACGTGCCAGACATGAGCAGCAACAACGACGATGACAGGCCGCAAGGGTCCGACAAGGCATTGCTGGACAGGCTGAACGCCCTCAAGCCCACCAACGTGTCGCTCGGCAGCTCGACATTGCCGGCGTAGGTTCTTCCTCCCCTGTCATATGTCATCTGAACATGAACTTTTTCTTACTTTGGCTGATTTTGGCTGACCGCGCAACGGGAGATAGTTCCACACCGGCATCCACAATAGAGCGTGCGAAGCCGCCATCACGGGACGATGCCCTGTCAGACAGGCTCAGGAGCCTGAGGAACCAGATGGGCTCACCCGACCCCGAGCCCGCTCCTACTGCTGCTAGGGCCCCTCAGCGGACAGCGCTGTCTGCTGATGCAGTCTCTCCTGCACCGCTTGCCCCAATAACAGTGTACTATGCCGACGGCAGTGGTAGCGGCAGCAAATCCCACGACCATGCTCCTAGCAACAACCACGATGACATCGATCCGCTGTTGAGCATGCCGGACGACCAGACTCTCGAGGACCTCCTGGCTGATCTCGAGTCGGACCAGCAGTGGGTCGAGGAGGTCGCCGCCCAGGAGGAGGATGAGCAGCACAGGAGGGCCATGGCGCTGCTGAAAGAGCTCAGCCCCGGCAAGAAAGACGGCCAGGGTCGCGGGGCTAGTAAAGCCGGCGGCAATGACGGCGGTGGTGATGATGATGATGATGACGCCCGCAAGAGCGACTCCGACGACTCCGACGGCGAAGCCATGACCCGCGAGGCAGACGATCTCATCGCCAAGGCGATGGATGAGGCCGAGCTGGACAGGAGGAACACGTCGCAGGAAGAACAGGAGGAGACCCAGGACAGCCCGGCCCGCTCAACAGACGCCGCGAAGGGCATTCCCAACATCAACAAAGAGAACGAGGAGGCTCCGTTCGAGCTCCCCACCGTCCCGTCAGATCCGTCACCAGACAACAACAAAAGAACAGACCAGGACGACACCTTCGCAGCCAGCATCGCATCCCGCATGGCCGCCCTTAAAGTCACATCCCCTTCATCCTCCTCCTCTCCTTCCCCCTCCACATCACGAGCACCAGCGCAGCTCCCCTCCGTGCCCTCGACAGAGCCAGACCCCTTCGCGGCGATGCTCCCCTCGGCGCCGACATTCTCCCCGCAGGACCCGCGGGACAAGCCCGCCGTGGTGACGGGCGTCGTCCGCGGCCGGCGCGCGGGCGCGGGGTACACGGACGAGGACCAGGCGTCGTGGTGCACCGTGTGCCTCGAGGACGCGACCGTGCGGTGCCTCGGCTGCCGCGACGACGGCACGGGCGTCGGCGACGTGTACTGCGCCCGGTGCTGGCGCGAGATGCACGTCGGCGAGCAGGCTGGGTACGACGAGAGGGGCCACAGGTGCGAGAAGTACGAGCGGGATCGCAAGGGGTGAAGGGGAAAGGTGGTTCCAGGCAAGACACACCAGATGTGTGTGTGTGTGTGTGTGTGTGTGTGTGAGGCATAGCATTGAACATAGCAGCAGCGAAGTTATCAAATCTATTGGTCATGTCACACTTTTTGCTATGCCCAGTGATGTTCGGTGAGATACTTCTCTGAATGTTGCGTGATGGAATGCAGACATTGGACAGCTTGTGTGCGAGTAATATCAATGATCAAGAGACGCAGGTTCTCTATTGTGTACTGTGTACTCCGTGACGCTCAACATCATTTCCAGCCTAACAGCCCTTCGTAAAACAAATGCCGGGTATAACAAGGGAACAACACAAGAGCGTGTACATCTCATCCTATTTTCCTACAACCCCTCCATTCCTAAACAGCTGGCTCCGAATTGTAACGGAACTGGCCTGACTTACCTCACCAAAACCCATCGCGGAGCTCAGTTGCTGGAAGAGGCATTGTTCCTCGACCCCGACGACCGACCAGTGATGTCCTGCCACGTCGCGCCGAACCGCCTCGACGTGGTCGCCAGTAGGCTCTCCTCCTCGTCGATCTCGGCCTCCTCGTCGAGCTGCGCGAGGTCGAGCTTGGGCGTGCGGAACAGCGCCGTGAGGAACACGATCAGGAAGACGCCGAGGAACGCGAACTGCGCCCAGAAGTCGATGGCGCCGAAGACGGGCCAGTTGAGGTTGATGCGATTCAGGAAGGTCGACATGGCGGTCGTCGTGCACACCTGGACCGCCGAGTGCGAGTCGACCCACTCCGAGCACGGCTTGACGGCCTCCGGGTGGCTCGTGCAGTCAGGCAGCTCGTCTGGGTGGTGCCGCGGGAGGTCGCAGAAGGTCTGCGTGCCGTAGGTCGCATACTGGGGCGCGACAAGCATGGCGATGGCGTAGTTGATGGCGAGGACGATGAGGTTGAGCATGACGACGGCCATGAGGAGGGCCTGCGGTGCCGTGCGGCCCTTGCGCAGCTCAAACAGGCGCAGCCACAGGAAGCGGATGCCAATGGTCGCCACGCCTGCGACGGAGCTGGAGAAGAAGAGCAGGATCAAGAGAGCCATGAGTATGTAGTCAACGGGGAATGCGCGGGCCGTCTGCACAAAGAGCCAGTTGACGGGCTGGAAGACATTGAGGTGGCCGAGGATGTAACCGCAGCGCTGCTTGCAGATCGAATTGGCCGCCTTGTCGATGCCAGTGATGAGCATCGAGACCCAGATGATAATGGCGATGATGACCAAGATGATGCCGCCGACGAGCTTCAGAGGGCGGAACACGGCGCAGACTTTCGTCCATGTGCGGATGATCCAACTCTTACCCTCTCCCATGGCTTCGGCAGCCAGCCGCTCCCTGCGCACGAGAGTACGCTCCTCGCGGTGGAGAGCATCTAGCTCCCGCCTGTCCTTGGCGGGCATACCATCGGCGCGCCCAGCGCTGCGCATCTCGAGCTGACGCTGACGTTCCCGGTTCTGCTCAAGAGCAGATGCTGTCGTCTCAGACAGTTGGGGAGCGGACACGGCCGGCGCCGACTTGATGAAAGAAATTGGGAACAATGCGAGGCCAGCACCCGTGTACAGAACGTACAAGATCGTGCCCAAAGTGATGAGCAGACCAAGACCGAATGTCAAAGCCCTCTCCCCGTGGTTCTCCTCCAGGAGCCGCTTGAAGAACTCGAGATCGAGGTGCGAGCCGCCATTGTTCCCAGCACTCGGCACGAAGAACCCGATCAGGAAAATGATGACGACCAGGAGGATGAAGGCAATGGTGTACTTGAATGCACTCCACAGCCTGCTGCCGACTGTCTGGTTGCCTTCCTGCTCCTCGACCTCGTCGTATTCCTCGTACCAAAAGTACGAGAAGGGGATGACGATGAGGCACAGAAGAGCATCGACGCTGTAGAGCGAATAGTAGACGATCTTGAGTGTCAGGAGGATGTTGTTGACGCGATCTGGGGTGGCCCAGTCCTTCTTGGTGCCGGCGGCTGTCGAGGTTGTCGCAGAGACGAGGGCAATGTCGACGGGGAGGAGGAGGACGGTCGCGAGCAGAGCTGTCAGGCTGACTATGGCGACGATGCTGACGATGGCAGACCGGTCGCGCGGTGTCTGCCAGGTGAAGGTCGTGACGGCAGCAACGAGCAGCGCGAGGCCCACTGCGACCGCGTAGGCGACCCAGATGAGGGAGACCTGGACGTAGCCGGCACTCGGCATGGTGACGGCGATTTTCTGGTGATTGCCCGCGTGTATTCGAATGTAAAATCGTATGGAGCAGGGAACCGGCACTCGCGGCTGGCGTAGAGAGCAGTCGTCAAAGTGGAAGACTGCTGTGAGGTGTTGCACAAGGGTGCCTGCCTGTGGAGGATCTGAAAAGAGATGGGAATCAGGTTTTGCGAGCAGGAAGCAGCCACGACGCGGGGAAGCCTGGAATGAGAAGAGAGAGCGAAGGAGGCTATGCCGTGTTTTGCATGGCGCCGGCGCACACGAGACTTGGACGGAGCAGCTTGGTGTGGGAGATGGGGAGCTTGAGTGGCGCCAGAGCTGCAGCTCGAAGCTCTGGTGCCCGGAGCTTTGCGTGCACTGACGTCAACATGAGACAACCCCACGATTGTTACATAATACGCGTATGCACATATGCCATGCCTACCACTTCTTCCCAGCACGTCTTGGGGTTGTTTTTGTTTTTGTTTGGTTTGGATCACCATAGCCGTGTCCAATCCTCCTTCAGTATTTGGCATGCATAAGGTCGGAGGAATGCAGCCCGCCGAAGTCACTTGACCATGAGGAATCCCTTGTCAAGCAAGCACTCCAGAGAGCCACGGTTCTGTGGCCTAGACCAGGGTCGTGCAGTGCATTCAGCATTAAGATAATGATGCCAGCCTGGATTGGGTGTTGCATGGTGTGGCATGGCTGGGGGTGGTGAGAACCTGTCGACGTACGAGTTGATGACGTGGTCGCTCACAGGAAGTCGTTATCGCACTGCATACAATATACGCGACGGCGTAAATCAACCATCTTTCTCCAGGAACTGGGGTCCTGCATGTAATGCAGTCCAACCAAGCCGCCCCGGATCCAGCCCCCGAGGTGAGCCTTCAGACCCATCTCCACGGGTATAAGGTTGAGGGCAGGTCTGAAACGAAACAACCAGCCCCAGAGCCGCCTGGATGCAAGGGACAGCCCCAGGGTCGGTGACAGGCTTGAGCGATTGGCCACCACTGGAGGATCGCCGCTGCCAGGGCGTACAGCCTCGCCTGTACTCGCCAGTCACAACACGCTGTGCGCGCCAGGCCTCACACCAGAACCCTTGGGCATCTTGACGCCATAACGCGAGACATCTTTCTTCACCTGTCCTCCTCAGCTGCCCTCAAAGTTTTTGCTTGGCCCTCTCGCCCGAGCCAGACTCTGGCGGGACACGTGCTGGGGCTTGTCCAAGGAAAACCTTGTCTCGTCTCCGGCGACCACCGATCCGCGCAACTCCTCCGCCAAGCTGCACCGGACCGCGTGGCGTATCGGGAGCCGCTCTGCCTAACCGTGCCCGGCATTTGGACATCGCCTCGTTCGAGCAAGAGTCCTACACGTCCCGCGCTTGTTTGCTCTGCACTATCCGATCTTGAATTTTGCTTCCTGCCAATGTCACTGCCCCTCCGCTCAAGCCACCGCCCACATCAAGAGACGGGCCGGCCGTGATGACAGACCACTGCAAGGGGGGCGACAAAGGGACCCCCTTAGCTCCAATGGTCGACTTCTATAAGATCGCACAAACAAGCCACCTCCTCATACTCAACCTTGTTTGCCACGGACTCTACTTTTTCTTGTCCTGCGTGGCTCACCGTGAAACTCTGAGACCCCTTTGTACATCACTCTACATATGGCTTCGACGGCCGTAATATTGATGACCTGATTCCTGATCCTTCAAAACTCGTCAGACTCACGCCAAAAATCCTCAGCATGTATGCCAAAGGCATTCTCGTGGCCCTCGCTGGCGCGGTCTGCGTTGCTGCCCACGGCTTCATAGAAAAGATCACCATAGGCGGGAAGGGATTTGACGGCTACAACCCCAGCAATGCTCCGTAGGCCCACCCCCTCCATCGTGCACAGCACCAGTGATCGAAGCATACAGATTTGCATCAACTGACCTGCTCTTTTTTGCCCAGCTGGACTCCGAATCAAGGCAGCATCGGATGGGAGAACTGGGCCACCGACACGGGCTTCGTATCGGCAAAGAACCTGCAGAACCCAGACATCATCTGCCACATCCGGGGCAAGAACGCGCCCCGGATCGCCAAGATCAAGGCCGGCGGCACCATCTCCCTGAAGTGGACGAGCTGGCCGCAGTCCCACCACGGGCCCGTGATCGACTACATTGCCGACTGCCGCGGGGACTGCCGGACCGTCGACAAGAGCAAGCTCGAGTGGGTCAAGATTGCCGAGATGGGCCAGCTCGAGCTCGGCCGGGGCTCCGGCAGCACGGGCAGGTGGGCGGACGACTTGCTCTTCGGCTCGGACATGACGTGGAAGGTCCGGATCCCCAAGCAGCTCGCGCCGGGCCAGTACGTGCTGCGCCACGAGATCATTGCCCTCCACGAGGGCCACCTCGACGGCGGCGCCCAGTTCTACCCGCAGTGCGTCAGCCTCAAGGTCACCGGCGCCGGGAAGCAGGTGATCCAGGGCGGCGTCGTCGGCACCAAGCTGTACAAGCAGAGCGACCCGGGCGTGTTCTACAACATCTACAACGACGAGCGGATGCCCAAGTACAAGATCCCAGGGCCGGCGAAGTGGAAGTATGCCTGAACGGGTTCTGTAGTTGCTATTTCTCTCCTTGTTTTGGCTCGTGGAGGAGCCACTTGGCAGTCTCTTCAAGGCGTCATAGTCGCTTGTCTCCTCGGTCGTCTTTTTCGTTGTACATATAAATGTATGTCCTAGGCTGTCAACCTTGGGTTCTCAGGAAGAACAAGCGAGCCTTGCGGCATCCTTCGTTTGCCAGTTGGTCAGACACTATCAAACTTGCCTTCTGGTGAACACCTTGCTCCTCTTTGGGTTGTTATGTTGACACCTCGCCTTGAACGAGAATGCCGCCCGTGTATGTAACGTCGATGTCGTTCCGTATTGTAGCAGCTGCAACTCCCTTAACTCCGTCGGGCCAGTATCTCCACAATCTCCTGCTGCAGGGGGACTGGCCCGTCCCACTGCAACCCTGGAAGCTTAGCCCCGTGGGCTAGCGCATCTGCATGTAAGACGACGACCCCGGGGTGCCATTCTCTCTCCCTCTTTCTCAAAGGTACCAATCTCTAGCCTTCCTCATAGATACTGTTCTGCAGACACGTGATGAAGCCTGAGCCGCCGCCGCAGTTGCAGTTGCAGTCGCTCCAATGGCAGGCTTCCAGTTCGTCGTGTTCGGCGACGAGCAGCCCGACACACGCCGGGCGATCCGCAGCCATGTCATGAGGGGCAAGAATGCAGGGCGGAAGCTCCCGCCGCGGCAGCCGAGCAGGAAGAAGAACAAGCGAGGTGGTGGTGGTGCTGCTGCTGTGCTCGATATAGAGGGAGGAGGGACCATCAGCGACGAGCCAGTCCGCAATGGCGCAGATGATCATGGTGCTACCAACGACAGAGCACTCGCACAGTCGGACGACGCCACGCCGGTGCTCCTCGTCAACGAGCAGCGCAGGGCCCAGCTGTCCGTCGCCAGCCTGTCCGAGCTCAAAGGGTTACCGCGGATGGTTGGGCATGAGCTCTCGTGGAGGCCGTTCCCGGCCGGCTTCACGGCCGAGTCTATCGATCTGTTCCGATTCTGTGAGTCTGCGTACCTGCTTGTTTACGCGTATAACAGCCGAACCAACGAGCGAGAGAGAGACCATGGCTGGCGTATTAATGTCTGCCTCAACAGTCTACTTCTCTCTAGCCTGCACGTCCGACATCCCACCGTTCTGCCGGCCCAAGGACCGTCGCGGCTCCTTCTTCTGGCAGTTCTCCTTCCTCGACGAGGCATGTAAGACTAGTCGCCCTCTCATTTCTCGTTTAATACTGAACACAGTCATCCCGGGAGGTTCTCCTATGGCTGATCATTTCTTGTGAAACCCCCAAAAAAGTCATGCACAGCATGATCGCCATCATCGGCGCCCTGCGCGAGGAGTCCCTGCCGCCCACGAGGCACGCCCCGCGGCTCATTCTCTCGCACGTCTCCCGCGGCCTGCACCTCGTCAACAAGCAGCTCCAGTCCGCAAGTGATAGCGGCGGAGGGATAGTAGAAGGAGGACAAGGAGCAGGTGATAACAGCACAGGGCAGCAGCAGCACCGCCAGCAGAGCTCGGTCTCGAACGCCACGATAGCCTCGATCCTCCTGCTGTCCATGTACGAGCGCCTGCGCGGCGACTACGGCCGCGCGCGCGTGCACCTGCACGGCCTGAAGCGCATCATCGTCGACCTGCGCGGCGGCATGGCCCAGCTGCGCCGCACGCGCGGGCTCGCGAGCAAGATCTGCCGCATCGACATCGACCTGGCGCTGCACTCTGGCGCCGGGACCGTGTTCTCGGCCGCCGAGGCGGCGCCGGCGATGTATCTCCAGCAGCAGGAAGAAGGAGCAGCAGGAGGCAAGGTGCCGCCCTTCATGACGGGTGTACCACCGGAGCCAGTGACCGCGCCGCACAAGAGAGGCGAGTGCGAGGACGCGATAGACGACGGCTACGGCGCCACGGCGCAGCTGAGCCCGCGGTACGGCGAGCTCATGCGCGACCTGCTGCGCCTGACGGCGTTCCTCAACGGCACGGCGGGGCGGCCGGTCCTGGACGTGTACGCCCTCGAGGCGCTGCTGGTCAACATGTGCTACCGCATTGTCGAGCTGCGGCCGCTGGGGCAGAGCAATGCCAGGGCGGCGGCAACGAGTTCGCACGGCGGCAGCCCTCGCCGGGGCAGAAGTACAAGCTCCGAGAGCGACTTCGGGCAGTCCCCTTCCGGGCGCTCCCACGACTCCTTCTCATCCGGGACATCGCCAACGCCAGCGTCACCAACTAAAGCGCCCGGGGTCAGCAGCATCGACGACGCGTGCCACCTCGGCATGGCCGCCCTCATGACGACCCTGATGCTCGAGTTCGGCGCGCAGCTCGTCACGCACGACCTGCTGCGCTCCTCGCTCCGGGCGTCCGCCGCGCGGCTGGCCCGCAGCGGGGTGCAGAACCTCCGCGCTGCGCTGTGGCTGTGCTTCGTGGGCGGGATCTCGGTGTTCAAGGTCCGGCAAAGCAAGCCGGGCATATCAGGTCGCAAGCAGAACGGGAATACATCAGGTGGAGGACATGATAGCTGTGGTGCAGACGACAGCTCTTTGACCGGCAGTACCGCTAGGGACAGCAGGAGTGAGAATGGCGATGGCGATGATGGCACATGGCTCCTTCCGCAGATACACGAGCTCGCGCAGGACCTTGGCCTTGATGCCTCCCGCTCGTCGTCCTCCTCCCCTTCCTGGCCAGCAGTGCTCTCCGTGCTCAGTGACTTCCCCTGGGTGCACTCGCTGCACGACAAGCCAGGGCAGGCGCTCTGGGATGCCGCTGTCGCCATGGCAGCAAAAAATCATGCCGACTTCAACAGCTGTCAAGCTCCGCCATGGGTTGGCTCTACCGGAGGGGGCGAAGGAGCAGAAGGGAATGCGGCGAAGCTCAGACCCCTACGCACCCTCACCCACGAGGCGGGCTTGACGTTGTCTCATGCCAGGCATGGCGTGTGGCGATGAGTGCGGACAGTAAACAGCATGTGGGCTCCTCGCTGTGATGTTCCAGCGAAATGAAAACTCGACCAGGAAGCTGACATCCTAGGTAGGCATGGGAGACCGCATCGCATAGTAACGGCGCAAGAACATGAGAGGCTCAGTCAGACGAGGTGAACGTATCCGCGCGGTAGGACATCACTCTCCGCTCACCTTGAGCCAGGATATAAATATTACCTGTACATTATACAATATTCCGTGATGTTGAACTTAGCCATCAAGCCAGAAAGGGGAGACAGGGGAGGAAAGCCACGACCATAACCCATGAATATACATATGTGCCTTGTAAACGCCAGATGAAGAACAGAAATTGAAGAGAAGTAAGCCACCCTAAACAAAGTAAGCAACCGCATTGCTCAGTTGTTGTCCCACAAAACGCCGCCTAGCAACTCGTTCCAAGAGTGCCACCAGGTCCTCCTCCCCTGTCCGAGAAAATGGTATCGTCCCGTTTGATATATCCGTACACCGTGCAGCGTGGCCGAAGTAATACGACCAGAATCTTGCTAGTACAGCAAGACTTTGTTTGTAGATATTATTGCCGATTCCGTGCTGGGCAATGAACGTCACGAGGCCATTGACCGAGCGCATATACCGGGGCATTGCCCGTGCAAGAATCATGCGAAGCGGCGCTCGAATTCCTTGAAGAGCTTGGGGCTGATCTCGTCGCTGCTCATGCCCATGACCTCCCACAACACTCCCTTCTTGGCGTAGTGCTCGAGCAGAGGCTCGCTAGTCTCCTCGAATTTTTTGAACCGAGCGCGATATGTGGCTTCGTCATCATCGGCTCGCCGCACGAGCTTGTCGCCTGTGATGTCGTCGTAGCCAGGGTTCTTTGGTGGGTTGAACGAGGTATTGTACACGCGGCCGGAGGGCTCGTGGACCCAGCGAGATGAGATGCGCTCCATGATCACGTCAAATGGAGTTTTCAGAGAGACCACCCAGTTGATAGGGACAACGCCGTCGAGATTTTCAGCTTGGGTCGCTGTGCGGGGGAAGCCGTCGAGCAGGAAGGAGGCGGCGGGGTCATCTGATGCTTGCGAGGACAAGGTTGCGCCTGCGTTGGGGTTGATGTCGAGTGGTAGCATGAGCGAGTCAAGACCGTTGGTGGCAGGAGGCTCACCAGCGGCCATTGTAATCGGCTGGGCGCTGGATGCACCGCTTGCCGAGAACGCGACGAGGTTTTCCTGCACACCAGCGAGCCAACCGCGGTGGCCGAGTTCGTTCGTGATGAGGCGGAGGATCAAGTCATCGGAGACGAGCCCGCCGGACTTCATAGTTTTCTCGACATGGATGCCGAGGGGTGTGCGCTTCTTGACATTATGACGAAGGAGGTCGCCAGAGGAGATGGCCGACAGTTGTGGGAAACGAGAGAGCAGCCTCTCCGACTGCGTACCTTTGCCCACTCCGGGGGCACCGACAAGGATGACGCGAGCGGCTCTCCGGAGGCGCATAGTATGCTGGGGATCAAGACGTAGATGGCTAAGTGCTGCTTGTGAGTCTAGGTCGATGCGACAGGATGACGAGAAGGCCGAGGGACGGTGGGCGCAAGGTTGAAGTGGGAAACCTCGAAAGTCAATAAAGGCCGGCGACGAGGGGGAGCGGGCGGGTAAACCTCGATTGCGGCGGCCAAGATTCGGTTGGAGCTTGACAAGCGGGACAATGGAATAGGCCGACGCAGTGCAGGGCCAGGGGTACAGAGTAGGGTAATTAGTAGGGCCGGTATCGCGGGGAAGCTGAGAGCAGGGGGGTTCCGGACGTGGCGGGCGAGGGGATCTTGTTGGAGTGGCGAGACGGAAGCCAAAGGGACTCGCAAGCCAGACGAGGATCAGCGCAGGCAAGATCTACGCGGGGAGGCGAGGGTGTCCCGAGAGATGAGGCACGTGGAAAGAGGGCGGGCACGCCGCGGGTGGAGGCGTTGCTGCCGCTGTCGTCTCGCTAAAATGTTGAGGGGAAGTGGTGGTGGAGGCGCGAGTCTGGCTTGTTGAAGAGCACCCAGGCTCCGGCGTCGGGGCAGGAGGTCCCACGCCACCGCGGCCGGTCCTGATCGTTCTTGCTGGGCCGGCTCTCCATAAGCCCGGGCAGAAGCCCTTCCGCGGCCCAGCTCGTGCCCACAAGTTGGACTGTCTGGTTCAAGAGTAGGACAACCACATCTCGCGTGCATTCGAGGCAACGAAGTGCAGGGTCGCGCCCACGGTTGTTTTGATAACGGCACAATGACGTGCGCAAGGCCGGCGCATGCTTCGGGAGGCTCGGCGCACTCCAATCAATCGAGGATCGCGTGTTCTCCACGTCTCCCTGTATTGGGCCATACTTGGCCGAGGTCCAGCGTTGCTTCGCCATCTCGAACTCCGTACTTTGCCCATCTGCTCCATCACGTGTCGTGAACTTCCGTTCAACCATGGCATCCTCAAGTACCGACCACCCGGCTGCAGCTCTTGAAGTGACATTCCGGCATCGTCCGAAACCCTGCTCACATGCGGCTCCGCCTGTCAATGGCAAGACGCTTGCAAGCCCTTTATGAATCAATCGAATGGCGCCCTCCCGAGGCACAAGCCGAATGACCGACGGAATACCCTGATGACAGCGTGCTTATGTCGTACTTTCCGAGGCTGGCCGGGCGCAAGAGCACATGTCACCAAGTAGAGCGGCAGCATTATGCCACACCACTGCGGTCAGATCAAGGTCACCGCGCCTGTGAGTTGCAGTCCCACGAGGCGAAACGAATAGCTTCAACCAGCATATCGTCATCCAGTTTTCTATTTATGTCATCGTTCGAAGCACTTACCACCACTGGACATAGTCGAGGATCGGTGACGTAGTTGTTGACCTCGAGCCAGCCCTTCCTTATGGTCATCAAGAAGGGCTAGAACCGCGGATCAAATGCACCAGACAGGGTCGCAAACATATCGGTCGCTCAGTAAATCAACGCTCGGGTTTATCCAGAACGTTAAGCTAGACGCGTCGACAACGCTCGACTTCGTAATAGTCGAGACTCGGTACTATTTTGTATCCATGGTGTCGCCCGCGTTCGTGCCGTGGCGGGAACGCCCCAGCCAGCGCAAAAGCATGCCACAGAATACCAAGTTTCCTCAATCGTACAACACTGTTACATCCTCAGAGAGCTCGACCTACGTCATGCGCAGTCTTTCATCCTCTCGTGCCATATCCCGTTCGTCATGTCCACAGCTCCCTCTTTGTTTCCTCCGCTTAGAACATGCCGCCGCCGCCTCCTTGTTGCGATTGTTGTTGCATGTGGTCCGAGATCTTCATGTGGACGTCAAAGAACTTGGCCGCGCAGCGGTCGAGGCACACGCTCTCGCCCTTGTTGAGCTCGCTCTCCCGGTAGTCGTTGGGGACGCACTTCTTGGCGCACGCGCGAGTGAGGCTATATATATGAAAAATAAGTGACCAGTCAGCGGATGAGTTCTCAGAGAAGGGTGACCTGTTCGGGGAGAGTTTGGTGGTGGGTGAGCGTACCGGGACATCATGTCTGTGAGCATCTTCATCTCGGCCTCGGCGGCGGCAATCTTCTCGGCCGACGAGGGCTGGGGTCTTCCGAATCCGAGGAACGACATGTTGGCTAGCTTCCGAGGTCTCGATGGGCTTGTATGATGTGGGTGAGGTCGTCGCTTGGTTACTGATATGTCGTCAACCTGGGCGTGGGACCGCTATCGAATTTCTTGAGTGTATGCCACCACCACCAAGGTCTTGACTGGCAGATCAAGCTCAAATTGACCGGTGTTGTCTTGAGCTGGCAGGCGGTGGGACTTCGTCCGTGGCGGAAGCGCTGCGAAAGTGGGCACCTCGGGTGTAGGTGGACCGCACTGGCAGAAAAGTACCAGTATTTGACCACCTGCAAGCTCAGAGCTCTTCCTCCACCTTGCAACATTCTATTGTCCCATTCCCACAAAGCCAGGATCTCAGACAACCACGGAAGTGGTCTGGCGCAGATGTTTCAGTGGCTGCTTGTTCTGCTCCTATGATAGAGACATCTGGAAACGAGGTAAGCCACATACATGCGTGACAAACACGATGCCCGTCGGGCTTTGGAGTGATGATACTGCTTTGATTAGAACCGTTGCGACTGACACCCATTCGTGGGTGATTGATCACAATTAGCCAGCATATCTGACCAAACATGCCCCTTCTGATCCTTCCCGAGTCGTCTCTACGCTCGATGCGTGTTACTGACGACTTCCCAAGGCACCATGAGCTGTCGACCGTCCCTCCGATTCTTGCGTCCGCCGGCGTTGGCTTCGCCTGCAAGCAAGCTGCTTTACCTGCGGTTCTACTCTGTTGCACGTCGATTGGCCGCCACTAATACTCATGTCGCTGCTCCATTGCCCTCTCGCTCGAGTTTGCGGCTCGTCGCGTCGTGGGCAACTCGTCTCAACTGTCGCCATTATGCCAAACAAAGTGCCAGTGACATTGATGAGGCGGACCTTGGAAGCAGAGTGATCATTGAGAAGAGGATTAAGAAGCTGCAGGAGCACGACGCTGTTCAATACCCCCGGATCGCACGGCATGATAATTGTATGAGGATACCTGACTTTGTGGCCAAGTACGGCACGGACGACGCCGCGCACGACGGCAAGGTCGTGGTGCTGCAGGGCCGGGTCGTGTCACGCCGCGCGCAGGGCTCGAAGCTTGTATATCTGGATATTGTCGGCGAGTACCAGAAGGTGCAGGTGAAGTCGAGCCTTGCCGAGCTGCGTGACGTGACTGGGGAGGATTTCAAGCGTTGCTTTCACCCGATCTTGCGAGGCGACATCGTCGAGGTGTCGGGTATCGCTACGCGCTCCAGCACAGGCGAGCTCACGCTACAGGCCTCGAAACTGCCGACTGTCCTGACTCCGAGCCTCGCGCCGCTGCCACGAAAAGTCCAGAACGACGAGACCCGCGTCTTGAACAGGCATGTCGACCTGCTCGTGAACAAAGAGAGCGTCAATGTGCTGCGTGTCCGCTCCCACGTCGTCCGAACAATGCGCGACTTTCTCCACGAGAGGAACTTCCTCGAAGTCCAGACCCCGATCATGGCAGACTACGCGGGCGGTGCTACAGCAAGGCCATTCCTCACCACGGCGAACGAGTTCTCGAGCAAGGATCTGGCGCTGCGGATTGCGCCGGAACTGTGGCTGAAGCGGCTGGTCGTCGGCGGGATGGACAGGGTGTTCGAGATCGGCCCTTCGTTCCGCAACGAGGGTCTTGACAACACGCACAACCCAGAATTCACGACCTGCGAGTTCTACTGGGCCTACGCTAACTTGGCGCAGTTGACGACTGTCACGGAGCACTTCATCCGCTCACTCTTTACCTCAGCGAAGGCACTCCACGAACGCCTGGGCCGGGATACGGTATTGCCCACGCTACCCAACGAGGACTTCGCCTTCCCACAGTTCGCCTTCATCCCGACCCTCGAGCGGATCCTCGACATCAAGTTCCCCGATCTCTCAAATGACACCGCATTCGACGAGCTCGTCGCCCTGCTAGGCGAGCGCATCCCGCCCGCAGTTAGGCAGGAGCGCTCGCTGAGCCGGCTCCTCGACCACCTTGCGGGGACATACATCGAGCCCTTCTCCATGACGACGCCCATCTTCATCACGCACCACCCAGCCTGCATGTCGCCGCTGGCCAAGTCCTTCACGTCAGATGGCCAGGCCATCTCCGCCCGCGCCGAGCTGTTCATCGGCGGCCGCGAGATCGCCAACATGTACGAGGAGGAGAACAGCCCCTTTGAGCAGCGGCGCAAGTTCGAGGCGCAGGTCGCCGCGCGGCAGCACAGCGGCCTGGACGCGCAGGAGACCCCCGCCGAGGTCGACGAGAGCTACGTCCAGGCGCTCGAGTACGGCCTGCCGCCGACCGGCGGCTGGGGTTGCGGTGTGGACAGGCTGGTTATGCTGCTGGCTGGCACGCAGCGGATAGGCGACACGCTGACTTTCGGAAGTCTGCGGAATGTGGTCAGCGTGTCGCAGGCGGTCAGGAGGACCTGAAGCGATGATCACCAACCTGAGATCCGAGTCTCAGTTTTATTGGGCATCTTGTATTACACACGCAAAGAATACATGTATATATAGCTTGGCCATGTCCGTGGGTCCTGACCAGGCCAACAGTCTCTGAACCCCTTCTCTGAGTATCTATTTCTGAGTCACGTTGGCCATGTAAGATCCTTTACAAGGAAGACTACAGTTGATTATCTGTCATACCGTTCTCGGGCTTGGTTCACGGGTACGGTCGGTCGAGCAGAAACACGTGGCCCACGTAGTACCGAATGGACACATCCACGGGAGCGTATTTAATCGTTACATTGCAAGTACGTAAGGTCTGATGTTGATTGAACTTTTTCGCATAATCCTGACTTTCTACCAATGCCGGATCACATCGTTCTGCCCTTTCCATGGCCGCCCAGGATACTTTTCACTTATTGGCCTTGCTGAATCCGCCGAACCAAGTACGCTACTCGTCGTCATGGAGCCTTTGGAATCCACGAGTCTACTTCCCAGGTCCCCCAATACGCAGCTCTGGCACATGTTGTTTAAGCTCCCAGGCTACTGTATCGACGTAACTGAACCTCTCGAAGGCCAAGCCCTCTCGCGGTTTCCTGCTTGACTCTCTGGAAAGCCCTCGCTCCCCTTGAGGATACGGAAAGCAGTCTCTGCTTACCAGAAGATCTGCTTCCTGGCCGAAGCTTTTGTGACCACGCCAGCGTAGGGACCACTGATTTGGAGACGTCCTGCCTCCTCGTCCGCAGTGGCCATGTACCAACGAATGTTTTCCTGCCACGAGGCAGCAGCCGGAGGTCGAGGCTGAGCTGCTGTTCCTGGCGAGATCTGACCAGTACCAAGCTCGGCCCGGAGCGATTGGCACCAGGTCTCTACCTGGTCGCGCTTGTCGGTGTCTGCATTACTGCCGAAGGAGCGGTTGACTTCCTGCGAGTTCAACGCCTCCAGAGCGGTTTCAGCTTGGGCCAGTTCCTGGGGTATGCCGACGGCTCGACGCTGGGCGATGTCACATGCGGCCAGGCGCGCCTCGACAATGCGAGATGGCTCGCCGTTCTCTGCGGTATCTTCTGGTTGTGGGTTATAAAGCTTACAAATATCGTCAATTTCACCGTCGTTCCAGAGATAGGCGGCTGCTTGGACTTTCATGTTGAGTGAGTTGTAATTATGAGCTGTTCCATTGAGGTAAGCCAGCAGCTGGCACCCATGACAAATCCTCGTGTGGTCGTCGCGGTCTACGATATCGGCCTTGAAGATGATCGAAGGAAATAAGCCCTCGCAGCAAGAGCAGTTGAGAAGCCAGCTTCTTCCGACTTCTCGGGGAGACATAATCTTCTCCAGAGCATTCTCGCTCATGGACTGACCATTCAAGGCGATGATAATGTCTACCCACGCCGTCATAAGTAACACATCTCTCTCTGTGCTTGACGTCTTCTCGATTTGGGTTGCGTCCAAATCGATGAGCCGCAGAATAGCGTCCAAAATGTGTGGCAGCGTTCGATGTCGAAAGGGTAGCTTGTCCAGCCATAACCGGAAAGCTTTCCCGGGCCGAAGAAGATCGACACCTGCTTGTCTCGCTAGTGGTATCAGCGTGATAAGGACGGCAGTAACAGCCCGGATAGTGTCAACGAAGCCCTCGTCACTCCATACAACCCCGTAGCAGCCCTGGCTGCCTGTCCGGGGTCCCTGGTAGTATCTCGGATAGAAATCGAGTACCAGTGAAGTCTTTTTCTCCCTTTGCCGGCAGTCGTTCTCGTCCTTGATCAGCTGGACAAGGCCCTTTACAGCTCCAAAGTGTAGCAGCTCGCAATTGTGAATGGCGAGAGTCGCCAATGCAGGACTCGACCTAACGATGGCTCTTACCCCATGGAGGTCCAGAAACATGAGGCCTTGCAAGAGCACGTGGCGCAGAACGGTCGGCCTCTGCTCGATACATTGTACTATAGCCACCATCAGTCAGTGCCACGAGACGAAAAGAGTTATCAGCTGTGTATGAAGAGACTCACGAAACTCTAAGTAGCCCTGCATGGTCTTCTTGGCTCCCTGACCTCTGTACTTCACTCTGCTCGGGTACTCCCAGACACCGCATTCAGTGGTATAGTCGATATCAATTTCTGGCTCGTGGCCCTTCAGCCAGGATCCTCTGATACCTCCTACAATCAGAAACGGCCCGACGTTGAGCGTCGTAAAGGTCTCGGCATCGACCTTCACGGCATCGGAAATATTGACATGCCCTGGTGGTAGGAAGCACAAACTCTTGTACTCGCTATCTCGGGTGTTGATGCGAGCCTAGACGAGTGGAGTTATCAGCCATTATTTCCTTGTTCACAGTCAGGGCATCCTTACGAAATGGCTCGAAATCGCGTTGAACATAGCCTGCGATGTGCGAGCCAGGTTACTCAAATCCTCCCAGCCACTGACAAGGTCGGCCAATACCATCTCGAATAATTCAGGCGTACTGATGACCTTCTCAAGAGGGTGAGACAATTCAACAGCGGGTAGAGTGAATTCCTCCTCGAGCACCCAGAGAAATGGCGCCTGTCGTGTCCTCATTATTAGCGGAATCTGCAAACACCACTCTGTTCGGCGTGAATCTTACCTTGGTCTTGATGCTTGGGCAGTAAGGCCATTGAGCTATTCGTAGCATGGACAGTCCCAGGTCGTCCAGGTCATTCATCGTTCTGCCCTTTCCGTAAGCCCAGTGATTCTTGTTGCTCTCGAGCGGGAATTTCAAGACATTGAACTTTCTGTCTTCGTATCTATCGCACTCTCCCCGCCAGATATTGTACTTGGCAGTTCCACGATCCCGGCGAACAAAGACGTTGGTGTCCGGCTTCTTCTTCCCAGACCCAGATCTTCCACCCTTGGGAAGTTGGTATACCCGCGTCAGGGTGCCGAAGTCCTGTGGTGGCAAGACCTTCGAATTCTTCAAGAAGCTCTTGAAGGACCCTGCGCCACCCTTGATAGAGGGTTCTCTCGGTTCTAGGAACCCTTTCTCCTGGAGGTGCGCTCCACCCTGACGTCTCAGTCGAGGGATAGGGACTTTCTTGTTGTAGTCCATCTTGATTAGATATTTTAGTTCGCTAGCACAAGCTGCGAGCTCTTCACCAATGTAGCTTGATTTCGCTTTCTAAGCGGCGGGTGTGTTGTGCTCGTTCTGGTGACTGGTACAGGAACTCTTGGAAAAAAGCTGCTGCCCCAGGTATGGTTGCTGGGAAGCTTCCTTGCGGATCAGCACTGAGATTGACGTCAATGTCCTAGATGACTTGCTCCAAACTTTGATTGCTGATATTCAGAATTCTTTTGAAAGTTTCACCGCTTCTTCGGTGGCAAAATTGTAGTAGGACTTTCCCAGGAGAGTTGTTACTGTCCTTGAAAAATGTTGGAGCTCTTCTGCGGATTTATTGATTTCTTTCGGCTCCGTGGCTTGGTGGTTTGAATTATGATCTATGATATGTTGTGACAGGTCGAAAGTTGCAACGGCGCCTGCACTGCGTCTTCTGAGGCAAGCGCGAGCGTTTGCAATGTGGGGTGTTTTGCGCAGTCAGGTAATTGATGGACAAATAATCTGACTTGGGGAATGATGTTGTTGTAAGAGTTGAAGTCCTGAGAATGCACGGTGATTCAGTAAGTTTGTCGAACTGACATGGCCTGCCAAGAAAGGGACTTGTAGATCTAGGCAGGAATCAGATCTCAAAACGGAAGGAGCAGTGAAGCATGTGTCCTAGTTCACAGATGACCTTGAACTCGTTCTTGCCGTGACAGATGTGTCAGGAGTACTGTACCGATCTCGATATGACCGGTCACAAACGGTCGATTCTAGTAGACTGTGTACCTGCCCCGGATGTTTTGGCAACGAGCAGGCACAGATGGCGTGGATTGGCAAGTGGGTGGGAGTGTAGGATGAAAATGACTGTTGGGGTTTTCTGGTCCAGGATGAGTACTGCAGGAGCGTTTCTTGGCTGTGCCGCCGAGTATGTGGAGTTCCATGAACACAGAGAGTCCCTCACTTATGATGCTGATTGTTAAATATTGTTGTCGGAGAACGTGTCGACTCCCGTGATACTGTCTGAGATATCAGAAGGGTAAGTCGCGAAGGCAGCGAAAGCTGGAAGGAGCGAAGACTCACAGGCTGCTCGGCTAGGCTCGAGAGTGAAAGTGACTCACCGAAAGTGTTCCTTATGGTTCTTCGCTGTAGCCACTTGGATATATTGTTTTGATCTCGGTATGAGGAGGTGCTTTGGTCCGTATGTGCACCTGCCTTCTTATGGTTGTCCAAGTGTGTGTGTCTTCTGGCAAGGAGGTCAAGAGGGAGAAGAAGGGCGCGTGAGCGTGGTCTTGGAAGGGCAAGGCCGAGGATGACTGGTGTGTCAATGTGAGTTTCCGAGTCTCCTGCAATGGTTCGAGACTATGTTGTTATCTCTGTGTATTCCGCGTTTGCCTCTACTGGTTGCAACAACAAGTGGCAGGGACGAAAGAGAAACACCTGAGGATATTTAGGCACGGGAGTGACGAGAGGTTTTTCGGAAGCAAGCAGTGGCTTAACTCCGTGGAAGGAAGAAGAATCAGATGTATGGTGATGACAAGGTACTCGCACTTGTGTATCATGCTTATATTTGCGTGATCAGAACTTCATCAAATGGCAGGTGCTCGACTGAACTTCGTCAGGACTTACACTGCTTGTTGGCGAGCTTGTTCCGTCAGAGCCCAGAGGATCATGTGGATCTTAACATGCTGCAATTTCACTCCACGATTCATCTTCAAGGCTCAGTGACTTCTCAATTACCTGAACTGGCCTTCTCATGTTCCTCTTTCTTGACCGAGCATGCACAAAATCCAAGAGGCAAGTGTTCTTGGCCATACAACAAGTTCGGCAGAGACATCTTTCCCATGTGAAAACAGTATGGGCAGGAGGGAGAACTAAATAGACCATAATACTTCTCTCTCACAGTCCTTTCGGATTATAATCGAGGCATGAACCCACGGAGATGAACGCATACTCACCCGCCCAGCAAGCACCGCCGAATAAACATCCCCTCTGCACTGGGTTTCCCTCCAATCTATGCTCACAATCTGCTGACCAAGGTGACCCCCGCTGCCTACCCAAAGTCGCTGAAGTCGCATTGATTGGAGGTTTGTTTTTCCAGGCTTTAGTACTTTGTATTTTTCCCCATTTGTTTAATTTACTCATTAAATTACCTTTTGCTTCTTATTTGCCTCTGACCTCACAGCATGACGGCCTCACAGTAGAATCAACCCGAGAGAGACGAAGAAAACCCTGTCTATCTACGTGTCCGTGACATCTCATCGTGTCTTCTCACATACGCCATGTCAACAACCTAGTCAGACGACTCCCAAACGGGATGCGGGAAAGGCACCATGGAAACAGCAGTGCTGATGTTGAATTGATATTGTCTCAGAACACCATCTGCAACCTTCGTTTCGTGCAGAAGCCGCTTATCTCCTTGTTGGTAGCCAGCAGCTAGTCCCAGAATCATGGTAGCTACTCTTTCTTACCCCCGGATCATGCGCAGAGTCAAGAGTGGTGCCGTAGTTAAGGTGATCAGACAACACACCAAGTTGCGGGTCATCACCCACCACCAGACCATCAGAATCAAGACCAAAGATCTCCGTTCCTCACGCAAACGGCGCAGCGTGGGTCTGGTCGCGTGGTGCACCTGTCCTCTTGTCCCATATCAAAAAGTGGCAGTCTGCCAACTAAATGCACAGCCGCCTCAGGCGGGGGAGGTTGCAACAAAGCCAATGTACCCTTCTCCATATCCTTATCGGGTCGTCCCCCAAGCCGCAGGAGCCGCCAGGCGTGACCACACAGAGGACCCAGCGAACAGAGAAAGAGAGTGCCTCTTTCGTCATCCACCCAGGGTGGGGGCCCCTTGCACCTCGCGGCATGGTTACTTACCGTTTTATACCCAAGAGAATGCAGATGACGAGTTGCGATATTCCCGAGGGATCTGGGAGCCTGGCAACATCCCCAGGCTGTCATCTGAAAGCTTCAGGCTTCACTTGGGTGGACCGGACCAACCAAGGCCCTAGCAGGATGCGTGATCTGCAGGGAAGCGTGTGCAAGTCGAGAAAACGTGGGCTTCAACAACAACAGTCCAATGGTGCCCCACTGCGATACACAGGCAAAACGACGTCACCGGAGAGGCCTCGAGAGGGTGTGCTGCTGCTGCTGCTCCTGCACAGGCCAGGAAGACGGCACGCGAGGGGGCGCCGAGTCAGGCTTGCGAGCGATGTGATGTCCCAAGAGGAGGAGGGGTAAACCCGGCAGGAGGGTTGCAGGAGCTGCGGCACGACGTCCGTGAAGAAAGCTCGAGCCAAGGATCCAAGGATGCAAGCAAAAAAAAAAGTCGTCACGGATGGGAAAAGCAGGATCGGCAAGGATTCTTGACAGTCACAAGACCTTCCCGCGACCCTCTCCTCCGTCTCGTGTGTCATTGGCATCGTCAAAAGCCCGCTCGTGCTGCGTTGCTGCGTGTGCGTCTGCAAGCGTGCCATGCATGTCCCTGTGCAACGCGCAGTGCCCCACGCACCCAACCGGCACGCCGTTGGAGGGGTGGTGGTGGTGGGGTGAAGGAGTCGTCCCTGGTGTGGTATCAAGACCTAATATTGTGGAACACTCTCTCGCAGATCAACCTCGAACCTTCCAAGCTCATTCGTCTGCCCGCCGCGACCATGTGCCGGCTGATCCTCGCCGGGCCAAATGGCGGTGATCGAGGTGCCATCGTGACCAGAGATGGACGCATGGGTGCATGCATGGCTCGACAGCAGAGGAGTGGACGGGAGGCGGACACCACCTCCATCAGGCCAGTGGCAGCTTCGCCATGCCATATCCTCCATGTTCCGAGATTCCGAGGCCTCGTGCTGCGGCTGAGCCCTTGACAACTCAGTCCTGGCTTACACATGGCGTGCTCCAGATCCTGCTCCGCGAGATCACCGGCTCGACAGAAATGCGACCGGCCTCCAGTTGCCCGTCTTGTCAAGTCCATGTGCGTTGCGAATGGCCACCACCCTAGCCTCATGCATCTACTGGCCACTTTTGACTTCCGCGACAGCGCCATTGTGCTCACCATCCTTGTCGTGGAGAGGGAATATCGAGGCGACCTAAGATTGGCTGTCGCGCTTCTTTGTCTTCCTCTTTGCGGCAGCCGCCGAGAAAAATGCTCCCTGACGTGTTGCTCGGCCGATCCCGCAGATTTGCTCGGACCGCTCGCAACTCAGGAAAACATGCAACATCCTGCTACCGTATGCCGCAAGTGTCTTCCTCGCCTGCCACTGAAGAATGTGTAAGCAAAGGTAATGTCGTTGTGAAGCCATGCTGCCCGCCCAATTCCAAGTCGGCATGATGCAATCGACACCGGCATGTGGCAGCTTGAAGTCGTCCAGGTGGGGCGAGGCCCTCCCCTCCCTGCATAAGATCCAAGCAGGCCCAGGGCGGAAAAAGTGGTCTGACAGCCGACGGCGGGCATCCCTGCCCACATGGCGAGTTGCTGCCCATCTCGACAAAGCTCAACGTCCAGGACATGATTGTGTTTGCACGGCCGCCCGCGTCATTCGCGTGAGCTGATTCTGGTGAGGTGAGGCTAGATAACTGAATCAGCCTGGCTGTGAGTCCAAGACCGACTGAGCTGATGGTTCGCCTGGCCAAGCGCCGCGATGTGCCGGTGTTGCACCAACTTACCCAGTCTAGCCTGATCGGCCTGACTCATGCGAACCCGAGGAGAATCCCCATGTCTTGTTCCATCATTACAAGCTCATTCGTTGCTTCAGTTGAGCCATCCAGGGGCTCGAGCGGATAGCAGGTCTCTGGGCTGCTCAGTCTGTAGAGCTGCTTTGTTCAAGAATGGGTCGGCCTAGCAATTTCCACTCTTCCGTGAGCTAATGGCTCCAGAAGGGAAGGAAGAGGACTATTCCGTCTGCCACTTGGACTAGTCTGGTACATTGGTTCCTGGTTGACCACCAACGAGCTCAATAGTTTGACCCTTTGTGAAGGACAGTGACCCTTAGGCACGAAGCAAGATGGTCAACATCACATGTCTGCCACGTTCCAAGCTCGCCGAGCTGAAACTCAGCCGCAGCATCTGCACATCATGGAGAATTCGCAGCCCATCGGCTATCTGCGCCGCCCGGGTCAGCCAGACAGGCTCTGCTCTCAGCGACACACAGCCCCGCCAGAAATGAATCACCTGACATGTTCCGCAAACTTACCTCAAGAGACTGACAGTGACAGAGGAGGTTGCAAGCTGCAAATGCATTTAGGGTGTTCGCTTGGCACGGGAATACATCCGATCAAGGGTTGAGCTAATGTGATGGTCGTTATGATCGTCGATGTATGCGTTGTTGAATATAGTGGTCACACACACACACACACACACACACACACACACACACACACACACACGCGGGGCTCATGATGCTGATATCCAGCGTGTCGACCTGAAGTCGAGGCGTGTTGATCTGCTTGTGGGGCGGCATCGTGGAAAACAAGGGGCTCCCAGCAAGCCAGGCGCGCGCGGCAAGAAAATTCGGGCTTAAGTAATGGTTCTTGCATGGAATGGAGCCAGCCCCACAGGCTGCATGAGCACGCGCCTTGTGCGTCGTGGAATATGCTGCATGCCTGCATCAGGACCATGGTTCGAAAGTATGCTTGCCTCAAGTAGACAAGGCAGCGCACCGTTTGTTTTGATGTTTGGATTGAAGGAGTTCCATGACCTCGTTGCATTTGATTCTCCGTGAGCTTTCTCGGCAACTCTGGAGTACGGGGTAATCCGTCCATGGACCATGTAGCCGTTGTGGTTCGAGATCGTCCAAGGCGTCGTTCGAGATCGACCGTCAAAGGTGCCTTGTAGGCGTCGAGCACGCACGGTGTCTGGACATGGGGGCCCGAACCGGTACAGACTGAACGAGCAACAAGAAAGCGCCTTCCCGTCCCCAAGAGTCACCGCCGTAAGCAATGGGAAAATTTTAGGTCGTCAAATAAGATGAAGACCACTCGATCGACACGAGAGATTGGTCACACCCAGGCGGAAGTGGGCTGGTCAGGACCACTGTACAGGGTCACATGGAGCGACCCTCGCGAGGGACGGGTGCCGCTAAGCATGTTGAAGGGTGGGACCTGGGCAAGGGCGTTGTGTGGCCGATGCCGGCACTGGTGGTGATGGAGACGTCAATCTTGGGAGCGCCATTGAGCCCGCTTTGGAGATTTGCCTGGGTCCCTTCGTACCTTAAGCTAGGCCGCGGCGGTCTTGGCGTAGCGGCCCACTGTCAGCCGTCAAGGTTGGGATAGTTATGGTGTGCAGGTTGTCCTTGACACCACAAGACATGTTGTGAACACGGGTGGTATGTGTAATACCTGGCTGCCACGAATAAGACTGGAAAAACTCGTTGCTTATGCCGACCAGAAAAGATCCCGAAGACTGGTGTCTTGGAAGCTTCATGATATATCTGCTTTTTCGCATCAGACTGGCCGTTTTGTCGAGGTTGCTGAAACGGACAGAAGATAAGGGGCTACGGAAAAATCCGAGGAAAGACCGGACACCTCTGGTCGGCACACACGGCACTCCTGTACCAGAACGTGGCCGTAATCCAAGGTTCGTAAGATGCTCATGTCTTGTGCAACGTCCGCCGTTGAAAAGTTCAGCTGCATGAACGACTTGTTGGGAAAAGGAAGGGAGAAGCCGCCAAAGCTGATGAATCTGCATGACCGGCCGCATACTGTGAGGAGGGTGCCGAGTGCTTGTCTTGAAGATGGGAACCGTCCGCGTCCACTTCACAGCCAGGGGTGGTAGTCGTATTTTCAACCGTTGGAGGGAACTTTCTCTGCATAGGCCTGTCCAGGACAGTCTTCTGGCCCGGGTGATTGACTATTAACTACAGTAGATCAAGTCAAGGTCCGTGGCCAAGGTGGCGATCTCTCTGCCCCACGACTGTGCTCTGAAAGGATCGGGTCGATGGACATCCAGACGCGAGTGTGAATTCGATTATCCATGTGGAGGGTGATCTTTTGGGCTTCTCCTTGCCCCTGGGGATGGCGGCTGGCGGGGGTCATGGCAGGATGAGCAGCGATCCTTGTGCCGGGGAGGAAGCAATCTCAGAAACGGGCGGCTCTCATTTCACACAGATGAGGCACGGACTCTAGCCGCGCAGCACCCCCAGCAACAGGGTCTCCGTTTCAGTCTGGCTGGCCAGCCAGGCAATATTGGACTGGATCTTCGAGAGGTGGCGGCCCCTAGCAGAGGCCATGAAGCGAACAGTCCAGCGGTGAGGAAACCGGCGTGTCGCCTATTGCCTAGCAAGGGAGTTGCGGGAGTCGGGCACACTGCGGGCGGGCTAGGCTGTAGGTAGCGGTGGTGTTGATGCTGGCTGATAGTGTAAGGCAGATGCTGAAACCGGGCAGGAGAGAGGCCCCATCGTCTAGGATAGATTGGCCGAAAAGGAAGCACTGCGCAGAGCGTGGCGAGGCCTGACAGCCAGCCGACGGGAAGGAGGTGCTCGTGTGGTGATGGAGGGGCGGTTGTCGCTGCAGCAGGCGAGTTGCAAGTTGCGAGTTGCAAGATTCAGGGGGGTGGGCCTGTGCTGCACACAGTGGGGCGGCTAGCGCAGCCGGGTGCCGTGGGTCTGCCTGCATGGCCACTCGGGACTTGGACTGCGCAGTCCACACCTGCACGCCCACCAGGGCACACCAACGCGCACGCCCCTGCACCACCTCTGACAGGCCTCACTTACACGCTCCGGGCCAGCCTCGACGACGAGATTGGGCAGCGCCAGAGCCCTGTCGTCGCCCTGTGAACAATATTCGCCCGCACACTGGCGGGCTGTCACTTGCGTTCAGGAGGCTGCTCCAGTTTTCCTCCTTTGCGTGGCGGGCAGTCAGTCCTAGGTACCCTCTGTGGGTGCTTGCTGTACTGTGCAGCATCGGGTCGTCGTCCTCGTCGTGGTTGCCCTGGTGTTCGTGGCGCCCTTTGTCCACCCCCCAGCCTTGTCCGACCACACACGTCTCCCACCAAGACCAATAAATACGTGCCGGCGTGCTCCTGCCCTCCCACACGACTCCTCCCCTTCTTCCTCCCGACGTCTCATCTCTGCCAACGACTCCCGTCTTTTCCTCGACATCTAATAATACCCACGTCGAGTTTTGATACCCCTTCATTGCTTTCTTGTGATACCCTCGTCTTTTTGATACCCACCAACCCTTTCCGCCTTCTTCACAACCCACACCGTTACAATGGCCGACGTTCAGAAGCCCGTCGAGGTCCCCGAGACCACCCCCGTCGCCGCCACCGAGCCGGTCGTCGCTGAGGTCGCTGCTCCCGCTGCTGCCGCCACCGAGACGACTCCCGTCGTTGACGCTGCCAAGACCGAGGAGGTTGCTGCCCCTGCCACCGAGGAGACCAAGACTGAGGAGGCCAAGACTGAGGAGGCTGTCGCCGCCGCTCCTGCTGCTGAGGAGAAGAAGGCCGAGCCTATCGAGGCCGGCACCCTGGAGCACAAGGGCTCGCCCGCCAGCTTCCCCAAGTATGTCGATGCCAGTCGCCTAAAACATCAGGAAAAATGTGATCGCTAATACTCTCCCCAGGAACATCATCTACTCCAAGAACTACTTCTTCTTCGGCAACGAGCCCGTTGCTGCTGACAAGCTCTCCGCCTACCAGAAGGGCGAGAAGGTTGGCGAGGTCGCCCAGCACGTCGTCTCGTGGGCTGCCCACACCGGCAAGGGTCTTCTCTTCATCACCAAGGAGAGCGACAAGTCTACCCCCGTCGGTGCTATCCAGCTCGTAAGTCAATTTCAAAGCCGGGCACGTACGGATCTTTTCTGACCACATCCAAACAGGCTGAGGCTTCCGAGCCCACCACCGATGGCGCCAACAAGTTCCACTTCACCGCCAAGGGCCACAAGCACACCTTCAAGGCCTCTTCCGCCGCTGAGCGTGACAACTGGGTCGACCAGCTGAAGGCCAAGATCGCCGAGGCCAAGGAGCTCGCCGCCACTGTCACCGAGTCTGAGGTCTACAAGTCTACTCTTGAGAGCTTCAAGCCTGCCAAGAAGGAGACTGTTGCTGAGCCGGCCAAGGAGACCGAGGTTGCCGCGACTGAGGAGACCAAGCCCGAGGAGGCTGCTGTCGTTGCCCCCGTTGTCGACACCCCTGCTGCTGAGGCCAAGACCGAGGAGCCTGTCAAGGAGGAGGCCAAGAAGGAGGAGCCCAAGCGCCGCTCTGCTAGCCGCAAGCGCAACTCCATCTTCGGCAGCCTGCTGGGCGGCAAGAAGGAGGAGGTCAAGAAGGAGGAGACCAAGGAGGAGGTCAAGCCTGAGACCGCCGCTGTCACCGAGGAGACCAAGCCCGAGGTTGCTGCCGTTGAGCCCGCCACCGAGGCACCGGTTGTCGCCGCTACCGAGACCCCCGCTGCCGAGACCGCCGCCACTGAGGCCACCACTGAGACTCCCGTCGCTGAGAAGACTGAGGCTCCCGTCAAGCCCGCCCCCACCAAGCGCTCTAGCATCTTCGGTGGCTCTTTCTTCGGCAAGAAGAAGGCTGAGACTGACTCCACCCCTGTCTCTCCTGCTGCTGAGACCGCCCCTGTGACTGAGGCTGCTGCTCCCGTTGCTGAGACTGCCCCGGTCATCCCCGCTGTCGAGACCTCTGCTCCTCTCTCGGCTGAGGTGAACTCGCCCGCCACTGTCCCCACTGAGACCACCGAGGTTGCCCCTGCCGTCGCTACTACCGAGACCAAGCCTCAGGTCAAGAGCGACAAGCGCAAGTCCTCGCTCCCCTTCCTGAACAAGAAGGAGAAGGCCACTAGCTCCGACGAGGAGGGTGAGAAGCCCAAGGGCGGCTACTTCTCCAAGCTTCGCCAGACCGTCAAGGGCAAGAAGCAGGTTGCTGAGAAGCCTGCCGATGAGGCTGCTGCTGCCCCTGCCACCGATGCCGCCAAGACCGAGGAGACTCCTGTCGTCGAGGCTGCCAAGACTGAGGAGCCCAAGGTTGAGGAGCCTGTCGTCGCTGCCCCCGCCACTGAGGAGGCTCCCGTTGCCGAGAAGCCCTCCACCACCGCGACTCCCGTCACCGCTGCCGCTTAAGCGCGGTGGTTGCAAAATAACCCCCAAACCGGCCTTTGGCCACTTTGGCGCATACGCCTGACTGGATCACGGCATTCATGAAATCTGGCATGGAAACGGATCTGCATTCAAAAGATACCCAACGATACCCCCGACCCCTTTGACCGCGTCTGCCCTGCTGCACGTGGCTTTGCGGGGCGGTCTACATGATTTGAACTTTCCTTATTCTGCATGTCACTTCGACAGGAGGAGCTGCTCAATCCTTTATTTCCTTGAATTCTGCCGATACCCAGTATACCCCAAAGACAGTCGTTTTGTTTACGGACCTGAACAGAAAACTGCAAAGGAAAAAAACAACCAAAAAAAGGTGGACAGCTCAATACATACGCGGAGCGTGTTGGAGGAGCCGATTGGCTGTTGTGCGTCGCATGTCGTGCCACATAGGGCGCGGCATGCTGGCCAGCGAGGTCAATATCTTAATACTTAATATGAACTTGTTGGGTCATAATCTCGAGCTTTGGCTACTTGTGTGTGATTGTGATGCCTTGTGTATTGCAATATAACTTGCGTTCCTCTTGACATCCCGGATTATCTAATCCTGCCTGTGCTTCCGCCGCTTCCGAGGTCCACATAACGCTCAAACTACCATCACCTTGCACCCGCGGACCGCAACCTTATTGCAACATCGACTCAACTCACCTCACCTCACTTGACAGGCACGACTTCACATCAGGTCTCTCACACCTCTTGCCACTCCCTCCCCACCCAAACTGTACCCGAACCGCAAGGGGCAAGAGAAGCACACTTGGAAAGACCATGCCCTCTGAGCAGTCCCCCCTCCTCGCCAGTACCAGCCCAGCAGCAGCAGCACCCTCACGAGACGCCACCAGCCCGCGGAGGAGCAGGAACATGTTCTGGACGCTGGGCTGCATCTACGGCGCGGCGGCCGTCGGGTTCGGCGCGTTCGGCGCGCACGGGCTCAAAAAGGTCGTCTCGGACCCGGCGCGGCTTGCCAACTTTGGGACCGCGGCGCACTATCAGGTTAGTACCATGCTATGCAACATGTATCCGAACGTACTATATCGTAATACCGCCTCTCTTGCCCTCTGATCTTCCCTCTACACCTTTGACACCGCCCACTTGTAATGGACCTGAATATCTTCCGTGTTCTTGTCACTATCACCAAGTCTATACATTGAACGAGCCCGAGTCCTTCACATCTATCGACTGAACGACTGACCCGAACAAAAACGCACACGCATATATAGCTCGTCCACTCTGTCGCGTTGCTCGTCGCGTCCCAAGCCGCCCCACAGAACACCCTCGCGGGCGGGCTCTTCACCGCGGGCATGACCATGTTCAGCGGCAGCATCTACGCGCTCGTGCTCGACCCGGCGCGCTTCCGCTTCCTGGGGCCCGTGACGCCGCTCGGGGGCCTGTGTCTCATTGGCGGATGGGTTGCGCTGGGACTCAGCTAGATTCTATTCTCTCTCTTGCTGTCGCTGTCACCGGCTGTGTGCGTGTGCATGTGTGTACACTCCTCTGGATGTGGCTTTCCTTGCATTTCGCACCGGGTTCGAGGACAGATTCGCCGTCTGTATATATATGGTTGGATTCCCTGTAAGAGTAACGCATGGATAATTGCCCTTTACGGGCAAGCAATAGACACGTCTCGGATTGCACGGACTAGCCCGAGATGCATGCGTTGTTCTGCGGCCATGAAGATCTCAACACCATGTACGGCAGTAGCAAGTAGTATCTATCTTCTCTCTAGTAATGCATGACACTTTCAACAAGTCATAATCCTCAGCCATTAGCGTCACAACGCTCCTTGTGCGAGTTGTTGCCGACGTCTGCGGCACTTCTAGCCCGCCGAGTTCTGTAGTGTATCAAGCGCTTGGAACCCGGCCAGAACCTCCCGATCGACATTTGCAGCCCAGTCCGCCTGGAAAGCCTGCTCCCCGCCTACTCGCTGCACCAAGATCTGAAGTCTCTCCCGAACAAAGTGCAGAGACTGCACGGTCCTTATGGGGTCGGTCTTGAATAGTGCTCTCTCCCGGATGTCCTTAGGAGTGTCCCAGTCGGTGGCGTCTGGCTCATGAACCAAGACAAGCGTGTCAACTCCTGGCTGTTCGTCGCTCAGCAACTGCACCATGACGGCAGTCCACATGGAGAAGTAGTCCTGCAGCTTTGCGAGAACGAGCTCCTGCACTGGTGATGGCAACTCAAGAAGGCGGGTAAGGGCCAGCATGTTGATCTTCTGGCGGCTGATGTCCGCTATCGTGTCGAAGGAGCCGAACCATTCGGCGCTCAGCCATTGCCAGATCTGCTCAAGAGGGCCAAGAGACGCAAGGACCTCCACAAAGACATTGGGGTCAATAACAGCAATGCGGGAGAGCACCGTGAAGTAGTCGGTCAGCGTCAGAATGCCAATACGGGGTTGTCTGCGCTTGGGACCAGAGGTCTGATGTGCCTCGTATGCGTCATGGATGCCCTCAAGGATCTTTGTCAGGAAGCCACTCTGGACCATGTCCTTCACCACGATCTGGAGACCAGATACACCTCCTAGTTCATGAGCATATTGCATATACAACTCCGTGTACTTTGTAGTGACACCAAGCTGCTCGCGGCTCTTCGAGCCAAACGATGCACTGAGAGCGCTCAAGAGCATTGGTCTGAACCGATCTTCGAGCATTATCTCTGGCGCAAGCATTATGTAGCTGCCCACAATGTTCATGTATGTGAAAGCGTGCTCGTTTTGATTCACGAGGCCATTGATGGCAGACTCAGCGAGGGCGAGAACTTCCTGCGACAGAGGTGGCGAGGTCTGCAACAAGATGTTGCTCCACAAGTCGAGAGCCTCCTCGATCAGGTATGTGTAAAGCTCTGTACCTTCTTGGCAGGCTTCCGCAATGAGAGGCAAGATCTTTGCGTGGTATCGCTGCGAATCGGTCCGCATGGCCATGACCAAGGTTTGCAGGATTGCCAGGCAGGCCTGCTTGAGCATAAACCCCAGATCGCCTGCCGACTCCCAGATCTCTGGCAAGGCTGCAAGGACAAGATCTCCAAACTGAGAGACATGGAATTCCATCCTTTCGATTACACTGCGCGTGGTCTCCAGGATGGCCAATTTGGTTTCGTCCACTTCAACTTGCTGGAGGAGACTCACGAGCTCCATAATGACATCGGACGCGAATGGCTGGAACATTTCTCCGTCGAAACCGATTTCGTCGACAACGGCTTTGAGTTGTCTGGCAGCTGTGATGCGTACTACGATATCGTTTTGTGGATCCTGCGAGTTGAGGAAGTGTCTGTAGATCCCGTAGACTATCGGACGACTCGTCTTGGACGCTTTGACTGGAACCCACTGGCTAAGGAGAATGCCTATCCGCCGTCGCAAAACTTGGCAGTAGGCCACGCTGTTCTGTGCATCAGCACTCACCGTAGAGTTCAGGATCGACTCGAAATCGAACTCGTCATATACTATCTGTGCTGAAAGTCCCATGGCAGTGTAAACAGCCTCCTTCGTGGCGATATCGGCCTGCGGGCTCTGCGCTGTCGCGAAATACGCAAGCAATGGTTGTAAGAGGAGTCCTTTGTAGTAAGTGAGGAGATCGAGGAAAAGCTTCTCCGCACATGGTCGAACTTCCCACTCGTAGGCATTACCCTGGCTCTCTTCTTGTTGCTCCCACTCTTGGGGATCTTCCTCCCACGCCTCTAAATCGGACTTGCGGAATATGAAGAGGTGTGTGATGATTGTGTTGACCATTTGTATGATGAGATCGTCTTGCAGAAGCTCGGCTTTCAGCTGCGATATGACTCGTTCCTGCTCTTGCTTTGTCTCCGGAGAGCGGTACTTGATGGAATGTGCTGGCTTGTGGACCATTCTGATGCAAGCTCGGATCAAGAGCAGGCCTTTCAGGGCCAGCTTCTCTGATACGGGTCCCTCGGTTTTGGGTGCTTGGTTGCCGTCAGCTGATGAGGTTTGCCTAATTCCCCCTGACTTATCGTAGCCCTCTGAGAACGATGCCACGAGATTCCAGTAGGCCCGAGTCAACTCGATCGAATTTGGAAGGGCAGCAAAGCTGGCTGGGTGCTGCTCCGCCATCTCCACGTGCAGCTTAGTGAATTGCATCAAATGCTTTCCAATGACTTGCATCTGAGCCGACTGTATCGTATGTTCCTGGCCCAAGTAGCCAATAAACTGCTCAAACTGTGCTTGAGAGAAAGTCCAGATTTGCTGCACAGTCTTGTCATTGTGCGGCTGCTCGTAGCCCACGATCAGAAGTCGACGAAGGATTTTGAAAGCGATGAGACTACAGTCCATGTGCAGCTGTGCTTCGGGCTCTTGGTTGCGCCCTGTGGATAACATGTCGATCCAAAGACGTGTCTTGGTGTCGTAGATGTCTCCAAGGACGTATACTAACTCCGGTGTGACACTTTGCAGCGCAGTCTGCGACTTACGCAGGCGTGCCGTGCCCAGCTCTTTGACCACTCTAAGCAGTATCGTGAGAGCACCAGTAAGCCGCAGTTGATCTGCATCCTTGCTCGACCGCAAGATCTCTATCAGACGACTGAGGGCGTCAGGCCAGTCTGTCGGGAAGTCGATCCTCACAACTTTGGCGACAACAAGCGCATTGTGCAATGCCAGTTTCTTGTCAGCCTCACCGATCGTTCCTTCATAAAGGTTGCTTCGAATCGCGTGTTTCTCGGCGGCAGGGATGCCATTCTTGGTTGTGTGCTGCCTCCAGTACTTGTCGATGCCGTTCTTCAGCTGTATAATCGCTAGGAGTCGAACTTCGCTGGGTAGTGTTTTGTCGAGGAAGACAGCCTGAGCGAGAACCAGTCGGTTAGTCCTGTACCAGCCGACCTCAGTTGCGGTAGCTTTCTCTCTGAGTGTATCGACTTACCTGTAGCCCAGGGTAGTAGTCGGCAGTTGACTCCCATGCAGATAGCTGTTGGCCCGCTGACTGCCGCTGGCTGTTGTCATATGATGAGGCTGCTTGGAGGACCCGGAAAAGTTCGTGCAAGCTGAGAGGCGAGGCTTCGCCGGGGACTTCGATTGCGAAGCTCATGGCAGGAGCTGAGGCCGGCCTGGCGTAGTAAGGCCCGAAGTTCTCAAGCGGCGTCGATATTCGTGATGTTTTCGGAAATCAAAGTCGTGCGAGTCGTCCCCGGTGGAGTTGGGCTCGGCCAAGAAGCGCTGGCAGCGGTGTGGACAGTGCTCCTCAGGGAGGTGGAGACGGCGAAGTCGTTGCTGCCAAGGGTCCGGGCAACCTCGAATCACTCTGTCAAGCACGGGCGAGATAAGTGCTGCACCTGGGAGCCTTCTGCGGAGATCGCGTTGGTGATGAACAGTCGCCCAGCAATGAATGCACCCACCGGACAATCTCCAACATGAGTGGGGGAGGGGTCAGATCAGAAGCTATGCCATTGTCGTCACAGGGGTCTCGACAGTGGGGTTTCCAGCTTGGGCATGCACTGCTGGTCGCGCCTTCCGCCGCTAATTCGACCGCGAACTCAAACGCGTCAAGCCCCAAGTCTGAGCTCGAGCATTGTCCCAAACTGCGATAGGTAGACGTCGGTGGAAGACATTTGTTGCGTCGACATTCGCCTGGGTACGCTCGAAGCCATCCGACTGCGGCAGTCAGATTCATTGGATATCACAACCACATCGGCATAAAGAACCGGCATTTCAAGCATCTGCTCATCAACATTGATTCAATCGTGCTCCTTGGTGTGCTTCATACGGATGTGACACCCAGCCAGCTTGCTCCATTGCTGACATGAACCCAATCATGGAAATCTCCTGGCTGGCTCGGCGGTAGGGCCAGCAAAGAGTCATGTAATATCCCGTTGGTCACATAGTCCAGCGTCGGAACCGTCAAACTCGGGTCCCACGCTACGGTCTCGATCACCGCTGGGCTTCGCTCTATTCCCACGCCTGAGCTGTCGAGATACTCCTTGATCACGAATCGGACATCGTCCGCAATCGTTCGCGACAGTCGCCAAGTATCTCCGTGCATGCTTAGCACGTTGAGCAACATATCGATCTTCTCGCGCAGCACTGCAGAGTCAAGTCCGAGGAAGACGCAGGCATCCAAATACGCCAGGGCAACTACCAGGAGCGCTGACCCTATCATAGGGTGAAGGTACTCGACTGGAATGCTGTAGCGAAAGGATTCGCAGAATGCATCTGCCGCTTGAATCTCGAACGGCTGCACCTTCCACCCGGCGCCCTTTGTTACCTTGGTCGTCCGGTAGGGACCATTTGCCGGTCCCAGATGGAAATAGTCTCGCACATTCAGACCGCTGCGCAGACCGCTCTGTCTTAAACGGAGTCGATTCCTAGGTCATGTTAGCAGACGAGGCCCCGGTCGAGCATGCTATGTGTCCAACTCGGCAAGTGAAGGCTCTTACACATGGGCGAGGTTCATCGCAAGGTGGATCACGAGGTCCGAAACGCCGTCCTGATCGACTAGGTCCAGTTTCCACCGCGGTACTCGTCGGAGCCAGTCGCAGATCTTCGAGTCTGCCCGATCAAACGAAGCCTTCTTTTTGTCGTCGTTCGAGCGCATATATGGCAATACAAGCTCGACGCGGATCTTGCAAATGTCGACTAGATAGGCCAGAGAAGAGAACTCGACTTTGCTGAGGTTTCTTCGCGCCTCATAGTCGGCTACAGATATCGGCGTTGGTATGATCTGATCGACTTGGTCAGTCCTCCGACTCTCTACTGGATGCCAGATTACAGTAGAGCAATGCTTACCCCGGACTCGTATTCCCACTCCTCGCAAGGGAGATCGACGTTGTGCTCGATGTCTGCTGCCTCCACTTTGGATCGGGAGTGTTTCATGTTTCGTGTAGACTGCTGCACGAAGAGGATATACCATGTCCGCCGAAAACTCTCAGCGAGAATAAGGTCAGGCGCCGTGTCGATAAAACTTTTATGGTTCATACCAATGTCCATCGCCATGGACAATGCTCGATCCAGCCAGCCTGCGTGGTGCTCGAATAGAGCATCACCACAAGCAATGATACTCATCAAAAGGAGTCCTTGTACAGATTGAGGCGTCATCGGTAATGGGCCGCACGCGGTCGTGAAGGCCAACTCTCTAAGCTGTTCTGAGGCCAGGTGTTTCGCATACTTTGAGCCTCCAAGTTTGACCGCCATCAACAAAAACTGGTACGAATCGGAGTCTGCGTCGAAGAAGATGTTGAAGAACCGCCTCGGAGGCAGGAATGGGTGACTTGGGTGCAGATACTTGTAGAAGTGGTCGATCAAGATCTCGTTACTGTTTGCCCGTGACCGCGGCAAATGCGAGCGGATGCCAGAAGCCGACCTTTCGCGAGTTATTCCGGACGGCGAGTTACTCTGATCGGTGGGCGGAGGCGACTGTGACGACGTCGTGTACGGGTGCTGTTCGACGTGCGCCCTCGGCGGTCTGTCGGATATCATGCTGCGCTTCTTTGGGTCCCGTATGCCTCTTCTCGACTTGGCATAAAAACATGGTTTCGCCTCCGCTTGACACCGCAGACAAGCTGGCAGCGTAGCATCGCATTTGACATGCTTCGAGCGACATTGTACACATGCCAGAGAAACGCGGATGTGAGCTTTGGATCGTGTGCCCGACCGCCCAGTTGCACCGTGGGGCCGGTTGCTCGGACTGGATGAGCGTGATCGAAGTGCGGACCTATCGTCCTCTGTCGTGTCCGACATTATGCTCAGTGGATGCCTCTGGCTCTATTAGGCGTCACAGGACGTCTGCCGGGTTGAGACGGGCTGGGTGGCACGACTTGCTCAGAGAGTTGGGGGCTGTGTTGGAGGACCTTGGGTATACTTATGGCCGAGGAGACCTGTAGGGCTGAGGTGTGCTGGCAGTCTTGGTCATCTTCACGATAAAAGCAGGGGTGCGGCGTTAAGCATGGTTGTCTCGACCCCGCCAGCATCCCCAGGCACGCAGCTTGCAGACCAGGATGTGCTCTGGCGCTGTCGTAAGGCAGGCAAGGATGGACAACTCTGGAGCACTGTCGAGGTTGTGTTGACCCGGTCTCCATGAGCACCCCAATAGGAATTTCCGATCCCTGTCGGCTCCAGTTTCGGCTTATTCTTCGTACGCTGCCGCGATGTGCGTCGCACCAGAACCGTCGAGTCTGGACGCTGTGAAGAGAGAGAGGAGGGACGAAGTTATCAGACCTTCAGATCTTCGAGTTAGGTATCAAGCCAAACTTCTAGGGCTATCCAGGCAGCAACAATAATCCACGAGACTTAGTCCTACTATGATATTCCGCCAGGGCGCTGCAAATGTCATGTCTTGGACACCCTCGGAAACATACCACGGGTACTATCCCACCAGACATAATGGCTCGTTTACATTCTTGCTGTTGATTTCATCACAGCCACAGACTCGGTTGGATCTCCGAAAGTGCTCGACACCTGTATCATTCGATGGAGTCGCATCATCTCGGATGTTACGAAATCACCACCAGACCTGGCGGAGCCCCACGCTCGTTCAATGAAAAGCCAGGAATCATGGCCATGTGGGAGGCACCCAGCCACCAGGCAGTGCTCTCTGGCTTCGCCTTCAGAAGTAAGTAAGATGCCAAGCACTCCAGAAGCCACTCGATGCGTTCGTGAGACAGGGATCTGAGCCTGCCAACCCCTGCGCCTACCCGCTTTTCACCGACGGCAACGCCGTTAGGCGTACGTATGGGGCTCCCAAGCCTCCTGTAACGTTGAAGTGCATGGTGAGCTGTCCAATCAAGACGGCTTGCCGGGTACCATCGTCGGCTGCGTCTCGGATTGCTGACAGACTCTGTACCTACTATGGGTCAAATGTGTTGTCTGCCCTCTTCCGCGGGCGGCACGAAGAACAGCCCAGCAGAAAATTCGAGCTTTGAGGGCATCGGGACTTCCTATTCGAGCTTCAGACAAACTCCGAGACCACGTTGGGGGCCGCTCGCGATGCCCGAGGACCTCCTCGATGTGGTCACTGTCCACACACCAGCCTGTCAATTATTGATTGGTCGACATCTGCCATTTACGCGACTATCTTGGGCGTCTTTCGACTTAAGCAGAAACTCTCAGTTGTCGCTGCATGCAGGCCTTGTTCTGCTCAATTGATGCTCATACGAGCGACAAACTTCGCCTGGTTGGGACTCAGCTCTACGAAACAAGACGTGCCAGGATATCCAGGATGACCACCAGGACATCGGACATGCGCACATATAATAGGCCAGCACTTATCTTACATAGCTCTGGATCCTGGGGGAGTGGACATGCGCGGCGCCCCGCGCCAGTTTCGCCTATCACTGTCAGGATGTGGACACCACGCTGTGACGATCTATTCCTTGAATGGCTCGGTTCGAGCCGAGTCTATAAAGCATCGCCAGTGATGATGAACAGTGCTAGCTGCGTCGTAGGGGGTCTTCAACGGACATGTGCTTCCTGTCGTCATGATATACTGTCGAGCTGACAAATACCTATGGTCGGACTGTCGTAGACCATACCACCCTTGTAATTCTCTGCAGGGACCGGAATGTTCTGCTTTCGGGATCCCTGGAAAGTAGGAATTTCTGTCCCATGTACAGTACACGACTACACCCTGTACGGAGGCTCGTCATCACTCTGGTGGTCTCCTGGAAGTGCGTATATCGAGACAGATATCAGCTCTGAAAGCTCCATCCGGCCACTATTCCCAGCACAACCCACATGCTTATATGGAAGAAGGCCTCGCCTAGGTATCTCGGATGGTCACGATAGTGGCGATGTAACCAGCCCGTGTCCGCTCTGTGTCACACCAGACTCACTAGAGAGGTAATAATTGTTTTCTCTTCAAAGAATAAGACTTTTGCATATCTCAAGAGCTATGAAGATGATGGACTCCAAGTCGCGCACAGGATGGGATTTCTTGAGCCGTCGGTGCATGGCGGCTTGTCTCTTCCAAGTCTTCGAGTTGCAACATCCACCTGTGCGAGTAAACTTGACCATGCTTTTAGGCAGCGAATTTCATACTATCCGGGCCATCGGCGCAAAAAAGCAAGCGTTTGTTTTCGAGGACAGGAAATTCTCCGCATAGTCTCCAAGGTGGCGAGGGCGATAGCTTGAAGTCTCGTAGGATCTGTCCCATGCTCGTGGAGTCAGGATCGGGAGCTGCAGATGAGACCTGCAACAAGCTCTAACTTGACTTCTAGGACATCCTGAACGCCATTTGGCACACTGAGCTGGGTAAGATTAGTGGACCCTCGGCCTTCTGGAACAAAACACAGGCTGCCAGCACGCCAGCTCAGTCAAGCGGCAAGCACAGACATTGCAGTCAGATCTCATGAGCTGCAGCTTCGAGGCCAAGAAACTTGGCATCCAAGTGAGTTGAGTCCAATATCCTTCCAGGAATCTCACAAGCGAGGGACCGGCCACCCAATATTTATGAAGTCCGACATGATTCAAGAAGCTTAGCTACCAACTGTTCTTCTGCACATGTGATCAAGAGTTGGGGTTGAGTCAAAGGGGTCTGGATTATGTAAGACCCCAAGCTTCGAGCTTCGAGCACCAGCGCCCCACATGCGTTCCTGAACCTCGGCCGAAGCACTGCGGTCCTGGGGTTCGGCAATTCAGCTCCAGCGTGGAGCGTGCCATGATCGCGTGCGGCTGCGATTCCCTCCCTTTGGACAAACATCACTCCATTGATACGATCATGACAACGACGCCCTCCCAGCACATCACTCACGACGAAACCCATCGCTGCACCGAAGGCCCAAGCTGAATCCCGACGATCCGCCCTGTATCAGACGATGCGACACACCCGATAAGCGCAACCCCTAGAGACACCCGTTGCTCCCCGCGGCCGCGAGCCCTCGATGAGCTCGTCCAACTTCGCCCAGGCCCAGCAGCGCCTGGCGGCCCGCAGACTCGCGCGCGAACAGCAGGCGCAAGCTCAGGCTGCCGCACAGCGCGACGCATCGCGGGCCTGGTCGCAGGTCACGCGCCTTCCATACCCATTCAACAGACTTGGCAGCACATCCTTATCAGCGTGGGAGCTCATATCGTCACGCGAGGGCACACGACCGGCGTTCAGGGTCGGCCAGGTCGATGCGGAACTCCTAGATGAGGACCTGCTCGGTCAGCTCAGCGACCAGGTGGGCGAGGCTGTCAAGTACCTCGGCCCGAACATCAAGGACGACTGGTCCGCCGAGATCCTCCTGGCGCTGCGCGCGGTGCTGTTCAAGCTCTCGGTGTGGGACAACGATGCGACGTACGGCGCCGCGCTGCAGAATCTCAAATATACCGACGCGCGGCAAGATGGGCCGATCCTCGTGGCGCCGAGCCGGTGGCAGAAGGTCGTGTACGGGCTCGTCACGGTCGGCGGCAAGTACACATGGACAAAGTGGGAGGACTGGCTGCGGGATCAGCACGACGGGTACGATGAGCCGTCGCCGCGGGTGCGCATGATGGAGTCGCTCACGGCGCGGATATCGTCGGTGTACTCGACAGCCGGGTTCGTGTCGTTCCTCGTCTTCCTCCTGCACGGCCGGTACCGCACGCTGCTGGACCGCGTGCTGCGGATGCGCCTCGCGCCCCCGACGAGCCAGGTCAACAGGGAGGTCTCGTTTGAGTACCTGAACCGGCAGCTCGTGTGGCACGCGTTCACCGAGTTCCTGCTGTTCGTGCTGCCGCTCGTGGGGATCAACCGCTGGCGCAGATGGCTGAGCAGGACGTGGCGCAAGACCAAGGAGATCATCACCACGGCGAAGGGCGGCGCGGAGGGCGAGGACGGCGGCGAGAAGCAGGGCGAGCTCGCGTTCCTGCCCGAGCGGACGTGCGCGATCTGCTATCAGGACCAGAACTCGGCCGCGTCCGAGGCGGACATGCTCGCGGCCGCGGCGGCGTCGAGCGGCGTCATCGGCTCCGCGCAGACGGATATTACGAACCCGTACGAGGCGCTGCCCTGCGGGTGCATATATTGCTTCGTGTGCCTGGCCACACGGCTGGAGCGGGAGGAGGGCGAAGGGTGGACGTGCTTGCGGTGCGGTGAGCTCGTGAAGGAGTGCAAGCCCTGGAGCGGCGACGTGCTCGAGGAGTCGCCGAAGTCTGCGCTGCGGACGGCGGCGTCGCTTGGGCAGCAGGTTGAGAAGCACGTCGGCTTCACTGGCATCCCGGATGACGCCGCCTCAGATCCCAGGCCTGCGATCGAGGACTCGACAGTGTACTACCACGACGAGGTGGCGGAGGACGAGCAGCCGGAGGTCACGCCTATCGAGGGCTCGGATTACTCCGACACCGAGTCGGAAGTCTATGAGGAAGAGGAAGATGGGGTGGATGAAGGCTTCAGCGACTGAGGCAAGTTGTTTAAGAAGCATGTACTATTGATGTCGTTTCTGGGGGCAAGAAAGTGACGAGTCCTCCAAGCACTTGTATCTATTACTTTCTACATTAATGAGATGGCTTCAGACTTCTTTGAAAACCACACAGCAGCTTGACGAGGGCAGGCTGCGCTCAAGAGAGCCATATTGTATTTTATAATCATGGGAGGTAGTGTTGCTCTTCAAGTCCGTTGTGCAACTTGGTCCTGCACATGCCGGATATCAGGCTCAAGCACTTGTGTGTGTATTGGTCTGTTGGATGTCCCATCGCGAAAGCACCCGCTTGGACGAAATGGGCTCCTATGCAAGCAATGGCCAGAGGAATAATTTCCGCTGAAGAGTGTCGAGTTGCGACTGATATCACATACTTTCTTGCTTGATGCTTGTTCCAGGACGGACGACAGCCGAGCTAGCAAGAGGCACTTATCAGCACCTCACCGCCAGCAATGATACGTCACAGTGCAGGCGCAAGGGTCCAGCGGGACGCCCCCACATGCTCGCCCTGAGCTTTGACAATGGTGATGGGCGGGTCTCATTAATTGCTCCATTGTTTGGGCTCGCTTCAGGCGTCGTTCGGGGGTCCTTTGTGCAAGTGGCAGGCGCGGTCACCGCCGCACATGCCAAAGACGACTTCAGGCGCTCTACCCCTCGTCCTGGCGACTTTCCCGTGAAATCCAGGGTGTTCCTCAGGTCCAGTGACCTGGTTTCGCGACAAATCGGCCGGCCACGACAACGACGACACGGCGGCGCTCAGCAGTTTCTCGAGAGACGCACATCAGCACTTTCGAGGCGGACGTCACCAGACCGCCATGTACAGCACAGCCTCGACAGCCGACATCGACGACTCTTAGAGGCAACCTCGCCCTGGGGCAGACTCGCCTACAATCTCCGATCGCCACGCCGCTCGTCCACGCCGTAGCGTGAACGATGCCCGAATTCTTCCCCTTTATCCCCGGCTCCGAAGCATCACGCGCCGCCCGCCAGCACGCCGCCGACGCCTCGCCCCTTCTTGGACGCTTCCGTGCCGTACCACGCACGCGAAACGCCCCCAGATCTCATGCACAGAATCAGCTAGGTCTGCTCGGCGGGCCCGGTGGCCGGGGCAGTGTACACGTCGGGTACGGCGCGCTCGTGCTGGGGGACGAGGATGAGGACGAGGCCAACAACAACACGAGCAACGACGACTCGGACAGCGATGGGGACGGAGCTCTCATACAGCGACAGCGCAGGTTCTGGGTGGGCGTGGGCAGGAGGCTGAACGGTCTGTGGATTTCGCCGCGCCAGTCTGCGGTCAAGAGAGCGCTCGATACGTGGTGGGGTCGCTGGTGGAATCTGGTGTTCCTGCCGGCGGGACTGGTACGTTTGCCTTCACGTTCGATCAGGTGTACTTTGAACCATTCCATGTTTACTTCTTCAAGAATGCCTCAAGCTCTCGGGTGAGATAGTGCGTGAGCGCAGTGGCTGACGTTGTGAACATGTACAGGCGATAGCGTGGTGTTCGATCCCCTTCCCACAGTACCCGCTCTCACCCGAGGACAACGACCACTTGCCGAGCCCACCTTCGGACTCGGCGCCGAATCCAGGCCATCGAGCACCAGGTCACGGCGAGGCTCGGGTGCAAGTCAACTTCTGGTTTTTCCTCTTTGTGTACTACGGCTTCTACAACCTCACGGCACTCATATGGATCACCAAGGTCTTCAATCTCTACAGTCTCAACTGGTGGCCGTCATCTCTCGGCTTCCCCGTGACGATTAGCTTGATTGCTGCTGTTTCGATCTTGGGACCTATACCGCTGTATTTATTCCCGGAGACACGGTTTCTCACCGTACATAACACTGCCTGGATCAGCTGGACGTTCCTGATCATGGCTTTGCCGGTGGGCATTGCATTCTGGATCTTGATGACGCATGAGCGTCATCTAGGGCTGCGGCATTCACTCAGCGATACTCAGCGCATATTTACGACGTCCTGGTGGACGGGTGATGCCGACACAATCTCAGCACGAGGCAACCGGAGGCATCCGGGTGTCGACACACGCGCCTTCGATCCGGATGCAGGATTCGAGGTCTCAACAGACCGCAGGGGCAGGCAGCGACGGCGACCAGCACTATCCGAACGGCGGCGATGGCTACCTGCAAGTTTTGTACGATTCGTCTGGTTCTGTCTCGCGCTCCTTGTTGGGCTCCTGGCTTATCTCATTGGAGAAGCATACGCCGAGATCTACCTTCGAACCCTGCCGCACAACAACTTTGAGACCATCGCATATGTCTACAGCTGGATTGTGACGGTGCATCTTCTCGACATGCTGACCGGGTGGATTCTGGGCGCAAGTGAAGATGAGAGGGTGGGCAGCTACCCCTTGAGCTGGATATTCAAGCTGTAAGTTTCTCCCCTTTCTGTATGGCAACCACTTTCTCACTGACATGACCTAGCTATTTCATGCTCACTTATCAGACATACGTGCGAGCCTTGTACGCCCGACTCCGCTCGCCTGAGCAGTTCATCTGGCTTCAGGCACTGTCATCTGGCTTCTTGATCATCCTTACGCCCATACAGATGACACCACTATTTCACCGCATCCTCGGTATGCTGGGCATGACGAACCAGTCGTACGGCTCATACTTGAAGCTGCAGACGCGCAACGTCTTCATCCGGTTCCTCGCCGAGAACGTGTCGATGATCACCTTCCTGGGCTCGATCCTCGTGCTGCACTACGGCCCCAACAAGGACGTCTATCCGTATTTTGCGTTCGACTCGCCCGGCACCGACAAGTACTACGACTTTGACCTCACCATCACTGCCTCGGCCATCACGTGGGCGTGCGAGCTCGTCGCGGGAATCGTCCTACGCGCGCTGATTCGCTTCTTCTTTGACGTCGATGCGACGGCAGAAGGCAAGCTCGACCTGGCCGTGTGGCCGGAGCTCCTGCCCACCGCGGTCGCTGCGATGCTGCACGTGCTGCAGAACATGATGTTTTCGATCATACGGCTGCACTTTGGTTGACAGTTTCACTTTCCTGCCTATCAGCAGCGTGGGGGAGAAGGTTGACATTTTCAAGGGGAGGAAAGTCGATGAGTTTGGTCCCATCCTTGCTGCCGATGGCTTTCTGGCATAGCTTTCGCTCATCGGCATTTGTTTGGTCGCGGCTTTGTTTCCTGTGGCATTTCCCTGTTTGTTCCTAGACGGCGAAGCGTGCGACTTGACTGTTTTTATCTATACCCGTAATACCCTTTGATCTTGTCTCGACAGTTTCAGCCTTTCAATCCCGAACTAGAAATTGCTTGTGTACTCTCTTTGTGTGTTTTGGTTCTCTCCGCATACGGCAATCTACGACATGCCGTGATAGCCAGAATATCCTCTGCAGATTTGTGTGCCCGCTGACCGAAGTTCCTGAGAAGGTCTACACTTCATCGAGACCCTCGCACACATTTGATCTAGTGACGAGTTAAGGCTCCGCCTCGTGTACCTATTGTACTCTGCCTAACTTCTACTGCGCCTCGGCGTGTGCTTGGAGCAGAGGCTCATAACGTTCTCCTTCCTTCATTTCCCTATGACTTCAAAGTCCTCGAGTCGCAGACACCAACCACTGAGCATCTGCGCAGTGGACACGCTTATTAGAGCGGTTGTACCGGCATGGGTCAACCGCGGACCCCCCCGGGCCGCCCAGGTTTGAGAAGTTGCTGCAGCATGGGATGTGCGACATTGCGCGGGCCATGGGGGTGTCCCACGCGGAGGCCATGTCTGGGATCAACAAACACGACTCCACGTGTGTGCGTTCACGGAACAAAGCTGTGGAACTTCTAGAAGGTGCTTCCGAGCTGGGGTTGAGTGAGAGAGAGGACGCGATCGGTCGTCGCGCAGTAAGTGTCAATCTGGCAGGCCAGTTGCCTCCGCTTCGCGCTTCGCCGCGATCCTGCTTCCCGGGTGCCTCGTTCTGGATACAGCTTGACATGCACCAATGGGTCCTCTGGTAACTCGTATGAGTCTCACGTGGATGAAAAATTGTGGCATTCGGGCAGCCATCTCTGCCCATCCTGTGGCCGAACAAAGCTGGCTTATTCGAATTATACCTGGTTGGAAAAGCCGAGTGGCCTGCTGGAGATAAGACCAAACGCCTGCCCTTGCCTGACTTGGACGCCACACGTGGGGGCAATGGCTGGTGTGTTCGCAAGACGAGCTGTGCTTATAGCTGCTCATTACGCTGACCGAGAGTTCAAAAAGTGGCCGGAAATGAGAGAGCAAGACGGCGACTGCTGCCCCATTTCGACTAGTAGCAGCCCTTCGCAGGAAGGTCACAAGAGTCTGGGCTGGGTTCTGGGGAGCTTGGCTCTTGGCCATGTCGGTCGGCCCGTTGTCGAGTCAAGCTCTCCCCGCAATATCGTGATAGAATTGAGTTGCTTGGGGATTCTCCTACAAAGCCCGGGTCTTGCCTTCCCCAGTCAGCTCGTACATGTGCCATTCACGTTTCCAGCCGGCCAGATTGGTCTGCAGAGAGCGGTTCTCTCGTGGCATGTGGCAACCTGGAATGATCATCGTGATATCCCCAGCTGCTAGCCGCGATGACATGCAGCACCGAAAACATTGATTCTTGGCGCAAGATTTCCTCCTCCCCGCTGAAACCTTGGCAGCAGACCACCGACGCTGGCCATTGGATTGCTGGGAGGACTGGGTGATGGGCAGCGTATAGGATGGCTGGTGGAGGCTGAGGACCGGCGCCGTGTAGCACGAGCACCAGGGCGGACGCTGCACACCACCACCACACCACCACCCTTGTTCTGTGGGTTGGGACATAGGACACAATGTGTTCCTGGCTCAGAAGGTTGGGTCACACTTCCCCGCGAAATCAGCTTGCTGCCGCTAGGCGGGAGACTTGTTCGGGGATGGCAGCAGAAAGGGCGGCCGCGTGCCAGGCCAGGCGCGGGTGCCAGCGTCAACCTAGTTGGCGACGAGGGCCATGGCAAGAGATGGCGATGTTGAGGTGAATAAGCGTAGGTGAGTGCAAGTTGGGTTGGGAGACTAAAGGCTCCTGAGGAGGAGGCCTGACAGGAGGGTGCCTGTCGTCCTCAAAGTGTTCTGCAAGTTCGACAAACATGCGTCGCTCCTTGCTCCGATGCCGCCTTCCTTGCGCAGCTTGCCACATCATCCACCACGAGTGCCAGACTGCATAAAGGTAGGCAGTTCCCACGATACCTAGGCACACCCGTGCTTGGAGGAGCAAAGGCACGGTCGCTGATGGGACGATAACTTCGCGTTGGCGGACCTGGAAGGGGCAGCTACGCGGCACTTGTGGCGCCTCTGTCACAGAGGTCGAATCGGGAGTGCTCCCCGCTGGACGACCCCACCCCACCCCGGCCCCGGGCTTATCGCCAGTGCGCTGCAATCTGCTGCGCGCCCAAGGGCGGGCTGTCCGCCTGGGCACGCTCCTGCTGCGCCAGCTGACGTCGTGCCCAACGCAGACAAACTCGCGCATCAAACAGAATCACCAGAGCCGTCCCGTCGATCACCAGCCTCGCTGCTCTCTGCTCTCTGCGCTCTGCCTTGCTTCCACCTCGCAATCCCCTCACGCCGTTTCAAAAGTACACTCGGACATTGTCTCGCCCCGGCGCTCCCACCGGCGTCCGCAGAGCCTGACGTTAGGCCCGACGCCGCCCTCCGATATCCCCGCCGTGCCTGGCCTGCACTGCAGGTGGCTTGCCCCAGCCCGCCAGTACCGTACCTACCACACGGCACCTTGTTCCGTCTCTACAAGCCCGGGCAAGCTCAACCTCGACCTGCTCCCAGACATCTCACAATCGCCAACTCTCTCACCCTGGACTGCGACCGCGCGGCCCCCTTCCCATCGACTCTTCCTCGACCCCTCTGCCTATGCTCCGCGCTTCTCGACCGCCGCCTCCTAGTCCTCACATCCGTTGACTCGGTCTCCACCCCGTTTCCTCGCCTGCCGCTCTTGCGCCTGCCTGCGCACACTGTCCGCCCACATTTCGTCATCACGCCCGAACACGCGCCCTCAATCGACCCCTCGCCCTGGCCTCACACGCACCATCGCCTTCTGAATAGGGAAGGATAACACGTCCTAGCAAGCAGTTGCCCGGCCTCAACCCATTCTGAAATGGGCAACCAGAGCTCCAAGGAAGGCGGAGGCCCGTCCAAAGGCTCGGCCGGAGGCAGTGACCTCCAGTCGTACCCGTCCTTCAGCAAGTCAGACACCAAAGAGTCGAAGCGGTCCTTCACAACCCTGCGCTCCAAGATCCCCGGCAGCAGCAAGACCGACAGCCCTCGCAGCTCAGCCATCCTATCCAACGGCGACGCCTACGCCGACAAAACCGATGCCACCTCGGTCAAGTCTGCCAAAAGTGCTAGGTCGCGTGGCAGCCTCGGTCGTGTCAGCGACGCTGCGTCACCCGCCTCGCCATCGAGTAATGCCGAGTCGCCACTGGAAGAGCCTCAGCCGCCGCCCTCCCCGATCCAGTCTGCTTCTATGAGAGCTGGCCATGGCGACATCAGCGCAGCCCAAGCTTCTGGTGAGGTTGACCACGTGTCTGACCAGCCGCCATCAGCAGCAGCGGGCCAGAATCCCAACCTGCAGCAGCAGCCGGGCGCCCCCATTCTTGTCAAGAAAGAGAACATGATCAACCCCGTCACCAAGGCCACAACTGCGCTCATGTCCAAAGATGATGCCTCAGCTGACGGCGTTGCCATGAACTCGATCAAAGAGATCGACCTCGACGACTACATCAAACGCTTGCTCGATGCGGCTTATGCTGGCAAGGTAACGAAGAGCGTCTGCCTGAAGAACGCAGAGATCACCGCCATTTGCACAAGAGCGCGCGAGGTTCTGCTGTCGCAACCAGCCTTGCTCGAACTGGACGCACCAGTCAAGATTGTCGGTGATGTACACGGCCAATTCACGGACCTCATCAGAATGTTCGAGATGTGTGGGTTTCCCCCGAGCTCAAACTACCTGTTCCTCGGTGACTATGTCGACCGTGGCAAACAGTCTCTCGAAACGATCCTGCTGCTTCTCTGCTACAAGCTCAAGTACCCCGAGAACTTCTTCCTCCTACGAGGCAACCACGAATGTGCCAACGTGACCAGAGTCTACGGCTTTTATGACGAGTGCAAGCGAAGGTGCAACGTCAAGATCTGGAAGACTTTCATCGATGCATTCAACACGCTTCCCATTGCTGCTATCGTCGCTGGCAAGATTTTCTGTGTGCATGGAGGCTTGTCTCCAGCTCTTGGACACATGGACGACATTCGAAACATCACTCGCCCCACCGACGTCCCTGATTATGGATTGTTAAACGACCTACTGTGGTCCGACCCAGCCGACATGGAGCAGGATTGGGAGGCAAACGAAAGAGGTGTCAGCTACTGCTTCGGCAAGAAGGTCATTACCGAGTTCCTGGCCACGCATGATTTCGATCTCGTCTGTCGCGCGCATATGGTTGTCGAAGACGGATATGAATTCTTCAGCGACCGGGTCCTAGTGACCGTGTTTAGCGCGCCAAACGTAAGTCGCAACTCCCTCGCCTTGTGATGCAATATCCTTGGACGCTGACCATATGTTTCTCTAGTACTGTGGCGAGTTTGACAACTGGGGTGCGGTGATGTCGGTGTCATCTGAGCTGCTCTGTAGCTTCGAGCTGCTCAAACCACTCGACTCGTCTGCGCTTAAGAGCCACATCAAGAAAGGCAGAAACAAGCGAAACTCGATGCTCAACAGTCCAGTAAGTCTGCACAGGAATGTAGACTACATGTGATCTGTCCTGCTGACTCTTCCCTTCTTACAGCCCGCAAGCGTATATCCCCAGAGCGTATGATAACCCTGACGAGAAACACCAACGCGAGCAACAACAATGTGGAGTATCGGAACTTATGGACAAGGGGAATGCTTGGCCCTGCACACTTTTGTGCTGCAATCGCGCTCATGAACATAATTTCGGCCATGATTACTTGAACTTGCCACTCCAATAAGGAGCCAGAGGCACTCGAGCCATGTGCTCGGACATACTTGTCTATGCAACAAGCACATCATCCGGCCGCAGTACCAAACAGATGTGCAAATTCCACTCTGTGCGATTATGGTCGACAGGCAAGGCAGATATCGGACAGCAGCTGTAAGAAAACGAGATCTCTGGCACGTGAGTGGATTCTCGAGGCCGTGCGACGGTCAGAACGTGCTTGAGCGAAGGGTGTCAATAACACCAACCACGCCCAAGTCCCGGCGGTCCATGTCACGAAGAAGGGAGGGGAGGTCGACTATACACGGAATGGAATCGAATTTGGGGCGTTTACGGCGCAAAGATATTCTATCTGGACGGAGTTTGTATCCTTTCGGTGGTCGTATGCCCTGCTATTTATGGCGCATCTGCGACTTCTTTGATTTCCCATCCAAAGCAGCATTTTCGTTTTGTTTCCAAGCATCGACAGAGGAGTCTGGCAACGGGCGCCAAGCAAGGAGAGGCCGGCCGACGGGGGACTGCTGTATGAAGAGGTGTCGTTGTCGGCGGGGTTCCGGCTGTGCTAGGAAAGGAAAGGACCATGTGGCATATGCACACCACAGAGACGAGGGACGACCAACATGCGGCACTTGCTTGCTCCCATGTCCGTCGTTGTTGCAGGGACTGCTTGCGGGTTGTTCTAGGGAGTTCTATTTTCATTTTCCATCTTTCTGTCTTCGTTTTGCTCTCCTTCCGTTGTCTAGGCTAGGCTAGGCTGAACCGAATGTACGATTCCTGACACTTTGATCCCGTGCCTGTCTGTCTAGTGTTGCTGCGATTCGAAGGGACCGAGCCCGTGCCGTGCTGGCTTGGCTTGATTGTGTTCCGTGGCTGCTCCAACTGCATCCATCGAGGTTCCCAGTGGTCATCTCGACACGATCCTGCGAGAACAATGGCTCGCGTGAGGCCCTTGTGTGCGCCACCACGCGGAGAGAAGCGTCGATGCTGCCAAGCAGGGTCACCAGAGAATGCGCCTAACTTGTGATTAGAACTTGTATGTATTATCGATATGAAGCTACCACGCGAGAAGCCACGCCGTGTGTCGCGCACGCCTGCCACTTGGTGGCGGATTCTTGTGTTGTTACATGGCTACGCAAGTTGTATATGCACATGCTCTTTCTCCCACGACTCCCACGACTCTGTTCTCTCAGTGTACCATCACTGTACAGCCCGATGTTTCGACAGAACAGCATGATTCCACCGACCATCAGTCACCCAGGTCCATGTTTTGCTTGGTCTCCGACGCCCAAGGCATCACCAATTAGTTTCTAGTCCTCATATCTCGCAGGCTTCCGCCTCGTCCGCGACCTTGACCGGTCAATGATCAGCGCGCTGTCATCTGATTCGTCCTCGTCATCGTCCTCGTCCTCGTCCTCGACCACGATGCCGCTCATTGCGGCGCTGCTCGTGCTCGTGCTGCCACGATCACCCCCGCTGCCGAGCTCAACAGTGAAGCTGCCGCTCCGGCCGCTTTTCTTGCTGCTCGTGTCACCATCGTCGGTGCCAGCGCCGCCAGAGCCTCGCCGTCGTGTTGACATCAAGGGCGACACAGAACGACTGAGCTCGGTCAGTGGACTAGACGGAGGCGCTGAGTTGTCATGGCCCTTTTGCTGTTGCTGTTGCTGCTGGCGACGCCTTGTGGCACCTTCCCTGCTCCGGCTGGGCGAGTCGTCGACAGGCATAGGGTGGTCTGAGAGATCGGAAGAGTCAAGATCGATGTGTATCGGGGCGTAACGCGCCTCCGAGTGCGATGCACGGCTTCGGGGTGTTGACCGGGGCGGCTTGCGGCCACTGCTCATCACAGTAACCTCGTCCGCCTGGGCCACACCATCGTCATCGTCGTCATCGATGATGATCGCTGGTTGCCGCACCTCGGCCTCAATTTTGTCATCCTTGCGTAGCAACCTTCGCGCTCGGTTCGGAGATGCAGTGGTGGTGGCTGTCGGGAGAGCACTATCATCCTGCGATGGTGTCCCGGTGGTCCCCTCGTCTGCAGTGTCGGCAATCTCGATTTGGCGCTTGGGCTTCGGGCCTGGCCGCTTCCCACCTTTCTTTGCTGCCTTGGAACGAGGCTGCTGGTTGACGATGCTGGAACTCTTGAACTCTGTCTCGTCCGCGTCATTCTCGTCGGTAGCGCGCTTCCTCTTGCGCGAGGCGGCTGGCATGACTTCTTCAGAGTCGTCCCTAGTGAAGTCTTCCATGATGATATCGTCGTCATCATCAGGGTCCGAGTCGAGCGTCGCGAACGTCTTGTTGGGCTTGCGATTAGGCGGTCTGCCCGGCTTGCGCCCTGGTTTCCGTCCTGACTTCTTCCTCGAGGGCTTGCCGTCATCGTCATTTTCAAGCTGTTCCTTAGCCTTACGCTGCCGCTTGTGAGCTTTCTCCTCCTCTTGCAGCAACTTCTTGGTCAGATTAGGAAAGTTCTCTCCATAGTTGAAGAATAGCTCCTCTCCTGCTTTGATGTCGCGGAGCGAGCTGAACTTGATCCGGTACTCGCCATTGACAAACAGGATGCGTGGCGTGACATTGCAATTGTCATCCTGGTGGTTGATGTACCGACTCAGGTTACCATAGATCGCGGCGTCGACCCAGATGCCCTCTTGTTCGAGCAAAGTAAACAGGTACGACGTGTTTGCCGACTCATCGAAAACATCGCCGCGGCGGGCTTCACGGCGCACGCCTTCATCCTGGGAGATGAGCTCGCCGACGTACTCAATAACAAACTCGTCCGGGCCAATATCCTGCGCGGCGAACAAGCCATAGCCAGCGATCCTGGACTTTCCAAGAACAACAGACTTTGGCTTGCCCCTCTGCAGTGCACAGTTCTGACACCCTGTCGTGAAGAGCTGGTCGTTGTCGATGTTGGCTGGCTCCGTCCGCTCCACGACTCCGCAGTTTCCGCACAGAGTAGGATCGCACTCGCGATTGAGCTGGATGCAAATGCAAGGGCGATCTTTCTGCTTAGGCATACAAACCTTGCCCAGAGAATGACATGCGCAACCCGTAAACTTGTACGAACATATCTCTGGCGTACATCGACAGAATCGTTCACAAAGTAATCCATGCTGGACACAAGTGCAGTTCTTTTGCGTACATGGGCCCTCATGGTTGCAAGGATCAAAGTAGTCCTTGCGCTGATGTTCATGCGTCGTAATGTGGTCCTGCCAGTCACCGAGAAGCATCTTCTTGTGGCGATCATACCAAGGCAGCGTCTTCGCTCGTGGCAGAGGCGATGCCTTGGGGGTGGCTGGCATGGGGAGATCAAGCTTGTCGAGTTGGCGGCCGACGTCCCAACAAGGTCGGCCCGTTACCTGGGCCACAGCGCATGCGGTCGGCAAGCTGTCGTCCATCGACGTTGCATGCATGGCTTTAAGGACATTAATCTCGACTTCGGTCCATGGACGGACCCGTGTGCCACCCGATCTGGCATTCTTGTAGCACTCTTCGCCACAGGATGAGGAGTCGTCGTGGAAGGTGTGCAAAGCGAGCCTCTTTTCTTTCCTCCTGGACAATGCACTGCGCTCAAGCAGGCCAGACATGCCGCCAATCATCTCGACAGAGAACCGCTTACGTTCGTTGTCGACCCCGAATTCTCCGTGTTCGCAGGAGTGGCAGAAACAAATCAGACAGCCCAGGAGTGAGTACGTCTCGGTGAATGACTCGACTGTCGTTGCTTGATCGACGGCCTTAGCCTGGCCGGGCGTCTCCTTCATCCATTTCTTGGGGTCGCCAAAGGTGTCGACGGACTTGTCGAGCAGGAGGACTTCTTGGAGTGGCACCCGCTGCTCTTTGAGGCGCTCGTTATTGAACACATTGTCAAAGGCCTGTGTAAACATCTTGATAGTCTTGCTCGTCTTTGGTGAAGTATTGTCATCGTGAGCGTTGAGGATGCTCGACTTCTGCTGAGGTGTCGCGGTGTCCATCTCCCGCGTCATATGGCGGATGAGGTTCGACTTGGTGCATGCTTCGAGTCCCAGCTGCGAGAGCCAGCGGTCGAGGTACAAGAGGAGCGTGGTAGCCCGTTCCTTCTGTATGGTCTTGACGACCTTCTGATGCCGGCTGAGAGTGGCAAATCCTGAGGTCTTATCCATGGACTCGAGGTTCTCCAGCCACGTGCGGTACTTCTTCTCCTCGTTATCTGCAAGGTCCCGCAAGTGTGGGACGTAGGTCAGCATGGTGTTTGGTGAGAGAATGTTCTTGACAATGTCAACGTGATGGAAGCTGTATCCAGGCACTGGCTCCTTGTCCGTCTTGATGCAGACGACCCGGTAGTGTTCTCGCTTCTCCATCTTGCCAGAGCGGCCATGTCCAACTTGCTACACCCATCACCGAGTTAGACTTGTCTACATTATTTCCCGTGAGCTGGTCCTGATCAGGGAGGCACATACCTTTGTCTTGATCTTCATCGTGTCGGCAGACTTCTTGCCGCCCTCGACTGGCGTGCACTTCATGCCCTGGAACCAGTCTTTGCTACTGACAGACTGTGCCGCCGGTGCGGACGCCTTCTTCTTCCAGGAGAGGCGCATGAGGCGTACGGTCCGCTTGGCGCCATCCTTGCCGATCTCCTCGGCGAACGCCCTGAGGGAGTCCTCGAGCTTGTCGACCGTCCATGCCGGCTTGCGCGGGGTGTGTTGCTTGCTGGGAGTCCGATTGGTGGTGGCCGGAGCAGCGGTGGCGTGGTGCCTCTGGGCGGTTGGGGTCGTGTTGGCGCTCCTGGTGGTAGACTGCCGGGCACCCATCTTGGGGTCATCCTTCGTGGCTGCCGAGGGGCGGTCCTTGTCGTCTCCGCGAGCGATGATGGAGAGGCTGGCCGATGCAGGAGTGTTATCGGCCTGGAAGGAGCTGCTCGCCTGGCGGCTGAGCGGCGGCGGGCTGATTGAGCGGCGGGCACGGGAGACGGGGCGCGCAGAGGACGAGGCGTGCTTTGTCTGGGACTGCGGTTGCGCCTGCCTGGGCCGAAGCGGACTCCTTCCCTGCGCGTGCCGGTGAGGCCCTTCTGGGTCGTCAGACTCCAACCGGTTCGCGCCGAGCTCCATCATGGTGCGGGCAGGCGGTTGGGATCTCCTGCGATGCGATGCGATGCGATGCGTGCTGCAAACGGCGCCCGGTGCACCTCACATGCGCTCAACCCGTGGTTCACGGTTGCCGGCGGAGCGGTGGTTTGTGCCTGACCGATGGATCTGCACTGGGCCGCTGCACATGGCCGGCCGCAACAAAGCCTGGCGAGTGGCACGCGGTGAGACACGCAGGTGATGCTATCGCGACATGCGACTGCCTGCAGCTCGACCGAGATGGACCGTGACGATAGACCGACCGTCTTGGACGCGCTGTGGACGCTGGTGGAGCCCTCGTCGGCAGACTTGGCGCGTCCCGGCTCGAGCTCTGGACGGACTGAGTTGCCAAGCACCGCAACGATGTGTTTGCTGCTATTGTGCGCGTTCTTTTGCCAGCACTTGCGGCAGAAACAACGAGCAGTGGTGTTGCCACGGAATCCGACGGTCTCGCTTCAATGTTGGTTTCCGAGGTTGCGTTAGGATGCTTGGAAGATCGCGCCGCGGACGTAGACGTTGCAGTCAAATGGCCCGACAGTGGACGCGCTAAAGCCACCGAGAGCCAGGGGTCTGGCAGGGGTCTGCAGAGGGCCCCACTACCTCTGACATTACACGAGCCCGGGGACCTCATCATACCATCACCGATAGCTCAGTGTCTACAGTTACAGCATGCTAGAAATAGGGATAGCAATTTATGTAAAGCTACTACTCAAGGTCGAGGTCGAGTGGACACGAAGTCCACATAGAGCTACTCCTGCATCATTCATCCCAATCTTGTTCGCGGAGCTCTGCCATGGGCTGAGCAAACCATTTCATGTGCTGCCACTTCAAGCCTTCGCAATCTTGCAAACCAAGTCGGAGCCGTCAACAGAGTCGCCTTCCTTAACCTGGAGGTCGGAAACTTTGCCGTTGTGCGGCGCAGAGATGACCATTTCCTAAACAGGTGTCAGTCGCAATGCAAAAGAAGGACAGCTTTACAAAGGCTGGAAATGTGGAGTACTTACCATCTTCATGGCGCTGAGGACAGCAAGAGGGTCGCCCTTCTTGACCTCAGATCCCTCGTGGACCCGGAGTTCAACAAGAACACCAGCCATCGGGGCACCGACCTGGCTCGAGTCGCTGGGGTTGGCCTTGGGTCGGCTGATGTTCTCGACGGAGGCCTTGTTGTCGTCGACAGTGACCTGGCGCATCTCGCCATTCATCTCAAAGAAGACATCGCGCTGACCAGTAGCCTCGGACAGGGGGCCAACGGCAAGGAGCTTGAGAATGAGGATCTTGCCCTTCTCCAGCTCGACGTGGAACTCCTCATCGATCTTGGGAGCCGACAAGAAGTACTTGGTCGGGAGGACAGACAGGTCGCCGTACTTCTGGATGAAGTTCTTGTAGTCGTCAAAGACCTTGGGGTACATGATATGCGAGGCGAGGTCGCACTCGCTGATACGACCCCACTTCTGGGTGAGCTCGGAACGAGACTTCTTGAAGTCGACGGGGTCAAGGTACAAGCCAGGACGCTTGTCGAACTTGCGACGGTTGCGAAGAGCTCTTGAGCGAAGGGGCTCGGGGAATCCGCCGTATGGCTGACCCATCATACCCTCGAGGAACTCAAGGACAGAGCCGGGGAAATCGAGTTCCTCGGCGCGGTCAACAACGTCCTGCTGTGACAGCTTGTTCGAAACCATAAACTGAGCCAAGTCGCCAACAACCTTGGAGGTGGGAGTGACCTTGACGATATCTCCGAGAAGATCATTCGCATGCTCATAAGCCTTCTTGGTCTCGGCCCACTGAGAACCAAGCCCCAACTGTTGTGCCTGAAACATCATGTTCGTAAGTTGGCCACCTGCTCAAGCAATTAGTATATTATGTTATCACTTTCGCTTGTGGGCGTGCCTTACCAGGAATCTCGTGCTCGTAGACCTCAGGGTCAGGACCGGGCAGGTGAGCTTCGAAGGGACTGTACAGGAGACGAAGCTGCTGCCAGTAGGCATCCAAGGCGCGGACATGAGCAGGGTTGAGACCAGGGTCCAAGTCGGAGCCCTCGAGCGAGGCAATGATGGCGTTGATGCTTGGCTGCGAGGTCATACCCGAGAGACTATCGGTAGCCGCATCAACAGCATCGGCACCAGCCTTGGCGCAAGCGACCATGGAGGCGACACCAGTACCCGCAGAATCGCTAGATCGATGTGTTAGTGAAGTTACAGCAAATGAAGGACGCAGAACTTACTGAGTGTGGACGTGGATAGGGAGATCCGGATACTTTTCACGCAGGGCGCCGATGAGGAGCGTGGCAGCATGGGGTTTGAGGACACCAGCCATGTCCTTGATACCGAGGACATCAATGTCGAGAGCGACGAGCTTCTCAGCCAGAGACATGTAGTACTCGAGGTTGTACTTCTTCTTGGGGTTCTGCAAAGATGGTTAGCGGGCTTCACGAACATTGAGACTATACTGCAGGCCAGTGTGGCGAAGGAATTTGACAGATCCAACAGTGCCAGAGGTGCCAGAGGTGCCAGAGGTCTAGAGGTCAAGACCTCTGGCACCTCTGGCACCTGGTCACCGACACCAACCACAATAGTTGGGTTCTGGTAGATCAGGAATCAGGAAAATGCAGATGGTTTGTCTTTCAACTTACAAGCACTGTATCAAAGTGTTAGCAAACTTTTCCACAAGAGTGAAACAGAAAATCAACGATGAGAAAGATCAAATGGGGGGACTTACTGTCACCACTGTAGCAGATTGTTCCCTCTGCAATACCGCCGGCTTTCTGCACAGCCTTGATGCCAACCTCGAGCTGGTCAATGTCGTTCAAGGCATCGAAGACTCGGAAGATGTCGACACCGTTCTCCTTTGCCTGCTTGACAAAGTGGTCGATCGCGTTGTCGGGCAGCGAAGCATAAGCAACACCGTTGGCTCCGCGGAGCAACATTTGGAAGGGGATGTTGGGCACAAGCTTCCTCATCTTGCGGAGACGTTCCCAAGGATCCTCGTAGAGGAAGCGCATGGCAACATCGAAAGTGGCACCACCCCAGCACTCCAGACTGTAGAGGTTGGATAGAGCGTGGCTTGTCTCCTTCGCAATACCGAGCAAGTCGACAGTGCGGACACGAGTGGCGAGGAGAGACTGGTGAGCATCACGCCAGGTTGTGTCCATGAGCAAGCAGCCCTTGTTCTGGCGCACAGCCTTGGCGAAGGCCTTGGGCCCCTGCTCGAGGAAAATCTGCCTCCATCCCTTTGTGCAAGGCTGAGAGGTATCGATCTTGTTCCCGGAAGCATCATGAAGCTCAGGAAGAATGATGTCGCCCTTGAACTTGGGCTCGCCAACCTGGCCCTTGATGCTGCTGCCGTTGACGGCAACGTCGCCGAGGTATGCAAGAAGTTTCTGAGCGCGGTTCTGGCTTCCAATGAGGTCGAAGAGCTGAGGAGTGTCATCAATGAAGGTAGTCCAGCAGTTGCCGTCGATGAAGGTAGGGTGAGTCAGCAGCGAGCCCAGGAAAGGGATGTTCGTCTTGACACCGCGGACACGGAACTCGATCAAAGCACGGAGAACCTTCCGGCGAGCGATCTCGTAGGTTGAACCGTGGCAAGTGCACTTGACCAGCATAGAGTCATAGTAAGGGGTGATGACAGCGCCGGCAAAGCCATTGCCACCGTCGAGACGGACACCGTTACCGCCTGCAGAGCGGTACACCTCAATCTTCCCCGTGTCGGGCTGGAACTGCTTGGCGGGGTCCTCGGTGGTGATTCGGCATTGGATAGCGAAACCCCGAGTGGAGATGCGGTCCTGCGTGAGGCCGAGCTGCTCCAATGTCGCACCTGCAGCAATTTGGATCTGGGCAGCGACAATGTCGATGCCGGTGATCTCCTCGGTGATTGTGTGCTCAACCTGGATGCGCGGGTTGATCTCGATGAAGTAGTATCTGTTCTGCTGGTCCACCAGGAACTCAGCAGTACCCGCATTTCGGTAGTTGACGGACTTGGCCAGTTTAACCGCATCCGCCAGGATGGCATCACGCGTCTCCACTGGCAGGTCCTTCGCTGGGGCGATCTCCACAACCTTCTGGTGCCTGCGCTGCACTGAGCAGTCACGCTCGTACAAGTGGACAATGTTGCCGTGGTTGTCGCCAAGAAGCTGGACCTCAATGTGCTTGGGCTTGTCGAGGAAGCGCTCGACGAAGACGGTGCCATTGCCGAAGGCAGTCTTGGCCTCGGAGGTAGCGCGCTCAAAGGCCTCCTTGAGGCTAGACTGTTCGCGCACTACACGCATACCACGACCGCCACCGCCGTAGGCGGCCTTGATGATGATGGGAAAGCCATACTCGTCTGTGAAGGACTTGACTTCCTCGAAGGTCTCGACGGCACCCTCCGTACCGGGCACGACAGGGACGCCGGCGGCGATGGCCAGCTTACGGGCCGAAACCTTGTCGCCAAGGGAGTCGATGACGTCGGGCGAGGGGCCGATGAACTACACGCCGCAACAGAGTCAGCCATAGGACGACTCGAGAACACTTGTGAAACGATGCACAAAGGCGAGACTCACGATGAGACCAGCTTTCTCAACGTTGCGCGCGAATCCGGCGTTCTCGGAGAGGAAACCGTAACCAGGGTGGATCATCTGAGCGCCGTGCTCGACCGCAATCTTGATGATCTCATCTCCGGCAAGGTAGGCCCCGACAGGTGTGTACTGGCCACGCTTGCCAATCATGTAAGCCTCGTCGGCCTTCTGTCTGTGCATGCTGAGACGATCCTCATGACTGAAGACAGCGATAGTGTGCAGAGAAAGTTCGTGGGCGGTCCTGAAGATACGAATAGCTGTGTGGGACGGTCAGCCTGCGCTCGACGCTTGTCGCTGAGCCTTGCCATCAACGACTGTGCTCTAAACAACTTACGGATTTCACCACGGTTGGCCACTGTGTCAAGAATCCCTTGTTAGCTCGCGGTCTTCCAAATAGGGACAACTCCCCCGGTTGCAGGCAACTCTTGCGGTCCAAGAGCAACTCACCGAGGATCTTGTTGAGCTGCATAATGGAGCTGTTGGCACGGATGTGGTGGGCGGTCTTGACATCCTTAGGAGCAACGCCCTCCTCGAAGGCATCCTCGTCGAGTGGCTGGCCAGCGGCCTCCCGGGCGGCGGCGAGGTCCTTGATGTCCTGAAGGTCCGCCATGGTGCGTTATGAAAGTATGGGACTCTTCAGGCGGTCGATTTGGTGGTGTAGGACTGCTCTGCTGCACAGGAGATAGGTCTTAGTGAGCTGGTCGCAAGGCAGGCTAGTTTGCGCCTCAGATCGCATGGGAGAGCAAGGAATGCAAAGAGACGGAACAGTCAAGCCAATGGCTCAGTGAAGATGCCGAGGTAAGGTCACAAGCTGCTTGAGCAAGACTGGCTAAAATTGCAGGCCAGAGCTCAGAGATCGCGAAAGGTGCAAGCGAAGCCAGGGCTGTCCGGCGCCTGGGCAGCGCACCTTCCTCCTCTTATCTGACGTACCTCCGGAAGCGGCAGCAGCGTGTTGTGCTATTCCACGAGCCCCACGTTGGCTCTGTGGTGGGTTGTAGCTGCGAGTCTGAGGAGGCAGAGAACAAGGTGGGGGTGACTAGCACTGTCGGTTAAAAGCGTCCGGGCTCGTCGGCGGTATGACGGGACAGCAGGCGTAGAACGAGAACTGGCTCTTCGCAATTGCCTGCAATGGTCTCGGCGATAGAGGCAGGGGGATGTTCTCGGAGCAGGAGACAAGAAAGAATCACAAGGGCGAGAGGGGTCTCTGGGACGAAGGGAGCAGGAGAGAGGGGTCTTAAGCTCTCAACGTGCCGGGCTAAACTGGCTGGTTCTCACCGTGAGGAGGACCTTCGAAGAGGGTTGAGACGGGCTGCACTTAATAAGACTACAGGTGTGAACGTAGCGAGCAGAACCCATCCTCAGGGCCAGCAAAGATAGCATCTGCACTGGGAGGAGCTTGCCCAGGGCTGGCCAGACGTCGCGGGCCGGGGCAAAACACGGCGGACTTCGCTGTGAAGCTGCCACGGCGCCCGCCCATCCATGATGGCCCGGGGGATCAGAAGCAGATGACAATGGAATGCCGAGCTGCCAGCATGTCTCCGTGACACAAGTCTCCGTGACATTGAGGCATGCTAGGGTGGCCCCTCGAGATCCGGTACCGGTACTTCAGCCGAGGTGCCCCGCCCCTGCGGAGAGCTGCCTCAGGCCCCCCACCATGCGGCGGCACAACCAAGAGCTATGACTGCCACTTCCTCCCGCCCGATGCGTGAAGCACATGGGCAACACCCACCTCAACGCCTGGCGTTTCTTGAGATCCGCTCTTCCTCGAATGTATCACCATGACCCCTTCCCACTATCGTTTGTGACAGTCTTGTTGGGCTCTGCGGGGGACCAGTCACCAAGACACAGCAACAAGAACAACAAGATGCCAACTCCAGGCGAGAGTCTATGATACTCCGGACACGCTTCTGGCAACATGCAGGCCCGCTGGATGGCTCAGATTGGCTCGGCTCATAATCCCAAACACTGGATCCTCCGTGCTGCCGCTTCACGATCCGCCGACGAGATCCACTCTCTGCGGTGTGAATAATGCCGTGGCCATCACATGAACACCATCTGTAACACGACCCAGCTCGGCAGCACCTGCAGTCCCCGACAAATCCCCACGGCACCAGCGCTCTAGTTTCCAATTCTTCTGTCGAAGTCAACATGTGGATCCTTCTGCAGCCTATTTGGAGCGCACAATGTATCGGCGTCTCAGACGCTGTTCAACCGCAAGAACTCAGAGGGAGTGGGAGTTGACAAAGCTCCCCAATACTGGTCTGCAAGCCTCAGCTGTGTATCACTTCTGGAACCCCCCAACACGCCCCCTGGTCCCAGACCCCCATCGCTGAGGGGGTATGTAGGTACGCGCGCCAAACTCGAAGCACGATCGAGTCCGCCCGACCCGCCACGGCGGCGCGGGGGAGAAGCAAGAGAAAAGCGACGTGCTTATTGGTCCAGGCACAAGCCAGCCGGCAGTCGGTTGGGGAAACCTATTACTCTCGGCTTTGTCTTTTCCGCCTGTCATCTGGTTGAGGCGCTCAATCTGGCACTTATCAGTCTCAATTTGTGATGACAATATCAATAAGGATGATCTATCAGTGCAAGCCAGGAATTACGACTTGAAAATCATGAGTAACACCGATTGAGGAACCAGAATTTCCTTGTCTGACACATTCTTGTCCTTTTCACATTCCGCCATCACCTTGTCTGGGCGCTACGCAGCCTCGCACAGTCTCCCGATGCCTCGGCCGCGGGCGCAGTACACGACAGGGGTCACCATAAGCTTATTGCGACAAAGCAGCAACACGTCGCATCAGAACAGACAGCATTTTACGGATTCCTCCCTCCCTCAGCGCACGCCTTCCGATAGAGACCGGCTTCTTGTGCGCACACCTTCCGATGCGGACCAGCAGTGGGGGATAGCCGGCCGAACTGCGAGGCCTGGACGCAGTCACATCTCGTTGAGCCGAGGATAAGTCACCTTGAGGAAGTGCTCCGGCTACCACGGCTGAAGCACCCATCATCAAGAAGCGCTTTCCGAGGGTCTCCCGTCCGGCCGCCATCTTCCCCATCCGAACGTTCGGGAAATAGCGGGCGCTTCCTTACCCCAAGTTCTCCATCAAGGCCTAGCTATCCCCGCGATGCAGGCATGGCAAGGTAAGGCTTTTTGGGGAACGGTTGGAGTTGGCTGGGCTCGATTCGAGCTAAGCCCCGGAATTCCCAGGCACGTGTTGCTCAAGTGATTGTCGTCGTCGGTTGTCTACAAGCTACCGTTGTGGATGTGGTTTCCCGCATCCATCTCGTGCGAAATGTCAACGATTACTAGAGCCACCCTCACGATACTTTCTGTGGCCACAAGGGGACATGATCTCTGCAGGGATCAGCGGTGCCGTGTTGACCTCAATTCTGGACAAATCAGCTTCAAAGATAAGCACAACGCCAGCAGTCAACACAAGGCTGAAAATGACGGCATTGATCTCAATGACACCGAGCTCGGTCCGATATGACGGCTGGCTGAGAGAAATAAAGAAGAGCCAATGCCAGGGTTGTGCTCCTCTCTTGCGCGGCGAACTAACCTCTACAGGTCAGGCTGACGCTCAGAGTCCAAGAGGTGTGGGTTCTGCGACGACGGTGGTTCAGAGGAGCGAACGACGAAATGGCGACCCCGCCGCCAGAGAAAGCGCTGCTGCACTTTGAGCTCGCCAAGCGCATGGCGTTATTTCACCGCACCGGCAGTGGCCGCAACAAGCCGTCTCAAACCACGATGCTTGGTCTCCCCGTCGGCACGCTGCTCTCTTCGGCCGTTTTGCGGACGAGTTTCTGAGAACACTAGCTTCGGTGCTTGGCTGTTTGGGGTCCGAACCGAGTCATCGCGCTCCGACCTCGGCTCGAAAGTGAAAGACCTTCTTGAGTCCCCTACGCCCCTTGCCAACAAGGAAACAAAACTTCGTGAGCGCCAAAGATAGACGAGACGTGTTTCTTGTTCCGTGCCATTGGAAAATGGCCTACTTGAAACAACCGTGGTGCTCTCCACTCGGGGTGGTATTTCGTTTCACCAGCTGCTCGGATCACCACGAGCAAGGGTCAAGACACGCGAGATCCCTCACCGTCATCGTGACAGAAAGATGCAGGGCAAAGGCCTGGATCCTGCCCGATACGAACTCGCAGCACACGCCATAGCTGGTGCGCACGGTGGACGTCGCGTATCGGCCGAACATGACCAGGTCTCCTCCATTTTTCGGCAAGATCTCGTCGACCGCAACCATCTCGTTTCGTGCGGGTCTGTGATGGAGGAAGACTTGAGTTCCGGTAAGCTAGGATGACGCGAAGTAATTTGTCAATCACGAAGCAGCAACGACGGACTCATGGGAGCAATCCAAGTTGCCAAGAGGACCGTCCATCGTTTTTCTCGAGCGTGTGAGGGGCCGGGAGAAGAGAGGATATACACAGTTCCCCATCACGAGGCGATATAGACTGTGCACATCATGATCGGTTTGCGTTTCGATGCAGGTGCGAGGTCCTCCCGTGAAAAGAGTACATTTTGCGCAGTGCGTTCATACACGACCACAAATTTCTGCCGGCCTGAAGCAGAAACAGCAAGCATCGATTCATGTCCCTCCCTGTACGTGCAATCAACAACTATACCCTCTCAGAGGAGCTGTAGCCATCAATCAATATAGTTTCCCTAAACGCAAATGAGAAGGACGTAAAAGGCTGGCCTAAAGCGACGAAGGAGCCGAACGACCTAGTAAGGCGGGACGACTCTACAGAGTTCGTTGTTCTCATCTGCGCCTTTGCTCTTGCTTGTGCTCTCGCATCCTTAGATGCAGAGCAATGCTATCAGACTTGAGCTCTTGAAACCCAAAATTGACGATCTCGCGATGAGACGAACTGGAGAATACTTGGATGACCAAATGCCTGCTGGCAAGCTCCCCTAGCAGAAAAGACTTCATGCAGAGGCAGGAAAGGCCCAGCGGTCGGGACGGCGCAGCGATGCTCCTGAAATACACCTAAACGCAGAAACGTCGGATGACTAGCTTTCACGATGTATCTGGTCTTGGAGAAAGTCTTGTAGGGAATAGAAGGATACCAGTCTGCTATCTGCAGACTAAGAACCCAAAAGTTGTGTATGGTGGTCTAAACAACCTGTCCCTCTCCTGAGCCTCCTCGGGGCAGCCATGTCACTACAGGCCTTCCCAATGCAGGCCATCCAACTCTTCCCAAGCCCGGCACCGTTATTCTCCTCCCGTCCTCCCGGATGGTTCTCTGCTTATTTCGAAACAGCCGTCTTGACTTTCTCCGTGGCCTCGGACACCTGAGTCTTCACGGCCTCAACGGCGCCCGCCGCACCGGCCTTCTCCTTGCCGCCCCAGTGGTGCCATTGCATGTACCGGTAGCCCTGCGTCAGCTGGGAGCACTCGTTGATGAAGTGGCAGGCGAAGAGGAGGTAGTTCTTGGGCGAGACCGCGAGCGAGTAGCGCATGAATGTGGCGGAGTAGACGACGAGGGCGCCGGTCATCTGGCCGGAGATGCTGCGATGGGGGGAGGAAGACATGTTAGCACGCAGTTCGTGTACAATCTCTGATATCAGGGACCGTGTTGGCTTGTGGTTGAGAGGCCGGGGCGTAAGGGGAGATCATGATACCCCCAGCCACGCCCGGACCGGCTCTCTTCCGTACACCCTGTGTCAAGGCATAGAGTAGACGTACAGGTCTGGTGATTTCTGAGCATCGGCAATAGCGGCCACTGGGATACCAAAGTTGGAGACAGGTCCCCAGAAATCTGTCGAGCGCCAATTCGTCAGTAAGACCTTGATCTCGAGTGGGCTATTTCAGAGTGCTTGAGATTGTGTAGCGTAAAGCCCGCGATGAAGCGCAAGAAACGACATGCGAGCAGCGGCGAAGTGTGGCCTGTCCGGGAGCCTCTTCATCCATGCGCAGCTAGGTCATGCACGCGAGCGCCTGCCAGCCTCGACCAGCGGCGCTGTGTGAACGCCGTCGAGCCTGGCGAGCGGCTTGACCAAGCGCCCGAGTCTGCCTCCCTCATATCATCTGATTGTGTTCTTCGCGCGGCCACAGAGCGCAAGACCGGTGTTTGTGGAAACGCTCCGGAAATCGGAACGGCCGGGTTTTTCTCGACTGGGACGGGACGTACGGGTTGAGCAGATGTAGTTGGTGGTCGGGTTCGACCGGATCTTGGCGTTGAGGGCTTTGATTGCGGCGGCCATCTTGACGGTTGGGCGCGGACGGTTGCGGCGTCGGAGGGTTGTGGGAGGAGGTTGGAAAGCGACAACTCGCGATGCGGTCAATTCAGGCCTTGGAGCTTGCAGAATTCCCAAGAGCAGCAATCGGAATGTCCCGCTCTCCAAAATACGTTGACTGTGCCATTGAGCGGCAGCGGATACGGCGTTGGGCGGGTCCGCAGGGCAAGGTCCATTGGTCGGTTGTGACGTCCTGACAAGACACCCCTGGAGCTGTCTTTTGTCCCGATTGTTGAGCTTCCTGTAATGACTCTGGCACTTCTTTGAGCGACGTCCATGTTGCCCAGTCGCATGGAATAATCACCCAACCACATGAATAATGACATGTCCAAGTTGAGCTTCGACAGAGTTTATAGACAGACTCGGAATCCTGGCCACGTGCCAGTTGCACAAGTTGCACTTCAGTCACGGCACGTTCAACATGGCAGTATTGGAAGCGTTCTCGGAAACGCAATCTTTGATATTGGTCCATTTTGTCCTAAGGATTTGCAAGGCGAGCCTTGCGTGTTGCGGGGAGCTTGCGGGATCCTATATCGGGATGGTCGTAGCCCTACAAAGTGCCCTTGTACCACCTGCATGTTCGTGGCCATACATAGTCACTTGGAAGGCACTCAAATATGCCGTTCAAGCTCCGACCCAGGGCTGACGTCCTGACCGTGCCCTCTCAAGCTGGACTGCTGAGTAAGTAAAGCTTGACTGTATGTCTACCAGACAGGGTTGTGCCACTCTTTTCCCCGGCGTTTTCCCATTTTTTGTAGGCATTTCTGCCCATGGCCATGACGTCAAGCTGCCTGTCTGTCTCGTGGATCTGGAGAGGTCTTTGTCTACCTCCGAGGAGGAGGGTTGAAACCAGGCGGGCCGCCTCCAGGGTTGAAGCCAGGAGGAGGGAATGGTGCATTTTGAGGGAAACCCGGGGGCGGGAAGCCTCCAGGGGGGAAGCCAGGTGGAGGTGCTGCAAGCTGTCAGTATGCTATGGTAAAGGTACAAAGGATACCTGTGGTAGACATGTAACAAAGTACTTACGGCCACCTCTGCCAGGGCCAGGGAAGCCTGGGGCTCCTCCAAATTGCGGAGGGAAGGGCGGCGCGCCACCGCCAACACCAGGAGCCGGTCCCTATCTTCTGAGTTAGTATACTACTTCAATGAGACAGCCACGGGGAGCGATCTTACAGCAAGAGAAGAGGGCGGCGCGGCAGCGCCACGACCAGCGGGACGAGATACGCCAGGGCCGGAAGTCAAGCCTGTAGGGAGACCACTCGGGGCGCTCTTGCCTAGTCGTGTGCTGGGATCGGCTGGCGGCGCAGACTCGACTGAAAGCGATACTATATGAGCACCGCGCACGATGGTGAGGCCGAGCGTGCGCTTCTCTTCGGACTCGATTGTTTGTGTTGCAGCGGAGCCAGAGGCACCAGGTGCACCGGAAGGCTTCGACTGCTTCTTCTTGACTCGGCGGAACTCTTCGGTGTCGGCAAGAACGAGGTTCATGTGCTGTATTATGAGGTCAGCGATAAGTCCCAGTTGTCAGCAAGGATGCGGTCACTGACCTTGTCAAAGGCAAGCATTTGACCCGTCATCTGGCGGCCGTCCATCAACGTGATGCGCATCCGGTAGTTGATCTGAGAGCCCCATTAGCAGCAGTTCGGGTTCGAAGGTAGGTTCGCGAGCTCCTCGAAGTCGTCGCGGATGTGATTGGAACGTACGTAGCCGGCCTAGGTTACAATATCAAGTTAGCGGGTGACATCTCGAGGTCGGCGCCTGTAGGCGGTCTGGGTGGGCTGCAAGCATACCATCTTTCCCTGCTTGTTCGACATGGCTGCAGAGGTTTGGCTCCAGAGAGCTCTTTGCCTTTCAAAAATTGGGTTGGAGTTTTTGTTGGTGAAGTCCTCACTTGACTCCAGCAAGACAGAAGCTACTCGCGCGCGGGTGGGCTTTCTGATCTCGGCTTGGGGTATGAGGTGCAGCGTCAGAGTAAATTTGGGCGAGGCAGCAGGTGTCGAGGTGATGCGCCCGCGTTCAATTGGACGCGGCTGCAAGGCTGGGCATCCGCCCGCCAGAGCCCCACGACATCGAGCTTCAGCGCCCGGAAATAGCCAATCAGACCGAGGAGGGTATCCACTCTGCTCGCAGCCGCGCTGAGCCACACCTGCCTCATCCCTCGTGTGGCTGAAATGCCCAGCTCGTCGCCAACCCAAAGATTGGCCCCGCCGTGGGCCGCCCTGGCTTCTGCATGTCAGCCACACACCGGAGGCTCCACTCTGGCGAAGTTCGCACAGGTGCAAGCCCACCGACCGAAATTATGGGTGCTGGGGACAAATTGAACGCCCCCGAAATTTTGAGCCAGAGAGGGGATCTTGAACCTTTAGCTATTCCGCATCCACGAACACACAACGCCAGTCTACCGTTGTCGATACTAACCAAATAGCCCATCATGGTACGCCTCCTCTGTGCCAGAGCGATCGTTTCACAAATTTCGGACATTGGCTAACAGCAATCGTTTCTCCTGCAGTCGGACAAGGCCCAGAACCCCATGCGCGAGCTGCGCATTCAGAAGCTCGTTCTCAACATCTCCGTTGGCGAGTCTGGTGACAGACTTACTCGTGCCGCCAAGGTGCTCGAGCAGCTGTCCGGTCAAACCCCCGTCTACAGTATGTCTTGACACCTCGCCGCAGCCACCGATGACGAAGAACTCCAGGTTCTAACACATTCATCTTTCCAGGCAAGGCCCGCTACACCGTTCGTACTTTCGGTATCCGCCGTAACGAGAAGATCTCCGTCCACGTCACCATCCGTGGCCCCAAGGCCGAGGAGATCCTCGAGCGTGGCCTCAAGGTCAAGGAGTATGAGCTCCGCAAGCGCAACTTCTCCGAGACCGGCAACTTCGGCTTCGGTATTGCTGAGCACATCGACCTCGGCATCAAGTACGACCCCGGTATCGGTATCTACGGCATGGACTTCTACTGCTGCATGACCCGCCCTGGTGAGCGCGTCACCCGCCGCCGCCGCTGCAAGAGCTCCATCGGTGCCAGCCACAAGATCAAGCGCGACGAGACTGTCAAGTGGTTCAAGTCTCGCTTCGACGGCATTGTCCGGTAAATTCGCCCTGGGCACAGGTGTTCTGGACGAAAAAAACAAAAGATGAAAACGACGGATCTCAAAAAATCTTTCTAGCATGGCGGCGTTGACTGGATGGAATTGTTTAAAGGCATGATCTGGCACGACATGGGTTCGTGGGTCCTGTATCTATTGAACATGGGCGAAGTGATTCGTCCTCTCAAGCTCGACTTGTCTCAATCAAGTCAGCTGCGGCCTCAGAGACCGACCGGCACTATGCCGGCTTACCAATACCCGAACTGAATTTGAGCGTGACCTTTTTGATTATTGACCGACACTGCCGATGACAACACTGCACGCTATTGCGACTGGCTTGTATATTGCAGTGGCATGGGTATCAGCAAAGATCCGTTCTGCGAACGACCTTGATTCATCCATGCCCAGTCTTCGCTTGTCAATCCTGTTGTGGCTGCAGTTCCATAGGGCCGATAGTCACGGTTTCGATGACCCGTTCGAAGAGCCATGCCCGAAGTTGAGGTAATTTTCAATAAAATCACTTGAACCTGCTTCTGGTTTTCGAATAAGTTGACAATGAGGGTGTTGAATATCGTAGCCTGAGGCTTCAATGCACTGGATGAGGAAGGCGCGGCCAATTGTGAGTGCTGCAGCCGCGCCTTCCTCGCCAGCACAAACCCGCCACACATCAGTGTGGCACGACTGACAAACAGACTGAGAATTCTCAACTCTGTAGCCTCTGGATGGCCAGAGTCTCCACGATAGACACTTCGTCCTACTGCAGCTTGTGGGCAGGCTGACTCGAGCAATCAGCCTGACCACTACTGATGCGAGGCCGTATTTCACATGATCACCTTCCCAGAATCACCATTCTCTCATCATTGATGGTCTTCGTGAGACATTGAGAGCCTTATCCTCCATCATAAACCAGGAAACAACGATCTCAGTGACCGTTGTGTCAAATCCCGTCCTCCCCACAAAACAGGGAAACACTCATCAAGGCTGGTGGTGTTACCAGCATATCGAGAGCCAACATGGCCGGGTCGTCCCAGATCCGGCGCGATGGCGAAGGCAGGCTGAGCATCGACATCATCCCACATGGCCAGAGATCGTCGTCAATGGCTGCCGGTGGCAGCATCAGCCCTTCGAGCCTCCATGACACGGAGATATATTCGACCTCACCTGCATTCAAGCCCGCGTCAAAGGAACGAGTGTCGTCAGATGATCCCGACCAAATGCAGCTGGAGGACACCATCCCACTTCCACGACCAGAAGTTCAGGGCCAGGAGCTCCTCAGATCAACGCCTCCACCCATCCCGGACAGCTTGCGACCAATTGCAGCTATGTCTGATGTCGAGGACCTGTCAGGCAATCCTAAAGTCTCCGCTGAGCAAGTCAAAGAAATCACAAGACCTCCACGATGCAGCAGCGAGGTTTCTACCAGACACAGTGAACTCCAAGCGCCGGACGATGGATTGTCTGCCGACGACGACGAGCCCATAAGCGATGGTGACGGCTCAGATTACAATCCCTATAAGAAGAAGAAGAAGAACGCCCGTCCTAAAACGAAGGGCGCGAAAGTCGCCGCAATGGGGCATGCGGCCAAGGATGTTCGTGGAGCAGCGGCTGATAAGGCAGACAAAGTGACTCGAGTCGGTCAACAGACCAAGGCGACCAGTAGGAGAAGGCGCAATCCTGACGCCAACGACACAGCGCCGATGGTATTCGAGGATACCCCCGCGGTTATGGGACAGCACAATCATGTCTCTCTCAACTACCAGAACGGCCGCCGAGCGAAGGAACAGGAGCTAGCGGTGAGTGCCCTCCCAGTGTCGAACAAAGCGAATGCCGGCAAGAAGCCTTCGGCAAAACACAAACCCAAGACGTCATTCTTCGACAAAGAGAAATCCGCCAATACAGGCAAGACTCAAGCTACCGCGCACGCAGAAACCATAGGATGTAAGCGAAACTACTAAACTAATCCCCAGGTGTGACTTTTGCTGAGAAGCTATTAGCAAATCGAGGACCTTGCGACGATGCCACGCGGGGAAAGAATCAAGACGTCTCAAAGAATCTGCATCCAAACGAGAAGCGAAGCCAGCGCAGTTCCAAACCAAAGGCTAATCAAGGCAGCACAAGAACTGCCGGAATAAAAGCTTTCCCAGTTGCTCCAGTGATAGAGACACAGAAAGACAAGGCAAAGGAAGACATCAAGAATTTCTGGGACATGCCGTCGTCTCCTGAGAGGTTGGCCACCGCTTCCGCACAGATGGAGCGGGAACGGCCGGAGAAACAGCAGCTGAAGCAGTCAAAGGCTCTTCCAGACTCGAATCAGAGGAGAAAGAGGAGCCCTGTATCTTATGGTTCGACCAGGAAACGGCCCTGGAACACTATGAACAGTCTGGTCGACAGTAGTGAGAGCTTGAAGTCGATACAGCCGCCCACGGTCAAGCTCTCAAAGAACCAGACAGAGAATACAGTTCCAGCGCAGAACCAAGTCCCTAAGAAACAACAAACGGCTTTCTCAAACCGCTCAAACAAGAGTGCCGACTTCACCGGTCAAAGTGCAGCTCCGTCAGAGCTGACTTCGGACCCCATATCTGACGATATCAGCGAAACTTCAGGAGTCATGACGACTTCCATGGCAAATCACACGTGGTTGAAGCCAGTACCAGCACGCCGAGAAAGAAGGAGCTCGGTAAAGCCTAGACCATCAAACGAAAGGTTGGCCACAGAGCCTACACCTGTAGTCGAACTCAAGATTCGTTCCAGCACTCCTGATCACTTGACTCTTGACATACAGGTTCCAGGTGATGAGACGATCCAACAGTGCCAACCCAGGCTAGAATTAGCTCGTCACAAAGGCCCAGTCCTGTCAGAAGGCACCTCTGATGCGCATCTCAACCAAATTAAGCAAGGTAAAGTAGAAAGCAAGCACGAATTGGCACCGAGAGACAATATTATGCACACTGCACCGCCGCATCAAGATCAAAATGGTGAAGACCGAGTACGAGAAGCGTTACAGCCACAGAAAGTACAAGAGACACAAGCACCGGCGGATCAGCCAGGGGCCTCTGTAGTCCGCCTCCATCGCAAGAGATCGTTTGTCAGCGACTTCGGAAGTCCGATTGACACGCGCGGGAGAGTTGGGTCGAATGTTCTCGGCCATGGGTTGGACTGTGCACCCATATATCGCCCGGTGAAGGTGGCAAGAATGACAGAGGGCGAACATGTTGCCGCCTCGGCAGCCTCTCAGCTGATTCCCGCGCGCCTCGAAGAGTCACCTCGCCCCAAGGAGGCAATGGTGATACCTAATGCTCCGAAGGTAGTGATCAATCATCCCGTGCCAAAAAATCCAGAACAGCATGTATCCTCGATCATGCATGACCCATTCGGCTCTGTTCGCAATATCGCCGCGCTGGCAAACGAGAGATCGAGAGCTGTTCCCATGAGCCACAAGCAGCCAACCGAGCTACTACATCGAGCAACGATCGATTTCGTGCGCAAGATAGCGTCCGCCGACGAAGCCCGCGTTCAAAATACACAGCAGCCACAAGATGACCCTTCTCGCAACATGCTGCTTACCGACACAGGTTGTCTGCAGCTTGGAAATACACATCCTGTGCACACGACTCATCGGCAGAGGCTGCCGGCTCAGGATGAGGCAAAGGTGCTAGGCCATGAACCCCTTGACCACCGACTAGAGCCCGATATAGATCCAATTGGAAGATGGAGAGAGTATCAAAGTGCTGTCAACGAGGCCTCGGACGACTTGGTTGAGAGCCTGCACGAGGTCACAGTCGTGAGTACTGTGTCTCTCAAAACCAAAGACTCTTATTGACAATTAGCAGAATTTACTTCGGCATCTGGGTTCTAAGGAGAAGGCTATCAAGAGTGTTGTAGATGAGTACCGGCACAATGGCAAGCGCATCGCGACATCTCTTACGCGAAAGCAACAGCAGGAACAGTCTCTGTTGCGAACAGCATTCCGAGAACATGTCACAAGCTACGAGCAGGATTTTAGAGCATTGTCTGAGGGTAGCCCCATGAAGCGGGACGGCCGCACTAGAAGGCATGTCAAGTACGCGGAGTGGCAGAAAGAGGTTCAGCAGGCACGTGTCCATCTTCGGAAGGCTGCCGTTGGAGGAGAGAACATGTAAGCAGCCATCGAGGCTGGGCTGGGAAACAGCCTGTCAGGTGCATCGGAGACCGGAAGTGAACTTGCTACACAGAAACAAACTTTGCACAATCATGGATGGTCATGATCACTTTCATGTCAACAACAGGTCTGATATGTGACCAAGAGGAAATCAGTGTATTCATCAAATCGCTTCTTAATCAATACTCTTCAACCCCGTCGCTTCTGCCTCCTTTTTGGAGATTGGTGCTCCTCCATGGGGAATGGTGCCCCTTGGTTTGTATACACGCCACTTGCAGGTTTCTAGACCCCAAGTTCTCGGCCTGTATGTATGTGTGTGGCCAGCAGCCTTGCAAGGCCTTATGTCATCGAGCAGAGATAGGCTAGCCGCTGCGAGTGTGATTTGTTCACTAGCCACTTGCCGCAGATGGAGTAGATCTCGGGCATCGTTCTAGTATGCTCGTAGATCCATCTGCGGCATCTCCTCTCGTACTGTGTGCGTCCGCTGCTCGACAAAGCCAGTGACGACTTGGACCATGCCGGGTCGGTACCGGCATAAGGGTTTTTCACGGCATCATTGCCGCTGGAGGAGTAAAGGGAAGGGTATGAGGAGAGGGACGACGACGACGACGACGACGACAGGGAGATCATGCTCAGAGCTTTCTGGAGCGAGCGGCGTCTCTTGCTGCTGCTGCTGCTGTCGCCGCCGCCGCCGCCACTGTTCTTGTTCTTGTTGTTGTTCCTGCTGCCGCCGCCGGGCGAGACAGCTCCTCCCGACGAGCACACAGGCGTGTGGACTGGGGATTCCGGGAGGATGATTACCCCCGTCACCCGGTCCATCTGTCTGCACAGGACCTTGGGCAGAGCTCTGCCGAGGTTGTCGACCCAGCGGCCGCTGGGGGTCCTGGTCAGGTCGCCGTCTCCGCCGGGAGCGGCGCAGGTGGTGGTTTTTTGTTTTGGCTGCTAAGGTGGGAAGGTTAATATGTTGTGAAAAAAATTAAATTTTAATTGGATTTCCTTGGATATGAAGAGGAAAAGAGGAGCGGAGTGACTTACCTGCGAACAAGCAGCGGAGGCGGAAGTGAATGGCCGGCTCGACTCGGTCGGTACGAGCGTCTTGCCTCTCAGAGCCGGCCACGATTCGCAGCGGAGCGGTGCCGTCAGCGATCGCCTCTTTGTCGAAGCGGTAGCAGCCTCCTTGGGAGGAGGAGGAGTAGTAGTGGTAGTGGTGGTAGTAGCAGCAGCAGGTACAGCAGGTACAGCACGGGTAGGATTTGTTGTTCTGGACGCAGCGGTGCCCATGAACTGTGTGGTGGTACGCCGGAGCAGAGACCTTCGTGGGAATCTGGACTCTCTGGCCTTTTTCGCCTGCTGTCGCCGCGGCTGGGCCGGGAGAAGAGGGGAGCAGTCGTCCATGCTCTTCTCGTTGCCATGGGCCGCTATCGGGGTCCTCGTGGCGTGGTGGATGTAGGCCCAGCCTGCGGCGAAGGTGCCTACTTCGACCTGCTGCAGAATGGTGTCTCCGTCCTCCCAGAAACTCATCTTGACGGTCCTGTAGGACGTCTGGTGGTTTTTTGTTTGGGGTTGTTAGGTGATGAGGTGAGCTGAAAGAGTCTCTCAGAGAGATAGACTCGATCTTGGTAGGTGGTTGTGAGGTGTGGAGGCTGCTTGGCTTCGCAAGACGCAGAGTGTCGAGGCAGCGACAGTATGCGAAAGTGAGGTGGGAAGACGATGGAGGGCTGGCAGACAGAGAGGAGCGAGAAGCCAAGGGTAAGCACGCAGGACCTGGGCCTGGATTTGTATCCGAATACCATGCTTTCCGAGATGCAGCCATGGATGGTTCGCGACGCAAGGCATGGATATGCGGATTGGTGGTGAAGCTGGGCCATGGCCAGCACCGCCATGGGTCCAAGGGCTCTACCAGAGGTTCGACACACGTACCAGCCATATGGACGTTTAAATGTATAAAGTGCCAGAGTTGAGTAGAGGTCGGACATAGACCTCATGCGCCTGGATGTTGGAAGGCGTCCTGTTTCTTGGAGGAACCAAACGCCAAGGAGATGTGTTATTTAACCTGAGGCGAGTGCAGTGGGAGACATTGCTCAAAATGGGTATTCTTCGTTGAGTTTTAATAATCAGGAACTAGAAATTGCAGCTCCTCAAGTTCCCAAAGACATGCTGCTCCTGTCAGTCATGGTAGTAATAACTTATTTCGCTCTTATATCAAGGCATTTTAGTCAAGGAGAAGTGCTGAGTTTAGCGGCCCAGACGCCGACGCTCCATAGTTTGGCAGCCTCGTCCGCGAAGAGGCTGTCGTCACACGTCTCCGTACAGTGCACGGCTCCCTTGGTGTGGCTACCCTGGTTGTGACTGTGTGCCCAGAGTGAATTTATAGCCTAAAGAACCTCTCCTCATAGCTTCCTGGTACGCTCCCTCTGGTGCTATGCCATGGTAGTCATGAGAGGCTGCAATCCGTGCGAGGCTGAGCCATGGGAGCAGTGGTGTCGTCGGAGGACGAGGCTGCTCCATCCTCGACCTTGGCCAGACGTCAAGTCACGGCAATCCATGATAGCACTGAAGAAAATATCATTTTGGCATGTTTCTACTGGTGTCTGCGTAAGACGACTCACCACGGGTGCTGGGGGGAGCAAGTCATGTATCCCAGCTATCAGCACTGGAACGCAGTGCTTCGTCGTCCGAGACATCATGACAGGCGGAATAAACCCCATGAGAAGCGGCCATGATCTCGTTCCATAAGGAAACAGAGGGTTTCTGGGATAATGAGAGCCAGCAAAGGCGGCGTGGTGGTGATGCAAAGGTGCAGGTTGTGAAGATCAGCAGTGTGGGTCCAGACGCCGGCAGATCGACTCCGGTCCGGACCCACAGTTGGCCGCTGCTCCGTCGTTCCCGCCCAGGATCCCTCGAGGTCACTCGCGAGACCGTCCTCGCCAATCGACGGCACCAGCGCCAGTGAGCCTTTTGAGGACTCGATACGGTACGAGAAGTTGAGTCATGCAGGCCATGGAATTCTCCAGTGTTCCCTCGCCCACCTTGATTAGCCACAGACAACCGGACAAGGCCGACGTACCAGAGGGGGAGCCCGGTTGGCCGCCGGGGGCCCCACAATTCATGCCGGCAGTTGGCTAGCGTGCAACGCTCCCCGCAGCACAGGCCAATGACCACCCAGCCGTGGGTACCACATCCGACTCATATATGGTATCCTTTGTGGTGACAACACTCGTTGGCTCGCCCGACAGACGCGTCCTCGCTGTGAGTCACTCGCTGGAAATGCCGCGCAGCGCTGACCAGTGCGTATTTTCTGGTTGGCTCAGCACTCGAGTGCGAATTTACATTGGCCCAGCGCGGGACGGGGTTTTTCGCCAGACGCGATCGACCCAGACAAGGCCACAATCACTCCCGGCACAAAAGTGGGGGTCTCTTGTGCACAAGTATTTCGCCGGTGTGCCTCGATCTCACCCTCCTCCGTCTCTCTTCCACCATCAGAATCTGCACTGCTGCAAAAACAACTGCGTCAAACTGCCACTCACAACATCACCCATTTGCTAACCACTCACCACAGAGTCTTCGTGATATACATCCGTTCAACATGCTCTCTCAGTTCAAGAACACCTTCGTCTGCGACGAGTCCGCCGGGCCGGCTCAGCCCCAGCACGGCACTCCTTCTTCCCCCTCCGTCTCCCCCAACGGAATCCCCCCGGCGCCGGCAGGCCGCCCTTCCACCATCCGCTGCCTCCGCGGCATCCCCGTCTACGGACACGGAGGCGTAGAAGCCAGTGACAAGACGAGCATCTAGGAAACTAGCTCCTCAAAGGCGCAGGCCGCGCCACTTTCCCAGCCCCAGTCCCAGCCCGTCCCCCGGCCGTCTATCTTGGGAGAGGAGGCTGGCTCCGAGGCGACGGCACGCATCCGCGCCTACAGGTCCATCGCCTTGCGCCGCGAGTACAAGGCCAAGCACGGCGTCACCCGCAGCCCCTACGCTGCTCTCAACTCGGATAATGCCCTCCTCGACGCGCCTTGGCCTCGGCCTCGGCCTCGGCCTGTCCCCTTCTTTGCTCCTCCCCCAGCCCCCGAGCCAGCCCCGGCACCTGAGCCATCCTGGGTTTCCATGACTCCACCCCGGACTCCATCGCCGTCCCGGATCTCTTCGCCACCTGGGTCTCCTTCTCCATCTCAGATATCTTCGCCACCCCGATCTCCTTCGCCATCTCGGATCTCTTCGCAACCCCGGTCTTCTTCACCGTCCCGAATCTCTTCGCCGCCCACGTCTTCACCATCCCGGATCTCGTCGCCTCCCACGTCTCCTTCGCCGGCGTGTTCCCCTTCGCCTCCTTGCTCCCGGCGCCCTTCGCCTCCGCCTCTGCCTGCCCGTTCCCCTCCGCTTCTTCCACCGGCTCATTCCCGGCCCCCGCCTCCCCTCCCCCCTCGCGCCCCGGTTCCTACTGCTCCGGCTCCAGCTCCGACTCTGACTCCGGCTCCGGCTCCGGCTCCGACCCCTGCCCCTGCCCCTGCCCCTGCTGCCCCGTCCAAGGAGCACGATGTGACTGATGACAAGTTCAAGTGCTACAGCTATGGCAACGTGAGAACCTACAGAGGACCCCCTCCGCAGGTCCTGGGCACGCGACTACCCCGAAAGAAGGCTTCGGAGAGACGTAAGTGATCCTTTTCTGTGCCAACGTTCTGCTCGGGTGGCTGTGTTTGGTGCTCAGAACAGCGGCTCTCAGTCCGTCACAAGCCCGATCCGCTGCCCGTGCGAGGAGCCCGAAAGCTCAAGAAGTACCTGAAGAAGTTCTTGCGGGCGTTGTGCAAGTGATTTTGTTGTGTGAATATGTGTCTGAGCGTGGGAGGGAGGGTTTGGCGCTGCTGCTCTCCATGAAGGAGGTACTGCATTGGTTTTTGTTGGTTGTTTGGTTTCTCTCGAGTTCTCACCGGTCGGTCGGTCGGTTCGGTTCGTCTTTCGTCGACACATTCATCTTTCGTCGACACATTCGTCTTTCGTCGTTTCCTCGGTTTCGTCCGGTTCTTCAGCATTCTCCGCTTTCGATTCTTTGCCTTCCCCGGCCTTCTATCGTTTCGTTTTCGATCGCTTCGCCCTTCATTTCTGGGCTGTCTTGGTTACTGGTACTTGGTTGTTGGTTTCTGGTTGTTTGGCATTTGGTTCTCGGCGAGATAGACCCAGCTCTCCATGAAGGAGGCGGCTCAGCGATTCTCTGGACTCGAGTTTCACCCTGGACTGGGTTACAGCGTTGGATTCATCGGTTTTGAGAGAGGAGAACAAGAGCCACAGCTCTCCATGAAGGAGGCGGCTCGGCGAGTCTTTTCTGCACTTGATCATTACCCGGGGATGGGGGTACAGCGTTTCGTTCTTCATCGTCTTTAGATAGATAGGGGCAAGAGTATAGCTCTCCATGAAGGAGGTTGGCTCTCGGAGTATCATCGGTGCAGGAGCACAAAAGCGCAAACATACCCTACCTTAGCAAGTCAAGCGTTTCTATTGTCACAGCACAGAGTACCAAGGGCATCGCGATTGGTTGATCCCAGAGAGTTTCTTGTGATTTACAAAACATGGAAATATAATCTATCACTTTACAAACACCGTACAAATGCTTGAAACCGAATCGTGGAAAAAGAAATCTCGCCTCCCTCTATTCGAGCACCCAGTCGCCCTCGGCCCGCCTTGTCTTGAACCAGTCCTTGACGTACGGGATCGCCGCGTGCGAGCCGTAGGGGTCCTGCTTCCACTGGGGCACGGGCGGCGGGAGCCCCGTCTCCTCGAGCGCGCGCTGGCGCAGCTCCTCGAGCGTGCCGCCGCGGTTGTAGATGGACTGGGCCTTGGGCCTGGCGGCGCGCTCGGCGGCGAGCTTGGCGCGCAGGGCCTCGGTCTCGGCCGTCTTGACCGCGTACGTCTCCGGGTCGACGACGACGCCGTAGTTCCTGGCCGCGCCGTCGAGCGTGACGAGCTTGCGGTGCACCTCGAGCGCGACCGTCTCGGCGGGGCGGGTCAGGGCGTCGCCGAGCCCGCCGCCGCCCCAGGTGATGTACTCGAGCACGTCGCCGACCTCGGCCTTGACGTAGTCGCACTTGCTCGGCAGGTGCTCGGTGGGCGGGTTCTCGGCGTCCTGCGAGTACCGGATGAGGATCTTCTTGGAGCGCGCGCCGGGCTCGCCGCCGTCGATGCCCCAGGGGTGCGTGAACCAGCGGTCGTCGTGCAGCGAGAACTCGCCGCGGTTGAGGAACCGGAAGCGCGTGCGCTGCGCGTTGCCGCCGCGGTAGAAGCCCGCGCCGCCGCTGTCGGGCAGCGACTCGTTGGCCTCGACGAGCAGCGGGAAGTTGAACTCGGTGTGCTCCGTGGGCACAGACTTGATGGCTGGGAACAGGCAGTGCATGTCGGGCCCGTCGCCGATCGGCCGCGCGGGCACGCCGCCGAAGGCGATCTGGTACAGCTGGAACCACTCGCCCTCGGGCGTGTAGCCGGAGAAGAAGAAGTGAGGCGAGTCCGAGAAGCCGGCGGCTGCGCGGTACGCCTTGTTGTGCTGGCCCATGAGCGCCTGGATGATGTCCATCACACGTCCGAGCATGTGGGTTCTGCAGGAGAGGGCGGCGGGTCTTGTCGGCTTCAAGATCGATCCGTCGGGGATGAGGACCTCGATGAAGTCGTAGAGCCCTTCGTTGACGACGCAGTGGGGGTCGAAGACGGCGAGGAGGTAATATCTGTGGTGTGGGTCATGTTAGCAGCTGGCCAAGCCATCGGAACCAGGAGTGCGGAAGTGTGTGGAACGTACCCGACAAACATCTTGAACAGAGTGGGCGCGAGGTAGTAGTTCAGAGACGTGTTGCTCTGCGCACTGGTGCCGTCGAAGTCGAAGCGGAGCTTGCCGTTGACCTTGCTCATCTTACACTTGACGGCGTAAGGGCCGGTGCCAGCGCCGTCATCGTCGACAAAGTCGGTGAAGACGGCCTCTTCGTCGCCGAACTGGGTCTCGATGAGCTTGGAAACAGCAAGCTGGTTGCGCTTCAGCAGCTCGTTGCAAGAGGCATCGTATAGTCTGCACACCAAAGTGTTAGCCACCCGAAGCCATGATCGAATTTCGTGTTGGGCAGTATACTTACTCATATCCGAAACGGTCGATCAGCTCGCAGACACGAGCGCCAGCAGTCTTGCAGGAGCTGACCAGCGCGGCAATATCACTGCGGTACCAGTCGGGCATGCGAGAGTTGCGGCACAGCAGCTCGATGACGTCGTTGTTGTAGACGCCCTTCTTGTAGAGCTTAACGGGAGGGATCTGGACACCGTCCTCGAAGATGCTGCACGAGGAGATGGACATGCTTCCGGGGACCTTTCCACCGACATCGGACAAGTGGCCGAAGTTGGCAGACCAACCGACGAGCTTGTGGCTGTGGAAGATGGGTAGGATGACGATGACATCGTTCAAGTGACTGACGGCACCAGTGGTCTGGTAAGGGTCGTTGGTAATGAAGATATCGCCCTCGTCAACGGTTCCGGACCAGCCAGCCAGGAACTGCTCAATAAAACTACCAAACTGGCCGACAAGCATTTGACCCTTGGAGTTTGTAACAACGTTGAACTCGTCCTGCTGCTCACGGATGCCAGGAGACATCGAGCAGCGGAGCACCAGAGTGTCCATCTCAATGCGGACAGCCTGCAGCGCAGAGCCAATCAAGGTGGGGATGAGAGGCGACCGACCGACCTCGGCCTTGGCCTCCTCGGGAGTGAAGGTCTTGGCCTGGCCGACGGCGCCCTTGTCGACAGGATTGATGAGGATGTTGCCGATCGGGTCGATCTCTCCGTAGAAGCCGGGCAGAATGAGTGTGTTGGAGTCCATCTCCGAGATGACGGCAGGACCGTCGATGCGGTAGCCAGCCTTGTCAAGCCTGGCTCTGTCGTAGAACTTGGCCTCGACCTGCTTGCCCTCGACGGTAATGGTCTTGGTGTTGACAACGGCCGACTCCGGGGCGGGCGTGGTGCTGGCGCCGGACCCGCCCTCCATCTCGGCAAACTTGATAGGCGACGAAGAATCAGTAGCAGTAACACCAAGTCTAACCAGCTCGTACTCGAGGTCATCAAGAGCGAAGCCGAACTGGGTTTCGTGCAGCTTGTTGAACTTGGTAGAGAGGATTTTGGTCAGCTCCTCCTTGCCCTGGTTGAGCTCCTCTGGGCTGAATGCGAGAGTGATGTCGAGCGCCTGACCCTTGTATCTCAGGTCGACCTCGTACTCAATGTTGACGGCCTTGCTGCTGCTGGTCTCGAGCGCTTGCTGCATCTTCTCCGTGCACTGCTGCTCGAGGCCGCCAAGGACCTGCTTGAGATCGTCGAACGACGTCTGGCTGAGCGACTTGATGTATGAGATGGACTGCGAGTGGCTGAGCTTGGTGGTGGCATCACCCTGGGCGCAAAGAACACCAGGAGCCTGGGGGATAATGACGGGCCACGCGCCGAGCAGCTTGCCAACAGCATTGGCGTGGAGGGGACCAGCACCTCCGAATGCTACCAGGGCAAAGTCACGGGGATCATAGCCCTGCTCGACGGAGACCTGCCTCAGCGCACCGTACATGGTCTCGTTGACCAGGTTGATAATGCCCTCGGCGGTCTGCTCCGCGCTGATGCCCATCTGTTCAGCGACGCTCTTGCAAGCGGTGACGGCTGCGTTGACGTCGAGCTGGAAGTCACCTCCCAGAAGCTTGTCAGGCAAGTAGCCAAGAGTGAGGTTGGCATCGGTGACAGTAGGTTTGTCGCCACCTTTCTGGTAACAAGCGGGACCAGGACGAGCGCCGGCGCTCTCAGGGCCGACGCGCATACTGGCAGTGAGGTCGACGTACTGCGCGATCGAGCCACCACCAGCACCGACGGTCCGCACATCGACGGACGGAGCACGGACTGTGAGCAGGTCAACGACAGTCTCTCTCCGCAGAGCAGCCTTGCCTTCGGAGATGAGGGCGACATCTGTAGAGGTACCACCCATGTCAAGGGTGATGAGGTTCTTGTACGGGGTCTGCTTGGAGATGACATCCACAACACCCTGCACACCACCAGCAGGTCCAGACATCAACAAGTTGACCGGGAGATCGCCGGCTAGCTTGAGACTGGTCAGGGCGCCATCGCTCTTGAGGATGCGGATCGTCTTGGAGTCTGGGCGGAGGAGCTTCTCGAGACCTTCCATGTACCGCTTGACAATGGGCTTGACGACAGCGTTGGAGGCCGCCGTCACTGTGCGCTCGTACTCGCCAGCCTCGGGAAGGACATCGGCCGAGCAGACAATCTCAATCTTGTCACCAAACTCCTCTCGGACAACCTTCTCGACGGCGCGCTCGTGCTCATCGTTGGCGTACGAGTTGAGCAAGCTGATGGTGATGGCGTCGACACCCTGGCGCTTCAGGTCCTTCAGGTTCTCGCGCAGGACGGCCTCGTCCAGGGGGATGACGACCTTGCCGTCGGGGTTGATGCGGCCAGGACACTGGACGGTGCGCTCGAGGGGCACGACGGGCTCTGGTGGGATGTAGCTGATCCAGCCGCCCAGGCCGCCGGGGATCTGGCTTCGCTTGTTGGTCAGGACTTCCTTGAAGCCGGCGGTGACGATGAGGCCGGACTTGACACCCTTGTTTTCGAGGATGGCGTTTGTAGCTACATGGTACGAGTGCTCGTTAGCACGGGCCGTCGGACGGTCCCGCTCCCGGGGAGCAGAGGACCAGGTGTGAGAACGTACCAACAGTGGTTCCGTGGTGGATGAAGGAGAATTCGCCGTCCCAGTTGTGCTTCTCCTTGAGCAGCTTGCGGACCTTTTCTATGCCGTTCTTGACACCGATGCTCTGGTCCTGAGGGGTCGAGGGGGTCTTTGCGCGCACAGTCTCGCCGGCGGGTGTGATGACGCAGACATCTGTGAAGGTGCCGCCAACGTCCACGCCGAGGCGGTACTCTCCTTCATTGTTTGCCGCCATGGTCGTGTGGGTATCAAGAAATGCAAGACAACGGCAGCCAGGCAGTAAGAGAGAGCGAGAGAGAGAGAGAGCGAGAGCTTGGACAGAAGCAAGGAGGGAAGTCTACAGTCCCGGGGCCGGGGGTGGACGGCCGGTGGTCTTTATCGGCCCCTCGCAGCACGCGCGATGTCGACCCGAGCAGCCAAGCTCGACCTCGGAGCAAGCTATCTGATCTCTGGAGGACTGCGACTGCCGCCCGGGCGAAGCAGCGAATCGACCAGACAGCCACTGCGGGGGAGTTGGGGAATCAGTGGGGGGGAAGGGTCTCTGCCATCGGAAACCGCGTGCCGACCAATCGTGACCACCGATCCGCGGCGTTCCTGGCGTGGGTTGACGTAGTGGCCCCCCCTTCTGGGACTATGCGACTGCTCGCCAGATAGAGGGGCCCTCATGATAGCCGAGCCCGTGACAGGCCGTGACAGCCTGTCACAGGCTCAGAACCTCGCGTGAGACCGAGCCCGGCCGTCCTTCTCTCCTTGATGGAGTCTGCCTGTATGGTCGTCGGTGCGGAGAAAGCGCTGAAAGGTCCACGGGGCGGGGCAGGTGGCCGACGGCTCGGTGTTTGGCGATGCTGGCTGCCAGCGCCGTCGAGTGCATCGAGTCAGGCGCCCGCGATCACAGGCGGCAGTCCTAATCATGGCTGGGGTCCTGATAAAGTCGGACTGCATGCCGTCGGAAGCCATCCGAAGAGTGGCCGGCCGGGGGGCGTCGGTGCAGCATGGATGGGGTGGAGAGCACCGCACTCCAGGCCCGAGATAGTCGTGCCTTGCTGTTGATTGGGCTGATAGCTGCGGATGGTTGGTACGTAAGGCGCCGCCTCAGACCCCGAGTCGTCTTGTTGGAGACGACCTCGGGCAGCCATCGAGTGCTACGTAGACGGGATACCGCAGGGCCTTCCAGACGCTTCCCTATGCTGAACACGGTCTCGTCCAGCTGCGAACCCCAAGCAACGAGGGAGAATGCTGTCCGGTGGTCGCCCTCTGCCGGACTGCCTGGGAGAGTGTGCGGGGTCCGCCCAACCAAGAGCCCGGGCGCGTGGCCCCGCCCCTCTTCTCCGCACTCGAGGCTCGGACACGAAGCCGGCACAAAGACCGCCAGCCCGCCCCGGGACGGAGACTTGGCCGATCCTGCTGACAACTCCAAGCACGCACCCTCACAACGCCCTGATAGATTGGTAATGCATGCCTCAATCATTCCGCAACCAGCCTCAGGCTTCAGAGTGTGCGTCCACTCGTGAAGTTGGAGATTCCCGCTGGGTAGTTTTGACTCGCCGTGTCACTGCGGCTGCGGTCTTGTCATCGCAGTCAGAGTGCCCCGTGGACGCGAGGTCGTTGTTCCCTTCCAGTTGACGGACTATTTCCTCGCCAGGACAGGCGTGGCACACGACAACGCCGTCGCGCATAAAGTACATTCAATGAACCTTGGGAGCATCGCTATCATGGAAACAGATGCAGGGCAACCGTAGGGCACATCACATGTGATGTAAGCGACTGCCGTTTGACCGTGTCCGGAATACGGACACTTACAACCCTCTCCACAAACTTGTAATAATCAGAACAGCCTCCAGCTGGACTTACTTCCTGACTTCCATTCGGATCACACATGAGACACTCATGAACTTCCCGGTGAGCTGCACCAGATAAGCAACACCGCTCCGTACATGCGATGAGATAACTACAAGAAAGAACCTTCTGCCGACTCATTATTGCTTCTCTGTCTCTCGACGAATAAACTGACCTGCCACTCGCGAGTGAGGCGACTGATTTGGTAGCAGTAGTATTACAGTTCTCGAACATAAAAGGGTATGAGCCAGAAGCCTTCGGGTTACCAGCTTAGATTCCATCCCGAGGTGTGATGCGAAGGGCATCGACCTAGCAGCAACCAACCCGCCGTGACCACCTCCACCTCTCCACATATTTGCATGTGGGTTCGAGGAATATAGCATTCTGAATACATCCAGAACAAATCACCTCAGGGGAAATGTGGGAACAGGGAGCGGGCCGATCATCACTGTCTCACTCTCTCACTCTCTCCCGGGCTGAAACCAAGGCCCTCGCAACTTCGTCGACAACCTGATCCTAACCTGAAGCGCCACCTCGGCATGACCCTGAAAGCTGATAATACTGGGCGAGTAGCACTCCGATGGGAGATCAAGTTCCTCTGCACCAGGATCCAAACCTTCGCCAGGGAACCCACCCACATGCCCACCACGACCCACGGCGAAAACCGTGACACAGAACTGTCCGTGTGAAGAACTTGGGCATCAATGCGTGAATAAAGTGAATCGGGGATTGAAATCACGAGCAGCAGCAGCAGGAGGAAGGACTAGTACTTCATCTCATGACATCGTGTAACCCATGTACCGTGGCCGGGAGGCGTGGAAAATACGCCAGACCTGGGCCTCGTAAGCAGTTTGGAGAGGATGAAGTGGTGCTAGGTAGAGCCCAAGGGGGCTTCTTGTAACTTCGACAATCGATCCGTAGTGGTGAGTCGCAAGCGGTCTTCAATAATTTCGAAAAGAGGCCTCACAAGGCTTGTTTTACGGACACCTCACTCTCTGAGATATCGGTGAATAGCGGCATTGCCATCCCCGCCCCCGAGCCGAAAGCTCACGACATCTTGCCTCGAAGGGCCACTCCGAGTGGGCGAAGAAAAGGAAGAACAAGCCTCCTGGAGATCAGCTGGGCGTCGACTTTTGTGTGATATCTCGGCAACCTGCGTTCGTTGTGCGTGTTGATCAGCTCACGCTGAGCCCATTCGTCCTCCAGCCGTGGCGTGGTGTGCGCTAGCCACCACCTCGGGCCCTCAGCCCGGGAGGCAGTTGAGCGAAGCAAGATCCGGCAGGCAGCCGTTGTGGCTGTCTCAGAAGCACGAGGCTATGCAATGCTCCCTCGTGGATGACAAGGAACGAAGACGGCAGGTGTTCACCGCGACAGATGAAAGCATGCCAGCTGCATGGTCGCACTCCGGGAAGCAAGGGAGCTTAATTTTGTTCCTTCTGTGCCACGAGGCGGCGTCACTTCCGCCCGAGTAGTGTGTAACGTGCCTGAACACTCTTCGCCGGAGGTATGATTCGATTGGCATCGAAAGGCTGGTCCAGGCCACGCAAGTGGCGTAGACTGCGCAAGCTCATATCTGCGTTGCTGTCCGCCGCGGCGCCTATGCTATGCTGGCGAAGGGACGCCTTAACCGAGTGGCTGAGAGACATAGCACACCCACTATGACTATAAGCGATCAGGACTCAGCCTGTTTTGGGCGTAGTTTGCATTGCCAGAGAAACTCCCTGTCAATTTCTGTCAACGCTAGCCGAAAGATCCCGAATGATACATCACAAATCGACAAACCAAATTGGCGCTTGTCGACTAAGCATAGAGTCACCAATTTATGACAGATTACTCAGTAAGCATGCTTCAACAAAGGGAGAATAGTTGCACCTACAAGGCTACCTCGAAGAGGAGAAAGGCTGCTGCGTGTTCGTGTGACGGCTACCTGCATATCACTCAGCCCATTTGAGTAAGTGTCCAGGACAAGCCTCGCGGCTTGTTGCAAATGATTCCTGGTTCCGGTAAGACCCTGCCGAAGATCGATCTGTCCGAGTTTGACAGGAGTGCGCAGCCGAGCCAGATCACACACCTTGAGCTTACTGCGTATGGGCGCCGACGTTCCATATCTGGCATTTTCATTGTACAGCACAGCGTACGTATATGAAAATAGTCTGCGACGGCTGCTCGTTGCACGTCTCAGCTCGCTAAAGTTTGGGGGCGGCACGATCGCCGCACGTGTTGGTGCTATTGAATGATACCGATGCAGGGTGACACATTTTCTTTTCGAGAGGCCAGCAAGTAGCGTCTGTGGCCGTACAAGTCTGTTGATGCGAGCCTTCTCTCTTTAGTTCTTTGCAAGTGGACAACCGCTGGATGCCAGACTCGGATGCTGGTTGCAATCGTGGTACAATGCGGCTGAGCCGTCTGATGTGTTGCCAGATCATCTGTAATCTGCGGCGTGCAAGTCTGAGTTGTGCCTAGGCCACATTGATGTGGACCACATTTGACTGGGCAGAACACCGCTTTAGTGAGAACAGCTTACCGCCACCTCACGCGATCTCGGATGGTGCTTCATGCATGGAGCCGTCTGAGGGAGGCTGACCTCAGTCGCAGGCAGGTTCTCTCGGATTGTACCATGGCCTCCAGAAGAGCTTATCCATGGCTGGGAAACGATGGCTTGGAACTCCTCTCGTTGAAAGTGTCAATCAATTATAAAAGCTGATCCTCCTCGTTGAATGTAAACGAAGGAGATCATCGGAACTCATCACAATAACTATCATCCTCCCGAACTACAACCACAAGCTCCAACGGGCAGCATCTGTTTCCTACAAGCAAAATGTCAGCCAAGCACACCAAGAACAACAAGAAGCAAGGCCAGGCCTCCAAGTCTGTGCAAGTTCCCCGACAGCATTGGAGCCAGGACCCGGCCAGCTTGCCACAGGCAGATGGCTATCACTACACCGTCGACGACTACCTGAGCCACCAAGCGCACGGTGGCCCTTACAACAATATTGCCTCCGTGGGCGGCGCGGAATACGGCATGGCACTCTATACTGGCTCAGATGATGGGCAAAGCTCCGTCTTTCCTATGCAGGGATCTGCGGACGAGATGCAGTACGATGGGGATGGCTTGCCCATGATCGACGATGTCGGATATCTGACGCTATCTGATGAGGAGCAGGCAGAGTCGAAGGCCAGCAAAAAAGAGAATAAGGAGAGAAAGTCGAAGAAGTCGAAGGGAGAGTCTAGTTCTAAGGACAAGGGAAGCTCCAAGCACAAGACCGGCAAGTAGGCCGTCACTATGGCTCTCCTCAAGGTTTGGTGGTGGGATGAATCTCGAATTGGATATGTCGACAACAGCAGGAGGGGGGCGGCGACGGCGGACAGATATGGTGACAAACAATAGGTGTCAAGATGTCGTGGAGGACAGCCCAAGTCTACTGGATATCGACATGCTTATCAGGACGTTGCTCTCCGAGAATATGAACGAGTTTGCTTGAACAAGCTGGATAGCGAGAATAATGCACAGTAACGATCCTGTCGGGTGGTTTTTCCAAGAGCTTCGCCTGATGATTTCTTGTTGTTGATGTGCTCGAAACAATCTGATCGCTTGCGCTGACTGGGTCGCGTCACCGTACGGTTGTGGCCTTCGCTCTACTCTAGCCACAAGGTCGATGGCGATGCTGAGTCGACGAAGATGGAAGCTCTCGGGCGCAGTCCCACATGGTCATTGTGAACTTGGACTATATCTGGCGAGCAAGCAGGGCAAGTGCAACCACGATGGCGATACCACTTGCCACTCTTCATCTCGGCAATGAATGATTTCATACCAAACGGCTTGCCTGCTACTATCTGATGCTAATTTGCACATCTTCTATTCCCGGGTCGCTGCATTCCACGCAGATGATCGGCGACAGCCAAGGCCCATGAGCACTCGTGCCAAGCCGATTACAGATCGATCTGCGGGCCGGCTCGGCCATGAACACACGGCAAGTAATTAGATACTCCGTTCGCAAGCAAGCACTGCAAGCCGTGTTCTGAGCTCCGTGAAAGCAGCATCGGCGAGGAGGGCGTCGACGACGAGTTCAAGAACTCGGTCGTCAAGAGGGACGCCTCCCGTCTCGCGCTGGTCACGGTGGGCCGATGCAGGCTGAGGCAAGCCTTTTGCAATTGCGCCGTCGCTTGCTGACAAGACGGATGGGCGAGGTCCCCGCCGAGAGCTCTGCCGCCATCATGGCCATCTGATGGTGCTGGCGACGAACGCTGCCGGAGAGCCGGCGTGGTTGAGATTTGGGGATCCGACAATGGCATTCGGGAATGCGCACTAGCCGGGGGGCTGCGAGGTTGTGCATTGACCTTGTTCTGTGGGTAAATTGCAACAGTGTCGCGATCCATGCAGGGACACGAGGCAGATGATTGGGGCCTGCGCCAGTCGCTGTTCCACACGGGAACCACTCTCTCTCGCCACTTGCTGCCCGGCCTGCACAAGGGCGAACCGACCGCCGACAGGAGATTCCCATCTGCAACGTGGGAGATGCGCATTCCTCAGCCGGATGTCGAGGAACTCGGTTTGGTGTTGCGGCATATTGTCTCAACAGACCAGTGTGGCTTGAAGTGCATGACGTCGGCTGCCTGCCGCCGGGCGTCCCAGAACGGACATGCTGCCAGCCACGACCACCCGGCGAGTTGACGACGAGGATGCGCGCTGTCCAAGGCAAGGCAAGGCCGCCGACACCCTCAGGAGCGGGGCCTGGCCTGACACGGCGCTGCCGCGATGCTGTTATTGGAGCATGGTGCGGCGTCGTGCTAACGTAGCGCCAGGGGTCTCGAGCTGGGCCGGGGGGCCTGGGGGCCTGGCTGGTCAGCTGCAGACGCTGCAGACGTGTCGGCAATTGCAACGGTGTTGGGTCGGGCGTGGTGGCCGGCGACGAGCCCGCTTGGCGCTTGCGTGTGTCCTGGCTGTGTCCCGGCTCGCGTATCAAGCAAGGCCGCGATGCTGTCGAGCCATGTTTCGAGGTCATGTTTGAAGGGAGCCCGAGATGCGGCCAAGTCGGGCGCTACCTCCCCTACGCTTAGGTCGCAGGTAGCGTACGTGGTCAGACGTGCGCACGCAGGCACTCCCGTTCCCACGCCACTCCGTTTCGCCGCACTGGACGGTCCCAACCCGCCGTCCGCCACCGTTTGTGCTTTTCAAGGTTGCTGTGCATCTCACCCCCCTGACAGCCCTGGGCCCGCTGCCCTGAGCTGGGCTGGGTCGTCCGTCAGCAAGCGTGCCCACTCTTGTCCCCCTGGGCAGTCTGCCCAGGTCCGATTCCTCCTTCACCCTCCTCATCGCCAGCGGCATCTGCCTCCAGCATCCGCGTCTCCAGCCTGCCCTCCTCTTGAAGCCGAGTCCTCGATCGTTACTGCCGCCTGCTTCTCACCACGCCCAGCTTCGTCACTCTTTCGCCAGGTGTGGTCCCGACCGACTGCCACATCCAAGACATCCGCGTTCCAGCACCCACTCCGTCAATTTGACGCACGCCGCGACACGCCCGCTTCGAGCAACAGCACGCCTCAGTCCGCCAGCAGCTGCCTTACTGTGTCGCTCTCGCCATCATCACAAATCATCAGCACCAGCACATCTGCGCTGTTGCCCGGTGTCTCGTACAGTACTCGAAGCAAAGTCTCTGCGGGAGGTCTGTCACCAACCTCCGCATTCGAAAGACTGCCAAGCACTTTTAGAGTTCCGCCCTCATACACATTACGACAAGACCTCGACAGCACCGCGTGCTTCTCTCTTTACGACCTCCCGACTCAATCTACCGCACGTACAGTTGCGCTTCCAACAGACCTGTGTTTGCCCGACCAAACCTCCGTTGCAACTCCACTGGACACACACACAAACATCGATAATCAGACACAATGGGTGAGTGCATCCGTCTCCGACCCGGACCGTTACGCTGGTCACTTGGCCCCAAGTCCGTGCTAACAGTGCCCAACAGCGTTGCCCGTAACCACAATTATGCCCTTCGGCTCGCTGCCCTCGTGCGCGGCCGTCTGTGGCCCCTTGTACGACGCCAACGGCGGCTGCGTACCCCCTGCTGCCCCGACCGCTCAGCCCAGCGTGTACGAGTCCTGCTTCTGTGGCAATAAGGCCCTACAGCCGTTCAGCGCCAGCCCTTCTGGCGTCTGTGATGCTGCTTGCAGCAACCCGCAGGACCTGGCGAGCATCCAAGGTTGGTACAAGAGCTTCTGCGCGGGTAAGGCCGCGGCGCCGACAGGCACAAACTCCGGCTCGGTCCCAACCTCGTCAAGCACGAGCACCCCGGTCAAGAACGGCGATGGAGGCAGCTGGTAAGCAATCGACCGCTCCGGAAGGGGAACTTTTGTGACTGACTTTTCCACCTAGGATCTCCTCACACTGGCAGTGGGTTGTCTTCATTGTCGTCGTCATCGTCGCCATCATCGCTATCTGGACCGGCGCGTGCATCTGGCGCCGCAAGTACCTTAAGAAGAAGGACCGCATGTACGAGCTCGGAAAGGGCCTGCCCAGCAGTGTCGCGGTCAACCACCAGGGCGACCTCGTCGGACCAGGAGCTCGCGACAGCACGTACTCGGGCCAGGGGCCGCTCATGGCTGGCGCCACCGCTCCCGTCGAGAAGGAGAGGAGGAAGTGGAATCCCACCCAGCGGACCTAAGCGGCTCGATATGATTCGGATTGGAAACTTCATACTGGTCCGGAACCAATCAACTGTATGGCGGACGGAATCATACCAATTCCCGCAACCACCACTTGATTATATCAAAGTCTGCCCTTTGGCAGGAGACAACAAGCCCAGCTTCTCACACACATTTCGACCGGCGTTTTCATTGGGTTATTTCATAAAGGTCCATCTTCAAAAGGCCATGCTCTGGATGCTTGGCCTGCCTACCCTATCACAGATCAGCATGATCGCCATGGAGATCGGAGCGGCTCCCCGGCACAAGCCCCGCTCCTGACCGTCTTGGGCGGTAGAATCGGCCTGGAAGATAGAAAAGCCGAAAGTCATGGACGGCGGGCGTTTGAGGCGTTTCTTCACTTTACGATCACGAGGGGGGCCCTTCTCCCCCTTTCCCCGGCAGACCCTCTTCTTGTATTGTCTCCCAAGTTTATATAAAATACCTCTGGCAGTGTAAAGTCGCGAATGTGCACATATAACTTCAATGGACGCGATGATACTGTAGTGTGCACGGCAAGCGAGTGACCAAGTACGGCGGAAGATGCTTGCAACGAAGTGATTTTCCAAGGTATCTACTATAGATAATTTTGGTTATGAACGGAAGCTCCCCTGCCCTCGGTGCTCTCACCGGTGTCCACCCAACCCTTCTCTACCCGAGCTGTTCATCCATCCGCCATTAATCATCCCCAGGAAACAGACAAAGCTACAAATTCAACGCAAGCCGACTCAACAGCAGCGTCACCCAGTCCCCATCTTTTTACCCGTAGGAATGCACCATTCTACTCAATGCCATAGTCCGCGGCGTCCATATATAGATCAATCAGACAGCCCGCGCTCCAGGCCTGAGTGGGACTACTGTCGGGACAGTGCTGCCCGTCCTTCTGCGTGAGCTCCGTCAGGCCCGCCCACTCGCTCTTCTGGATGTACTCCTTGCAGCCGCTGAGCCGGCGTGTGACCTGCTGGAATGCCTCGATGCGACCTTCCTTGGTGTCGCGGCGCATCAGATCGAACTTGAGCAGCGCGCGCAGGAAGAAGCCTGTTGGCCAAAGCCACTCTGGGCCCTGGTGGTAGTTGCGTCCCTTGGATGTAGCAAAGTCGTCAGAGTCTTCGCTATTCACGTAGTAGGGGCGGTAGTTGAGATCGGCCGGATCCAGGGTGGCCATGCCGGTCGGGCCGCGGAGCACCTTATCGGCGAGGATTAGGGTTCCAATGGCGTGATCCGGGTTGAACAGGTCGGGCGCCACGGTCATCGCGATCGCAAAGTTGGGACGTAGCTGGTAGTCCTCGTACTCCTTTCCAGATCTGTAAAGATCCTTGTAGACGCCGCGCCTGTTGACGACGGCAGCGTTGACGTCGTACTTGGCGTCCTCCTCTGGCGTCTCGGGGACGTAGTAGCTGTATTCGAATTTCGACTTGAGCAACTCAGCCCAGGCCTTGTAAGTGATCTCTGAGCCATCGGGCTTCTTGACGCCGCTGTACGGGTACTTGCCCTCGGCATTGAGCTTCGCGAGCCAGGCCAAGGTGCTGTAGAGCAATCCGGTGATCTCAATTGCAGCGCCGTCACGGGGAGTGCCCGGCACGCCCTTCGAGCCTGCGCGCTCGCTTTCGCCCATCTTGTCCATCCAGGTACCGCAGTTGTGCTGATTGCCTCCGAAAATGATACCGTTCGCCCAGTCGACAAATATCTTCTGGTTGAAGCCCTCATCACGCATCTGGGAGTCGATTGAAGGGCCAGCGTTTGCTTCACGGTATTCCATGCCTGAAGCGTGTCGTTGCATGGCCTCCTGAATAACGTCCTGGATCAGACTTTCCTTGGAGTATGCACGCGCGTCATCGGATGGGAACCAAGTGTCGTCATATGGTAGGAAACGACGCTTCACCTTCTTTAACAGAAGATCAAGGCCGTTTGGTGCAAGACGAGTATAGTCCTGGATGCACTGCATGAAGAACCATACAGAGTCACGACTGTTGTATCGGGGGAGATTGCCACTGCTCAACAGGTTGGGGATCATACCATGCTTCAACACGCTGGCGAAGGCAAAGATGTGTTCCGCAGCCTCCTGGAAGCGGCCAGTACCAAGGTACAGGCCACGCAAGGAGATGAAGACGTCACGGCCCCAGCAGCGAGCCCACTCCACAGCAAAGTGCGGAAGACCAGCAGCCAGCGAAGGGACCTGTTTCTTCGGCCACAACGACGCCGATTTGATCATACCAGTCTCCTGGACGCTGACCATGGACAGACTCTGCAGAAACCACTGACCATCACGAACGTGATCATTCATGAGCTGCATCGCACGATCCCAGGCGGCTGTGTAGGCTGTGCGTATCGTGAGGGCGAAGTATCTTGGCAGCAGGAAGCTTGGGATTCCTCGAAGAGCGTCGAAACGTTCCTTGAGCCATGCAGCCGGCTTCGCAAGGTTCTCAAAGTACTCCTGCTTGCTCATTCTCTCGAGTCTGCCAACGGTGTAGTCGAGAGCCCACTGGCCGTCGCGGAGATTCTGGCAGAGCGGGTGAGCAAGATTGTTCTCCTTGATGATGTCCTTTAGTAGAGTCCACCAGCCCTGGAGACCAGCGTAGATGAGCTTGCCGTGTCCCGGGATCTCATATGTGCCGTCCGAACCACCGCTGCCGTCGCGTTCTTCCACCTCACAGCGGTAGAGCAGGAAGTTGAGATCGACCAGGCCCAGCTCGGCCATGGCATCCTTGGCTCCAGAGGTGACGTAACGGTCTAGGCCGTTGGTGTGCTCGGCTGCAGGAATCCAGGTCTCGAACAGAGCAATGCTCCCGGGTGGGAACTTGTCACGGACGGTGATAGTTGTCTCGTCCGCCTTGACTTCCATGCGTATACCAGGAACGTCAACGACACGGCTAGGAAGTCCGCGCAGATATTTCTCATCTTCTTCAACATCTTTGCGGGCTTCATCGCTGGTATCGACTTCAAGCATCCAGCTGCCCAAGTGGCGAGCCTTCGTACCACCAAGGTGGACCGCGCTAAAAGCACCATTTCCATTGCCGTAACCGGGATAAGCTGTGTGCGCAATCAGGAAGTATCCCTTTCTCGACTCCGGGTGAACCCTGTGCACGGTGACGTATTGATCTTCATGGTGAATGTGGCACTCGTCGTAGCCATCTTTGCCCATGAGCGTGTGGATCTGGTTGAGCAGTTTCTTGACACCACCAATGCCACCGTCTCCGCCACCAACCTTGACTTCCTTCCCAGTGGACGATGCCGATGTGTAGAGTCTCGACTCGTTGACGAGGTCGACCAACTTTGGGTAAATCTCATCGTAGCCCATGACACTGCCGCTCGCACTAGAGCACATGCAGACAAGGGCCGCATTGGGAAGAGTGTCTCGCGCGTCTCGCTTCTGCGCAGGAACTTCATTGTCGTGTGTGCAGTCCATGAATAAAGCCTGTACGGACGCTGGCTTGATCTTGCGAATGACTTCCCGAGAAGTCTCGAAGCCGTCATCGTTTGTTGAGGGACTGCCAGGGGGACTGGAAGCGCCGCCTCTCGAGATCTCATCAACTTCGAAGCTACCGATCGGGCGGCCACCATAGCGGTGGACCAGGCGGCTAAGCTCGGCCGTGCTCCAAGCTTGCATAGCCTCTCTGATGAGTGAGCTCAAACCGAGTCTCTTCACGAAGACATAATCCATATCCTCAGAGCCAGTGAACAGCTCGGCCACAACGTAAAGGTTCGGACGAACACGACGTGCCTCGTCCAGAATGTGCTCAGCGACATGGATCGGAGTCGAGTGGCAATTGTCGATGCGGAAGCCAGCAAAGTACTTCGCAAGCATGCGCGCATACTTGGTCATGTGTTCCCACAGCCAGGGGCTGTCTTCTGGACCGTTGCCATATCTAAGCTTGACACAATCACCCCAGACGATGACTTCTCGGCGTAGATAAACCCTTGATTGCGGGCCGGCGTTGTCCACCAGTGCATTTCCAGCCCAGACCCAGCCGTTGTTGACCAGTACCAAGTCTTCTGGCTTGAGGTGTGAAGCCGCCTCGGACTTGTTCAGGCGGGTGAAGTAGCTCTCAATGATGGGGTCGGCTTCAGTGAAGGCGCCAAGCTTCGGCCCATGGTCGTCCAGGCGCACGTACTTGATGCGATTGAAAAGTTGCTGGAGAATGTCTCCGATCTCCTTGTCGTACTCTTCGTAGAACGGCACGTTGATGATCTCGAAGATCTCGGTCAATTTCGAGCGAATCGTCGCCTCGTCGGCCTCGCCGCGGTAACGCCCAAAGACAACGTTGATAAGAGCGGCCGCAGCCTTTGGATCGACTCGTCTACGGAATCGCTCACCGAGGCGATCGTTGCCGAGCAGTGCGTTCTCACGCAGAAGCTTTGCCTGGTCTTTGGCGTTGCCAGCCTTGAGCTGGTCGAGCACATCTTGCGTCAGGTCAGAGGATTCTTGGGACGACCATGACTTGAGAGCAGCATCAACGTCGCGGTCGATGTCCATCGCATAGTACTCCCAGAGACGAATCTCGGCCACGACGTGCTTCTTGATACCGTTCATAAGTTCGGTCAGGTCATCCACAGACTTGAGCTCAGTGGCATAACCGAGTTCCTTCAGCTTGCCACTGAAGAGCAGTAGCTGGGTGTCAAGAAGATAGGCAGACTCCAACCAGGGAGCAGTTGTGAGATTGTAGCCAGCGTCTGGGTGCTCCAGCAGCCATTGAGTGTTGTTGGCAGTGTGGTTGAGGACAATGTCAGTCATGCTGAGCAGGGAATGATTCTGCTGCAGGCTGTCGACCAGCTCCTGGACGTTCTTTTCGCCCTGCGGAAAGCAGTCTGGATCCCAGCCCAGCTGGTCATACAGACTGTAAGGGGAATTTGAGGCGCCACGAACTTGCAGAGGTGTGAAATGGATCATGTTGTAACCGCGCTCGCTGATGCCCCTCAGGTGTTTCTCCCAGTCGGTGGGATACTTGCCCATGAACTTGCTGATCACGGAGAAGACGGAGAGCGCCTGCAGGGGCAGGGGCCGGCCGTCGAGCGCGAGGCGAGGAGCGACATCGATGTAGTATATGGGAGTCTTGGTCTGCTCAACAGCAGCAGGTTCACTGGCTTCAAGGCTCGCTGACAATGTAGGGAGGACTGCATGAGTCGTGTAAAAGGCAAAAGCACCGGCTTCGTAGATAGGGATAGAGATCTCGATGTTCTTGTTGAAGTCGGGGACGAGTCTATACAATTTAGTGTGGTCAGACACGGCAGCTTGTGCGGCTCGGGTGCTCGGAAGTAACTCACTTGAACTCGCGGTATTCGTTCCTTCGGAAAGGCTTGCCTTTGTCGGGGATGTTGACCCAGAGGCTGCCTTGGCGACATATGGACGAGGTGCCCTCAATCGTGAAGCGGATCGTTATGGGTTCGTTTGTCTTTGGGGCGAGCCAAATGAACTCGCCGGGGATGTCGGGAGCTCCATTGTCCTTGAGGGGCAAGATGTAGACCTCATTTGAGGTGATCGTTCTGGGCACCATGGTGAATGCGGGAGTTCCAGCCGTGGCGCTTTCCTTGCAGATGTTGCCGAGCAGACAAGAACTCGATATTTTGCGCAGAAGACCTAAGCAGGCTGCGACGTGAGGGACACAGGCACAGATCCAAGGAGGACCGTGGCTGTCCGCTTACTGCACGACGAGCTGGAGCTCAATATGGGGGACCGTAGCAGGTCCGTCGAGCGATCGCAACAACAAGAGGGTGGGTGTGGGTAGGTGAGATGACTCTGGAGAAAAAAAAAATGAGGAAGGAGAAGGGAGGGAAGCTAAGAAGCTCGGGCGAGTAAGCGGAGGACGAGGTCGGCGTCGACGACGAGGACAACGGTGACGAGGTGACGGTGTCTCAGCAGCCGCCAAGGCCCACAGGTAGCAGGCTAGACGGGGGGATAGCAAGGTTGCTTGTCGACTTGTGTGTGCAAATCGGAGCGGTGTCGCGGCTCACACCACGTTGGAGAGTGTAATGGAGGCTGAGCTGTGCCTGGCCGGGTTTGACACACGGGGCCGGCCGCACAAGTTAGGTGGCGGCGTAGGATGGAGATAGGTACGAGGACAGGGGAGCTAGCTAGTCAGGGCAGGGCAGAGGACAGAGAGCAGAAGCGAGTGACGCCGGACGGCGTTCGACAGGACTTTGGAGGGATGCATCGCGACATGGGCCGGCATCGCGATCGAGGACAGGAACAAATGCCCCTCCCCTGGCAGCGGGGCCGGGCGCGGGAGGAGAGCTGCAGGCTCGGCCAGGCACACGATTGGCAGGCACGGCGCACGCTGCGGACCTCGCCATGCCCGGCTGGGCCAGGAGTACTCAATTCGCAGGGGCAGCTTGCTTAAAGTGTGGAAAGCACACCGCAGGATGGTCTTGCGCGGGCGGCACAGACGGACGTGAACACTTGCATCCGATGGTGATGACGTCAGGCTCAAGCCGGTGGGCTTCCCACGGAAGCGCAACATAATTACTGAGCAGCCTGGACCTTGTCAGTTGTCCACCCCCCTGCCTGGCCCGCATCCGTCTCCCTGCTCACCAACGGCGACAGTTGGAAGCTGCACCTCACCACGGCTGGCCATGGTGAGACGGATTGCTGTCAGCATGAAGCGGCAGCAGGGTTTGCGGCATGACCTGCGCAGGGTGCGTCTTGCCAGAGACTACTGTAGGCCACTTGTTCCTGTCTCGCTTTAGCGCAGCATCTCTTCCGCAAACAATCTAGTCGAGGCGGACCAGCTCCAGCTCACCAGGCCCACGGGGAAGAGCCTCAGACAGCCATGTGCTCTTTGCTCCCGCGTGTGGGCACACCCGTCGGCTCGGAGGATGGAGGACTGTGGACATCGTGCTGAATAAGTCCAGTTCCTGTCGATCGCGGGTCATCGCGTGGTGCAAAACCAAGTGCCGTTTCTCGAAACTCGGCCATGCTCTAGGATAATCATTGCCGCCTTCCTTTCTGGGTGTGAACTGTACATAGTACACAAGGTCTCGTCTGTATTCATACTGGCTGCCCGCGAGTCTCGACCTTCGCCCACCTTGTTTCGATTACTGACCTGGTCAAGAGTCCTATCAATAAGCCGGGTCCGGGTTGTCTGTATTGACAGTCCGGGCGGCAGGCTCATCGAAGCTGAGTCAAGCCAGCCCAAACTGTCATCGGGGCATGGAATTGAGCAGTCACAAGTCGCGTGTATGCCGACCAGGGTCGAGGCCGGGTGAGAAGCTTCACTCGTGGTCCTCATTCAAGGTGCAGACCGTGAGCGGACCCGTCCAGTGGTTCGTGCGGACACCATGTTGGAGCAGGCACTTGCACAGCATTGCGATGAGTCCGAAAAGTCGATATGGGAAGAGCTGGTGTGCTTGTGTCTTTTATCGACAGGCCCTGCTTCGATCGTTCCTCGGTGAGTAGTACCACGAGCAATCCGGAGGTCCCGAAAGGGTCCGCGGTGAGTCCGCCACTCTCAAGAGGTTGCACATGTCGAGGCCCAGCGGTCAATCAGTTCGGCCGAGGCTCCGGGCTTGCCGATGATCTATTGCTTGAGCTTCGCTTGTGATGCTCGGCACGTTTGACAGAAGAAGACTTCAACTTCGCATACATGGGAGATTTCGGCGAGAGTGGTTCGTGGATAGGCAATTCCAAGCCATGCTCACAATTATCTGCAACTTTTGTCCTGCGAAGTGTCTGCCCTCAACATTTTGACGTCTCAATACAAGGCAGATAGACTGGATTGGCACATGTTCAGCTTGTGACTGGGGCTCGAGCTCCCCTGCTCGAGTGCTTCCTGCGGTGCGTCATTGCTCAGCCCCGCTTAAAGGGCCGCCCCTCAACAGCTGTGCTCAGCTTTCCCAAGCGGCATTCGACTGCATACGGCGCGGCATGGAATCTTTGGGGTAGAAGTCGGATAGAGTTTGCGCGAAGACTGCTTCGGTGGGCATGACAACACAATTGGTCTTGGGCTTGAGTAAAATAGCTACCCAGGGGCTGGTTGGACGGGAGATGGGCGTGGCTGACCTGTCAAGAAGTGAGAAAATTGGCAACCCTGTGCTGATCTCGTGCCTCCCTCTTGGGTCCTTTTGCACAACCTTCCAGGAAAGCCGGATCCGAGCGCTGGGCGGTCAGCCACTTGGTCCTTCCCACCACGAGCAATCGTCCTCGGCACCACCGCAACCACATGCCCGTGATCCGCATCTTCCTGACCTCGGCCCCTGCTCGCCGCATCCCATTAAACAGTTCGCAACATTCCTCTTTCTTGCTTCCAGTCAGGTTTCTCTCCAGGCTTCGGACCCAGATAGCTACATCATTCCAGCACTCCAGCTTCCAGCGGCACCGTTTCTCAACAACCTCGCCAGCAGCCATGGTGTCAGACACACTCAGCGTGCTGAAGAAGCACAAGGTCACGGTCATCGGCTCGGGCAACTGGGGCTCGACCGTTGCCAAGATCGTGGCAGAGAACACGAGGGCTCACCCTGAACTTTTCCACCAGGAGGTCCAGATGTGGGTGTACGAGGAGACCGTCACCTACGGCGATAAGCAGGACAAGCTCACAAACATCATCAACCAACACCACGAGAACATCAAATACCTGCCCAACATCAAACTGCCCTCAAACATTGTCGCCAACCCTTCCTTGCTCGACGCCGTCCAGGGCTCGTCTATACTCATCTTCAACCTGCCCCATCAATTTATCAACAAGATCTGCGAACAGCTCAAGGGCAACATCCTCCCCTTCGCCCGCGGTGTCTCCTGCATCAAGGGCGTCAACGTCTCGGACGAGGGCGTCGCGCTCTTTTCCGAGTGGATCGGCGACGGCCTAGGCATTTACTGTGGTGCGCTGTCTGGTGCGAACATTGCTTCCGAGATCGCCGCTGAGAAGTGGTGCGAGACCACGATCGCGTACGATCCCCCGCCGATGGACCCTTCACGAAACCCATCCCGTACTGCGACACCCCGTTCGACAACACCAAACCGTGCCAACGACCGCGCCTCTGAGCTGAGCGTCACGCCTCTGACAGGTGACAGGACCGAGCTGCAACACAAGGATGCCCGCGGCCGGGCTAGCAAGACAAAACTTACCCCCGTCCCACAAGAGTACCACCCACTCGACCACGACACCCTGTGGAAGCTGTTCCACCGACCCTACTTCCACGTGAATATGGTTTCCGACGTCGCAGGAGTGTCCCTCGGTGGAGCTCTCAAGAACATCGTAGCGCTAGCTGCTGGCTTTGTGGACGGTCGGGGCTGGGGAGACAACGCGAAGGCAGCCGTCATGCGCATTGGCCTCGTCGAGATGGTCCGGTTCGGCAAGGAGTTCTTTGGCGAGACGGTGTCGGGCGCGACGTTCACCGAGGAGAGCGCTGGTGTGGCGGATCTCATCACCAGCTCCATGGGCGGCAGGAACTTCCGGTGCGCGAAAAAGGCGGTAGAGCGTGGCGTGTCGGTCCAGCAGATTGAAGAGACCGAGATGAACGGCCAGAAGCTGCAGGGGACCAGCACAGCGGCAGAGGTCAACTCTTTCCTGAAGCAGAGAGGGCTTGAGAATGAGTACCCGCTGTTCACCGCTGTTCATAACATTCTCGAAGGCAAGAACTCGGTTGACGACATTCCTGACCTGATGATGAAGGGAAGGCTATGAAGCTAGGACATTGGTGAGGAGTTGGCCTATCGTGGCTGGATAGAGACACAGAAGGGCCAGGAACAAGAAATATGATACCTATAGAGAGGTCGGAAAATTTATTTGGGGCAGGTTGAGATCAGATGCTGGCCAGCCTCAAACGACCACGAATGTTACGGTCCAGGGCCAGGGCAGGGACTGGAACCGCCAAATATCCTCCTATTGGACACTTCGGGGCAGCACATCCCGTGTGATGCTAGGGCCTTGAAGCTTTGGGACCATAGGAACTACTGCGTACACGTACATGCCAAAAATTCGGTAGCAGTGATCAAGGCTGCGAACGCCTGCATTCCAGCCATTTCTTGCAAGGATTCGTTCAGCAAGATAGTGTGTCGCCTGTCAGAAGTAGTAAATTGCCAAAAGACATTGAGGCCTTTGGCGAAACCTTGCGCACATGGCAGTAGCAACTTATCATAATTGCACACCGGAAAAGGAGATCCATGTTGGCAGTGCTTGTAAGTACGCTATCATAAGCAATTAACACGAAATGTGGCCTTCATCAAGTTGCCGAGTCAAAAGTCTCCGAGCCATGGGTCAGCAAGATCCGCAAGGGCGGCGGAGCTACGGCGTTAAGCGTACCGGGTGGAGGAGAGGATCAAAATGATTACCAAGACAAAGTTGCGAATGCGACCAGGCACGAGAGAAATGCAGCATCAGCTCCAGAGTCAATTTGTATATCTATACAGGTTTCCACAGTACTGCTGCGTTTGTTAAACGATTTGCACCGGTCACTACATCTCATCTTCTTGCTCTCACAGTTCAGTTGCGAGAACACTTACCCCAACTCTGACGACCAACCAACCAGTGGAAGCCTGCCTTGGAGATCGGCGTCATACAGCTCCACCCCGTCCCTCAGTATTCCTCAAACCACCTTCGGTTTCACATCCTTCCAACGCTTGCAACATCTCACAACAGCACCCACCCACAGCCCGCAGTGAACTGGTCTCCATCAAGGACAGCGCCAGAGACAACCTCGAAGACTCCAGGCAGAGCCCAGCACATCGCAGTGCCTCCATTCCACCCACGCCAGACCACACCTTAAGCGCAGGCCATTACCGCCACTCACGAAACCGCCGTAGGTATCAGCCATGGCTGAAATCTCGGACTCGGTCCTCGTGGCCGAGCAGACCCCTCTACTGCTACCGCGCGGCGAAGCCCGCTCCGAAGCGCACTCTGCAGAGTGCAGCTGTCGCAAGATCGTGGCCTCGGCCGCCGACCGCCTCACGCCCTCGCCGAACGACAAAACGTCCGCAAAGCCGTACCCTAAAGTCGCAGACATCCCGATCACATGCCCCGAACGTCTTTTGCAGGCCGCCGTAACGGCAACAACAGCCACCGATAACCCTGACAACGGCCTCGGTGCGATGGATCGGAATGTCCACCCCTCGACACCAGCGACGACGACGACGACGACGACGACGACGACGACGACTGGCCCGCCCGTGCCCAAAACCTACCTATACCTCGCATACGGCTCGAACCTCGCAGCCGAGACCTTCCTTGGCCGCCGCGGCATCCGGCCCATCAGCCGCATCAACGTCTCCGCGCCGGCATTCGACCTCAACTTCGGCCTCCCCGGGCTGCCGTACTGGGAGCCGTGCTTCGCCAACGTCGAGCCGCGGCGCAAGATCCCGCAGCCACCGCACAGGCCGCCGTTCAACCCACCGAAGCCTCCACCGATTGATCCCAGCCCGGCACCGCCATCGCCCGGTAATCCTCCTCCTCCTCTTCGTCCCGCGTCATCCTCGGGCGGGGAGAAGGGCTCGGTACTATTCCCCGCCCTCCCGCCAAAGGACGGCCCGACATGGACAAAGGGCTTGTACGGCGTCGTCTACGAGGTCACGGCCGAGGACTACGCAACGATAGTGAAGACCGAGGGAGGCGGCGCGTCATACAAGGACGTGGTCACGCCATGCATCCCGCTGCCACCCAGCATGCACGTCCCGGAGACACCGCCGATCCCGGAGCTGCCCAGGCCGTTCCTCGCGCACACGCTGTACGCGCCGCGGCTCCCGGTCCCTCCTCCAGAGCACGACGAAGGCGGCGCTGCGGATGTAGATGAGAAGAGCCGGGAGAACAGCAAAGATGATGACGGTCACGACCACGACGGCGACGATGGCGATCACGGCGGCAACGACGGCTGCAAGGGCAAGCTCAGGAAGTACTTCGGTCGCTTCCTCCTCCCCGTGCAGCGCCCAGTCGACTACGCCCAGCCCTCGCTGCGGTACCTCACGCTCCTTCGCGACGGCGCCCGCGAGAATGACCTCCCCGACGAGTACCAGGCCTACCTCGCCGAGCTGCACCACTATGCCATCACCACGTCGCGCCAGACCGTGGGCAAGTTCCTCTACGGGCTGCTCTGGTTCCCCTGGTTCGCGCTGCTCCTCGGCGTCTCGCGGATCTTTGCGGACAGGGACACCGGCAAGGTGCCGGCGTGGCTCGGGGTCATGATGACGGTGCTGGTGAATGTCATGTGGGCGAGCTACGACGGGGTGTTCAAGAAGTGGTTCGGCGACGGGGAGAGGACGGAGGCAGCACAGGGTGATCGCGATGGCGACGAAGGCACTGGGGAAAAGTGGAATGTGTGGAGCGGGTATGGCAAGAGGAGGAGGAATTCATTTGTGCTGCCCGGTCAAGGGGTCGGGGCTGTTCGTGATGAGGAGAAGAACCGCTTGCTGGATGACTGGTAGACTTGCACAGAGTTGAAACACTATATCACGTTATCTAGGGGTGAAGAGGTGGATGTGCTTATATTCACCTTTGGTGGCTTGCTTCAGATTGACAAGCAGAACAGTTGGAAAAGTAAACAGATACAAAGGATTTACCAGACGTACTTTGAAAACAGCCATGACATGTTGACATTGAGCACGCAGCCTCGAGAAGTGGGATTGTAGTCATATTCTAAGCCAGAGGTATATCGTTTCAACATGTTCTGAAGAAAGACTGGCTCGCTGGCGAGTATCTCGCAGAAGATATAAGTAAGGGTCTCGTCCCGCCGCGAGTTGCAGGTATCTGAGTCTCCCATCTGCATCCTGGACGTATTGATGAGTGTATCCTCTTGAGTCGAACCAGGAAGGCATTTCCACCAAGGCCGAGTCTAGAAGTCCACGCGCCGTCCTCTTCAGTTCGAAACATGTCGAATGAAATCGTTTGCCAGCCGCTCGTGCGCATAAGCCGGCAGTTTTCTTTGTCCGTTAGCTGGAGCATCATGTCGATTGCGGTAGCGGAACTGCGCCAGCGTGATCTCGGCCTGAAGCCACCCAGAAATCATCTCAGCCAGAGACGCATCTATTCGTCTCCCTCGTAGGATGCTTTATCCCGACCGCCCTAACGAGAGCCGCTCCTCCATTAAGCTTTCATTCTCATCCTTTCCTGGCTGCGCCAGGAGCGGAAATACAACGACAAATGGATATGTGTAAGTATATGAGGCCATTGCTCCTCTCAGGGAAGCACCTCGTTCGCTTTCTTCATATGCCGCGGCGTGGCTGTCTGCAAGAAGCTCGAGGCGGCGTGTTGTGGGACATAGGGTGTCCTGGTCGCGTCTGCTGTTGTCGCCGTCTTCTCCGAGCTGCTGGCGCTTGACGCGCCCTGCCGCCGCCTCCGCTCCTCGCGGGCCTGCTTCTTGCTGCTGTGTCCTGGCAGGGCAAAGGCGAAGACGCGGGAGAAGAACGACATATCGCTTTGGTTTCTGGTGCTTGCTTTTGTGCAGCCCATGGCTTCTTTGGTGTGGAATGTGTGGCCTGTCCAAGCTGAATTCTGTGGAGGTGACGGCGGTCGGACTTTCGTCCGTTGTTTATGAGAAGCCGAGGCTACGACGGATTGAAGGAGAGACGCTAGTCGAGATACTGCACTTGGATATTTGTAGCTTCGAGATATTGTTGAGGAAGTTGTTGGGCGAGTTTCGAAAAGGCTGATCTGGAAATAATGTAGAGCACAACACGAGGGAAGAGTCGACAACCGCCGAGCACTGACAGAGTCGAGGAGCTCCGGCCCTTCAAGTACAACACATAGCACCCCTGGAATGCCCGCCTCACATCTCACAGGGCAGCCATCCCGAAGTCGGATACACAATAGCGAGACCACGCAATGTCAAGGGGCGTGGGGCCAAATGGTGGACATCGCCCACTGCCGCCAGTAAACATCGCCACACATGGCCATTCGTCCGTGCTGTGGCGGCCGCCGTCGAAAACACGCAGTTTCCTTGCTCTAGAACAGGAAGTATCCCTTTGCTCCGAAGCCAGGATCGGGGCTGAAGGAGGGGACTACTGTAGGAAACTCCGAGGGTGGGAGTGTCATGGGAGGATTAGGCGAAGTGCCGAACGCTCTAGTCTCGCATGAAGACGCCATCTTCCCACACTTCCCGCGTGGCCCCCTTGCACCGACAGATGAGGGGCTGAATTTGCAAGTCCTTCAATGGAGGCTTTCGGCTTGACTGGAACAACTGCCCCTCTTCTGGGGCAGCTGTACGATGTGGTGATTGTGCGGCGCCCCAAAGCTCAATATGTGTAAATTGCGTGTCGGCGGGTCGCTCACAGAGTATGGTCATACTGCGTTCAGCAGCACTCGGAGGACGAGCTTCTCGAAGGGGAATGCCTTGACAATAGACCTTAGATGTGGCCAAGGATCCAGGCCGATCCAGATGCAAGTACCGGCCTGCTGGAACATCAGTAGAGTGAGAGTTTCCCCATATGCATGCACCCCGCCTTGCATGATGATGCATTGGCCACCGGCATGCGCTTCTGGAGCTTGACAATGGTAGTGTGTCGATTGACAAGAAAATGATAGGGGCAAGTACAAAGCAGTGGCGTTGCGCCGCGTGGCATGGCTTAAGGCACTAGGAGTTTGAAATGGAGCAGTTCGCTCGTTGAATGCATTGCTCAGCTCACATGGGGCAGCGCGGCGCCGAGCTAGACAGCAAAAGACCAAGCTAAGACGGAGTCTGGACTTGCTCAACAATGCCCATGATGTGTGAGCGGCGTCTTTTCTTCCCCTCGAAATGTTCAGAAATCCGATCAATTACTGAAACGCAACTAGAGCCTGGGTGGCAAATTTCGGACCTGTATTGTCTGGTGTACTGAATGAACGAGCCTTGTAACCTTGGCAGACCGAGTCCTAGTGAGAGAGCTGGGACAACAAACTTTCGCAGGCGCCCGTCCATAAAAAAATGCGAGTCGTTATGCAGCTACTCAAGCTATGATTCATGGTGTGGCTCAACCGGAACAGTCTCCGTGTTGTCGAACTAGGTGCTCCCTACAGCAATGTCTCAAGCTGCCTCGGCCTCATCTTCGGATTCTGTCTCTTCGTCCTCCTGCGTGATGTATGGCACAAAGCGGAAGTCGAGGAAACTGACAGCGCCACCCTCGACCTCAACCATGAACTGAAGGCTGAGCACGCCCTGGCCGTCACCACGAAAACTAACTTTGCTGGCTATCCGCATCGCCTCGCTTGCAGACTTGATAAGGTCGAACTTGAAGCTCTGTGACCAACCTTCTCGTACAGAGAAGGTCTCGAGGAGATCCCGACCGCTGGCAAAATCAACAGTGGCGCTGCCGAGTGCCCCACCGCTTGAAAGGCTGAGAAATGGAAGACTAGGCGAAGCCCGGATCGTAACACGCGCCGGCGACATTGGCGCTAATTCCGAAAGGGCGTCCAGAAGCCAGCGTGCCTGCATAATGATCTTGAAAGCGAGGTCCTCCCGGTCGAAAGGGATGTCCTCAGGTGCGTCAGGTGTGTAAGTGACGAGGTTGCATTGCGTCTTGAGCCCAGCCTCTTCAAGGACCACACTCAGAGGCGAGCCATCCTCTTCGTATATGAGGCAGCAGCTGCCTGGCATACCCAGTGTCTGGTGACTGAAAGCATCTGGACGATAGTTGCGAAGATTGCTTCGGTAAGGCTCAGCATCAGCCTTAGCCTGCCGTGCTGCAGCATCTGCAGCGCCAAATATCTGCAAGGCCTCTAGCAGTGCTGCCAGGTTCATCTGAAACTGCGGGTATGGCTGATCATCGTTGTCATCGGGTAGATGTAGTGTATATGTGGTGAAGAGTGCTTTGTCGAGGAATGCGACACCTAGGCGCAGTATCAATACTAGACTGTCTCGGAGCCCGGCGTTCTCGACGGGGGGTCTGGCTTACCTTGCATGACTCGAGAATGGTCTGCGGCGAAACGTATGCCATCTGGTGAAATCTGGACGTGTACTTTGGCGGTGAAGCTGATGCACTTGAGAAGTTGGAAGATTTGTCGAGTCGAGCTGGCGACAGCCCGGAAAATCGGCTGCTGCCGATCGGCCGCCTCGGAAGTTGGCGGCGCCATCAGGTAGACAATGCTTTCTGTATCAGCGGTCGACGTGCTGAAAGTCAGGCGTTGTCCCAGTAATTATTGGAGTCCTGTGTATAGGCGTACTACTGCCTTGTTGCCAATGTTCGATCGACCAGGCCTGAAAGTACTCCTGGGTTTCTCTACGCATGCGAAACCACACGTTTTTGTCAAGGTGAATCGTCAAGTTGCAATGCGCTGCTTTGGGCACTCGCGGCTCGCAGGATGGGTATATTCTTTGTTCTCGCTAAACGTACACGCCAACGGCACAAAACATGTAGACAGTACCGAACCTGGAGGGTGAAGGGCAATTAGTACGGTGGATTGTTGTATAGAAGAGGAAGAGTACGTACGCTAGACAGGCCGAGGCAGGAAGACCAAGTAGTGGGACATTCAGAAGGGATCGGTCTAAGGAGACGCAGTTAGCTTCGAGGCCTTGCCTATGCTGCGTAAGGCGAGGATTCATACTCAAGGTGAAAGCACCGGTCAATGCCAGTCCGATGACGAGGAGCAGAAAGCCCACGAAGAATTGACTTCCTTTGCCGACAGTGGGTAGGAATGGCGAACCAGAAGCAGTCTGCCAGAGCTCGAGGACGGAGGAATCCATCAGGACGGAATGCTTGAGGCTCAGTTGGGGTTGCGTAAGCCTTGTTCGGTGACTTTGGCGCGACGTTCAAAGTGCTGTCTCCAGAGAAGCCTGCTGTTGAGGTCGCGATTGCGCGGGTCGTGGTGGAAGGTGCGATGCGGCGACGGAGCATCAAGGCAGGTACGATAGCTTGCTGTTCGTGGCCCACTTGTTCACGTACTCCGTATCTAACAGCGTGTCGCAAAGCGATCCGATCCAGGGATGCACCTGGCCAGTTTGTCTCCCTGCCACACGATGATTCGAAGCCACAGCCCCACTTTTCCGGGCTCGCCATTGGCTTCAAGGCCACCCCGCACGTCCTCGTAAGTATGTATGTGTCGCGTAGGTATCGCATGTATGTCGCGCCGTCGCTGAATCAGCTTTGCCCCATCCTCGACGACGCTCGTCTCCACAACCCCCAGGCACCGTGCCGTGGACTGACGACCCGCGACGATCTGACGACAGAGAAGCCCCTCAATATCTACGCGACAAGCCGGACCGCGGCGGCCATAGAACGGCCTACCATCTCGACGAGTGTGCGGCGGAGCTGCTGACAGCGTCATCATCCCCGATTCCGAACCATATTGTCCAGGGGTGCGACAAGTGCGACATCGGCATTCATGCCGCGCTTCTCGTAGTGTGTCGACAAGTCTCTGGCTAGGCTAGCGATGCCGGTCAAGGAAGAAAGTTGGTCAACCTGCCCCATGTCGTTGTGCCACATTGTAGTGTCTAGATGCAATTCTGATCAGATGTCGTTGTCTCCCAAACAGACGGAAAGCGGAAGGCGAGCGAGGAGCCCTCGTCGCCGCTCGCATCGAAGCGCGCAAAACATGACGAGTCTGGGGAGTTCGATAAGGACAAGGAGAAGGACGAGAAACCTGTGCTGAAGCGCATTCCGTTCCCAGAGAAGGTATGCGAAGCCGGCAGACTCTTCGATGATCGCCTTCGGTCAGAACTCCGTGCTAATGAGCCTGATACTGCAGCCCGCCGTCATCGAAGAACGAGAAGGGGAGATCGAGTTCCGGGTGGTCAACAACGATAATGAGCGCGAATCGCTCATCATCCTCACAGGCCTCAAGTGCATTTTCCAGAAACAGTTGCCGAAGATGCCCAAGGACTACATAGCGCGGCTCGTGTACGACCGGACACATTTGTCGATCGCCATTGTCAAAAAGCCCCTCGAGGTCGTTGGCGGCATCACATATCGCCCATTCAAGGGCCGGCAGTTCGCCGAGATCGTGTTCTGCGCCATCAGCAGCGACCAGCAAGTAAAGGGCTATGGTGCGCATCTCATGTCGCATCTGAAGGACTACGTCAAGGCGACGAGCGACGTGATGCACTTCCTTACCTACGCAGATAACTACGCTATAGGATACTTCAAGAAGCAAGGCTTCACCAAGGAGATCACCCTGCCGCGCTCGGTGTGGATGGGATACATCAAGGACTACGAGGGAGGCACGATAATGCAGTGCTCCATGGTACCTAGGATACGCTATCTCGAAATGGGCCGCATGCTGCTTAAGCAGAAGGAATGCGTCCAGGCCAAGATCCGCGCCTTTTCCAAGTCGCACGTCATCCACCAGCCGCCGAAACAATGGAAGAACGGCGTCAGCGCCGTGGACCCCTTGACGATCGAGGCGATCCGCGCGTCCGGCTGGTCTCCGGACATGGACGAGCTGGCACGGCAGCCACGGCACGGTCCCAACTACAACCAGCTGCTGCACCTGCTTAATGACATGCAGAACCACGCGTCGGCGTGGCCGTTTCTCAACCCGGTCAACAAGGACGAGGTGCACGACTACTACGAAGTTATCAAGGAGCCCATGGACTTCAGCACCATGGAGACGAAGCTCGAGGCCGACCAGTATGACACCCCAGAGGCCTTCATCAAGGACGCCAAGCTCGTCTTCGACAACTGCCGCAAGTACAACAACGAGACTACGCCCTACGCCAAGAGCGCCAACAAGCTCGAGAAATTCATGTGGCAGCAGATCAAGGGCATTCCCGAGTGGTCCCATCTGGAACCGTGAGTCGCCACTGGCAGGAGTCGAAAAGCTACCGTGTTCCTGGTCCGTACGCGGCCCGGTTGGGCTCGCTTTGCTTGCTGTATATTTATACATTGGCGCACAACAGGCGTGATCGGAGGGTTTTCATGATTAGGTTCCAAGCGGTTTATAGGCAGGCGTTACGAGAATGGTTTGCGAGTGGTTCCTCTTACGCAGTGCTGGTGCCTTGAGTACGTCGCTATGCGGTAGCATATATACACGATCCATCAAATCAACCTACTGTGAGTTTGCAGGCTTGACAACACGAGACTACGCAGTCTGCTCCACGGGACTATTCCAGACAACCGAAGGGACTAGCTGGTTTAAGTTGCGATGTGACAGTGCTATGATTTGAGATATCGTAATGTATTCGTCTAGAGTGCGTCAAGAAAACAACATGGCAAAGACTCAAAAACGTCCAACAAGTCGCTAAATGTTTCCCTTTTATCGCAAAACCCCCGTGTTTCCGTATGCGTAATTGTGTGCCGGCAGGAGTTCAAGTGTATAAGTACTCATAGAAGCCCGCGTGAGTAATCTTCGGTAATGTCTGCCTGTGCCAGGTGAAATGTCTTCTATGGCCAAAGCAGAGGCGAAGAATATGGAAAGGCAAGCGCCCGGCTTGTCTGTATCTGCTTCCAGAAGAGATCTTTCCAAAGTTATGTACAAGATGGTAAGAAGAGGTGGAAGCAGGAAGGCCAGCATGCGAGGTTTTCCGATAAGTGCCCCTTGTGCAAATTGCAAATGCTCAGTGCATGCTCTCATTCATAACCTTCCATTTTCGAGGAGGGGTATCATAGTCGTGAACAAAGTAGTGAAAGATTGCCGAATGCGGATGTCGGGTTATTGGAGCTGCTCATGCTCGCGGTTCAGTCATGCGTGATGATCGAATGCTTGAAGTTGGTGCTGTGCCGGCCTCCCCAATGGGCAGCCGCAGATCGGAGTAAGTGCGTCGACGTGCCTCGGATGTGTCTAGTGTGCCGAGGTACGGGTTACTATTCAGTGCAGCGGTCTGCCGGTGGCGGACAAATGCTCTCGTCGCATTACGAGCAGCACTCTCCGTCTCCAACGTGCGCCGAAGCATTTCGTGAAGAAAGTCGGGGATATCGCGCCAGTTTCCTGCTCGCGCAGCACTCAGCATTCGTGGAGGAAAGAGAGCTTGTGGGACGGGTGTGGAGTTTTCCGGCCGTGAAAGGATCTGATCCGCGAGGAATGGCAGCTCGCCAGACTCTATGGCGTTCTTGAGCCATTGTTCCCACTCCTCGTCTAGTGGTTCGGACGTGTCGCCTGCTTGGTGGCGTGCGGCTCGTTCCCTAAGGCGCTCGTTGAGGGCTACACCGATGCTCTCTAGTTCGCCCTCGCTCTCGTCATCCTCCACTCGCTCTTGCTCACCGCGGGCTTCTCGGCCATCTTCTTCTTCGTCGTCTTCCTCCTCATCCTCGTCTTCCTCGTCGTTATACGTGTCGTGCTCCATCTCTTCGTCGGCTCGTTCAACGGCAAGCTCATTGTCCTGACTCGCCTTTGTTTCTATGTGGCGGGTGATCGGAACACGGTCCTCGACCTCGACCCAATCCTCGATGCCATCTCCGGCAGAGTCTCTGATCAATACACCAGAATCTCGCTCGAAACGTTCCTTGGCCCATTTGGTCCCTTCCCATTTCGTCAGGGTAGCAATCTCGGACCGCGTCAAGCCTAGCCCGTCAAAGGCACGGAACAGGCGACGATGCCATGGCCAACGCGAGAGCCGTATGCGGTGGATGCGATGCGAGTAGTCGAGGCCAGGGTACTTGGCTTCCTGCGTGCTGATGTGGCCAAAGTAGGCCTGGACTTCCTGACGAACCTCGAGGATAAGATGGCGGTGCAGGAGGGAGTGAAAGTTTGGCGGGTCTGTAGCACGCGGCTTCGGGAACATGTACTCGTAGACGAGCTGGTCGACGGATCGCCCCTTCATTGTTGCGAACGTCGGGGCTGGTGTGACGGAAGAGCGCTGGTGTGACTATCGAGAAAGAACGGGAGCAAAGTGCTTCGTGCCACCTGCTGGCGGGTTGAGCTGTGCCTCAAGTTGGCGGCGGAAGGGGCCGACTAGGCCTGAAGCGAAATCTGTGGCAAAGACTAAATGGCCGAGGTTTGGCGTTGGTCGCGCCCAAGGTTTCGGGGCTCGAAGCGGCTCGCGTTGTGGGTGGTGCTTGAGTCGTGGCAGGCTTGTGATGGAGAGACAAACGGAGCAACGAGGTGACGGTCTGGTTTGGATTCGCTGGCGAGGTCGAACAGAGATCTGGGACAGTTGTTGGCAGTTTGGAGGACCGCCCTGTGGTCGGCTGAGGCGGGCAGAGGAGGGCCGGACCTAAGGGACGGGCGTGCACGGACTCTGGCGGGCCACCCTTCGCCGTTCTCGCAGCCGGGCAATTGAGATGTCCCGCTGGTGTGGGAATTGGCGGACTGTCTCCGTGCCAAACCGATGCAGAGTTACGACCGACGGGTAGTTGTAGTCGAATCAAGACGAGCCGGAAGTAACGGCTGAGAGAAAAGCAGCGGACGGGTAGAGAGAGAGACGGTCTGCAGTCGTGAGCAGCACGTCGGAGAGAGTCGCAGGTGACAATACTGCTGCGTGCAGCTGGATGCAGTTTGTGGTCGTGACCATGGGCGGGATGACCGCCAAGGTGGCCAGCGGGTCCGGATCAATAGGGAACAGCCCTGCATTTCTGCTGTGCTGCTGGCCCGGTCGCGCTTGCCAGCAAAAGGGCCTGGACGGCGTGGACCCCTCGAGTCGGGGTGGCCACGTGAACGGCCCAGCTCTCACCACGCCGCTGCAGGCATTCTCTCTTTTCAAAGAGTTGGGCGTCAACACCGGTGCCAGGTCGACTGGCGGTCACGGTATAGTGTCCCCAGGATAGACAAGCCGTTGAACAATGCGACAAGTGAGACTTCATGCAGTGGCGACGTGGCCCTGTAAAACCAGCCCGAGAGAGAGTCCTTGACGATATGAGATGGGGAACCCCCCCCCCCCATTGAAGGAACTTTGCCGGCTTATGGGCACCGCCACGCTCGCGTCCGGACGACAGCCACTCCGGCATGCGCTTCTGCCTTCGCCCACTCGCACGCATGTCACAGTCGCACGGGACGTAACGGCAAACATCGCAGCTGGGCGGTCTAAAAACAGTGCCGGCCAAACCCCCAAAAGTTGGTCTCAGACTGAGACACAATTAGTTAGTTGCCTCCAGGCACCATCAATCAATAGTCCATCTCCACTAGATATTGTTGGCCCATTACCGCCAACATGGGAACTTTTCAATCATCTGTGAGTCTTATTCTGCATGAGCTCTCAGATCGAACCAACGCAGTCTTGTATTGGTCTCGCTGAACTCGGCTTCTTATTGGGTAGCATGGGGGTCCCTCCACGGTCCGGAGAAGCAACAGCCCGAAAATGCCGTCCCCCGTCAACTTCCACCATAGAGTGCCAGGTCGGCTTTCCATGTTCATTGGTCCAGAAGTAAAAGGCTTGCCCAGCGACTAGGCCCTTGAAAGCCCTCCAGATGTCTCAAAACATGCAGCTCGACCTTCTAAGACCAGACCACTCTGGTTTGTTACCGTCTGTTCAATGGAACAGGTCGCTGGCTGCGAGACCGGGAGTCGCTGGGTCACTAAGATCCAGCCAGATCATGGAAAAGTAGTGAGATATTCGTTGTTTCATGGTCAAATGAAGGCGTATGCTTCGTGTTGAACACTCAATATTCACTCTGGGAAAGATGTCCACAACTGTGAGCGAACGCCGAGTCCGGTACAGTGATGAGATAACGGGATGCTGGGCCGACAATCGATCTCAGACGTGAGCTCGCAAGTGTCGACTTCGCCATGAGGCCCACGAGGAGAAAGGAGGGTGGGCAAAAGCATCAGCCAGCGATGACAATATCTTGTTCGAAGGCCCATTTGCAGCACGAAGATTGCCGGTCCGGTCAAGTACAAGTGGCAGGCGCGAGACAGTGGCTGGCAGACACGCAGCACCGTACTATCATCGCGCCTGTCGGTGCTCACAGGACTGTGATGTCACTGCGAGCAATGCTTCACTCTGTTTCGACACGGCGGATGTAAGATTTGGTCAGAGGCACCCAGGCCGATATCTTAGTGCAGCCCGCCACCATTACGTGCAGCTGCCTTCCGCGCGCTTCTTCTGGAACCCCACAACGTCGGTGATCCTTCGACCATCCTTCCGCTTGCCACGCAATCCTGAGGTCCTCGAAACTCACTTTCACCAAGACCGGCGACTACTAACTTAGACACGGATCGGCCGGCTGGGAATGATGTCTTTCCTGCACCCCGAATTGGAACCACGCCAGGCCCGGACCCCATCGCGTTGCATCATGTCAACCCGCCTCTTCACCGAGACAGGATCCTTCTTACTTCGGCGCAGGCCTTTGGACATCACGGCTCTCTTCTGCGATTATCCTGGTGAATGGCTGCGCGGACCTTGCGGTCTACCGCGCCTGCTCGATGACCAATGCGCGGCTGAGCAAGGACCACCACTCCAGCAAGATCCCGCCCGCGCTCACCTGCTCGCGAGGCCCGGCAATAATGAACAGGCATATCTCGGCGATGGTCATGACTCGGGACATTTGGTGTACGACGAATGGATTGCTGCAAACACAGTGAGCGTGCCAAGCGAGACGACCCGATCTTCCAACGGTGAAAATGACGACGTGTCGCCAGAGATCCCGCGCCGGCAAACGGTGTTTCGAGGGCGGCCGCCCTGAGGTTCCTGCGCCGTGGCGTCTAGCTCTACCGCCCCGCGCCGCTCCTGCAACCTTGAACGACTATGGCCGGCCGATCGGGACTCGAACGCTACTACTAGCTGTGACCCGCCGCAACGGTTACCAGCAGCCGGACGACACCCCATCGACAAACCGTTGGAGCCAGAGCATCATTATGAGAACCTGCTCCGCCGGCTAGACGAGTCAGGTATCATTTTCTGAGGCTTGCAAACAAAGCAAATGATGCCTCGGAAAGAAGGGTCTTCTCGCAGCCACAGACGTGGGCTCCCACATTGTGACAGACGGACAAGGCGGAGAGAGCACCTGGGGCTCTTCGAAGTTGGTAGTCGAGTGACACACACACACACACACACACACACACACTGGTGCTGCGGCGAGGCTCATCCCCCCCATCGCTCGGCGAATCCTTCTCGAGGATCTTGCCTGTCCCGGCATGATTGCCCTCAGCCTGTGCTGCCCCAGCTGCTGATCGGCCGGCCGCACTTACTTAGAGTGCGGCCCCACCGACGCTCACCCCGACAAAAATAGCTGTCAAAAAGACCCCAAATCGGGACCAGCATGGGCGGGCTATGTCATCTGCAGGGATCCGCCTTCGACAGGCCCAGTGAACCCTGGCTGCAGATTGCCTGCTCCTTCGACGTCGAAGCGCAAACGTGACTGGTGCTCACATAGTCCGTACGAGCGTAGGAACAGTATCATCTGCACTGGACAGCCTTGCCAAAGTCTGCTGTACTGTAATTCTGCAGCCGCCCGGCGCCACTACCGACCCTAAAATGGCCCGGCTCGCGCGGCCAAGGATCGCACTTCTATGCCATGGCCCCCATCTTCCATTCCAACTCGCTGTTGGTTGGTCCGACTCTTCCCTCTCAAGTGTCCTTCTTCGCTTGCTTGTAATATTCAGACCTCTTTGTCCTGACAAGCTCCCTTCTTCGATTGTCTATGAGATTTCTCTCCCATCTCAGCAATCACCTTTTCTTGTCATGCGTTCGTGTCACACTTCTGTCAGCAGAACCGTCTTGTGTACAACGATCCATATATCAGCCATTGTCCGGGTGCCTCCGACTCCAGCGGCTCAACTACTAAAGGACCTGCAGTCTGCCTCCTCTTTCACACCTTCACAAGAGGGCTTTGCCTCATTTGTTTGTCTGCAGGGCCGTCCAAGCTCTGGCTGCACTCAGAGATCATGTTTTCCTTCACGGAGTTCCGACGCCGAAGCACGCTTTCTTTTGGAAACAGCAAACTAAACACCACGCAATCTTGCCCATCCCCCACCACCGACAAGCAAGCAGATCGAGGCAGAGGCAGGCCAGAATCTATTGCATGGTTTTCACTTCCAGGCCCCAGGCGGGCCATGTCGTCGGATCCAGAGGAGAGGACACGCAGCATGATTGTGTCCCGTGCCTTGCCCGAGCTCTATTTCGAGCATTTTGGCGTGGACACGGAACCGTCACCGCAGCCACCACTGGATGATGCAAACCGTGCTCCGCATATCATGTCGAGCAACGACACCTCGGCGATCCGACCAGCCTTGACCTCGCGTTCCGCCACACACATAGCACACCATTTGGATCCATCTAGTCTTGCCCACGTCGAGCAACCCATCCACCTCGCCACGCCAGAACGCACAACTCTAGGCCAGCTCAACACCAGCGGCTCGATAAAGCCTTCTGGAACCGTGTCGCAGACGGGTGATTCTCCGATCTCGACGACATCGACCACCCTTGAGCAGCTCGTCCAGGACACAGAGAATGCTTTCGACGACGTGACATCTGCCCTGGCACGTATGAGAGTGGTTCGCCAAAGTTTCGGGACCATTCCATCAACACCACCAACACCACCGCCCAGGGACCCTGCGCGGCTACTGCGAGCCGAAATGAATTGCTGTAACGCCACGAAGGCGCCGCTCTACAGGCGGAAAGCGACAAAGGGAATCACAAGGCAAAGGTCACAAAAGACGCAGAGATCGCGAAAGTCATACCAACAACACGGCTCTCAAAGAAAAGCAACCCTCCCCGCTCAAACGCTGTCAGAGAAGGATGGCGGACGATGGGGCCTCAAAGGAAGCGTGTCAGACTTGTTCAGCATGAGAATGTTCCAGAAGATCGAGGCTGATGAGGTTGTCACGCCTGGGCAGATCGAAGCCTTCAAGGTCCGGAAAAGGGTCATGGCTCAGTATGAGCAGGAAGAGCAGGAACGAGAGCGAGAGCAAGCAAGGTCGCGATGCTCTCTAGACTCGATGCTTCTGGACGAACTTTTGGGACACGGGGCCACCCCTGACCCCGAGGACACGCCACCGCTCGTCGACAGTGACTCTTCAATCTATAGCAGCGATGAGCAGGCATGGAATGAGGACATCGACGCCACAACGGAGACTGCTGGCCACGGCGACTCCTCGGTCAATGTGGTGGGTGATGAGGACGGCTTCACATTCCTCGAGGACAAGACGCCGTCAGCTCGCAACAGCCCAGTCTCGTTTTTGCCCGAAGACCTCCCCCCTCTTCCTCCACCACCGCCGCCTCCTGCAAAGAATGCCCGACGGCCACTTCTCTCCAAAAAACCAACTCCCTTGCTGCCACCCTTGACAGAAGACTGCGAAGTATCTGTAACATCGCCCACGTCCGCCACGAGCGCTTGTAGCGGCGAGTTCGTGTTTCTGCGCTCGACGCCGTGCACGCTGACTGCACCGAATATCCGCCATGGCCCCATCCGCTTCTCCAAATGCGTCGTCCCTCAGCAAGCCATCATGGAGTCTGACGACGGCCTCGACTGGACAGCGTTCCAGATGGCCGTTCGGGGCGGCGTGGGTGACTGGTTCTCGGAGAGTGGGGAGGCTACTCGCCGGCGGGAAGCTGAGGAGACCAAGGAGATCGAGGCTTGGTGGACAAGCTGGGACTTTGAAAGTGCCGGAGAGTTGTTGTCCGAGGATCGCGAAGATCCCGAGCCATCTCTTTTCGCCAGCAGCAGCAGCATCAGAGGAAGCCTTGACTCCGGGGAGAGGACCGACTCTTCGGCTTCCTTGTCTGATGGCTCAAGCGAGCACGACGAGGACGAGGACGAGGATGAGTTGTCAGATAGCCTTGCCGCTTACTCTCTGTCGCCATCAAATACTTACAGCGCCCACCACAAATGGAACCGGCTCAGCCAGCAGACAAGGAATCCGTCGCCGGCTCGATTCGAGACGGACACCTCAAAGCAGGCTATTGCTCTGGACGAGGCTAATTCAGAGGACGTCGAGAGCGGTCTGCACGTCGTGCCCAACTCAAGCAACGACGCTATCGACTTCGTCCCCATGAGCTGCAACTTGACCTCCGATCTAGGAGACTTCCTACGCTGGGAGGCCGAGCATGCCTATGCTAGTATCTACTAGAGGCGGCTTATACACTTGATCGGCGTCTCTCCATGAATTCGATTGCTGTTAAGCGAACCCGACACCACCGAACCTCTCTCTTTCGCTTTACAAGTCTATCTTGCAGACTTTCCCTTGTGTTCATGTACATTATCAGATACAGCACACTCAAAACGACGATCCAGTCGTGTGTTCATCAATCCGGAGTAGATGACATGGCTTCTGGGCCCCTTCCGAGGCAGCCACAGATTTCCCTTCATCTGTAGAAAACTCTTGTCTCCTTTGTCCGCTGGCATCTATGAAGGGAGCGATTGGTCTGTTATTTCAAAATGGTTGAATCTGTGTGCATCAAGCCCAAATAGCAATAGAACAATACTCAGTGCCTTGCACAAGGATACACGCATGCAAACATACCGGAGCAAAGTTTCAGCGTGATTCTCAAGCGCTTCATGCACAGTGCACCTGATCCCTCGATACATGCCTGCTTCGCATCACTGATGCGTGGCAGACGACCGCCGTTGGTGCCCGTAGCAACAATGATCCTCCGGAACACTTACTAACGCATCGAGTGTTGCCCGGAATAAGCTTGGGGGATCTTTGGAGACATCCCAGTTGCGCACCTTTGCACTTCCAATGGTGCGCGCCTTCGTCCCCTTCTCCCTCGTCTTGTTCTGCTCCTGTCTCGTTGCGGCAAGACCGGCACTCGATCTTCAATTCTAGTCTATCTAGTCTCCCCTCCCGAGGCACCATATCGTCCATCTGGGCGGCGAGGCACTCGGCTCCCTCTCCCGCATTCACTTACTCGTGGCGTTCAGTATAAACGTCACACTCTCCACATTCGTTTCGAGTCTCCCGGAAAGCTTCGCAGATCTGCCTCGCACGTTAGATCAACGGTCGGCGATCATATACACGGAAGTAGAGCACCTCAATTACACTTGAGCGTTCACTCAGTCACTCCCTCTACTCTTCCCTGACTCTTCCGCCACCCCAATTCGGCTGAGAATTATACAGCACGAAGTCCCGGGGGCCAGGACATCAGTCTCCCTGTGCGCGGGTAGAGGTAGACGTTCTACTTTGACGAGCCCTCCACGACCACCTCAGGCACAGAAAGAAGACTCACTGCGAGAACAACACGAAGAAGCGGAGTCCTTTCCAGGCCGACACTCTTCGACTTCTCGAGCTGATTTTCTCCGAGAGAGACCAGAGTCCCAGAGAAAGGAACATCACCAACACCTCACGAGCAGCTCACGGAGTCAAAACAATATTTGTGCAAAGACAGCTGGTCTGCTGACGGCGTTCTTCCAGTCCGCGCACACGCCAGAGCAGGAGCACTCATTTACCGCCGACACTGCCGAGAAGAAAGTATTCGGGAATCTCTGTCCAGAGGCCACCGAGGACAACCCAGTGCGTTGCTGGCAGACGCGACAATATAGTGCAAGTAGCTCTCTCTCGAGATCCTGACTCCCGGCTCCCTTGTCAGACGGATTCGCAGTCACTGGGCCAAGCTCTGCAACGACGACCGTTATTGTCATCGTAGGTCCGAACAATGTGCCGCATCACGCGCCTTCGGTGTCAGGTCTGCCAGCCGCGCTGGTCCGAGTCGGACGCAGCAAAGTCGACACCGTCGAGCACTTATCGCTTCCGCCCATGTGCGCGGGTCAAGCGCCTGGCGACATCATCGGCGACACCTACCGCACCAGCTACGACAGACGCTCTGCCACATGGCACACGGCTGCACTGCCCAACCATCGTCTGGCCTCTGCCGCCGCTGCGCAAGGACAGCAAGTCGTCGTCGTCATCGTCTTCCGCAGTTGTCGAGGAGTCCATCTGCGACACGTGCCTGCACGCCGGGGTGACGCACTATCACTGGACGGTGCGGGAGAAGCAGCTCGAGGCACTGCGGGTCAAGACGTACGGCCAGCGCGGTGCCGGCCGGACCTCATCTTCGACAACGGAGATCTCGACATCGTCTTCTTCGGTAGCCCCGATCCTGCCCTGGACGAGCGATACCTTCGTCCTCCCGCCAGCATCGGAGGTCAAGGGCAGTTTCCCACCCCAGTGGGACACGCTCGTGTCTAACGAGATGCGCAGCAGGGTGTTCAAGGAGTACCTCGAGCAGCCACACAAGGACAGCGACGCCAGCAACACGTTCATGGTGGACGCGCTCCCCGAGCCGGACTGGGCTCCGCGCCTGTCCGAAGGTCCGCATCGCCACCTGACGCTCTGGATCCCGTGCTGCAAGCTGTGCAGGCAGCCGACGATGCGGACCGACGACGCGGGACGCAGCCACGGCTTCGACGGGCTCGAGTTCGAGCCGAACTCGATCCTGTGGAAGTGGCTGGGCCGCCTGTCCGAGCGGCCGGGCGTGACGACGACAATCACGACCGGGTTCCTGCACAAGCCATGCGAGGCGTGCGTCACGCGTGAGGTCGCGCTACGAGGCCAGGTCGGCCGATTTCTCCGCGAGACTGACATCGTCCAGGGTTGGGCGGTCTGGCACTGGCTGGTCGCGCGGGGCGGCGGGCACGTCGACTTCTGGCACCACGAGCTGGCCAACGTGGCGCTGCCGGCGGGCAGGTGCTGGGAGTACAAGTTCTACATGACCCTCATGGCGGAGGGCTGGTGGACCCGGACTGGTGTCGCGTGGGAGGACGTTGGCGAGCTGGATCCCCCGACGACGCAGAAAGCTCTGCCCATGACCACCCACGGCAAGACTGTTCTCGTCAGTCTGGATCAGTGGCAGTCATTGGCGGCCATGCTCGCTCCTGCAGACAGGCACCCGCCGCCACCACCACTTGGCGAGCTCTCTGTCGTCGAGGAGGATGAGGCCATGGCCGATGCGCCGGAGGAGATCCAGGATAGAGAGCCGGAGCAGAGTCGCGTCATCCGCCGGAGTGTGACTACAGCTATTGACGAGCTCGGCATCAGACAAGCAGACCCGAGGGAGCTTCCACAAGGCTACAAGGCGAAGCTGCAACACTGTGGAAAGATTGCGAGGAGATTCGTCACCTTCAGGGGCATCTGCGTTGATCCTGCCACGGGCAAGGTCGTGAAGATGCAGGCGGATCAGGAGAATGAGGCAGCTCAGGACACGGGAAGCAGGCGTGGTCCAGGAGGCCCAGCTGCTGGAGAGCCTCTTCCGAAACGCCGGCGGGAGGACAACAACAGCCATCAGCACGACTACAACGGCGAGGTGGGCCTGCTACCTCCTACGACTACGAGCATGGTCGATGGGTACCCAAGTCCCGAGGGCACGCATGCAGCCGGTCCGGCGCAGGACGAAGAAGCTGACGAGGGCATGCTCGTGAAGTGTCGGTGCGGATATTCTCACATCCACATCGGGGCTCGCAAGGCTAAGGCAACATGGAGTGTGCAGCTCGGTCTAAGAGAGGACTGAGCTGGTGAGAGCGAACTGGGATTGTAAAGTAGGCCGTCGGTCACTCTTCAATGTTACCAAGCTGTTTGGCGATGTCCTTCCACGTGGAATTGCAGCAGCAGGTGATGTCGGTGGTGTAAACGGACCAGAATCCATGGCAAGGCTTGGGAAGGGGCAAACAATGCCAATCGTCGACCGGAAAGGTTGGATTATGACTCCGCATTGTAGGATAATGATTTTGAAGAAGATAAAACCTGGATGATGGAGAAAATATCCTCGTATGCTTGCCTGTGATGTTCAATGTTGGGACATCTAGTGTACTTACAGTCCTGGGGTACAGTGTGTACTGTGCCGTGACGGAAGCGTCATGCGGCCCACTGCGGACAACAATGGCGGGGGCCGGGGTCGGCGTCAGCTGCGCTCAGCCCGTGCCTGCCAGGCCAGGGTCCACGTAGCTCGAGCTGCAGTGGCTGGAGGGAAGCTCCGAGCCCTCCACGATCCATACAACAACCGCCTGGCAGGCAACGACATTCGCCAGCTTCACCTTGCCCGTCGTCCGCACCTCCCTCGGCTCTCTCTCCCCCTCTGTGTCTCTGGAGACCTCCAAATCAACCACGACCGCAGCTCCTAGAGAGCTCCAGACCACCACCTCGACGCTCGTCCCCCGTAACCACATCGGGCCCTTGGCCATAATCAACTATACTTACTGCCCATCATGGCTGTGCCGGGCTGGAACGTGAGTAGCGATGACATCCCAGGACCGTAATTCACGATCCCGACCCTGCTTAACACGTTATCCCTGTCCAGATCTTCCGCATTCTGGGAGATTGCTCCCACCTCCTCTCCAAGATCATTCTCATGGTCCAGATCCACCGCAACCGAAGCGCCGAGGGTGTCTCCATGATCACCCAGATTCTCTACGCCGTCGTCTTTTGCTCCCGCTACACAGATATCTTCCGCGAGACACATGCCTGGAACATCATCTTCAAGATCTTCTACATTGCCTCCTCATTCTACATCGTCGCCATCATGTATTGGAGATTCCCCCGGACGAGAGAGCGCGAGGTAGCCTGGAAGCTCGGCGGGGCCGCGTTGGCAGTGTCGGTTCTGCTCTCGCCCTTTACAATGCTCATTTTCGAGGACCACTGGTCCTTGCGCATAGTAAGTCCAACCCTAGGACAGATCGTGGTTTCGCCAAAACATGCTAATGTCGCCTGCCAACAGTGGCTGTGGGATTTCTCTCAAATTCTCGAGTCGATTTGCGTCCTGCCTCAACTCCTTCTTCTGCGACAGACCAGCGTGCCGACCGTCATCGACTCCTTCTACCTACTTGCTCTCGCCTCATACCGTGCCCTCTACCTGCTCAACTGGATCTGGCGTGGCCTCGATACCAATGACCGACACCCCAACGCAGTCTCAATCATCTTCGGCGTCATCCAGACTGCGCTGTACATCGACTTCTTCTGGGTCTACTACTCGCGCCAGCGCGTCAAGCTTCGCAACGGTGGCATTGTCGACGCCGATGATATGAACCGCGGCTGGCTGCTCAACCGTATCTTCGGCAACAGGCGCTTCCAGGCCAATGACAATGACGGTGATGAGGAGAGCGCTCCCGCACTGGGCGGCCGTGGTCAAGACGCAGGCGCGGGCAATGCCAGGCGGTCCAAGTGGGGCAGCCGGGGCATTTCCATCAGCGCCGACGACACCACGTACGAGCAAGAGAGCGGCATCGGGCCCAGGGCTGGAGGGAGCAGCTTCACAGATGCGCCAGTCGATCCGGATGCCAAGATCTCGGATCCTGATGATCTCGCGCGCGCTCTTGACGACGAAGAGAGCGACAGCGAGAGCGACGAGGACAGTTCCGAGGATGAGCGCCCCTCGGGCAGCAACGGGCAGAGAAGTGGTGTCACCAATGGCAGCGAGTGGCGCGCCAGCTAAGACCATTTACGGTCAAGGTCGTGCCAGAGTGATGGCCACAGGATTGGGGCTTGGAGGTTCGCTCGGTTGTCGTCAACAAATTCAGTGAACTGTATGCAACTTGTACCATTTGTATCGAAGACAGGGAGAGCGCGAGACTTGGTGCAAAAGCAGGATGTGTCAAGGATCTCAAATCTGGTTTCGAACCCGATCTTGCCGACTGGTTGTACGAATCGTTGTGTCAGGATAATTGAGTCCAGTCCGAATGCCAAGCGTGTTGATATTGGACGAAGATATGACGAAAGATCCACGTATATATTTCCTAGCTATCGTCATATACTCGCATATTCACTCATTCATGGCATATGTGTACCCAACATGAAACTTGTAGAAATCCGCCACGTCGTCGTAGCCACCCAACAACACTGCCACGGCACTCGTTCGCTTCGGTCCACCGGCACCGTGCTCTCGATGTCGTGTTACGAATCCCGGAAAGGTTGAAAAATCAGTGCTCCTGCTGCGCGAGGATGCTCCAGTATGCCCTCAGAACCGCGACGCCACCACCCTGTGTCTCCACGGTGCGACCCACGCCGCGGGAATTGGCGTCCCTCGCGTCGTCATTACTCTTGGTGCCGCCTTCGCTGCTGCTGCCGCCCGCGGCGCGACGGCGTTTGAGCTCGACTCTGCCGTCCTCGCCTGGGACCTCGGGCTTGCTGATGGTGTCGTGCTTCTCCTTGTGATCGAGGTGTTTCGGGGGTTGATGGTCGCGATAATGCGTTGCTAACTCCTCTAGTGTCCGCCAGGTGCTGTCCCAGGGGACCCCGTTGTTGCGGTAGTCCACGGCCGACTCGCTGCCGTGCCTGGGGATGCCGTCGCTGGCCTTGGTCGGCCAGGGACCGGTATGATGATACTGCTGCTGCTGCTGCTGCAGATTCGCCGCACTTTCGTCGCCGTGCATAGCGGCGTTTGATACGGACGACGACGACGACGGCGCGAGCAGGCCCGCGGTCCACCACATCCCGAATCTGCCCCTGCGGTCTCTCGCGCCCAGCGCGGCCCGCACGTTATTCTCGAGCCACGACTTGTATGAGAGGCACGCGGCGGCGTGCATGGTCTGGGTCTTGACAAAGTCCTCTTCTTGCTCTTTCTCCTGCTGCGCTCCCGCGTTCTCATCTGCGCCGGGTGCGGGCGAGGAGGAGTACGAGAGCGGCTCACAAAAGGCGGCGAGGTGGTGGAAGAAGATGCCCTTGAATGTGAGCGCGTCCTGGTTGCACGTCGCGCTGGCGTCGCACAGCTCCTCCATGACCCCGAGGCGACCGAGGCCGTGCCAGGCAGGGAGCGCGCCCGTGGTCCGGAAGGCTCTGATCTCGTCCTCATCACCGTCGTCGCCGCCGTCGCGGATCGCAGCACCGGCGCCGGTAGAGCTGCGCACAGGTCGGTCCCTGCCCAGGTCCCAGCCCGTAGCCTTTACCACGTTTCTGATGAGCCGGTGGCCGTCCTCGAGGTACGCCCGCGACCCTGTGGCCTCCCACAGGCCTCTGGCCCCGGTGAGCACGACCCCTTGGTTGTACGTGAAGATCTGCGGGTTGCGCTCGTCGCAGGCCGTGTTGTTGTTCCCCGGGTCCGCGTAGCCGCTGATGTGAAACCCGTCGATGATGAGCCCCTGCTTGTCGGTGAAGCCGGACGCCGCGAGCCAGCGGTAGCCCTCCACGGCGGCTTTCAGGTGCTCCGGGTCCCTGGGAGGCCAGATTGGAGGCCCATCGTCGCCATCGTCGTCGTCATCATCATCCCGTCCGGTCGGGCGATGGCTGCCTGCTCCGCCGTTGAGGAAGGGCGACCCGTTATTGTCCCCGGGGAAGTAGAGGTACATGGACGCCGAGGCTGCGATGTACAGCTCGTTGGTGATGGCGTTTTTGTACGGCAGCAGGCGCGGGTTCCAGGTCATCCCGCCGCCGCAGTATCTGTCGTCCCAGCCGTGGGTCGAGAGCTCCCAGAAGACGCGGGCCCGGTGGGCGAAGGAAGGGACCCAAACGTTGCCGAAGAAGGTCTGGTTCGCGAGGATGTCCTCAAGGCCACTACCGCCCTTACTGGCCATGATCCCTCCACCCCGAGAGGCCAGAGGAGACGAGGAAGAGGTTGAGTAGTGCAGCCTGCTGTGTGTGTCGACGAACCGCACGGCCTCGAGCCAGCCGAGGACCACCCACAGGATGTCGTCGTACGCCTGGGCACGGATGCTCACGGCGTTCTCGCCAAAGTAGTAGCTGGTGACTTGGGCAAAGTAGTTGTCGACGAGGTTCGCCTTGCGCTTCCAGTCCTCGCCCGAATCCGGGTCCCGGGCGAGGGCCTCGGACAAGGTGCGCAGCGCCGCTGAGATGTGCGTGCCCATAACGGCGCCGGTCCAGTCGATGGACCCGGGCCACGTGCCGACCCACGGGGCGTAGTAATCGCGCTGCATGATGTCCACGGCATCGAGCATCCGCGCCAGCACGGCGTCCAGGTGTGGCTTGGCTGCTTGTTCCGGCTGGGTCTTGTCGACCCTGTCGAAGATGGGCAGGAAAGAGCCGTATGCCGTGTGTGTAGCCAATGGCAAGAGTGCCATGCAGCAGGCGCCCGCCAGGAGACGGCGGAGGCTTTGGCTTCCAACCATCGTCGCTGATGCGTATTGAGCGGACCTGGGAAGACAAATGGTTTGTAGTAGGTTTCGACCAAGAAAGAATGGGAAATAAGGCTAGAAAAGATGTCGGATGGTGCTATGGCATGATGCATGTGCCGAGCTGGAGCTGCTCAGGAGTTGTGTGCGGCTGAGTGCGCGGCAGGCTGAGACTCCGATGCAAAGTTGTACGACCATGCACCCACGGAAAGGGCTCACCACATGAGGATCCTGGCCGGGTGAATGCGCATGATGGTCAGCTGGGAGCAGGCAGGCTTGAAAGATGGAGGAGGAAGCGGGGATTGCGGAGGCCCGTCAGCACGTGGTGTGGGGAGAGCAAAGGGCCAAGGCGCCGTTGTGGGGAAGCTGGTGAGGGGGGCAGGCCTGGACTTACACTGGACTATCCCAAGAAACTCAACAAAGCAGAATGTGGAATGGGCTAAGACGAACCAAGCTTTCGCCCGTCGGGTTTCTTCAATGCCCATAGAGTAAAGCAGAGCAGCTCTCATGATCACATCCCTGCCTCAGCGGCCGGTCCTCGCCGGGTTGTCCAAAGGGCAGACAACTCTATTAGTCTGGCAGTGAGAAAAGGGAGCTTCACAGCTCTATCTTCATCAATTCGCTGTGCTTTTGTCGCTAGCTGCCGACGTGGCAGGAAGCCGACGGCACCTTCATACGTCTTCATATCTCGCTGACGATGGAGATGACGAACAACCCCACGAGGAGCTACAGGCACCCAAATGCTTCAGCGTTAGCAAAAAATGGCCATCTTAGAACAGGACTGAACCACGACCGAACGTAGCACTAGCAAGGAGACGAGGGACACCACTCACAACGAAACCGATACCCAGCACAAAGGTGACCTCGAACCCGCCAGACAGCGCCCTGCCACGCACGAGCGCCTGCTGGAAGCGCAGGTACCGGCACGTGCCCCAGATGATGATCCACAGCGCCATGGCGAAGCACGCCGTCGCCAGCGGCCGTCCTACATGGACACCTGCCGCTCTCGTCTTGCCATCTTCTGCCGACGATGCAGCAGAGGACTCGTCCAGGAGGTACAGCTGCGCGACCAGCACGCCGATCGTCGCCGTGAGGGTCGATGTGCGGAAGTAGCCGAGGTATGTCCTCTCGAGGGCTACGTGATGGAAGTATGTCAGATTTCTGCGAGCCGAGTTCGGGGGATGCTTGAAAAACCGCTGGGCTTCCAGACTTTCTCAGGGATACGCGGTGCTGTCTCTTACCTAGGTGGTCTCTACACGTAGAGTGCTCGACACTCATGCTCACATGCTCGCGCCAGAAGCGCTGCACCCGGTTTCTGATTCCTCTGCCACCGGCGCCGTTCCTCGGCCTAGCTTCGTCGCTGGGGGTATGCGCAGAGGAACGCCGCGAGGCAAATGATTGAGCAGCTTGTTGCTCTTCTGCGCGGCCATTGTTCGGGTCACCCTCGTCCGCGTGTCCCTCCCTGCTTGACGGGGTCGAGATCGGCGTCGAGGGGAGAGACTGCAGCTCGATGCCTTCGCTGTCGCCGTGCTCGTCTTTGGTCTTGACACTAGTAGTTAGACGGCAATGGCCATGCCTTCTACTGCTGTCGCTGCTGCTCCTGCTGCTGCTGGCACCGACAGTTGATGCCCGTCGGCCGGCTTGGCGCTGTACCATGAGTGTCTGCGAGACAGTGGAGGCGGACCGCGAGCGCGTAAGCCCATGTCCTCCTGGTTGTGTTGCGGCTGGTGGTGGTGCTGTTGCTGCCACTGCTGTCGAGGTCGAAGGTGCTGAAGCCGCCATGGTTACTGGCCAAACATGGTTTCTCTCCTGCCCCTTAGTTGAAAATTACCTCTTCGCGCTCAAAGGTCCTGGGTTGGCGGTGCGCAGCCGCGTGTGAGATGCGCGGTGGAGAAAGCCAGCACGAATGATGAGCTTGCCAGAGAAAGACAAATCGGGAGCAGCGGCACTCAAGGTCCGTGGTCGTACCCGCGCGAGGCCTTTGTGCACCGGAATCAGGACCGATCGCCAAGACATCAGCAAAGTAACGCTCCACACGTGTTGAACGGACGTCAGAAGTACACGAGTACAAAGTAGGTCAAGGCAAGGGCTTGCGTAAGAGAGTCGTCAGGGCGGCCGGCTCCTGCGGCGTCGATGGAGCCGCGCCGTTGCGATGCCCGCCTGCCGGAAGCGGTAGTCGGCAAGCGCGGCACTGATCCGGAGCTACTGCCCCGACTTCCGGCGCCGGGACCCGCTTCATTCCGATGCTCGCACCGAGGCAAGTACTCGTACCTAGTTGTCACTGACCTTGACCATGCGTTTTATGGATATCCTTGATTTGCTTTGGATTGTACTTCTCGGCCGCCGCTGGTGATGATGAGCGCTGTCTGATGCCTATATACAAGTTCGCATGAATAAATATTTTTGAGTCGAAGAACGAAATGCTTCGCCCCCAAACGCTGTCTGTACCAAGTTCCCCATTTCCTATATATACATTATTTTGATGACAGCCTTCAGCCCTTCCAGGTCAGGTACGCAAAGAACAGCAACACCATCCACACAACCCTCCAAGTGGTTGTCCAGAACTCACGCCATACCTGGCCGAGTTGCCAGCGCTGCCGGCCCGTGCCCCTGACCGCCGGCCTCCAGCCTCCCGTGGACAGCGATCCATTGCCATTGTTGGCGTAGGCATCGGCATCCCTGCGGATCTGGATCCTCGGCCCCGACCTGCCGCCGCCGCTGCCCCACCCCCAGCGCGCATTCTGCTTCTTTTTGGGTGAAGAGCTCCGTACGTGTGATGAACCTGTGCCTCCGCCAATGCCACTCCCTGGCGCAGCGCTTAAAGACGCGCCCCTTGTACGGGATGTACGCCCCGCGAGTGCCTTCGAGGCTGACGAGGATGCCGAGGCGGTTGAGTTTGTAGCGTAGCCATGGTTGTCGTCAGCGCCCTCGCTCTTGGCCTTGAAGACCGGCAGAACAGCAGACTGGGGTCCGGGCGCTTTCGGGTCCAAGGCGAAGGGCTGGAGGTTGAGCATCGGGACCAGGAACGATCGTGCCGCAAGAATTATGACAGACAAGACACCAAGTATCGCATAGAGCATGAATGTGGACAGCTGCGTCGGCAGTAAGCAGAGATGGGTCTGTAGCGTGGGAATCTCAGGGCCGCCGCCACCGAGCGGTTTTCCCTTCGCGTCCACGGGATTCCACATGGAAATCATTTGAAAGCCCGGTGTTGGCACGCCCATGGCCATGCTGAGACTCTTGACGGTGACCTCGTGGATATTCTCCTGGTTCGGGCTGTGGACGAGCTCGCAGTAATCGTGGTCGTCACCGGAGAATGCGTGTTTGATATTGCCAATGCTGTTGATCAGCTTCATTGTGTCGGCTTCGTTGAGAACGTTCTGGTACTGATAGCCGCCAGAGACACTGATGGCGTTGCGGTGGTCCGGGAAGACTGGCGTTGTCTGGCCCTTCGGCGGCTTTGCTGGTGGCCAGTGTTCGCGCATGGGTCCGCACGGCGTTCCTGGGGGCCGATAGAGAGGTACATGGGAGAGCAAGACAGTAGGGAAGTCTGCGCTTCCGCTGCCACGATCCAAGGTTGGCAGGTTCTTGAAGTCTGCTTTGTCGAGCTCTTCGACCTTCTGAGCATACTGCAGCTCCTCAAACTCGCCTCTCCAGAACCTCAGCTCTTTCTCCACGGCTCTGCGCTTCTCGGCCTTGACGTTTGTCAAGAATTCGTTCACTGGCTCGTATATTTCGTGCACCTCGGCCATGTCTCTGGCCTGGGATGTTTCGGCACTCAGCGAGACTGTATCGACTGAGACAAAAGTGTGGTTTCCAATGACGTCCACTCGGTTCGTGTCGCCAAAGTATGCGATGAAGCGCTCTCTCACGGGGATCTTGACCTCTGCGCCGAAGCCCAGATCGTGATTGCCAGGCAGACTCGTCACCAGCTTGCGGCCGCGCTGTCCAGGTCCCGGTGCATCCCCGCCCAGCAACCAGTTATCAAAGAAGATGTTGCCGAATCGCTTGTACTCGTGCAGCCAATACTGCTCCCCGTACTTCTTGTTCCACTGCTTGACGTATTTCTGCTCGTCCGCGGGACGGTGGCCCTTGGCCCATTCAGGGTCGGCAAAGTTGCCATGCGCGGTCTTCCATTCTCTTCCGCCGTCGAAGAGGTCACCAAGGAACATGACCGAGTCCGGCCTTAATATCCTCTGTAGTTGTGTGTATGCTCTTGTCATGTAGTTGTCGGTAATGCGCATCGTCAGTGGGTTGATGGGCCACGGCCGGCCAGGATATGAGTGTGGATCGATGAGCTGAGGGTCGGCTACGAAGACGAGACGATGTGGCACAGCACCCGGCGGCTATAGGGGAAGTGGTTAGCCAACAATGACCTCCAAGGTAGCCGTAGACAGCGGTTCAATTCTATGCACAATGAACTTACCCAATGCTCCCAGTGATGCCAGTCGCAGTCGCGAACTTTGCCAGCAAAGACCCAACGCTCGCCCCAGAGCATAAGAATCACCCACAAGGCGACGAGGAGGTGTGGAAAGCTGAGCAGTCGCCGGCGGACCGCATTCCTCCGCAGCTGGTGGCCGGCTCGTGCTGCGAGATTCATGGCTGCTTGTAAGCCCGGCCCCTTCAGATATGCCAGTATCCGAGAGGCAAAGGCTGCGCAGCCGGCGGATATGTCGTCACATGGCGACGTGTTGTGATCGCCTCCAAATGCTGAGCTGGCAGGATATTGCTGGCGGTTGGAGGAGGAGGGCTCGTAGGGCGAGGGTGACGAAGCTGGGGGTGGATAGCCGTAGCCGTTGTGCTGCCCAGGCGGCCGGGCCATGATAGAGTTGTCTAAGGACAGGCCATACAATCAAGCAGAGGCAGGCGATCTGGACGCCATGAAGAGCTGCTCACTGTTCTGCCGAGGTCTCTGAATCTGGCGACGTCTGTGGACAGAATCACTGTAGAGCACAGCTGTCTGAGGCACCGGCGCCAGGGGCTTGGACACGGAGTGACGAGCAAGGTGGGTCCAAATCGACCGTACTGTGCAGGTTACGTGCAGCACTGTCGCAGCGGTTGCTCCTCGAGCCTCCTCACGGCTCAGACACGCTTAGTCCAACGTGCCTGTTACCAGCCTGGTACTGTGGCTCCCTCTACGTTCAGGGACCAGTTCGATAGCCGCCAGGGGTAATCTGGGGCTGCTAAGAATACCTGACGGCACCTTGCCATTTGTTCCACAGGGCATCACATTGTCCGCACAACATGGCCTCACGCCTCGCACGGCATTCCTTGGCAAAGCCGCTCAACTTAAGATGCCCAGGTATGCACCGGAGACAACTATAGAAAGAGCTTGCAAGTTACACACAGGGAAGCCGGTGAACCACTGCCAGCCTGTAGGCAGTCCCTCGAGATGTTGCTGTCTCGCTGCACGTTGCCAGGCGATGCATGCCGGCTGGCGATACAAATCGTATCTGTACGACGTACGGATTCCATACTTGTACGCAGCATGTCTGGTTGTTTCAAGGCTCGACCTCAGCTAGGCCGGCATATTAAGGGCGCGCTTATGCTAGCGTGCACTAGCTGTTGCAGCTTGACGAGCGCCGAGTCTGGCTCGCTCCTCCGCACGGGCTGCTTGCCAGCAGACGACAAGCGAGGCAGGCTCGGCAGGCAAACATGTCCAGGTGGCCGGCCAGTGGCCCCTCGTAGGAGTGCATCCTTCCATGGCCCAAGCCAAATGTTCCGAGTGCATGACAGCCAAGCCCTCTGGCAGCTGCTGCCCTGGGCATCCTGGCCAGGGTCTGCCGCTTGGCCGGATGCTCGTGAAACAAACTTGAGATGGCAAAAGCACACCTGCTAGCCTCGACACAGCCTAGGACGCACCATACGGAGCCGAAGGATGGCTCCCGCAATGTCCCCTCCAGTGCCATCGGGCAAGTCACGCTCGATCCCTGGCCGTGCTTCGCGGATTGTCCCCAGGGTCGGCGACCTGGCCGGCCACGGCCAGCCTATATATCTCTCCGCTGGTCACCCCCGTGCTTCTCATTTCCAACAAGCCCTTCTCACTTCCTCACGGCTGGTGCTGTTGTTCATTCCTTGACCCTTGTTTGTGCCTTCTCCCGTCGCTCCTTTGCCCAGAAGCTGCTCTCGTGAGCCTTCACTTCACACTCCTTCACTTCGCTTCCTCCACTCTCATTCATCTCCACAAGACGTCGGCCAGTCCCGACGTGATATCTCAGTCTCAGCTCAAAGCCGATCATTTGCCAAGCTCGCGCTGTCAGTTGCAGAAACGCCTGATAGTCTGCCCGATCTATCTGTCTTGTCTTCAGACTATACCTGAACCATCCCTCCGCAAGATATAGCCAACACTTCAAGATGACCAAGTCATTCACAGCCCTAGCAGCCACTGCCGCGCTGCTCTTCTCGACCGCCCAGGCTCACAATGCCTTCACAAACCTGTGGATCAACGGCAAGGATCAGGGTGATGCCACCTGCGTCCGCACTACCAACCGCAGGAACGCCCCCAACACTCCCGTCGTCGACTTCTCGGGCAACGATATTGTCTGTGGTGTCAACGGCCTCGAGCCAGTGGCTTACACCTGCGCAGCACCTCAGGGGGCCACGCTGACATTTGAGTACCGCATCAACCCGAGCACCGCTGGCTCTGGTTTCATTGACCCAGGCCACAAGGGTCCCGCGGCTGTGTACGCCAAGAAGCTCTCTTCCCAGCTAGACTCCGGAGCCGGCGGAGGCTGGTTCAAGATTTGGTCCGAAGGCTACGACATGGAAAAGGATCTCTGGGCCACCGAGAAGCTGATCAAGGAGAATGGCTTCTTGTCCATCAACATCCCTCAGTGGCTACCTGCTGGCGACTACCTCTTCCGCCCCGAGGCTGTTGCCATGCACAACGTCACACCCGCGGTCGAGCCCCAGTTCTACGTCGGCTGCGCACAAGTCTTCCTCGAATCGTCTGTCTCTACCGACCTCGCCATCCCGTCCGAGTACAGCGTCAGCATCCCGGGCTACATCAAGCGCGGCGAGCCCTCCATGATCTACAACCTCTACAATGACGAGGAGTACGCAAAGCCCAAGAAGCCATACCCTGAGGCTGGCCCCAAGGCCTGGGCCCCTCCAACACCGCAGACTTCTGGCGGCAACATCGTCAAGCAGTCCAAGGGTGCCGTCCCGGACACCTGCCTGCTCGTCAACGGGAACTGGTGTGGTGTTGCGACTCCATCCTACCAGAACAGCGTGCAAGCATGCTGGGCCTCGCAGGACAACTGCTGGAAGCAGGCCGATGCCTGTTGGAAGGCCGCCCCCATCACCGGCGGAGCCAACTGCGAACTCTGGAGCAAGAAGTGCAAGGCTCACGGCGAGGCCTGCAAGGCCGGCTCCGCCTCTGGTCCGCCGGACTTCAAGTTTGAGCCTGCCTCCCGTGCCGCTCCTAGTTTCGCTCCACCAAAGAATGTCGGCCTTGCTCCCGTCGATGCTCCGAACGACTACATTGTGCCGGTTTCACCCCCCGCGGCCACGGCTACGGCCACCAACGCCCCTCTGGTTCCTACGAGCGCATCCACCCTGGTCACCACCTTCAAAGCCGACCCTGTCCCCACGAATGCCTACATGCAGCCGCCCGCCGCCGTAATTATCGCAACGACGACCATCGTCCTGGGCCAGCCGCTGGCTTCTAACACGAACACATTTCCCGTGGTCGACATGACGATCAACCCGGACGGCGCCGTGATCAAGCCCTCGAGCACCGCCGCCCAGACCAGTGCTGCCACGGCCACTGCCAAGCCTTCGCAGACTCCCAGCTGCCCTGGCAAGAAGCGCAGCCACCGCAAGAGAACGGGTGCTCATGGCCACCAGAAGCGTCGTCACGGCCACTAAATACATGAGACTTGTTGCTTTGCCGACCATGCAGGCAGCGTACCTTACCGGGCCATACCTGTATAACTCCTTATGTGGCTTGTATGAGACCCTGACGGTGGATCATGACACATGAGCACACCCAATTATACATTGCCAACCCAAGAAAGGGTCTCGGTTTCATTCTATTGTATATACATTCTCCAGAACAAGGCCACATCTTATGATATGTCATATATCACAACGAAATTCGCAGAATACAATCCCGTCAGTAACGATACCTTCCCGTGGAAATGTGGTATCAAATTGCACATGATGGCTTGTTGAACACCCTATGCTCAAGTCTCTTGACGAATTTGACTACCGATAAAAATTTAACTCGCGCCCACTTCCGTTGTGAATGTAACCGTTTCCCAGTCATAGAACATCCCTGTAATAACAGGTAACATCCGAGAGTCAACGGAGACGCTCTCAGAACTGTCGATAGAACCATCTGGATGGGTGGCGTTGAGCTGAGCTGTTACATAAGCCGACAGGGCACTTGCTGCCATGAGAAGTGATTGGTCAGCCTCCGACAGGGGGCCAAATGGGTCCACCCTTTTTCGACCTTGGAACTTCAGCCTTGTTCGCGTTTCTCCCAAGGCGCATCGCATCGCGAACTGTCCCTTGAACAAGCCTTTACCTCTTTTTCGACCCGAGAGCAACTTCCATCGATTCGCATCGCGCTAGACGGATCCGCCGCGTCTTTCGATCATTGCGCGAACACACAAAAGCACCGCCCCAGACGACAATCGCGCGCGCGCAATCGTTTCCAAGCGAACAAGAACGCTCCGACAATATCGAGAGCCATCTTCACATCCCGACCACACATACATCTCCGCCACGCCCGGCGCCGACACACGGCCACACCCTTAGCCCGCCATGGCCAACTTCCTCGCCTCCATCTTCGGCACAGAGCAGGACAAGGTCAACTGCTCCTTCTACTACAAGATCGGCGCCTGCCGGCACGGCGATCGGTGCTCACGGAAGCACGTGAAGCCCTCGTACTCGCAGACGATCCTGCTGCCCTCGATGTACCAGAACCCGGCGCACGACCCAAAGTCGCGGCTCACCCCGGAGCAGTGCATGAACCACTTCGACGCCTTCTACGAGGACCTGTGGTGCGAGCTGTGCAAGTACGGCGAGCTCGAGGAGCTCGTCGTCTGCGACAACACCAACGACCACCTCGTCGGCAACGTGTACGCGCGCTTCAAGTACGAGGACAGCGCGGCCAAGGCCTGCGACGAGCTCAACGCCCGCTGGTACGCGGGGCGGCCGATATACTGCGAGCTCAGCCCTGTCACGGACTTCCGCGAGGCGTGCTGCCGGCTGAACTCGGGCGAGGGGTGCGTGCGCGGCGGTTTCTGCAACTTCATACATCGCAAGAACCCGACGCCCGAGCTGGACCGCGACCTGACGCTGAGCACCAAGAAGTGGCTCAAGGCGCGCGGGCGCGACGAGAAAAGCATGAGCCGCAGCCCTAGCCCGGAGCCGACGAGGAAGCGGTACTAGACGGGGCCCGCCGAAGCCGTGGATGGTGAAGCCCGAGTTGCTGAGGGCAGCGATCAATGAGGCTACACGTAGCGAACAGTCGAGGGATTGCTGGGGAGTAGTCGCCCGCGCCACACTATGTATATAAAATGCGGACTACGAATACTCTCTCCTTGTTTCGAACGATCGCGTCATCCACCATTCTTCATCCCGGACCATTCAAGCTCTCACACCTAGGCGATTCATTCACACAAGTTTCATGCCAAGCACCGTTCATCCACACCTACGACAAACTTTTGGCGAGGATTCAGGGCCACCACATGATACACAATCGGAGATATTCGGTCCGGCAATCAGGGCAATTTTCCACTCTGTACTTTTCCCCGGGGGAAGCAAATCCGGGAGGGCCAGAGAGAAAAACAGAGTGAGAGAGCAATAGAGCGGGGAGGAGGAGAGGGGTGCAAGACACGCGAAGAAACTGTCCTTGGCAGTCGGAACAGGAGCCCCCGTCCGTGCCAACAACCAGAACACTCAAAAGGCCCTATGGATAAATAAGGCGGGCCAGTACAATAATGCACCACCTTCTGCAGCCCAAAACAACAGACACGGGGAGGGGATTCACGACAGCTTGATGTGGGCAAGGGGAGGTGTTGGGTCAGGAATACTCACTCCATCTGCTTTTTTGTGTGAGAGCGAAGATGCCCAGGACAGCAGCAGCCGCTGCTGCGGAAAATGACTTTGCAATGTACATAACCACTGAGATTAGAGAAGCTAGCTGCCGTGGTGTTCCTCGGCTGAGGCTGGGGGAGACATGAATGCGATCAGAAGCTAGATCATTAAGGAACTCGTCTCGTGTGAGAGCCTGTCTCGTCGTTCTGACATGGTCGGTTAGCCCAAGTGCTTGTCCATTTGCCAGGTCGGGCTCAGTAATCCTCTTCCACACAACCAGACGTCTCGGTTCACAGATACCATGGCCTACAAGCCTCGTCCACTCTCGGCAGTAGCACCGGGCATGAGTGCAAGTGTCATGTCGGTAAGCCCATGTCTTTGTAATTCAGTTACAGCTCATGATTAAAGAGATTTCCCAGATTTATGTACATGTATATGTGTGTGTGTGTGTGTTCGTTTTGTGGAAACCCTCAACCCTCGGCGTCGAAGAATGCGTCATCCGTGTCCTCCGTCTCCGACCTCCTGATGATGGGCTTGTTCTTGTCGTCCCCGGCCTTCGTCGTGGAGGAGGAGGACGACTGCGGCGGCAGATCCTTCCTCAGGTCTGCCGCGAGGTCGATCAACGGCCCATCCCCGGCTTCTTTGCCCGTGTTGTGCAGCATCGCCGAGATCTCCTGAGACCCTCCGCTCGCCTGCGGTCCCGGCGCCGCTGGCGCTGGCGCGGGCGTTGGCGCGGGAGCAGCAGTAGGGGGTGCTGCCGGTGGCGGCGCGGATTCGCCAAAGTCGATCAAGTCGCCATTGCCCTGGCTGTGGTTGTTGCTGTTGTTGACCGGGACGCTCTCCTTGTCGTTCGGGACTGGTTGCTGCTTGGCAGCGTTTCTCGTGTTGGCCAGTGTCTGGCCCTTGAGAATCGGGTAGATCGACGTGATGTGCTCGATGATCTGCTCAGGGGGTGCGTGATGGTCGCTGTCCCACATGTATATTTCGTGGTCAGCTTCTCTGTTCAGACTGGGACCATTCGCACGGAGACACGGGAGACACTCACACTTCGCTGTCAATGATCCACTCGAGATCGCTGAGCTCCGCCTCGTCCCCGCCAGGCCCGTCGCGGACCCTCCGGAAGAGCTTCGGCTGCCACTCGATGCCCTCGGCCTGCCGCCGGGCCGCTTCCTGCCGCTGCGCCTCCTCGATCTTGGTCTTCTCGTCGGTTGCGACCTCGTGGTTCTTCTCCTTGACGGCTTGTGCCGTCCTCTGCCACAGCCGCACCGACTCGCTCTCCTCCTGCTCCTCGACGGGCCGGATGCGCGGCTTCGACGGGCGCGACCTCGTGGCGTCGAAGAACATTTCTCTCTTGCCGGTCTGTTCATCATTGCAGTGGAAGCTTAGCAAACATATACACCCCGGACCATCTCGTGGATTTCGCAACGCCAGTGCTGCGAGTGAAAGGGGTGGTCATGACAGAACTTACCCGAAGATCCTTCACGTACATCTCCTCACTCCACAGCCCAGACAGCTCGAAGAGCGCCTCGCCCGTCTCGTCGTTCTTTATGGTGCCGCCGATCGAGTTGTAAGTGCCGCTGACCCACCCTTTGGTCTTGAACTCGACCTCGGCGCTCAGCCCGAGCTCCGGGCATTTGACGATGCTCACGTCGCCGAGCTCGTACTTCATCTGCCCGAAGAGGATGCCCCGTGCGTACATGTTGGGCTGTGTGAGCCAGCTTTCCTCGTGAGATCCGCAGTTAGCTCGGTCTCTCCGTGTCGAGTCACGGGCAATTGGGGGCTTATTGCGCAACATACTATTGCTCGCCCTTCTTCGGGTCTTTTCCCCTGTTCGTCAGGCTCAGCACCGCGATGCCCTCCATCATGCTGGCCGCCGAGTTGCCCAAGAACTTGCTGCGCGGCTTGAGGGTGCCGTCTATCCGGATGTGGTGGCCCGGAGCCATGTAGAAGTAGCTCGACTTGGGCGGGTGGTGCGACGTCTGCTCCGAGATGTAGTACGCCTTGGTGTGGTCGGGCAGGTCCCACCAGCAGGTGTGCACCTCGCCGAGAATCGGGTTCAGGGGCTTCTTGACGCCGCTGTGGTCAAGAAGACAAGTCCATTAGCATGAGGTCGTGTCTCTACGCAATTTGTATGGCGTGGAGTCGGAAGGGAGAGGTCTTACGGAGGTCTGATGTGCCAGCCGCTAAGATAGAACTTGACGACGGACACAAAGCGGTCGACCGGGTCGTCGAGCTCGGGTATGGGCAGAAGCATCTCGGGGTGGCACATGAAGCTGCCGCAAAAGACTTGTCAGTCGTTGCTCAGTAAATTGCAGCCTTCCCAGAACGGCCTGGGCAGCTCGTCTTGAAAACCCCGTACGAACGAACAGGGAACCTCGATCTCCCCAAAGTCCCCTCTCGTTCGTGAAAGATGAACCCACTTTGTGATGCGCTCCAGCATGCTCCGGGGCTCGAGGATGAAAGTCGGCAGGACGACGCGGCTCAGGTCGGCGCCGGGGCGAAGCTGGGAGATGATGTGGGTGAGGACATTGCCCTGCTCCGGGTCCACGGCCGTGGTGTCGTCGTCGATGTCGCCGCTCACGCTGCCGTCGTAGGACGAGCGTGCGCTGCCTGTCATTGCTCCGAGATTCGGTCATGTCAGCTCCCAGGTCGGTCATACATCCACCTGCTAGGCTCTGGTTTCCGTCGCGATCTTTCTCTGGCGGAGGATGAGGGTAGGAGGAGCTCTGCAGCACTCACTAGCATTCGAGTGCTTGCGGATCCGGCCCAAGCTGGCCGTGATCTTGTGCGAACCGTGCATGCTTTTCGTGGTCGTCGTGGTCGTTCTGGATTGGTGTGCTGGCCGGCGAGCTGTCACGAGAATAGCAGTCGTCCCGACACCAGGGGAAGCTCTACGCCAGAGCGACCTTAACTACAAGAGCTAGTAAGCAAATGGACTGCGAATATTGCTGCCTGTTGTCCTCGGGATCTCGAGCGTGCATCCCGGGCGGCAGGCACTCACTGCAGCTCAGACGCGGACTCTCTCGTGATAGGAAGAATAGGGAAGAGGCGTAGAAGGTTGAGTAAAGTGCCGCCTCATCCGCAAGTGCTAGGAAAGTTGCAGCCCGGTTCCGCGAGAGCCGATCTGGAGAGTGCAGGTGGGGGGTTTGGCGGTCTTTTGGTGTTCAAGGGTCTGACTGACTGACTAAAATTGGCCGACTCTTCGAGGGAAGAGGAACCACACAAAACGCGCTCGTCTGCGCGCTCGAACACTGCAAGTGCTAACTTTTGGCGAGGTGCGACAGATGCGAAAAGTGAGGTCAGAACCCGTCCTTAAGCAGGCTGTCTGGGCGGCGGCTGCGGAGTCGTGGAGGGGCAGGCTATGTGCCCGACAGACGCTATGACATGGACACACGGAGGGCACAAACACACACACACACAAACAACTCAAAGAGCACAGCATACATGGGAGTCATGGAAGGCCCGGGGCCAAGACAGGAAAGGTCACATGGATGCAGAAGCCAAAGAGAGAAAGGCGCGTCCACGGGTGTGATGAGAGGCAGCCAGCTCCGGCGCAGGAAGAGCTCCGGAGTCACGGCAGCACCCAGCAGCGGGGCAGCGCAGGGCAGCGCAGGGATTATGACGACGATGATGACAGCTTTTTTGGATAGGGAAGGGGGGGTGTGCTGCCAGAAATGCAGGGCTCCTCCCGCACCCGTCCGTCTATGCTCGCCTGTTATCGATTAGCTCCTCAATGACGCACCTCGACGATCCAGTCAAGTTGGCAGGACGAGCCACGGGGGTGCTCAACGGGTCAGCATGCTCGAACTGCCGAGACTAAGGGCCTAAAGCGCCGTACGTAATCGTAACACCAAATTCTCAGAAACATCGCAGATCATCGGAGAATCTAGAGTTGTGAGGTTGTCTGTTCTTGTTGACAACTATCGGTGTTGGAGTCGCCTCAAGGAAGCTCTCAGACTCTTGCTTCACTATCCTCTCCACCAAATGCTACGCCCTTAAACCATCTTGTCTAGTCCATAACTCTGGGTATCATGATTGGCATTTCCGCCTTTGCCCGAGGATGCTCCCAAATATTCCAATTCCCACTCTTGGACTGCTATAAATGATATCCAAACAATTGATCTGCTCCCTGCCACAAGTCGCAGCATATGGCTATGTTATCAAGCTATCGAAGCCTCACCCTTGCATCTAGGTTTTGTGCCTTCAGTCGTTCCGCCAGTGTCAAGCGTCTTTTCTATTTCAACTTGCTCAGCCGCGAACCCTTGACCGGCGCTGGGAGAACAGTGCACATGCGATCCCTCTCTGCACAGGTTGTTAGCGTCTATTCGTCTCGGCAACGACCTTGAAAAAGTAAATGAACTGAACTTACCGGCAGCATCGTCAAAGTATATCGCGAGATCATCGTTCTCGCCAGCGTACTCGGGCATATCCAGAGACAGGAAAGCCATGTCGTCCGTCTTGGCCGTCCCTTCAGCAGGAATGCGTGGCAAGGGGAACTTTGCTTCACAGAGCTTCAGGCCCGCCTTTCCACTGCGACTCACGCACTCATACGTGTCGGTACCCTTGAGCACAAAACCCATGCAGTCTCCATGCGACCAGTCTTCGAAAAAGGCCAATAGCTGGATCGTCTTGTCGTGCTGTACAACCTGAATACGCGTCGTGCCCGCTTCCCACTTTTTGTGGATCGGGACAACCATGCGTCTGCGTGAGACGTTGAAAGCTGTTGCAATGCCGTCAAAGAGCACATTGTAGCCCGTGAGAGCTGCCTGGAAGGTGTGCATGTCCTTGAACGACGGGAAGCGGTACGTGCGGACCGTCGGATTGCGCGAGATGCTGTCCTGCATGGCGGCATACTCTCTGACCAATTCCGGCGGTGACAAATTCTGTGAGAATGATGCAGTGATATCCACTTGGTTCTGGCGGAGGATCTGCAGCGTGAGGAAGTCCTTTGTGCCAACACGTAGCCGCAACTCGCCAGGCGCAACATTGATCCGGTCTGTGATGGTGCTCACGATGCCAACGCCGCGCTTGTCCATCGACTCGATCTCGACTCTGAGCTTCTCTGCAAGCACAACCGGCGGGCTTTCCTGGTATTTGTCGTTGATTACTCGCGCCCTCTGCCATGGCAAGCGTGCAATACCCGGGAAACCGCCCTTCATGTCACCCAAGCTCTCTGATATCTGCATGCCTTCGAGGATAGTTTCGGCGATAATGTCCTCATCTTGATGGACATAGGTTCCATTGATGAGCTTCAGGAGCTTTTCGCGATCGGCGTCACTGTCAAATCGGAACACCATCCGCCCATGGTCCTTGCCATCATTAAAGTTGAGCTGCAGGAGCGGCTGCCGCTGGTCGTCTCTCATGTAGGCGAACTGCAATGGTAGCTGCGGGGAGTAGGTGTGCGTCACTCCGCTCAGCGTCCTCGAATGGGGGCCCGTGACAACTGCAAGCCTGAATCCCCTGTGGAATGTTCTTGGACCGTGGGGGCTGCCCTCCTTGAGCTGGTTCTCGAACAGGGCAAGCTCGCAGTCGCTGACGGGCTCCTTGGGGAAAGCCCTTGATTGTTGGTTGTCATCAAAGTAGTGAAAGCCTGCGAGCCGAGATTTGTAGACAACTGACTCATCTTTGCGCGAGAACAGGTATGACCGCACCTTGGAGCCGAAGTCGTAAATGCTCCAAAGCATGCCGTAGTCCTTGCTCGTGAGTTGGATAGCGAGAAAGAAGCCGCGTGGGAGTTTCACCTCCAGCGCACCTATGTCCGCTCTCCAGCGGACGTCTTGCCATGTCGGGCCAACGTTCTGATCCGCGCTTATTCTCAGCGTGATCGTGTTATTTTGGCTAGCGACCACAAACATTATTTGAGAGTCGTTCTGCGGCCGCATGATCGACAGCATGCAGGGCAGACGCAGCTGGTTTGCGCGCGAGCCTTGCTCCATCAGAAACACATCTGCAGGTACTCGCCCGTAGTTGAAGTGTTTCGCGGTGTCGCCGAGAGGGAGAGCTTCCAGAAGATCCATATTTCGAACTGGCTGCTGGACGGCGGCGAGGGCTGAGCCAGCATTGCCATTCAGTAGTGCCATAATATCCTGGCTGACGGGTGGATATTCCACCCATATCGATTTGTTCATGGTCTGAGGCAGAAAAGGTTCCTCGGGCGGTAAGAAGTCGTTGCGTCTCATGGAGCCACACAGCTTTGCCAAGTTGTGCTGCACCATCATTCGGACTTCTCCGAGTTCCCCAGAGATCGGGCTGTATCTGCCACCGCCAATATCTGGGAGCGCCTCCTCCAGCAGCCAATGCGCTTTCGCTAGATCAGTGTACGCCTGATATCGAGGCATAAGTTGCTGCGGGTCTTCAGGATCTCCGCTCCGGTTCCGAATTACGATCTCCAAGGCGGTCCGGCCCTTCAAGAACCACCAGAGTCCAGCTCTGCAGAAGTCGTCGGGGTGGCATGTCTCCAGTGGTCGCATCTGCTCGGCGTATAATCGGAAGAGCTCGGACAATTGCCTTGTCCGCTGCAGAAATAGCTCTAGTGACTCGTCTCGGCCTGTGCTGAAAGGATCACCAAGCCGGCCTCCGGGGGTCAGCTTCTCTGAAGGCCCTGTCTGATAACTCCGGACCGAGTTGGTCCTGACCGAGGCCTGGTCTCTGAAGTCTGAGGGTGAGTAAGCAGATGACGAATAGACTGAGCTTGGGCTGCCTTCTACATTCGTGTAGTCTCGCGCACCGTTCTGCTCTACTGGGTGGCCGAATGGCGTGGTCTGTTCCAGGAAAGGTGTTGGTATCGCCTGGTTCTCGACGGGTCTATAGTTGGCAGGCGACCGAGATGCAGACTTCGGCGGCGGTGTAGGTGGCGCCAGGCTTCCAATCGGCGACTCGGGCACGATGGAAGGCAGACCCTGTTCGGACCGCACAGGCGTCGGCGGCGACACTGATGCTGGGGGTGGAGGAACAGGCGAGCGCTGTCCGGCCTGCGTCCTTGAGCTGAACGAATGCGCTGGAGATGTTGGCGCAGGCCCTTGCGGAATGGGCAGTGTCGTCGGCTGCAATACAGGCCGTGGCTGCGGCGGCACGGCACGGACGGGCTCTGGCGAGGAGTTGGCACCCTCCAACTCGTCATCGTAACTGGCCGATCTGGCTTTGGCAAACGCCATCCCTTCTGCTTCACGCTGCTCGTGTTGCTGTATCTCGATGAAGGACCGTCGCTTGTCTTGTTGGTCAGAGTCGTCACCAAGGAACCGAGTCCGGCTCGTGTCACCGGGCTGCAATGTCCGCAGCTGCGGTGATTGCCCAGGAGGCGGCCCTGGTGGTGGCCCTGGTATCGGTGCCCTTGCCTGGCTTGGCTCTTGCTGCCTGGGCTCCTGTATGGAGAATCCCGTCTGGGTGCGCCGAAGTGGTGCAGGCACAAAGTCGTCGCCCGCGGTGCCGGGGGCCTGTTGAGCCTGAGCACTCCTATAGTCGTTGCCTTGCCTGAGGGACTGTGTTGCTACTGGCAGAGGAACGGACCGCGATCTCTTCATGCGCCCGATCTCAGAGACGGCAACTTCGCACTCGTCACCGCCCACGCCAATCTCCTCAGGAAGCGTATCGGCAAAACGGACGGTGTGCCCCTTGTAATTCAGGCGCCGTGGTGCGTTGCTCGGCTGCGTCCGGTGCGGGAGGCTCTGATGGGCGAAAGCCGGATTCTGGTCGCCGACATCGTGAGCCTGGGGGTATCGCGTGACCTGCGAAAGGTCGAGGGCCAAGGCGGGCAGGCCAGGATGTGTTGCTGGCGGGGGCGGGGGCACTGGGTGTGTGACCATGAGGCGGTCGTTGGTGTTGAGGAACGACGATATCTCGTTGGCGGTCTCCTCGTTGGTCTGCCTGCGCTCCTTCTCCTTTGTGCCCGAGTCCTTGCTGCCAAAGAACTTGCCGACCAGGCGATCGCGGCGGGAGTGCTTGCCATCCTTGTCTTTCTCCATGTTGCGAGAGGTGAGCTGGGCGTGACGGCAGGCCTAAATTGTCCGCATAGGCGAGGTCGGCCAAGGGCGTGAGGTCCGCTGGCTAGCTCTCGGGGTCGTGTGCTTCGAAGAGGGGTCCAGTCTGAACAGGAGGGGTCGCGGGCCCAACCTAGTTGCAAGAGGCAGAGTGTCGCGTGCGGTGCCTGCAGCGGACAGGAGCGAGAGTCTGCTGCGAGATGGGCCGAAACACAATGGAGAACGCCGTCGCTATGTACTGTTGCTGTGCAGAAAGAGTCAACTGGACCAAGGCCGGAGGAGGTGTGCGTAAAGCAGGTCGACGTGGAACTTGGCCTGGAAGAAGGGGTCCTCCGCTGTGGCACAGTGGTTCCACAGGGCGGCGGCGGGCCCGGAGGCGCTATCCTGGTGTGCGGAGTGGCCACAGCTATGTACCATGAGCTGGGACAGGTCGGGATCGCGAGCTGCTCGCTCGGATACGATGCGGCTCAGATAGATATCGGTGTCTCTCTGGATGTCGAGGGGTGGCACAGCCATGCACTTATGACAGCCTACTTCGAAGAGCGAGCAAGAGGCGGGCAGGCCGTGACTGTGCCTGCGTGGGGTGGGAGCGTGCATGAGCTGGATTGCTCTCAGCCATCACCTGCGGACTTGCTGGACCTCAAGCTTTCGGCCGGCCCACCACCAAGACAAGACGTCAGAGGGCTTGCGGGCATGCTGGCCTCTGCCGGGTCAATCGCTGCCTCGGACGACTCAGATACGAGCAAATATCTGGGTCCGCGCCCGACCAGCGCGTAACCGCTTGGCCCTTGTGCCTGGCATGTCCGCCGATCTAGCGTCTCATCCTCTCCACCAGAGCGCTGTAGCGTCACCGGGCCATTCCATGTGCTCCGTGCCTCGAGGTGGGCTGTTGGACAGACTGCGGATATTCGACAGCGCCCAGAGGGAGATGGCAAGAATGCAATTCGAGAGCCACAAGTGAGTGCTGCAAAGCCGTTAGCGACCCCACCTGCACTACAGCAAACTGCTTTCAGCTTGCCGGCCGCTACAGAAGATACCGACGAACCGCTGGAGGAGCTCCCGAGGCCCCCAAGAATGCCATTGTCCGGGATGTTGCCCTAGGCGGGCCCCCGTCAGGCCTGTTTCAGATGTTCCCCACGTTGATGCTGCGCCAAACATAGCACTCCCGCAAAAGCCTCCACCCTAGCTCACATACCCTACTGTACATGGCTCCTTCACCCGCCCTGACTCGGACGAACTCTCCTGGTTGTCCTCAAATCTTAGCTTTCGGCAAGGCATGTCAGCGATCATTCGATAGTCAGTCCCCAGCATGCCTCCGGACACGTCAAGTGTACCCAATTGTGCCTTAAGTCATCGACGCTGGCCACGCCAAGAACCAGGAGCCGTGCGCGGCCCGCTCATGTTCCCAAGACCAGCCAGCGCAAGAGAGATTGCCCACGTGAGACAGGAGTAGCACATGCCAGACCGAGGACATCAAGGCTGCACACCAGACACCCACCCGTACATCTCACACGGCGCAGCCAGCCACAAAGTTGCGGTTCTTCTGACTTTTTATGCACATGCGTCTTACCTAAGATCTGACACTAGCAGCCCCGAAGTCCCCAACGAGCAGCTAAAGCAGTCTAGTCGCCATAGCCGGCTTCAGCTGGTCATGACACCCGTATGCTCTCACGGCGGCGCAGTTCGCAGCAACCTTTGAGGCTGTGTGCATACTGCAACTTGTCGGGCTGGGCGTTGAAGCGTTAGAATAAAGACGTTTCTTGCACTTTTTCGCATTGTCATTGTTGCAGCATACGCAGAAGCCCCTCTCGCAAATGCTCAGCCTTCCGGGTTCCTTGGCTATGGAAGTGTAAGTACCTAGCTGACGACAGCCCATAATCGCCTCCGCGACAATGCAGCATGCGTACATTGACGATTCACGATTCACTTGGGTTACTGAAGGTGGGAGACTGCTCACCCAGCCATCCGGCTATGAACGAAGCGACGTCTCGCTCTGAATTGCTCTCACAACCGCAAGAGCAAGCCATCACGACTTGCCGCGATTCTTAGTTGCACTGTGCTTTACATCTTCGTGTAGAGGACTGGAAACGAATTTGAAGTGGCACATCTGCTGCGATTATAAGTTATCTGCACACGATGGTCGTATCATGATGCAACGGCCGGCCGAGCCTCCCCGTCCCGTAGCTTGCGTAATATGTGAATCTTGGGCTCCATCCGGGGGCCAACCCACCACCCTCCTGTGAGCTTCCGGACAAATTCGCGGACCTGCTTGACCTGCAGCCCCTTCCCAAGCACATTGTCCTTGCCGCTCTCGACATCACTGCCGGTGCGGCCAGCTCGGGACGACCCAGGCCTGAGAATCTCAACCCCAGCATACCCCTCGATTGTGCCCACGATCTGGAACGGGCCGAGCACTTTCACTGGATCCTCGGCGAGCACGTAGTCGAACTTCTGCCAGAACTCTGGGTTCTTCAGCGTTGCCTCATCCTCCGTCTTGTCGAATTTGACAGACAGCGTATTCTCAGCTCCCGCGAAGTCCACAGGGGACACCGGGTGCTGGCCGAACAGCGTGACGCCCGTCATGCAGGACAGCACGTCCGTGTGCACCATGAAGCTTTGCAGGTCCGACGAGGAGGAGCTGGCGATGTCCCACATTGCAGCCAGCGCATCGCCGCCGGGGTAGTTGAGGGACGAGATGATGAGCATAGCCGTGCTGATGGCGAAGCTGACGAGCACGGAGGCCACGAGGACCAACGAGCCGACCATGTACGCGGCGGACTTGTATCTGCGCGTGAAGATGAAGTTGGCGCCCAGTGCGGCCACAGTGGTGAGCGGTGGGACGACATAGAAGATGAAGCGGGCCTCTTTGTGCGGCTGCAGCGAGTAAATGACCACGAAGAGTAAGGCCGGGACCGCGAGAGGGCGGGCCTGCCGGCTTGTGCCTGGGGTCAACAACGCAAAGGGGATCAGTATGGTCGATGTCAGCGGGTTGGCCAGGATCTTGGGAAGGGCCGAGGTGAAGTAGTAGTGCCAGGGAGACGTTCCCCATTCTGATGAGGAGCCTTGTATGGCGTTGTAGTAAAAGCCCCAGAGCTCGGGCCAGTGGACCTTCTGCCAGAAGTAAGAGTCGATCGGGATCGATACTGCGAGAGAAAATACAAACGCCGCCGAGAAAGGCAGAATCACTTGCGGTATGGTAATCTGGCGTGCCGCGAGTGCATAGCCCACGGTCGTGACGAGGAGGATAGCCAACTCTGACCGGAAGACGGCGGTGGCGGTTGTCAGAAGCACAATGGCCAGCCGCAAACGACGGGTTGGGGTGTGGCCGTCGGCATTGGGGAGAAGGTTGGCGAATGCAATGGTTGCTGTACAGAGTCAGCACGTAAACTCGCAGAGTTATACAGTCAGCCAACTGCCCATGACGTAAACTTACTGAGACCAAAAGCAAACATGTTCGGCAGTGTGCGTGATGCGTAGAAAAGAACATGAAACTGCGCCACCTGCAGGACGGTGTACCAGCGGGCAACATTCCGCCCATACGCCCTCTCTATGGCCGCCTTGACGAGCAAGAGAGCGCCTGCGTTCAAGATGCCGAGCATGCCCCTGACGATGAGCTGGGCGTGGTGAAAGCCGAAACCAGCAATGAGAGACTGCGCGGTGCCCGCGAGCAGGACACTGCCGACAAAGGTCCGGGGCACCGCGCCGGGGAAATCAAAGTGGTCGTAGGTGGCGGCTAGGCGCTGGTGGACATCCCGCGTGGGCATACCGTAGGCGAGGATGTCGTGGGTGGCCTGCATGTTGAAGGACTCCTCGACCTTGGTGTAAGGCGCCACGACCAGATGGACCAGCACCAAGGTCGGGATCAGGAGTCCGAGGAGGGCGTCTGTCTTGTGTGTGAGCAAACGGCCCAAGGTACAGAACGAGAGTCAGGACAAACCGAGTACAGCCATGATTGTATCAGAACAACATTTGCTCTGGGAAATATCAACTGCTCACAGCTGCTGTGAGGATGTGGCCCTGTTGGTGGTTGGCATGCGACAGAACAGGTTTGGCTCGCCCCTGTTCCACGACAACTGCCCTGGAGAAGTAGGGGAGGTTCACTTGGACGTCCAGAAGGAGAGACACGCCACCCAGGCTTACTGTGTAGTTGCTGGAGAGAAGGTCGCGGAAAAAGAATGTGAAACCTGGCTCATCGCGTTGAAGTGTGCTGTCCGTGGAGCTCAAAAGGTGTCCGTCCCTGAGGCAGGCGCAACCGCAGCACCGGCTCCCGGGTCCCGCAGGCAGCGCCGGTCTGCACCAATGGCAGCCAGGCCACGCATCCCCAAATTGATGCCACCTTGAACACCAACGACGACGAACAGCGGGCTCTGTGTACCGCAGCACAACTCAGCACGCCCGCCGATCGCACTTCCTCGCATCACCCCTCGCCACGCGCAGCTCAACCAGGCTCCTTTAGCCAAGGACAACTCCAACACTCAAATCTGTCGCCATCGCGGCGACACACGCCTGACAAGATGCTGCTCCTCGGAAACCTCTTTTACGGTACGAGCACCCCCACGTCATAGGGGCACGGCACCAGCCCACGACCACGGCCTCGACATTGCGCCACAGGAACGCGCTCGCTAATCGGGTACACGTTCACAGTCTCGGTCCTCATGATCAACGCCATAGCCATCCTCTCAGAAGACCGCTTCCTCGCTCGTCGTATGTACCACCACATGCCACCACCCCAGACTCCGCCCGCTCCCCTCCTGCGCCTTTGCAGGACGAAGACTGTGTGAACCGATGGGGCCCTTTTCTCGACGGCCCTTCTTGCCACTCCCTACTTTCACGCCAGAATATAGCTGACATCTTCTGCCTCGCCGGAATAGTGCACCTCTCACCATCCTCCTTCGATCCTGCTTTTGGCGCAGGTCCAGATTCGCAGAGTGTGAAGGCGAAAGTGGTCAACCTGATCGCCAGCGTACGGACATTGATGAGGAGTACGTGTACCATACCTTTCACTCGCGTTAATCTTTGCGCGGGAGATGGCCGCGCGCTCTTCGACCAAGCGTAGTGAACAAACAAGCTGACACTTCGCCGCATATAGTCCCACTGATCGCGATCAACACGTTGATAATAATCTACGAGCTCGTCCTTGGCTAAGAACAAGATCGCTCCCAGAAGAGACGTCAACAAAAAAGGATACGAGCACAACGACAATACAAAACGAAAGGGCATAGAAGACGTTCCCGCGATTCAGCCAGAAATATTTCCACCAGGTTTAAAATTGACCACGGCAAAGATCACAGCAGTTATCCTCGCATATTTATAGTTCAACATAGTCAGCTTTGGAACCGAACACTTCCATAGTAGGCTTCTTGAGCTGTGCGGGCGGTCGATCACGAAGCAGCGTTTGCTGGCCGAGTATTCTCGACCGTCATGAATAAATCACGAGAAACGGCACGGTGATCTGGAGGCGCACCGGCTGAATGTGTGTGGCAAGACAAAGGGATCACATGGATTGGCAAACCCGGATTGGCACGGGCGCCAGCCGCGATACAGGCAGAGAAGACACGGAAGCCTGACCCTCAACTGTTCAACATGCGCATAGCATTCTCTGATTCCGCGCCGATCTGCGCGAAGGCGTGAGATAGACCTATATAAAGAGCGAAAAAATAGTTTTATATACGCGAAGTTTCATGGAGACACACATACGCCCGGCCGCAGTTCAGGAACCCTTAGCGGATTGCCAGCATCATTGTAGACTAGCCTACAGCTCGATGTCCGAAGTGGTCGTCCACGATACACGGAGATCCAAAAGGAGTTTTGTGTGTAATTCAAGAGTATACAAGAAATGGCCCCCAACCTTGTGACGCCCTTCCCCGATCTAGCAACACACGTTTGTCCCTTTGTGAGCGGGGTCATGCGATCACCATCATCAGAAATCATTACGAGAGCACATTTTTGCTCTTCTTCCGCCCCAGCCCAAACGTAAACGACTTCTTGAGTGATTTTGGCTCGAAAGCGCTGTTGTTGTTGTTTTCACCGACGCCACCGCCATTGTGGCTGTGCTCAACCTCGACGCTGTCCCGTTTGAGCTTGTCTTTCTGGAGGAAGCTGAAGCTTTTGCGCGCCATGCCAATGTGGCTACCGGTGCTGCTCCTGTTGAGTGTGTTGCCAGCTGCACCGTTGTTCTGGGTGGCGGGCGAGGCGGGCGTGGAGCCGGGGCCGGTGTCGGCTGCCGTGGGCGTCGCGTTGCTGGAGGCGTCGTCTTTCCGCTTGCCTTCGTCATCCTCGAACGCCTTCTTGCTCTCTTCCAAAGCCTTCCTGAGGTTCTCCGCCTCTGTCCGGCGGGCCTCGCGGAGTCGCACCTCGTTCTCCTTGCGCTGTTTCTCCTTGGCTTTCAGATCGTCCTTCTCCGCCTGTTTGCGTGCCTTTTCAAGCGCCTTGGCCTCTTTCTTGTCCTCTTTACTCTTCGAATCACCCTTGATGGTGCCCCACCTGGACAGGCCTGCACTTGTCGCGGCTTCAGCTTGAGTGGGTATCGCGGGCACGGGCGGTACACTGGGACTAGACGCCAGGCCGGGTGCTGTAGCTGCATGTTCCAGCTTGGCCAAGCCACCGGTCTCCTCCAAATGGGTGACGGGAAGCGTCGTCTGCTTCGTGATGGGAGCGCCATTGCCATTCGCTCCTCCGTTCTCCTGTGCCATGTTCGCCTTCTCGCTAGCTAAGCGGACCTCCTCAAGGCCTTCAGCCTCCTGCTCGGCGCGCACCTTCTCAAAGGTGGTCTCTTGGTAGAAGAGTACATAGGCGCATGCTGTTCCAGGCTTGTCGCCAAAGAAGTTACGAACGTAGTGCTTGTCGACTGGCTCCACCATTTCGTCATCAAAGAGCAGCCAGCCACGGTCTTCCGTTTTGATGACAGAAATGTAGTGCCCGTGATAGGCGTTGCCACCGATATGCACAACTACAGCGTAGAGCTCATAAATCCGGTCTGGATCATCAGCCTCATCTGTGGTGTTGAACATCCGGAGGTGGTAAGGGTAAACCACGCGGTGGAAAAGCTTCTGCAATCTGCTGTAGTCTTCTGTGTACTTGAAGCGCTTCAGGTGTAAGGCCAGTACTTTGGGGAGCCGCTTGATTTTCATGCGCTTCTCGGCTTCCTGCAGGCCACCGCAATTATCGCAATGAAATTTGTTTCGCTCGCATAGCATCTCTTCGGCGGAGAATTTCTGGAGACAAGCTGTCACCGAGGAATGTTCTTCGAGATCAATGGATAGATCAAGGAAGGTCTCGTCTCGTTGTGAGGCGGTCTCGCACGTCAGGCACTTGGTCTCCGAAGTCAGCAGGCCCTCGAAGATATTGTGGACCCAGCCAGTTCCGGGCGAGTTCATCCCATTCTGTGTGCTCTTCGCGATGGCACCCAGGGCCTGTTCCAGCGAGTCTTCTGTTCCGTCCCGCGCCGCAATCTCTGCCTGGTGCTTCAATAGCCGTTGCGCATTGCTCTCCACATTGGCGATGACGTCGTTGAGGATCAGACCATAGAACTCGTGCGCATCTTGATGCATTGAGTTTCGGAACATCTCGTTGTCCCGCTTGAAGATCTCGAGGAACCTCTGCGGACTCAGAACACCGGTCCGGACAGCGCTCTCCACCAGCGTCAAGAAGATGTCTCGCAAACCCGTGAAGGAGCATTCGTCCATGCCGTAGGCGCTGCTGTTATCCTGTGCCAGCTCCAATATAGGGCCCTTGAGCATGGCCTGCTTCTTCTTGTACTCCGGAGTGTCTGGCTTGTCTTCTGGTCTGAGGGGCTGGCCTGGCGGGAGCTGCCCGGAATTAATCGCTTTGCGCTTCGCCATAGCCTCAGCAGCGGTTAACGGCTTCTGCGGCGCCGCCTCGGCCCCGTTGGCCACCGCCGTTGGTGCTCGGATTGTCACGTTGACTTTGGGTTTTTCGCCATTCGGCGTTGTCGATGGTGATAGGACGGGATAATTGAGCACGTGTTGTCGGAACGGAACCGTATAGTAGAGAGCTTGGACGATCGAGTTGCAGTAGCTGAGCAAGTGTTAGTATAATGGCTCCCAGTGGAATGAGTATAGGCGGATGAGAGGTACCAAGTGTTGCCAAACTGTAAATGCAAGATGTCTGGTCAGCGGGTGAAACAAATAGGTAGTCGCAAAGGAGGTGGCACATAGCCGACGTACATTTTCCATGCCAAAAAACTTGTCGCTGCCGTCTTCTCGTGCAGCACCGGCAGTCATAAGCATCTTCTCCAAGGGTGTCACTTCCGGCTCGGCATCCTCCTTCTCCTTCTTCTTCAGCGCATCCTTTGCAGTCGGGTTCGCGGCATTCTAGAAGGCAATTGTCAGCAATGGCTGGGCCGTTTTTCGTGGCCATCGTCGCGCCATGGCGGCTGGGCTCGTGTCGCGTTGTGCATAGCCGCTGTAGGCTGACATTGCACGACCAAGAACAGAGGCTTGGGGACGAGAGGACATACCGCTGACCCCGTTTTCCACTTGTTTAGGAAACTCATGGTGAATTATCAGAGTTGCGAACGCCGTAGGGAAACACGAATAGGACGACGGCCAGCGACGGCGCGCGGCGAGAGTTGATCAGGCGGCAGACGTGGTGGTAATGTTCGCGATCATTCGGCCTTGGTGATGTCAGAACGATAGATGGGGGCCGGAGGGTAGGATCGAACAGCCGCAGCGGGCGGCGGTCTTGGAAGTATTCGAAACTATCGCTATGACGCCGTGCGCTGAACCATGAGCGTTGGTGAGTTGTAAGTGCGCGGATGACGGAGCGCTCCAAGATCCCGGTCGGACGTCGTGGGCGAACGGGAGGATAAGTGGCGCAGGACCAATTGAACTGGCGCGAATGTGAATACGTCTGGCGTTGAGGCAGCAAGAGCTGGGTAGCAAGCTTGCAGCGAGAAGCAAGGCGGCGGAGAGGAAGGATCGAGGTTGGGACTCCAGGAGGAGGCGTGGGAGGCGCAAGGCAGGGCCACGGCGAGTCGAGGTGAGCCGGAGTTGTTCGGCCATGCGCTGATTGCGGGCAGGTAACTCAGGTCGGGGACGGAGGAACGCGCACTGAGCCCCGTCAGGGAGGGGACAGGGGTGGAGCCGGCGCCAACAACCGCCGTCGGCGCTGCCTCCCAGCATCTGGCGGCAGCACTCACACACAGCAGAGCAGAGAGGAGGACTCGAGGGAAGCGGCCGGGGTGAGGCGCACACCAACCAGGGTCCGGCTCGCTGGCTGGGTTGGTGGTGTGGTAGCGTGTGGGCTGGGCGCGGGCGTATCTGCACGAGTGGCGAGCGCCTGGGCAGGTGGGCGCACAACCCGCCGGTGCGGAAAGGCTTCGCGGTCGCCATGAAGCTTGCTTGGGCGGGTGGTTGCTGTGGCGTGAGGAGAGGCCATCACTATCCCGAGGGTGCTTGTCGAGGCTGGGATGGCCAGGTGCAGTCGACCGCATGCTCGCCGTTGCTTCGTCCAGTCTTTCCCCTGTCTCGAGGCTCAGCCCTGGAGCGTTGTTACAGCAGCTGCAGGCGAGGCAGGCAGCCTGCCCCAGGGTGGTTCGCTCCTTCCCTCTCTGGGCCGGCCACCGTTACGGCCACTGCAGATCTGGGGACCAACGTCAATCTTCCATCAACTGGGCTTCTCCACTCCGCGATTGTACCGTCCAGTGTCCTTTCCCCCGCCAGAGCGAGTCGACGCACGCACCTCTGGACATCCATCCGCCAGCATTGCATCATGGCTGCCCCCGCAATGCACGCCCGGCCCTGCCAAGGAGCAACGGGCTCGGAAAAGCCAGCACCTAGGCTGAGCCTCCCAACAAAACATCGACAACTCGGCTCTTGACAACCTCGATCGGAGTCCAAGGTGGCCAAATGGCGACCATGGCTGGTCCTGCGGTGCCAGCCCCGCTGTTGGCTCTGGCAATTCGAAATCCCGCACGTGTGGTCAGCACCAGCACTCAACCTCGCTCCAGTGTTCCGAGGGCCCCTGTCTCCAGCGTCCACCGCCAGCCCCAGCTTCTTCGGCCCATGGGTGAACCCCGGGCCCTGGTTCTCCTCACCACGCTAAGTCGCTGGCTCGGAGCCGCTCCTGGTTTCTCCATATTCTGAGTCGCACCGCCATTACTACCCCCATACCACTCGCCTGATGGCCGATCAGGCGCTGGCGAGCTGAAGCAGTGGCAAGTCTCGGTTGAGATAGCAGTTGAGATGGCGGTCGAGCCATTGCGCTAAGTAACTTTCAAGACGTGTTCCAGCGTTGCTGCAGGAAACGTCGAACGACTCATCCACCAAGCACAAGAAGCTTCATGCTTTTCCTCTGCGTTGTGCGTTGGCCCGCGCCTTTTACCCGGCTCCACACGAACAAGCCTCCTTTCACCCACCTCAAGCCACATTCGCTCTCGAATACACCTTCGCATTGTCCTGTGGCATTCTAGACTCGCAAGGCTTCCACTATTTGGCTCCTGGCGTCGAAAATCCAGATCACCAGGTCATCCTGTCTGGCGCCTTCTTGCACTCATGACGACACGGACCCCAGGCTGCCACTGTGTTGTGCTCACGTGCCTGAGTTATCCTCCTGATGAGTGAGTCTTGGTAAGCCTGCGTCTCGTGGGTTGGAGCACTCGGCCCCGAAGCGGACCAACCTGCGACATATCGTATGGCAGCGGGTGACAAAGGGCCTCGACGGACTACCACCTTGACCGCGGGGTATGGACTTTGTTAGCCGTACCCATACAACTTCTGAACCTCTGAACAAACGGAAGCTGGCCAGGCGATCCAGCCTAAGACTGTAGAGGCCTTCGACTTCATAGCATGTACGCCGCAAAAGTGGAACACAGCCAGCTTGGGCCTGCTTGGGAAAAGTGTACGGCCAGCGTAGTAGTGCACATTGGCAACCACCAGCAACCGTGGAAGGCCTTCGGGAAACGTCCGTCCAGGTCAGCGGTGGGTCAGCTCACTAGGATCTGTTTGTGGGGTAACAGCCGCACTTCAACGCCCTAGGTAAACTCGACCTATCAGACCAGATATCCGGAGTTGTCCACGCTCGCACATTGCATGTTGTTGGTTGCGGATCTGCACGAGACTCGTGGTTCGGTCCGACTGCGTGTCCCATATGACGTCGGCAGCCTTGCCTGGTGTGTACTCCATATGTTGCTTGCCAAAGCTGTGCAACATGAGCTAGAGTCGGCTTGCTGCACGTGAGCTTGACCTCTAAGCTTTTACACCTAGTGAAGAGCTGGGTATGGATGTCATGGCCTATCAGTGGCAACAATGCCCCGGCCGTCACTTTCACTGTCCCAATCCTCTCGAAGTACAAGTGCACCATAGTCGATGAGGTACACGACGGCTCATTAGCACAGACATCTTGCTTGCAATTTTGAAGCAGATCATCACCGCCAGGGTCAGACTCGACCTCAAACCACGCTTGATACAGAAAAGTTCCAAGTCTACAAGCAGTGAGATGCAACATGGAGCTCTTGGTGTGTCTAAGCGTGGAAAGATAGATTCAAAGAGATGAGCTACGCTCGAGAAGTGCCTGATAGTTCGGCACGAGACGAAATTTCTGTGAATCTGAATAATGCTGCAAAGGCCGAGGGACAAACCACATTGTTTCAAAATGGCCAAAGCATTCTCGACTCACGGCAAGTGTCTCTGAAACCAGGACCAGGCTTGCTGTGCTAACTTTCTTATGGCAGTCAAAAATCTGAAGCTATGTTAAGACCATTTCATGCTTGGCTTGCCAGCATAGAACCGAAAAGGATCAACAAAGAAGCTATATCTTGTTGTCGCGTACTTTAAGGAAAGATGGCTTTCGCCCCAAATTACTACCATTCAGCCGGCCCAGGGAGCGACCAGCCATCACCAGGTACTCGCTGGCCGCCTTTTCCACGTCCACCGCCTCTGCCGCCTCTTCGTCCGCCACGAACACCGCGAACATTACCCTTGTTCGTTGAGTGCAGCTTCTCGTACAGCGTCTGAGGCACGGCTTGCTCGATCGTGAAGGCCGGGTCGTCACACACAACGGCTGGGTCGACCTGCTCTGTTCCGTCTTCGCGGATAAAGGTGAGGCTAGAAGATGCCTCCTGTGAGGTTCGCTCGACATCTTCGGGCTTGATGTGACGGCCGTAGGACTGCCAATCGCTGAACTTGTCGTACCCTCCCCAGCCAAAGCCGACATTTGCCGGACGCTTGTGCTTGTGAACATGGCCATTGGACGTCACAGACGTGAATGTGGTCATCTTGTCTGGCGTCTGATACTTGTCGACGAAAGATAGCGAGTCATTCTTCTCGGATGGCGGGCCTGGAAACTGGCCTGGGGACAAGCCGAGGCCTTCGAAAACGTTGAATAACTCAAATTGCCTGGGGAATCGCCAAGTCTGTTCGTTCGCTGGATTATCAATGGTGTCGACATCCTCCACACGCGGGATACCCCTCTTGTCCCTCCCGTCATCCTTGTCATAGGCGGCGTCGGGATACTCAGCTGGAGTCCAGCCATCTTTGGCCGCCGCTTGGAGAGCAGTGAGCTCAAAGGCCTTGTACACCGGGGTCTTGCTCGCCGTCTCTTTCTTGCCCATGACCCAGATCGAGTCGGCCTTGTCCTTGTTGTGGGAATTAGGATTCGGCACCTGTCTCAAGAAGAGCTGGTCGCTGTCCGGCCGAAGGATCGATCTGGATGTGACGCCCGCATTCTCGTACAACTCGTCCAGGGAACGCAGCTGCACTAAGAATGGCTGTGTCGAAGAGTTGCCCCGGCCATTGAACCACGACCACTCACGCGGTACGCGTGCCAGCATCGCCCACTCAAGCTCCTTCCGAGCGGCCTGGAGTTGCGCATGCATCTGGGCCGATGCCTCGCTCGGAGTCGCCTGCTCAGCAGAGGGAGGCTCTGTAGGAGTCACGGCTTTCGCCGCTGCTGATTGTCCAGGCTTTGGCCTGGAATTAGTGATGCCTCTCTGCTGTCCAATTAGTCATTGGGCTATGAAGTGAGGACTGTGGCGGCATCGGCACTGACCAAATGAGGAGGGATGAAGTCCTCCGTCATGGGAACGACCTCATCCTTTGCCCACTGTCCAGACATCGTCTGAGCTTCAGTACTTGCTCTTTACTATGAAGTTAGTAATGAAAGTGTGGTGAGGAAACGGTGAAGGCTTTGTAGCTTACCAAATGCGGCTCGCTGATGACCGCGAAGCTGTAGATTGGTCTGTGTCTGCGGAATTGTTGATGTAATCAATGGTGGCTGTTTTGCGGAGTTGTCGACCAAGTTTGTTTTGAGTGTCCAGGTGTCGGTGTATGTAGAGTTGGCAAACAAATAGTCCATGATCGTCAAAGCAGGACGACTTTGTTTTCATGTCGAAGGCAGAAATTCTTGTCCCCACCGTCCAGTCAAGTGCAACCACGGACACAGTCACAACCACAACCACAACAACCATCACAGCCTCCAAGATGGCTTCACTCGAGGCTGCCGAGCGAGTTCGGGCTCAGCTCTCAGAATTAAGAGTTGGTGAGACCTCCGCCATCAATGTGGAGGCTATCGAGGAGAAGCATGAGATCAACCCTCACACAATCAGAACCGGTCAGCCTCGACCATACACGGCTGAATACCACAGCCTTCGGCCGCTACGACAGCAACTGCCAATATACAGCAAGCACCAGGAATTCCTGGATGCCTACCACAGCTCTCAGGTCCTCATCCTGAGCAGTGATACTGGCTCTGGAAAGACGACACAGATTCCTCAATTCGTGTTCTGGGACGACTTCGACGACAAGGGGCTGATTGCATGCACCCAGCCACGCTCACTAGCTGCTTCCTCAGTTGCCGCTCGAGTTGCATCTGAGATGGATGTGGGCTTGGGCGACGAGGTCGGCTACAGCTACCGATTCGAGTCTCGCAGGTCTGTACACACCAGGATTCTGTTCTTGCCGGCCAGTATTCTTCTTGCGGAGAGCATCAGCGACCCAACCCTTTCGAAGTATAAGTGTATTATAGTCGACGAGGTACACGAGCGGATCTCCAGTACAGACATCTTGCTCGCAATTTTGAAGCAGATCGTCACCGCCAAGGTCAGACCCGACCTCAAAATAATCATCATGTCGGCCACGCTTGACACGGGCAAGTTTCAAGCCTACTTTGGCGGTGCTTCCGCTCTGCACATCTCAGCCCGCTCGTTCCCCGTCGAGGTCATGCACCTCAAAACCCCGACGAAAGATGTACGCGATGCGGCTGTCCAATGTGTAGTGAGCATTCACACCACTCAGCCCAGAACTGCGGGCGACATCCTGGTGTTCCTCCCAGGAGAGAATGATATCGAGTATGTCATAGCCCGGGTCCGCAAGGCCACTAAGGGTTTGGAGGTCAAGTCGTTCTCTGCTTCGCTCTCGTTGACAGAGCAGCAGCGCATCTTAAATGCCTCCGACAAGCGCAGATGTATAGTCTCGACCAATGTGGCTGAAACGAGTCTCACCATGGATGGTATTGCTTTCGTCGTGGACTCCGGGTTGTCAAAGGTGAATCCTTGCTGAACATGAGATTATCCAAGAAGATATAAAGTCATTTGGCTAACAGAAATGTAGCAAATGACATATAACCCGCGGGCCGACCTTGACGTGATCGAGACTCGGCCAATCTCCAAGGCATCCGCCCAGCAGCGTGCTGGCCGAGTTGGTCGTACTCGGGAGGGGAAGTGTTACCGGCTCTACACAAAACAGAGCTTCGAGGAGATGCGCAATTTCTCCGTCCCGGGCGTCTTGAGCAACAATGTTCGTGATACCGTCTTGGGCATATATTCCCGCGGTATGAGGCTGTCAACGATCGGCCTGGTCGACCTCCCCCACACAGAGAGCATGATATCGGCCATCCAAGACTTGGTGTTGATGTGAGTTCCCCCTTCGCAGCCGGCTTACTTCCATTCCTGAGGTCATGTATACAAAGCTAATACACAAGTTACATAGGGGCTTCCTCGATCCAACGCCTGGCGGCGGGAAGGTCACTTTCGTTGGGCAGTGTGCAGCTCGCCTCCCTGTGGACCCGCTGTGGTTCAATGTCATGAAGGAAGCCGCTCCGCTCGGCACTGGTCTTAACATGATCAGTCTTGCCGCGATCTCGAGTTCACGACAGCCCATCCTGCTCAGCCCGGTGAGCTTCCGGCACGTGGCGTTTGAGGCAAAGAGAGGCTAGGGTCATCCTTTGTCTGATCACATCACGCTGCTCAACGCATTCAACGCATATCTGCACGCGGCAGGATCCAACCGGGTCGACATGAGCCTGTGGTGCAAACAACACTTCTTGAATCTCCGCGCTCTTGAGGAGGTCGAACGCATACGAGTACACCTGTTGACTCTGATCACTCGGGCGGGTCTCCCCGTGACAAACACCCCCTTCGCAGCCGAGGACTACCACGACAGGGTCCGCAAGACCGTTGCTCGTGGTCTCCATCTGCACCTCGCGTGGAATGACGGCCGCGATGAGCTCTACAAGACTGTGAGATCGTGCCAACACGCGCTCGTGCACCCCGAGAGCGTCCTGGTGGGCCTCACGGCACACCCATGGGTGGTCTACAGCAACTTCACGCTCACGAGCAAGCAGTACATGGATACTGTCACCGTCGTCGATCCGGAGTGGATAGTCGTAAGTCACACTCATGTGTGTTGTATCTCTAGCTTAATGGTAGCTGATGTTCTCCAGGATCTGCCTGCTCTGTCCGACGAGCATCTGCCGAAGGCATACGGCGACACTCCCGAGGCGCCGAGATTCAAGCAGCCGTTGATCCGGGCGGCCCTGCACAAGGTTCGCGAGATCATGACCGCACGCGAGCAGATCTAGGCCGCTGAGAAGGAGTGATGCGACAAAGTTGAGATGATCTAGTCAGGCGAAAGCCATTATTCCTTTTTTTATCTTTTACGCCTTCTGGTATCGCACTGTGACAGCTGTCGGCTTGATAAATTCGGAATCATGAGCGGAAACTAGTAGTAAATAGCTACGAGATCTAGTTATTGAATGAGTAGCCCACGAGCGCTTTCCATGGACATAGCAGATTCGACTTGTGACTTGGACCTTGTGAATGTATGATTGAAGCAAAGCAAAACAGAGCTCAGATGAACGATCTGTACAATATGGAAAGTATGTAGATATGCCAAGTACATCAAACTCGCATCGCTCCGAATGCTCCATACGGGTTCGTGAGCTATGCTGTGCAATCGTGCCGGGCTTTTCTGCCCCAGGACCTCATTGTCCGCCAGATATGTCTGCTAAACGTGTCATACCTCTTGGTTTTTGCGGTGGCCCAGGACGTTGATCTCAAGTGTGCTGGCTGCTTTTTTGGACACAAGTACGCACGTCACATTGACTGTAATCATATAGACATCTGTGTAACAAACAAAGGGAATCGAGTGCTCTTGAGTTTTTTGGCTCTATTTTACAAGGGCTGATCTGGAGTATCTTTTTGTCCCCATCCTCATACCCGTATTCTCATTTCCGAACACCCGATCGACACTCTCTCGGCTTCTAAAGAAACAGGACCCTGCCCACTGCAAGCATCACTCTCCGCTATGCACAGGTTCTCACACTGCCCGGATTACAAGCATGTGACCGCTTAAGCGACAAAGCTCTTGGTGAAAGACTGGACGATGTCCTTGAGCTTGGCCTCAGTCTCCTTGCTAAGCGCACCCTCCTTGTCAATGGTGTTGAGAATCTCGGTCTCGTTGGTCTTGAGGTGGGCGAGGAAGTCAGCCTCCCACTGGAGGATCTTGTCGACGGGGACCTTGTCGAGGAAACCGTTGACACCGGCGAAGATGAGGGGAACCATCTCGTTGACGGCCATAGGCGAGTACTGCTTCTGCTTGAGGAGCTCAGTGAGACGCTCACCACGAGACAGAGTCTGCTTGGTGGAGGCGTCCAAGTCGGAACCGAACTGGGCGAAGGCGGCGACCTCACGGTATTGAGCCAAGAAGAGCTTGAGCGAACCAGCGACCTGCTTCATGGCCTTGACCTGGGCAGCGGAACCGACACGAGAGACGGACAGACCGACGTTGATGGCGGGGCGGATACCCTTGTAGAAGAGCTCGGCCTCCAAGAAGATTTGTCCGTCGGTGATGGAAATGACGTTGGTGGGGATGTAAGCAGAGACATCACCGCCCTGAGTCTCGATGATTGGGAGGGCGGTCATCGAACCTCCGCCGTGAGTCTTCTTGTTCATCTTGGCGGCACGCTCGAGGAGACGAGAGTGCAGGTAGAAGACGTCACCGGGGTAGGCCTCACGTCCGGGAGGACGACGCAGGAGAAGAGACATTTGGCGGTAAGCGACGGCCTGCTTGGAAAGATCGTCGAAGATGATGAGAGAGTGCTTTCCGTTATCACGGAACCACTCTCCAAGACTCGCTATTATATCGTTAGGTTAGTGTGAGGTGCAAGAAATGAAGTCGTGATGTGATGGGTGGAGGATGAGAAAGGTGGGTCCATATCGAAAAGGTGGGACCCGACAAAAGCTGTCTAAAAGGTTCCAAACTCCAGAGTCCAGAGGTTCAGACGTCCGCTGGCTTCAGAGATGCAGAGGTGCAGAGGATTTTAGAGCTCATCGGGTCACTTCAATCTCTTGCGTGGATCGAATGTGTAGAGAGCTTTCGGGAATTCACGGTGATCGGGAACCACTTACCGCCAGTGAAGGGTGCAAGGTACTGCAGAGGAGCGGCCTCAGACGCAGTCGCAGCTACAATAATAGAATACTTTAGGGCATCATTCTCCTCAAGGGTCTGGACGAGCTGGGCGACGGTGGAACGCTTCTGGCCGACGGCGACGTAGACACAGTAAAGCTTCTTGTCCTCGTCAGCGCCGCTGTTCCAGCGCTTCTGGTTCAGGATGGTGTCGAGGGCGACGGCAGTCTTGCCGGTCTGACGGTCACCAATGATCAGCTCACGCTGACCACGGCCGATGGGAACCATGGCATCAATAGACTTGAGACCGGTCTGGACGGGCTCGTTGACAGACTGGCGGGGCAGAATGCCGGGAGCCTTGAGCTGAGCACGACGGCGCTCGGTGGTCTTGATGGGACCCTTGCCGTCGATGGGGTTGCCAAGGGCATCAACGACACGACCAAGCATGGCCTCGCCGACGGGGACATCGACCTATATCGTGTTAGATAATCACGCCACACAAAGTTCTGAAAGTGTCCCACTCACAATCTGTCCAGTACGCTTGACGGTCTCACCCTCCTTGACGAGACGGTCAGAACCGAACAAGACGACACCGACCTGGCCGGCCTCCAAGTTCATGCACATTCCCTTGACACCAGAAGCGAACCTAGGCGTTGTCAGCAAGCCATCAAGTGAATCCAGCGTAGTCGGTTAACCTACTCGACAAGCTCCTCGGCCTGGACGTTGGCCATGCCGTGCACACGGGCGATACCATCACTGTTGTCCTAATGTTAGTTGGTGGTTGCGCAGGATGCTGGCGGCCGAGTGCGGTAATTTCCCCAATATGGGGTTGAGCGCAGCGATGACAACCCCTCCACAACCATGAGCTCGCGACAGGACAGCGACGACCATCCTTGGTAGCATCGCGCCATCGCCATCGTCAAAGGTATGGTTTTGTGTTGTTGCTGTTGTCGTCGTCGCAGCGCCCGTGAAAAAACCCCATCATTGGACCCACTCGGCCAACCGGATGCGATGCGTGTATTTGACGTACCCGACGGAGAGAACACGGCCAGTCTCGGCGAGGCTGGACTCCTCAGCGACACCGCGGATTCTCTGCTCGAGGATAGAGGAGACCTCGGTGGGAGTGGCCTTGGCGTCGGCGTAGGAGCGGACGAAGGTGGCGGGTGCGGCATTTCGGGCCTGATCGCAGAAAAATGTTACGTTAGCTGAGAGCCCGAGCTAGCAACAGCGACGTCCAGAGCCATCAGCCAGCGACGAGTTGTCCAAAAGGCCATCCAAAAATCCATCGAGTCTGTGGCAGTATCCAATCGAGCTCCGGGCAATGCGAGCCGGTGCGCCGGGGCGGATTACAGACGAGGTCGATGGAGATTGGCGATGACCTGGCGGAGCGAAAAGCTGGCTTGGAGGAGTCGGCAACCTACCAGGGCGACTCTGCCGGAGGCAGAGAGGGCGGTGGCCGCCCGCGTCGACTGTCGGAGGGCGTTGCGGAACATGATTACAGAGGTATGTGAGATCCTCTTTGGGAAGAAAGCAGTCAATTGCAACGACGACTGCAATTGAGCGGAGAGGTGGGAGGGGATGGGTTGGTTTGCTTGCGGAATGCTGTTTTCTTCGGGAGGAAGAACTTGAGAGGCCTGGCTGGCTGGCGGAGCGCCGCCGTGGGAGCGAGCTGCTGCCCAGGTGCCGGGTCGGCCAGCCCAGCTGCCCGTCGCCCCAGTGGTGCTCCGTGCACGCGAGATTAACCCGGAAGCTAGCTCCTCCCTGGGCGTGGGCCAACAGTTTTTCCGAAAAAATCCCTCGTCCTGCCCTTCTCGTCTTCTCCGTTCCCGACGAGCCCGACACTGTCTGCGACACCCTTCTGCACTCCAACTGCACCCCAGCCCGCTTGGCGCCAGCGGAGCCTGCACTGTGAGCCAATGGTGATGCCGTCGTGATCGAGCAACCAGCTCTTCTGTCCTCCCGTTCTGTCATGGCTCCACATGGCTGCTGTTGACTGGCCAGCACTTCGTGATGCTTGCTTGAGGAGCGTCAGTCTCCAGGCTCAGCACCAGATCTCTCTGTCCTCTGTAACTACCGTGAGATGGGCGGAATTGGCAGCTTGAAGCCACTCACAACGGTGCTCCAAGTTAGATATCCTTTCTCTCCTCGGATGACCTGAACATCCCTCCACCACAGCTGCAAAGTGCACCTCGTGCCGTTCCACCCACAATGGGCTTGTCGTTATTCGTTACAGAGAAGGGGCTTACTACCACATCCAGTAAGCCACAATACAGGCAGTTGACAGACACAGACTTTGCATGACTGCAAGTACTCAAAGTGTCTCATGCTTTTTACCTCGTAGCGCTCGTAAGCTGCTCAAGCTGTGCAAGGTGAAGAAGCACGGGTTGGCTGCCTCAATGTCACAAATAGGCACTCGAGCAGACCTGTCAAGCACTGACAATTCCTAAATGCTGCAATAAGTGGTTGAAACCATTACCCAGAGCACTTTCAAGACACAGCAGCAGAACCGAACGCTAATGCAGGCAATCCTCCATTGTCGGCAGTCCCTTTGGCGGCCAATGTCAGCACTGGGGCACACCCTGGGCACAGAGGGGCGGCTAGTTGAAGGAAAGTTGCACATTGAGTACAGCCTTGGAGTAGGGCTGTGCAACCACCCACCCGTCCTTCGGTCCATGCGACACTCGCGAAACCAAGTCACTACAACATCTTCGTGCATCTCTCAAGCCATAGCAGTCATTCCTTTACAATATTCACAAGGTTCTTCCACCGTCCAGATTTTTTTCTTCACCCTCCCAAGCCAGTAATCCTTGCTCCCGAGCTCTGACGACTCCAAGGGAGCCCCTGATCGCAGCCCTACGGTGCTCGTCGCGCGCACGCGCTGCACACCTAGTCGCCCGTCATGGCAGACGACGAACCCTCAAACAAGGGCAAGGGCCTCGCACAACAAGAAGCACCTGCAGACATCAGAACGGATGGACAATCCAACCACGACCGCAATGATCATTCTTCCGTCCAGCACCCAGCAGCTACACCCGGCCTCAAAGCGCAGCCGGACGACGAGGCGGCGCCACCTACGCTGCCGCCAAGACCCTCTCCCAGCAGGGCACACGACGACTATGAACGACACCAAGTGCCCTTGACACAACCTCGAAGACAGAGTCGACAACCCACAGCCAAGGAGCTTGCCCAACAGCCATATACACACGAGCTGCGCCTGCTTCCACCATACAACAAGACGTTCTCGCGCATCAAACTATGGCTCGCCATGCTTCTCTTCGCATGGGGCGCCTCCGTGACCGCCATCTCAGCGATCGTGCTGGCTGAGTTCTTGGGCTCGGAAAGGCCTGTCGGGATCGAGTACCCGTGTAGCTTTGGGATCCCGTTTGGCGTAATCAACATGATCTGGAACGTGGCGGAGGTCCTCACCCTTTGTGCGCGCGGCTCCAACAGCATTTACCCCCGTGGCATCCACCCAGGCGCGCATGTCGGCGTACATCTTGTCTTGATGCTGTGCTCCGTGGCTGGCGTCGTCTTGGGATCCAACACACTGTCAGTGTACGACCAGGTCCAGCGGCTCTGCAACGGCCGGGACCCCTCCTTGTACTGGCCATTCTGTAGAGGTTACAAGGACGGCACGTGGTTTAACCCTTTCATGAAGGAGCTTGTGATTGCCCTGCTGGCTGCATTCTCAGTGATGCTCCTCATACACATCACGCTCTTTGTGTGGGCGTGCGTCGATACGCACCACCGCAACCGCTTGAGCTTGGGACGCCTGCTCGCGGCGCCGGCTGGTGCAGAAGCTGGCTTTCCTATGCGAGAGCCGCCGCAGGGGGTGCCTCAGAAGCCGATGCAGGAGGCAGAGACTGCCACGAAGCCAACCTCGACAGACAAACCAGTAGTCGAGGAGAAGACCGAGGAGAAAGTCCTTCAGAATCCTCACAACCCGACGAGGCACCTCGGCAATAAGGCTCCAGGTCAAGCAGCCGTTCAGCCTGGGATGGACCATACGGACGAGGCCCAAACGTCTTCATCTGCCGCCCAAGGTTAAAACCATGGTCCGTTTTGACTTTCGCAATAATGCTATGCTAGATAATTTCTAATATCCAAATGATATGCCATCCATTTGCCCAGAGTGTACTCTTTGTTTCAGCAGTGGCGTCCCGATACCTGCATGCTCTTGTTTGCACGCCCGGCCATCCGTGAGGCTGTCTTTGATAATTACTGCGCTCAGACAGGCAAATTCAAGCTCGAGCACATGCAAGAAGAGTGCAGTACTGGACAATGGACAGAGATGCTCCCAAACGGGGCTAGCGCATGTGGTACTCAAGCCTGCCAATGTTCTGTTCTGCGCAAACAGGGGCGTGGGTCCAGCCAGGCCAGCCCATCCCATTCACCCAGACATCCACCTGCCGGGGGGAGCACCCAGCACGCTGCCCAACTGAGCCAGGCGTGCGCTTTTCCCGCTCGATGGCTGACAACCGCGTCTCCCTGTCCCATCAGTGACTACGCCATACATTTTCACTTCTCGTCGCATCACCAGCTCGACCGCCCAGCGCAGCTTGATACCCGGTCTCGTCGCTGCCGCATACGGACAGAAGCAAGAAAGTCGCGCGCTTGTATTCATTTCCTGTTGGCGCTATTTGCCGACCATTTGGGCCAACATCATTTCGAAGTCAGACCAGAAGCGACGAGCGCTGCCGTCCCAGTATCGTCTATCTCAGCAGGCATCGACTGCGCCCACGCCTCCATCACGCCTTTTCCCAGCGCCGACCCCGACGACACTCCCGCACTTGCCCCGACTCCCTCGCTCCTTCACTAGCATCGTATTTCACATGCGCAGCCTGCGTGCTGTCACGGCCCTCGTAACACGATCGAGCAGCCCCTGCGACCTGCCTCTCACATATCAGTGATCACGAGCGCACGCGCCTTCGCGGAGGGGGTCCCAGGGGAGGTCATGCCCGGAGCAGTCATCATGGAGAACGGCGCTACAAACGGCATATCTACGAACCACGACAGAGCCACCAGCAATGGAGTCCTTTCAAATGGCGCGGGACACGGTGCCGGACACGGCAAGGTGGCACCGAAAACTTCTACAGATCCATCGCGATGGAACGACCTTCCGGACGAGATACAACACATCACACAGGGCTTCGTGCCGCTTGGCTTGCTCGTCTCGCGGCTTGCCCAGCGATCACACAATGCGCTTCAAGATTGCATAATGGCCATGGCCAAGATGCCATTGCCTTCAGGCGCGCCGATCGTCAACGGGAATGCTGTGAACGGCAACTCGCTGCCCGACGACTCGTCGCCAGAGAACATTCGAAAGAAGGCTCACTTGCTAGAATTCGTCAAGGATGAGCACGCGAAATGGGTCAAGGCCCTCGTGATGACTTCGTGGAGCAGGAAGGCCGAGACCGTTAGCAAGCTGATCGACCTCTACAACGCGATCAACATGCAAAAAGTCGACTACCTGCGGTCCGTCGAGCATCTTATCGATGTTCGCACTGCTCTCCCGGCCGCCCGCCTCGGCGAGCCAGATCTGCAAACGGCACTACAAATACTCTCGACAGGGGAGGCGACATGGATGCCGGATCTGCAATACATTGACCCGCCGCCTATCAGCACAAAAGAGAAGCTGCAATGGATCGAAAACACCAACACATTGCTCTCGCTACGTCTCAACCTCGAAGAACACGACAAGATCCCGGTGCAGTTCAAGGAGTACAAGATCGAGTCGGGCAGGGTCACGTTTGTCGTGCCTGGAGAATTTGAAGTCGACTTGACAATAGCGGATGAGGATTTCGAGAAGCAGTTTTGGTTCATCGACTTTCGATTCTCATTCACACCTGCGCCTGCCGAACTGTCCGATTTGCTGCGGCAATATCTCGAAGTTAAAGTCAATGAGACACTGGAGAAGGACGGTCTTGGAGGGTGCTACAAATTCCTGCACGAGTTTGTGTTGACGCACAAGATCACCGAGTTTGTGCGGCAAGCATTTGAGCTCAGTAGGCACAAGTGGGTTGACACTCTCAAGGTCGAGCGGCTCAATCGTGCCATGTCAATACAATACTGGGCGAACCGGCAGCCATCAGAAGGGCCCAAGAGCTGGATACTGTTAGGCGTCCACAGTGGCAAGCTACCTGGCAAGCCATTCGACCCCTCCGCGACAAGTCGACTCACGCTCCGCTGGTTCAAGGATAACAAAGAGGTCCTGGATGCTCAAATACCGCTTGACGACAGCAATATATCCACAGAACGGCTCTTGAAGAGGGTCATTGGTCGCCATGTGAAGTCCACCTTGGGCGCGATATACACCAGGCTTAATGGCAAGGGTAGATTCCAGTCACGCGAGGCAGCATTGGCACTTAGCATCATGGAGGATGACCCCGTGATGTCCAGCCTCCAGATGCAGATCGGGCGCCGAGACGTCGTCACGGTCAAAATCGCGCCGACAACAGGACAGTTCGCCATCTCACCACAGACCGCTGTCACGTACAAGGGGGAGAACCGCCTCAATGTCTCATCGAAAGACCACACTGATGAAGGTGTCACGACTCTGGAGAGTATACGGTGCTACTATACGGTTGACGAGCTCAATCGGCGTGGCAAGAGCATGGGATGGAACGTCTGCAGGGCACCGGTCAAGATGGACGACGTGAAGCCAATTCTGAACACCCGCGAGTCATTCCAAGCGATGTGGTTCAAGCGTCGTGGTTGGCCCGAGCAGTGGTACCTCATGCTTAGTCTGAGCTTGGGCGGGGATAGATGGTGGCTAGTCGAGATGTAAGTTGAACTGCACTGGACACGGCAGCAACGGTTGATACTAACAGAGACGCAACAGTGCAAGTGGGCCGCCACGCATTTCATCGTACACGCCACTATCGCTTACCGCAGGCTTGCCAGAACTGTCAGACAAGTTCTTCCACGAGCTGACAGTCTTCACGGCGGCCATGATCGCTCAGATTACCGATTTAAGACGCTTCCAGTCACTCAAGATTGACCACGCGACCGAGCCACGCGTTAACAAGGCACTGCCTCCTGGCGTTAGGGTGCCAGCCATCAAGGTCAAGCTGTCTGATATCCTGCAACGTCCAGGCTTGAAGGCCGGTAGAGGACCGTCTTGGGCTTTGGACTCCGTGCGGATCATGTTCTTGGGCATCCGAAACAGTGCTCAAGTCCAGCCTGTGGTCAAGGATGAGAATAACAGTGGCGTGGCTATGGAAAAGCTGGGCAACAACGAGCACAAGCTGACCACGTTGGTGGACGCCCGATTCAAGGTCGCAGACCCTGAAAGATTCTCCATGCTGAACTGCAACGTCGAACGTGACGTCGTCTTCAACAAACAGCTAGGCGTCTTCGCGCTGCATCTTCAGACGGAGCTGGGCACGCCAATCTTTGATACGCTGAAGAGGCGACTACAAGCCATCGAGCGATTATTTGACTGCGTTGATGCGATTCGTCGCTGCGACCGCGACGTCCGTTGCGAGAACATCAGCCTCCAGAAGATTGTGTTTTCATACAGCCAATTCAGCAAACTCGAGGCTGAAGCACCAAGAGCGGCACCGATCCGGAGGTGGATGGCAACGCTAGACCTGAGCACAGACGATATCCAGCTGCGCCTAGAGGATAACGACCCGCAGCTCCGCCTCATTGACGCGTACCACAAATTTCTTAACTCGGAACTGCGCTTCGAGCGGCTGCCGTATTTCCTATCGATCACCTCGCCACTCCAATCGGCGCTCGATGCCATTGAGGCTGCTTGGGTTGGTCTCGCCGCTGACAACAAGGGTCGGGTTGAGCTCTATGCGAATTATCTCGACTGCTTCAGCATCCACTACATCCTGCCAGGCGCGGACAAGGGGTCAGAGAGGAGGGCCGTGCTGCGCGTTAAGCTCAAGGAGCGGAAGAACAACCTCTACTGGTGGGTGTACCGCGACGAGCCAGGCCCGGATAAGAACCCGGACGACGCTTTCAAGAAAGCGCTCGAGCCAGTCTGGGGAGCTGCCGGCAGGGAGTGGAGGAACCTGGGCAGTGGCGCCGCGTGCCCGCTGGGTGTCGGTGTCGAGACACTGCTCAAAGCGGTAGACGAGGCGATCCGGCCGCTTGCGCTGCAGTCACCGAAAGCTATCCGGCAGAGCATCTCGAATGCCTCGGGCGGGGGAACCAAGAATCAGAAACCTAGCGCCGTGATAGCACAGGGCAAGGTGCAACAGACCAGCAACATCAGCAACAACGCCAAGGCGCGGCCACAACTGCAGCAGCAGAAGCAGCAGGTTGGTGAAGTCGTGGTCCTGGATTGAGCATGGTTGGGGAAGACAGCGCTGTGTGAGAAGAGAGAAGACGAATGAGACGGGCTTGGGAAGAAGACATACACCAACCCCCGTTGTTATTACTATTATGCTTTAATGATACCCCCATCGACGACGAATACCACCAGTTGGAAAAAGTTTGGGTCCGGGTTTAGACAGTCCGGACGAGTCGCGCTGGAACATAGCTCAAACATACAAAATAGCGAACATCGATTGAATAAATTCATGGTCAGACCGAATTAGAGTGCTATAAAGCCCGGGAAATGGATCCTGAGGTTGGTAGGTCATATTGCAGGGACGGGCCAGGGACGCCCGGGAACCCCTGGCAGTGCTGCAACGTCATGTGCTTCACCAGGCTGCTCAGCCTGCCCGCCCCCAATCCCTCACTCCGCAGCTCGCAGGCGGCACCCAACATGTTCCAGGATCTGCGATTCTGTTTGCTTTCGAGGCTGGCTTGACCCCTTCGGCCTCCGGTGTTTCTTCTCCTCCGCATTATTAAGTTCTGTTGCGAGCTTTGAAGTCGGGTATTTCTTTGGAAATAGCTTGCCCGGCACCCCCCAAAACCTACCGTCGCTAGCTCCAGTAGATCTCTCCCATATCCCGAACTCAACTTCTGGCAGCTACCGCAGTTCCCGTCTCTTCTTCCTCCTTATCCATCCTAGTCAGCGATTGTAAACCACTATTCAGTGCCTCGGCTATTCTGCATATAGACTTCGTCCTCTTCATTCAAGTCCTCTAAAAGCTTTCATTCTCCGAAAATCGCGATGTCTTGTAGGTAATTCCAGTCGACCATGTCACAAAGCATCCCCGCCGACCCTAGAACCGCGGAGAGATCTCCAGCCACCTCCCCCATCAACACCGCTCTTTGAGGGTGATTGTTCATATGACTCAATGGTGGCCACTCAGAATCTATCAGACCCTCCGCGGATTGCGATGGATGTGACCATGGCGACCTTTCCATTGACACAATCCACTCTCCAGGGCTATCAGCAAAGCAGAACATGACCAACACGTCGACCCTCCCCGAGGGTGCGACTAGGGAACAGGCTCTCGCCGTTCTGCACGACCATGACTTCATGATCAAGTGCGATCCTCACTACGTCAAGCACAGCCGCGAGGCCCAGCCGAGCGCCAGCACGGCGACCGACTACGCACAAGCGGCGCAGGCCTTCACGCTGCCCGACCTCGCGTCCATAGGGAAGCCCACGGGCGGCCAGAGCGAGGCGGACCCGTATGTCAACGTGTACATGCTCACGGACGACCTGCCCAACCCGTTTTTCAGCAGCACGATCAACAGCAGGCTCGAGTACCTGAACCTGGAGTCTGGATTATGGACCAGGGTGAGCTCGCCCATGGGCGTCGTGCTCGAGACGGCGTGGATCATCAGGGATGCGGAGTCCAGCGGTGGTGATGGTGGTGACCTGGAGCTGCACCAGGAGATAGTCATCACTGCCAACAAGATGCTCATGGGCACGGTCAGGGGCAAGATCGAGGCAAACCGCGGAGGCATCCACAAGCTATTCCGGGCCCGGCTGGAGAAGGACATGGCCGGTGGTGCGACTGAACCGACGCCTACTGCCGATGCCCCGGCGCCGGCTGCAGCTGATACCGGTGCTACGACTACGAAAGGTGCTGCTTAAGTATTCTCGGTCTCATTGTGTGTGTTTGCTTTGGTTTTTTGTTATTGTTAAAGAAATTGTTCATGGCGTCTGGAAGCATTCGACCCTAGACTAGAAGCCGTTGCTTAGACTCAATTGAAGAAGACGGTGAACTGATTTTGCAGACTTGCTGATACAAGATCCCAGCTGTTTACTCGAGTAGAGTGAGAAACATGAAGCAATAATCATTTTCTATAATACTATCAGTCAGAAGTCCTTGTGTGTAATGTGTACTTCTCCCGAGTTTGCAGGCAGATCAATCACCACTCTGTTGACGGCGGGGTTCCAATCGAACTTCACTTGCCCCTCAATGTGACGCGCTTCTGTCCGGCGACCGCGTAGAGTGATGGGCAGCAGAGTGGACGTGCACAATCGTTCAGCAGGGACTCCGTCCTGTCAATTGACACCTCGCCATCTGCTTCGATGGCCTGAGCAATGCTGCATCAAGAAGTACGTCCTTGTGCGATTGAGTCACTGGGACTGGGAGAGGAGCAAGCTCTCCGAACATCGCTCGCCCTGCAAGATTAAGTCATGCTGGCTTGCTCCTTCCCGCCTTGTCGCTGGCCCGCCGCGTCCAAACCACGCCCGAGGCTGCACACCCGTCCAAGTCCCAATCTTTTTTTCTGCAACCGCACGCCCACCCCTCCACGCCGCCGAATGCATACCTTACTACGCCGGCGCATCCTGTCTCCCGACCTCATCCCACCAGGCCTGGTGCCACTGCTACCTCCGACAGCTCTCTCTGCTGCTTCCCTAAACTCCGCCGCCCGGGCACGACCACTTCCGCCACGACAGCCTGCCAGAGCCGGCGTCGCAAACTTCGTCTCCATCCGCTCCTCCTCCTCTTACACCCCGCCACCATCGACGCCCCACCAACCACCCAACATGGCACCCAAAGACAAAGCCCCCAAGTTCGAGCTCAAGACGCCCAAGGGCACCAAGGACTGTGAGTCGGCTTATGCTGTCATGTTGCTGGGTTTCTTCACGCGGCCCTGGCCCTTGCACACGTGCTCTGCCACTGACCTCGAGACCTTCTGTATAACCAGGGGAGGGCAAGGACATGGTGATCCGTGACCGGATCTTCAACACCATCACTCAGGTCTTCAAGCGCCACGGCGCCGTCACGATCGACACCCCCGTCTTCGAGCTCAAGGAGATCCTCGCCGGCAAGTATGGCGAGGACAGCAAGCTCATCTACGACCTCGCCGACCAGGGCGGCGAAATCACCTCCCTCCGCTACGACCTGACGGTGCCCTTTGCCCGGTGGCTCGCCATGAACCGCGACATCCAGAACATCAAGCGCTACCACATCGCCAAGGTCTACCGCAGAGACCAGCCCGCCATGACAAAGGGCCGTATGCGCGAGTTCTACCAGTGCGATTTTGACATCGCCGGCAACTACGACCCCATGCTGCCCGACGCCGAAATCATCCGCATCATTACAGAAGTCTTCGACGCCCTCGGCTGGCAGAGCACATACACAATCAAGCTCAACCACCGCAAGATCTTGGACGGCATCTTCGAGGTGTGCGGCGTCCCCGAGGACAAGATCCGCACCATCTCCTCGGCAGTAGACAAGCTCGACAAGCTCCCATGGGCGGAAGTGCGCAAGGAGATGACGGAAGAGAAGGGTCTCGACGGTGCGGTTGCGGACAAGATCGGCGAATGGGTCGTACTCAAGGGCAAGAGGGATCTGCTGCAGAAGCTCCAGGCCGACACTGCGCTGTCAGCCAATGCCTCCATGCAGGCGGGCATGAAGGACCTCGAACTCATGTTCGACTACCTTGAGGCTTTCAACGCGTTCGCTCCTGTGTCTTTTGACCTGAGCCTGGCGCGTGGCCTTGACTACTACACTGGCCTCATCTACGAGGTTGTGACCGAGGGATCTGCGCCCTCCACAACACCTGCCGCGGCAGAGGTCGTGCCGGCGCCATCAAAGAAGAACAAGAAGGCCTCGACAGACCCCGACGAGGACCGCTCGTCGGACCCCTCAATCGGAGTAGGCAGTGTCGCTGCTGGCGGCAGATACGACAACCTCGTCGGCATGTTCTCCGGCAAGACCCAGATCCCCTGCGTCGGCATCTCATTTGGTGTGGACCGGATATTCTCCATCACAAAGGCGCGCCTAGAGGCTAGTAAGGCGGCCGAGCAGGTTCGGAACAACGAGGTCGACGTCTACGTTATGGCTTTCGGTGGCAAGGGCTTCACTGGTCTCCTCAAGGAGCGCATGTCTGTCTGCGCGACCCTGTGGGAGGCTGGCATCAAGGTATGCTTAACCGCACTAAGCTATCTAAACGCGTACGCATCCATGCTAACAAGTGTGTGGTAGGCCGAGTTCCTCTACAAGGTCAAGCCGAAGCTGCCCAACCAGTTCAAGGCGGCCGAGATCAATGGCGTGCCCTTCGCGATCGTCCTGGGTGAGGAAGAGCTGGCCCAGGGCAAGGTCAAGATCAAGGAGATGGGCCTCAAGGACGGCCACCCGGAGAAGGAGGGCGTGCTCGTTGAGCTCGCCAACATCGCAACCGAGGTCCGCCAGAGGTTGCAGCGCAAGGCCGAGCTTGACCAGATCACGCAGCAGGCCGAGGGCCTCAAGGTCGTTCACGGCATCCGCGGCGAAGACATACCCGCTGGCGAGACGGCTGTGGCAGTGGAGCAGCCAGCGCCAGTGGCTGAGACGAAATGAGACCGGGAGAGGGTTGCTGTGCAGGGTTGATACAAGATGGTAAAAAACATGAGCGATAGATAGGGGATACAAAAAAGTACAATCTCAACAAGTCAAAGAGCCGGTAAAAGAGCAAGGACTTCCTGTGATATTGCCTACCCTGGTGCGAGGCACATACGGGCAACGCAGCAGTGCTGTTTGGGACAGCTGTACACTGTGCGTTGACCGATGAACTTATACGCTGAATTTGTATGTCTTAAACAATCCCGAGTGGATGAGGGTCCAGCAAAGACTGCCTCTCAGCGGGACAATAAGCGCGCCAAATACTTCCATACTAAGACTGCCTGGGAGCAAAAAGATGGTCATCGGCGGAGTCATCTCTGGGACACGGAGCTGAAAGAATACAGCACCCATTTAAACGGCTTGGTGGCATGTTGTTCGCAGCGTCCCAAGGACCAGATCGCTGCGAGCTCATTGCGAGTCCGAAGTGCGCCCTGTCTGCCTTGTCCATTCATGCTGGGCCACGGATATTCACAGCTTGGGTAAACCTCGTCCTCGTAGCGACGTTCGCAGCGAGGTCGCAGCGAGTTCGCAGCACGTGCTTCCTATCTTGTCTGTTTTTGCTAAATCGGCACTTCGCAGCTAACTTGCATTGTCCTAGCAGCGAGGTTCGCAGCGGGTGCTGTCTACCTTGTCTATTTCTTTCTCGGTCGTCACTTCGCAGCGATGTTCACAGCTCGGTTATCTCGTCCTCGCAGCGATTGTGTGGCGAGTTAGTAGTGCGTGCTGTTTACCTTGTCTGTTTTGCTGGATCGGCACTTCGCAGCGTGCTCGCAGCTAGGTCAGGTTGAAGTACGCAGCGAGTCTAGTCTCACTGTCGTCGCCGTCTCGATCATTACAGCAAAAAAGAGGAGTCCATGTGAAAAATCCGCTGTTGTGGAAGTCCTCGCAGTAGTGTCGCGGTGTCTCCGTGAGGCAATTCGTCTCTTGTAAGCCATCGCAGCGACATGAAGTCACTTCGCAGTGATCTCTGCAGCGACGTTCGCAGGAAATCGGGATAATCTTCCAATCTCGGACCATGGGCATATCTCGCAGCGAACTTCGCAGCTGCCTCGTGGCCTACTTCAAACGTACGCCTTCGAGGCCTCGGTATTCTAGCAGACACACTTGCTGCGCCCTCGCAACAGGACCGGTGCCTATCGAGTCTTTGCGACGCCCTCGCAGCGAATCCCCAAAGGAGCTTCATAGCACCTCGCAGCATGATACCCGAGGTTCAGCGGCGCCGAGCTTCAAGCATTCACCTCGGTCACTTCACACACCGGAAGGACTAGGGTTTGCGACCTCTGGCCCTCTGGACCTCTGGACCTCTGGACCTCTGGACCTCTGGACCTCTGGACCTCTGGACCTCTGGACCTCTACATGCCAACTTATGAGGACTCCGGACCACTGAACCTTTGCTTTGTGAACCAGGAGCCCGGACTCCTGGTCTCTGAAATCCGCAGAGTGTTTGACTTCTCATCACCGTCCACACGACCGTCGGCAGCCCATTCCGCATCGTTTCTCGACTAAAATCACTTCTTTGACTCAGGTCCCACGGATCACCAGAGTAGGCCCTGAAGAGACAAGGCCACTACAGCTAGCATAAGGGACAGACTGTTCAGAACACGCCTTGTGATGAGATTTGAGGGTGCTTCCATGCTCTCCGCCAAAAGGAAAAGAAAAAGAAAAAGTAAACGACCAGAAGCCCCAGACTCCAGGGGTTGGTTTCCCAGCTCCACGCCAGAAGAACGGAACGTTTTCTGCGAGCAGAACAGAGCAACGACGACGACAACAACAATGACAGCAAACAAACGGATCAGCAGGGACTCATCATACGTGCCATTCAGATCGCCCGATACCCAACTCGGCCAATGTGTTTATAGGCTAACATAGAAGAGGACGAGTGCCCAGCAGCAGCAGCAGCAGCAGCAGCATGAGTCGAAACTCTCAGAAAATAAACACTTGTGCTTCCAGGCCTCCTCGCAACGCTTGCCTATGCCTATGTCAAACACCACTCGCTTAGACCTGCCCTCTTCCCCGGCGAGCGTCATCCAGTTGCCACGCACCCTCGCTCAACCAGAAGCGAGATTTGTTGTCCAACCTTGACCCTCAAAATCCCCCTGGGCACATGCCAAGCAGAGAGTCGGTTTGGGGCTAGATCAGGCCATTTCTTTTTTCTCTCTCTCTTCCAACAGAAAAATCCCAACCAGGGGGTGTATATGACCTCAGCAGCGATAGGCAAAGAACAGTATCGCCAGCAAGCAAGCAAGTAAGCGAGCAAGCAAGCAAGCAACCCTTTGGACCAGTCGCAACCCATTTCCACATTCGACGGTATCTCTGCAGCGAGATTTTCACCAGTCCGCAGACAAACGACACTCAAAAGCCCTCCCTTTGCAGTAAAAGGCCGCGTCATAACATAGCATAATCCTTCCCCCCTTGGGCAGGCTGCGGCACACTGTGTTGCCGATGGTGCGGTGTGGTACCTGTCATTATCACATATCACAAACAATCCCGAGAGCAAACCAGAAAGTGTGAGATTTACCCAGTAGTTATTACTGGGTCAACCAGCCAACCCCTGGGAGCCGCAACAATTGCCCGATGCCCACAACTCCTGCGCGCGTGTGTTCTGGGTCGCCTATGCCAGACCCTTGCTGGTGTTCCCGTGACCAAGCTCGTATGCGAGGTGATAGGTATCCTGCGAGAGTCTCCGTCCTTTGGATCAGAGAAATAGGAATAAAGTTTCCCATGCCGGCATCGTGCTTCGTGGGGGATGGCGAGTAACCTTGGCCCACCACCGTATGGCAGTCGCTGTTGAATCTGTAAAGGATCCATGGCCGCGCTGCCTTATTATGGCACGCTGATCGGCTCAAGCCGACCGTCCACAGTCAAATATGGGGTCCTTTACTGCTCTGTGACCTGCTTGCCTGCCGAGCTGCTTGCCTCAACCTGTCGTCGCCCTGTCCAACGTAGCAAGATCCACCGGGCGATACCGAACGACCCCTGTGGTTGCGGAGCATTTTGCTGTCTACGTGGGGGTGTGAGCCCTTACCCAGCTCGTCCGCCGGCCCAGTCCCAATGTCACTGTGAGTGCGGCCTCTCTCCGACAATCGCAAAGTCCCGCCTCATGACAACGCGAGTAGGGCGTGCAAGGTGCTGTGTCTGTCCTCCGACGCAAAGTCCGAGGTCACATTGACGGCCAAGTTGCTGGCGAGAAGTCCCTTGTGAGAGCGCCCCGCCCCGCCCCGCCACTCGAACCACCGACAAGGGCCAGCGTTGTGGAGTCTCTTGTTGCGACGCTGCCGACGATGACCTCAAGGTCGTTCTTGAGCAGCACGGGCAAGTCCCACACACCGGGCATGCCTGGTCACCGCCCTGTGTGGTGCGGAGGCATGGCCGAGCGCGCGCCAATTCCAGATGGTTGTGATGCATCGTGCAGCGTTCTCAACATGTCGGTCGGGCGAAACGGGTAACCCGTCTAGCATGCGGCACGCTCGATCAATGCTGTCCGCCCATTGGCCAATGGACGGTGATCGAAACTGGGGTTACATGTGGTGGTTTTGTGTTTCAGGTTATTTGGAGAGGGCAAGAGAGCATCGAAACATACAGACGCACACCTCGCCACCTGGGTGGTTCATCGTCATCGACGAATCGTGGACTGCTGATGCGCATCGCGTCGTCGCTAGCTGTTTCATCGCCATCTGAAGTTCGGTTTAGCTGCATTGGTCGTTTCGGCGGCGTGCAGTGCCGGTGCAGTCGGTTGGGCGATGGTGCAACGGACAACTCTGTTCCCTACTGAGACCCGTCGAGTCGAGGCTGTCTAATGCAGACAGTGGCAGACACTGACTGTGTAGTGTCAGCAAACTCGACGGCGGTGTCCTCGCACGCGGCTTGATTCTTCTGCCGTACCTAGCGGAAGAGGAAAAAAGCATAGTGTGGACCACGGGGAACGTCCCAGGACTGGATGCGTGACAGGTCCCGAGACCTGATCTGTCCAGGAGGGACGACCTGTTCTGTCATAATTGAGACGGTGTCATGCACGAGCGACAGAACGAGCAAGTGCGAGACGCTAGCAAGCCCAAAGACCGTGCCTTGCCCTACGCGGGAGCTACCCGAGCGAACCATGGCCATCGTGGCTGCTACGCCAAACCGGACTAACAGACTTGGGACGCATGCTAGAGCTGCCCGCGTCGCTGTCGAAGGCGTTAGATCACCAGGTTGAGACGAATCACTGCCAACGAAGTGCTGATCAAAGCACTGGCGGGCTGATGGCAGGCGTTTTACAAGTCGGGGCTTTGGCGATTGCCTGTTCTTTCTTCGGCACGTGATGGCTTGAGAAAATGCCCCGGAAAGACCAACCATTACGTGTCATGTTGACAGTATTTTGTGACAGGTCTGCCCGTCGCAAAGGCTCGTCATTTGTGCTTGTTTCTTGTTGCGATGTGTTGATGCATGGCGCAAAGTGGATCGCCAATGACTCTGCTGGTTTGTTTTTCGTGCTTGATCTGGGAAGGGAGGGCACAGAGCGGCAGCCACACCTGTGACGTTGGATTCGTCTCATGGCCGATGGTCTGGATCGAGGAGAATGCTTTCGCAACCCGTTGCGGTTCATCATGGCCAGGACGGCACAGAGTCGAGCGAATGGAGGCGGGCCCAGATATGGCTTCGCCTCAATCGTGGTGGCTGGTGACGACTTCCCGCAGACTGGAAACTCAGCCGGCCAGCTGAGACATCATCCTCTCGGAGTTGCCTGTGGCCGTGTTACACAACTGGGGTATTGAGTGCCACTGATCAATGCAGCCAGAGTCAGAGTCGCGGGGATTCGGGATGAATCGCAAGATCGACGTGATTGATCTGCCCCGAACATGCAGCAGCTGCGCATGGCAGTCGTCACTACCGCAGCAAACCACGAACTTGATCAGGTCTCGATGATGAACTTTGCGAAGTGCCAGGATAAGGCCATCTGTGCCGAGACTGGGAGACCTGACGATCTTTTCCAACGGTCTTTGTTCCGGTAGGCTGGGCGAGGGTGCACCTGGTCAAGCTGTGGAGACGGCCTCCCCTTTTCCACAGGGATAGCTTCCAAGGTTGCTGTCGACTCCTTCGTCTGGATGATGCGTCTCCAGCCTCCAACCTCGAGCAGTGCTGCCCCCTGTAAGTACCACCAGCGGCACGGGGGACAGCTTATCGAGAGTGCATCCGTGCGTACTAACACCTATACGATAAGATTGTCCAGACGGTCTAGCGTCGGCTGCCTGAGGGCTGCTACCAGATTAGGCCCTGCTGATTGCTGGGCTGTTCGGAAGCCCAACCAAGCGGCGTGTTCCGTGCTAGACTAGAGGGCTTCTACACAGCAAGCTACTGCGAGTTAAGGCCCGTAGCGAGCCCTCTTGTGTTTGTGGGACTCGATGCTAGTGGCTGGGTCCTATTTCGAGTGTTAGTGGACGCTTCGTGACGCAGGCAGGCGAGCCCAGGGCAAGGACTCTGTATTTGCTTGTGGCAGGCGCGGCAGTTGTTTCTTGGCCGGCCCAGTCCAGGAGGCTCCACGACGATGCAGTGGTGTGTGCCTGTGTGCCTGTCGAGTAGGAGACGGAACGGCGGGGCAAAACAAAGAGAGAACGGCAGCGAGATGCGGGATCCTGGCTAGGCAGTGTGCACTGGGCAGAGAGCGTGGGCGACGCAGGGGGAGGGGCTGCACCGCCGGCACCGCGCAGAGATGTCACGGTGCCGGCGAGTCTGGCAGCGTGCAGGTGCTGACCCCTCTTGCGATGGCAGCCTCGACTGCGGAGTGCAGGTAGGTACTATAGTAGGTCGGTGAGGGAGCGGAAGCCTGCCGGTGTCGACCACCATCGAGGTCGGGTGGTGTTATGCCAATGGAGTCTGGACGGGTTGAGGCTTTGGCGCAGGGATGTAAAGTGCCGTGCCGTGGGTGGTGGGACCGCGGACGCTGGCCCGGAACCTTGGGATCCTGCCGGCGACGACTCAGTTGCCATACGGAGCAACTAGTCGGACCCAGCATAAGGGATCTTTTGCTGCGAGTAGTGGGCAGTCTTGTCATCATCCTCGGGCCTCGACGGAAATTTTCGGTTGTTCTGATGTGGGCTGGGACGTGGGGGACTAGATACGGACTCCGTCCTGCGTATGGTACCCGACTCTACAAAGTCAAGTTACAGTCAGTCACTGCGGACGCGCAGAATCCTCGTTCAGCGTTCGTCTGAAGTGTCTGGGGAGGCATGCGGCATGCTTGCCAGCTCTGGACTTCGGCGGCGCTTGGCTCGGCAGTCGACAAACCGCCTGAGCAGGTCGTTGTCCTGTCACTCGGACCCTACCGTAGCGTGCGTGCATGCATGCACAATGCAGCCACCAGGGAGGCTGCTGCTTAGAGTTGCATTGTGACGAGAGGGAAAAGCACCAGGGACCACTTCCTTTGCCTGTGGCCTCCGCCTCTCTCGGCTCTGTCGGGTGGGGTGGGTGTGGGTCGTGGGCGACAGGGTCCTTCTTTCCTCGCACAGGGGCTGCCCCTGTCCCTGCCCCTGCCTCCTCCCAAGCCCCCGACACTGGTCCGTCTCCTCGACTGCCTCCCACTCAACGGCCCCCTCCAGACCCGGCCCCCCTGGTCGCGACGTCGTCTCCGTGCTCTCACGTTGCACATTCTTATATCCAAGCCACTCGCCAAACGTAGCCCACCTCGTCTCCCTTCGCGTCGGTGGCCGTTCATGCCTGTCACCACCATCAAGAACAACAAGAACATCATCCTCTAGACGCAACTCTGCCGGATACACCAGTCTTCTACCGGTCCACCATCGCCACGGCCCGTGTCCCTGCAGCTCTACATCCGTGCTTACAAGCGACTGCCCGGACAATTGCCATATATCAGATCAGATCAGAAAGCTTGGTTGGCTGTCGAGAGCATTCCAGCCACCTCGTGGCTCACTTCCGCACGTGCTTCATCACGTCGCCAGACGCGACCGTCTAAGACACTTCCAGCCCGCCGACCCACGCCACCGCAGAGCCTCCGAAAGCGTCTGGTATAAGTCGCCTCATCATCCTCTCCCGATAGCCAGGCCGCTGGAGGTGGAAACATTCCCATCCTCCAGCTTACAGCTCATGCCTGCGTTCTGAAAATGGGCGGCCTCGTCACACTACTCCTTGCGGCAAACCAGGGAAGCCGAGCCAGCTTTGGCTTGCCCTCACCCGATGTCACGGAAGCCAACATACTGTCTTCCTACGGCGTCCAGTCGCACGTCCTCCAAGCATCGAAGCGGCTTTCTCTAGACACCACAGGCTCTTCGGCACCCATGCCGTCTACCGCCGAACAGTGGAGGAAGGCAGTTGCTGATGTCAAGCTCAAGTATGCGAATCGCAAGTACAGGGCGTGCTCGGCGCGGTGCGTCGAGTTGATCGCGTGGTCCCAAGGTTCGACCACAGTCGAGCCTGTCTACCTTGTTTCCCTCCATTTCTATGCTGCAGTCTCTCTGGAAACGTGCGCCAGACCTCTTTCACCCTCGTCAAGATTTCGCGACAGGCTCTTGCGCGATGCTCGCCAACACTACGACCAAGCTGAGATCTTGATCCAGAAAGCTGAGGATCTTACGACACAACAGACGCGATCATCCTCTTCGCTGTCTAATGCGTCCAGCTCCCCGGTTCCCGACCTGTGCCACGATTCACAGTCTGAGATCAGCACGTCGCCCTCATCACGGAGAAGCTCCATCAGCTCAGTTGACGATGGCGTGAAGAAGCTCAAGCTCAAGCCTAAGAAGAAGGTTTCGTTCTCTGGCTTGCCCGACTTGGAGATTGAGGTAGCACAAAAATGTCCACCGGAGCCTTACATTCGTCCCGACAGTCCAACTTTGGGCGCCGAAATCTTCTCTTGGAGCAAGCCTCTGGGCACAAGCCACAAGGCGCCAGTCCCGGAGTCCTTTCCCATGCCGCCAACGTTTTCTCCCTCCAAAAAAGCACTTGTCTTGCGCCCTGCTAGTCCTTGCATAGTGGCTAGACCGACCCCGCGCGCCGAAAGCACGGAGGCATACACCACGGCACAGCTGGACTCCATGACCCGCATGAGCGCCCAGATCGCGTCTCTCCGATCGCAGATCGACTTCCACCGAAATGCTATTGACACCTTGCTTTCCGAGCCGACCGAAGCACAAGCTGCTCCTGAGGTGCCTCCTCTACTTCTTGGCCGGCCATTCTCGCAGCAGTCGGGTCGGACTACCCCAACGCCAGATTCGCCTGGCTCAACATTCTTCTTCAACGACGACGAAGATGGCCAAATTCGCTGCGGTCCAAAAGCAGCTTTCCGCCCACGAACCCCGGAATTTCGTTGCGCGACGCCAGAAGTGAACACGATAAGCCCCGGGCCTCCAAGAGCCAGTAGCAGCCTAAGCATGTTCAACACCGTGGCATCACGACCTGGCACGGGTATGAGCATGCGCAGCCGCGCGGACTCTGTGGCGAGCAACAGTACCTACCGCAGCAATGGCAGCAGCAGCAGCGATCCTGCCTTGCGCGAGCGGATTGAGCGCCTCCGCGCCAACGGCTGGCAGCGCAAACGCTTTGACAGCAAGAAATACGAGGCACTGCGGGAGAGTGTACTCGACGAACTCAACCACAATTAATGAGATGATGTATGTATACGATACGATACGACACGACATGTTATAAGATACGATACGAGATGCCTCTTTTCTTCTTCAGAGAATGGTTCGAGAGTCTTTGGATATCATATCACCTATGCTTCTACCCTTCGCACTTTGCTCTATCATGTACAGTTTTTCGTACAGATCTTTCTTGTTCTATATTTACAATTATTATTTGGTCATAGCGTGGAGGTGTTTGAGGCAAACATTGGGAATCAATCTGGTTGGCGAATGAGGCAGTCCTGTTTCTTGGCTCTTACTCACGTACTCACTTTATATATCCCACAACGTTGCCCAATTCAGATTTCAATGACTTCAAACTTGCACTTTGTTAATTTGTACTGCGCACTGAAAGCCTGCTTATCCCGATGTCCTGTGAGCCCGAGTGACGCTGTGAGCTTCCCCATGAGGCGATGGTGATGCACACACCAGGACTAATAGTAGGCTCATGTATTGTATTCATGTTGAAGAGTTGGTAACAGTGGTATCAAACATTCTGATGCTGACGCTAGGTCAGGTCAAGGGAAGCTCGGATCTGTCTGCACACACACGACGTTCCGTCATGTCTCCCCGCCACAGCCGAGCTCCCTCCACGCCCGAGGCATCGAGCACGACCCTAGTCCTCTGAGCTCTGCCATAAAAGAAGAAGAACAAGAATGGATTGCTGCTGAGAATTGATGAATTTTCGTCAAACCCTCCTAGTCAGTACCCTGCGTCTCTCAGCCACCCGGTCTCTCGCTTAGCCACTGAAGCTTTTGCGCTTGGCTTCCTTCTCGACCTCCTCCTTGATCTTGAGCGTCTGCTCCTGCTCCTTCATCTCGCGGACCTTGGCCAGCACGACCTCGCGGAAGATGGCGCTCTTCATGGCCTTAGAGAGCTTGGCCTTGCCGCTCGCCGCGGCCATGGCCTTGGCCTCAGGCGACTGGGTCTGCTGGGCGTCGGCGAAGTCTGGGTTCTCCGGGTCGTCCTCGGCGAGCTTGAGCGCCTCGATCCGGTTGCTGAGCTTGACCAGCTCGATGCCACGACGCAGGCGAGCCTTGGCCATATAAGCCTTAATCTCTGGCAGCAGGTTGTGGTCGGTCGCGCTCTCGCCTCTGAGCCACGAGTGCTTCATTGCTTGCTGGTGGGTTGTCAGCGTGACTGCATTGTGATGCGGGTTGCGACGACGCGGCACCGGACCGGATGCATGGCATTGGGCAAAGAATAACTATCCAAAGAAGAAAGACTTACCTCGCTGGACCACCTGTCCTCGGGGGTGGGTTGCAGGAGCTTCATGATGAAGTCCTTGGCGTCCGGGCTGACGTCCCTCCAGTATCTCTCGTGGAAGACGATCGTGCCATTGCTGCACTCGTCGATCAGATCCTGGAGATTCTCGGATCGGAAAGGAGAGTAACCGCAGAGCAGGGTGTAGGTGATGACACCCATGGACCACATGTCGACAGCCTTGCCGTGGCCTTTCTTGAGCATGACCTCGGGCGCAGCATAACCAAATGAGCCCGCCATCGTGGTAAGAACCTCGTCCTTGGTGTCAAGCATCTTCGCGATACCGAAATCAGCAAGCACAAGGTCAGACTTGGGGTCTTTCGTGAGATAGAGGAGGTTTTCGGGCTTCAGGTCTGCAGTTCATATGCAAGTCAGCGATGTGCTCAGGGAAAGCATAGCGATGGCCCGGAAGTAAGCATACCTCTATGGACAACATTGTTGCGGTGCAGGAAGTCGACTGCGCCAAGCACCTGCTTGATCGTCTGTGATGCGTCCTTCTCGGTGAACTTTCCTTGCTCGCAGATGCGGTCGAAGAGCTCTCCTCCTGTCGCAAGCTCTGTAACAATGTAGTATTTGTCCTGGCAGGAGACACGTTGGTCAGTTTCACTCGAGCGCTTGAAGAGTGGAAACCCTTGGGAAGCAGCTCCTGGCACCTACTTTTGATTCGAATGAGTCCACAAACTTGACAATGTGAGGGTGCTTGAGGCGCTGGAGCATATCCAGCTCGTCCCAGACCATACGCTCGTTGCCCTTGACGTTCTTCTTGAGGATGATCTTGATCGCAACCTTGCCATCCGGGCCGTCCGCCTCACGCACGATGCCGTAGGTGCCGGCACCTAGCGTCCGCCCGAACCGGTATTTCGCCTTGCGCTCATAGCTCTCCGGCTGGCCCTGAAGGCGGTTAAACATGGCGTTGACTGCAAAACACGCACGCGTCAGTGTCTAGGTATGGAGAGGACGTGCTCATGGTTGAGCGCAACAGAGATCGCATTGAATCATATGGGCGAGGGAGGACGGTCAGGGCTTACAGCTCATTGTCGCGGGTTGTACACAGCGTGTTGAGCGCAGGAGCTTCGTTCGTGTTCTTTCCAGGCGCCCAGGGCGGGGTTGAGCTGAATCTGATAGTTGCAACGGGTGAGCGATCTGCCCCTGCAATGGAGGTATGCGGCGCGGCGACGAACGGATTCCAGGTCGCAGTGTGCAGCTTCCTGCGATATGAAAACCAGGCAAGCCGAGCGCGTTATCACGTTGAGGTGGAAATGGTTCAAGCTGGGAATCGAGGACTGGACAGCCTTACGCGGGGGAGGGCGGGGTAGCACAGTAGCAAGTGCGCGATGTGCTTGTGATGTGGGGAGGGCCACGCCGGCGAAATGAAATAGGCCGAGTTACGCAGCGTCAGCACGAGAGCTTTCAAGGAGAGGAGGACTGAGAGGACAAAAGGGCAGAGAGGAACAGGCGAGCAGATGAGGATCGGATCACAGCTCGAGGCTGAGAGCTGGCTGGCAGAGGCGCACAGGAATAATATGGAGCAAGGCACACTTGCTGATGGGCGCGCTGCGGGCGTTGGCCTCTCATTTCAGCCCGTAATCAATCTGGAAGCTGGCCGGGTGGCCGTTGCGTTGCTGATGGGCTGACTTCAAGGTTCCAAGGCTTTGCTGGTTCGAGATGGCTAGCACGGCAGCATGGGAAGCCTTAGCGCATGCTCGCTGCCGCCCCTGTGTCGCTGCAGCGTAAGCCAGCCCTGGAGGCTCGCCAGGGACGGTACTGTTGTTCAGTCGGGTGGGCGATCATGGACAAGGAATCACGGCACCCGGTGGAGCTAATCCATGCTGCAAGGTCCACGAGAACCCCGAGGATTCAGGGTCCATATCACCGCAACCGTGCACAGATCAATGTTGTCGAAGTGAGGTATGGGGACAAGGAGGACTTTCACTGTTCGGCGTGCAAGGAATGCAGGCGTCTGGAGCTGTCCAGTTCGTGGAATCCGCTCTGTCTGAACACAAGCCAACTCCTGGTGGCTCTCTACGTTGTCTCGCTCCAACCTCTCCCGCGGACCGTGCTCTGACGGCGTGCTATCGACGACGGAGTCGCCGGTCGCACAGCCGCCCTGGCTGATGGGCTGTGTGCTGAAGCATCGACGTGTAACTCCACACAGTGACGAGGCCGCGCCCACTCAGTCCCAACCCCTGTGGCTCTGACGCTTGCCGTCTTCCCGTGTCACTGACGCCGAGGACAAGGGCAGCCGGAGCTGCAGCTCGCGTCAAAAGGACAGTCTTGTGTGGAGGAACAAGAGTTTGCTTCTCCAAGCGATAAGGAATCAAGATGTGGTGGTGCCAATATGTAGTTCGTCGGTTGACAAGAAATGAAATAAAAGCAGGGATGGATTCCCGTAAGCCGTCCGTGGCAAGGCATAATGACTAGACGGTGTTGCATCAGACTCTCCACCAGTCACTCCCGGGCTACCTGCTATATTACGAACCATCGAGGCGCCAGTCATTCATGGTCGTTGACATCTGAGAAATGTCCCCAAAACAACACTTTTGACTTCATGTTGGTCCCAGGACTATTGATGAGTGGGGTCGATGCCTAGGCTACCTGAGCTTGCCCCATTCCGTCCGGCTGAAGAGTTCATGCTAGGCGCTCGGCATTCCTATGACAGTGTACCCTTACCCCTCCTAGATCTGGAAACCACCAACTACACGATCGCAGACTGCCAACCATCAAGCGGCACTGCGGCAGAGCCCAACATCCTCTTAAGCTGGCGAAGTAGATACGATTGGGCCCCACCTCCTCGCCTCAGAGCTGGTGCTTCGACTCGATCGACACTACTTCTTCCACACTCCGCAAGAGAGCCGTTCTCGTCCGACTTCTTGCTTCGCACCATACCCACCCAGTGCTCCCCGACATCACACGCCTCACGCCCGTAGCCACCACACAAGTGACCATCGTCGAACGACGACAAATCCGCATTCAGGCGTCTCATCATCGTCGAAATTCAACACCAGCAAATCGCGACGGAGGACATCGCAATCCACGGTCCTCAATCTCGTCTCGTTCTTGGTCCCTGACACGGTACCATCATGTCGACACTAGGCAAGAAGAGGCTGAGCAAGGAACTCTTGAAGGCATGTCCATTTGACGAAGGAGACATACTGATGGTAAAGCGCGACACATCTGAGAGCAACCCAGCTAACCTTCCTGTGCACCCAGATCAAGAGCAGCCTTCCACCTGGAATCTCTCTTGTGGAGGCTGAGAACCTGGAAGAATGGCTTCTAGACATCGAAGTCCTCGACCAGAACCCACTCTACCTCAGCCAGGTCTTCCGGTTGAAATTCAGATTCGGCGATAAGTACCCCATAGGTACGCCAGCTCCTCCTCCAGCTTCTTATACACGATACGGTAACGGTTCTGCGACTAGATTCAAAGCACTAACCTGATATACAGAACCGCCCGAGGTTACGTTCCAGAAGCAAGATGAGCCGAGTCGGCCGGTACCTATCCATCCACATATATACTCAAATGGCATAATATGTCTCGATCTCCTCGGAGACCAGGGGTGGAGCCCCGTCCAGAACGTCGAGAGTGTCTGCATGAGCATACAAAGCATGCTGACCGGCAACACCAAGAAGGAACGGCCCCCTGATGACGACCAATTCACGGCGCGCAACAAGCAGCGGCCACGGGATATCAATTTCTACTATCACGATAATGACGTCTGAGGGAGGGGGATACTGAGCAGCTGAGATAACCCAATGGATACAAATGCCTTACTTCAAAGTAGGCAATAGACTGTGCGCTCCTACGAGGAGGTGCAGTGTTGCTGCACAACCACGGCCAGAACCTTTCATATTCTTGCTTCCAGAGTAGGATCGATACGCGTGGAAGGATCGAGTATCTGGCAGTGCAGCACAGGAGCAGCAGTCCTGGCCTGGTTCTCCTGATAACCAGCCGAGTTGCAGCCGCACTGTCGGCTATGTGTGCGCAGCTCGAAAGCGTTTTGAAGATTTCAGATGCATGGCAAGTTCAACTTAGGCTACGAGGTTCATAGCATACTAGAGCTGTTTTGCTGGTTTGCACGTTGCGGATGTTTCAGGCTCAACAATACTATCTTGTCACAGAATGCGATTTCAAGAACCCGCATCGAACCTCAGATCAGCACGGTGACGTCTGTCCGGGGCCGCGTGACACTAAGCCGGAAGTGGATAGCTTCTCCTCGGTCGCGACGAGGGGGTGAGCCTGGAGACACGGCGATAAGCCCCAATCGCACCAGGAGCTCCGGTGAGCGCACTCAGTCCCGCGGCCTCGGCGCGCTCTCCTCCAACTCTTGCCATTCCGAAAGCTCACACTGTCGTCACGACAGCCCAGGATTCCTATTCGACTCCCGAGGGTCTTTCATTCCTCCGGCCCAGGCAGACACCGCCTGGCTTGACCGACGCCCGTGCCCGAGCTCGACATTGCCTCATGCAAACGCCACCATGGCACCCTACGTCGGTTTCGACGTAGAGCAGATTCGCGACAAGGCTCGGAAAGACCTGCTGTATCTCTTGGAAGGTGTAAGTTGCCAAGTATTTCCACATACGGGCCGGCTGGTTGTCGTGTCTGGGACCAGCATTTTGAAGTATCGGGACACTCGGAAGCTGACATGCACTCTTGCCCCTACTCAGGTCCGTGGCAAGAAGAACCTCGTTCTCCAACGAAGCTTGGCTGGCCCGATCAATACTATTGTCAAGGTCTCGACACTCCAGGACTATGGTGTCGACAAGTTCTTCTTCCTGGAAAACGACAATGCCGACACGAGCCAGCAGAGCATCATCTTCATAGCGCGAGGTGAATGTGCGCGGCACGCTCAGACCATTGCCCGTACGTGAAGCTCCCCGTCGATACTCGGGAGAAGTTAGAAGTCGGAGTCCCGAGTTACTGACATCTCACGACAGAGCAGGTCAAGCGTCTGCAAAGAGAGAGTCAGACGGGCCATGACTTCCACATATTCTGGGTCCCACGGCGGACACTGGTCTCAGACACACTCTTGGAGGAAGCCGGTGTGCTGGGCGACATCAGCATATCCGAGTTGCCACTGGACTTCTTCCCCATCGAACGCGATGTTCTTTCTCTGGAGCTCGACGACGCCTTCCGCGACCTGTATCTCAGTAGAGACACCACGCCAGCATTCTTGATGGCGAAAGCCTTGATGGGCTTGCAGGGGAAGTACGGACTGTTTCCGCGAATCATGGGCAAAGGCGACAACGCAAAGCGGGTTGCGGAGCTACTGAGCCGCATGCGACAGGAGACTTTGGCAGGCGAGAGTGGCAAAGATCCGGCAACAGCCAAGCTGACGCCGAGCACCAACACCGAATCGATAATCATCATTGATCGCGAGGTCGACTCTGTCACGCCGCTGCTGACGCAATTGACATATGAGGGTCTCATTGACGAAGTATGGGGGATTGAGAACCACCAGGCCGAAGTCGACACGACAATTGTCGGGCCCCCGCCGCAACAAAACAACCAAGGAACATCGAGTACGCCTACCGCATCGGCTCCGGCTTCGCGAAAACGAAAGATCCAGCTTGACTCATCGGATAAGCTCTACGATGGGCTTCGCGACACCAACTTTGCGATTGTTGGCCTGCTCCTCAACAAGGTCGCGCGCCGACTGAAGACGGATTTCGAAAGCCGTCACACGTCAAAGACAACGGCAGAGCTCAAGGACTTCGTGCAGAAGCTCCCCGGCTACCAGACCGAACAACAGAGCCTGAAGGTGCATACGGGCTTGGCGGAAGAAATTAGGAATCACACAAGAGCTGAGGAGTTCAGCAAGTTACTTGAGGTCCAACAGAATCTGGCAGCAGGCGCCGATCCAAGCTCGCAGAACGAAAGAATCGAAGAGCTCATTGCACGAGACATCCCTTTGCGTGAGGTCTTGCGACTACTCTGCATTTATTCCAGCATAGCAGGCGGCATCAAATCAAAGGACTTCGACCACTTCCGCCGACTAATCTTACAGGGTTACGGCTACCAGCACATGCTGACCCTCCACAATCTCGAGAAGATGCAACTCTTCTTGTCGCGATCTTCGCCGATGGCTAGCATGATCCCCATGCCGGGCTCGGGCGCCGCAGCCGGGAGCAGGACTAACTACACCTACCTGCGGAAACAACTCCGACTCATCGTCGACGAGGTAAATGAGAACGATCCGAACGACATCGCGTACGTCTACAGCGGTTACGCACCACTATCGATACGGCTTGTACAGTGCGTCCTTCAGAAACAGTACCTGTCCACGATGACCAAGGGCAATGGGACACCCTCTGTGGCGGCACAGACGGGGAGCGCACAGGGCTGGCGCGGGTTCGACGATGTCGTGAAGCACGCGCGGGGCCCGACCTTTGACGAGTCGCAGAAGGGCGAGGATAAGGCCGTCAAGGCTCGCGCGTTGCTATCGGGTGGCGGCGAGAAAAAGACTGTGTTCGTGGTCTTCGTGGGTGGCATCACGTTTACGGAGATTGCGGCGCTTCGGTTTATTGCAAAACAGGAAGAGGGTAAGTTGCGACCATTTGATGTTGTTCTGTGCCTGAGTCTGCTCGGCTCCGTTCTGAAATTCTGGGCCAATACTGACACTTCTTCTCTGATTGCAGGACGACGAGATATTATCATTTGTACGACGTCAATCATCAGTGGCAACAAGATCATGGATGCTGCTATCGAGAAGGCATCATTCGCGCACGATACCCCACCGGCACCGGCGACTGCCTGAAACCTGCGACGACGCGATCATTCCATCCTCGGCCGGGTGTATATAGGAAGGCACATGTCGGATCTGGCGTAGAATTATAGCGATCGGCATGCGACGCAGGGCACTTCGAAGAAGATGGCGACGGCGAGCGACCATGCGTGGAGGATGATTTCGGGACGGGCGAGTAGATACTTCGGAAGCCCTTGGCTGAGGCGGTAATCCTGACAAGGCTACGAGCAGCCATCAATTGGCCAAGATGCTGCTATGAATTGACTAATTGCCGAGTTCGTGACGGAGGCTAAAAGATGTTGGCGTCACGTGGCGCGGGCTGCAACGACTAAAGTGGATTTTTGCTCAGGCCCATGCTTGACTCGACTCGGCGCCGCGACGGGGCACCGCGAGCACTTGACCTTCCGATGCCTATCGGCGCACACTTCGAATGAGATGAGCAATTGACGTGCCGGCCACCAACCACAGCCAGCCAACGCAGCTCTTATGCCGCCGGTCCGCTAGCCAGACCAGATCACAGCTTGCCTTCTCTCTTGTTGGCCCCAGTTGCAGATCCCAGCGGTCTTCACCCTGATCCTTCCCTGCGCATTTCGGCCTGGCCAGCCGCGGCATCCACGACCCTGGAACGACAAGCCCTCACGCAGGCCTCGAACGATCCTACACCCCGAGATCTGACTGCCACGAACCAACGACCCTGCGTCTTTGGAACACAACTGGCCTTTCCAAGTAGCACAGTTCTGGTCGGGGCCACGTAGCCACGCACACTCGACCACTTATACACACAGACATCCTTACTGTACGTCCCCGACCAGAGAGCCTCCCCAAGCCGCAGCAGCTCCACACATCCCTTCATTGGCCCGCACCCCGGGCCTCCATCATCACCTACTGTACCACTGCACCATTGTACGCCCGACCCTCACGACATCCGTATAACGGCCCCGGCATCACCAGATACCGATTTATTGACGCGCCTAAATAGACCCGATGACTACTCCGCGTGCCACGCTTCGTCGGTGACCACGACTGCATCCTGATTCGACACATGCTATGGCCATGACCAGAGATCTTTCAGCTCTCTGAATATCTGATATTGCCACACCAGGGTCCCGATCACGAGGTCCGCATCTGTTCAAACCACCTAGCCAAGTCCGCATCGGCCAATGTCTCGACCAAGACCGCGCACGCCTCGAGTCCTCTCTGAGCCATGACGAAGCTTCAACGGCTCATCTCTCACGAGGAGGACTGGCAGAAGAGACTAGGCTTAGCATCGACAACAGCAGCGACAACTGCTCACCTAAAACAAATCGACACACACCTCGAAGCGATAACTGCCGCGAGTGGCAGGGACTTGGCTGCTGCTCATAATCCGAAGCGTACCAGAACAGCCAACACATCGTGCTCAAGGTCGCCGAGGACAGAGCCCGAGATTGTGGTCCGTACAGACGGTATGGCTCTTGACAACGAGACGGAGGCTGGAGGCTCGACCCCCACGAAGCACATCACAGACACGCAGTAAGTAACGCAACCAATCCGGGCTACGAGCCCATGGGCCCTTATGAGCTCGGAGGCGCCCCTCACTGCTGCTCGACTATACGCTTGAACTCTCGCACGTGTACATGGTTAGCTGTTTGGACTATGTTCTGATACGCATGGGCAGATCCGGTCAACTATCACACGAGCACGCCACTCGAAATCTTTTTGCTAGCGGCAACTACTGGGACATCTCGGTCAAGGCACCGGCGTCATTTGAGTCATCTGCTCTGTCGGAGCAGTCGGCCCTTACCTCGCCACCGTCGACGATACCACCGTCCAGCAAGGCAACAACTCCCGTCGATCTTCCTTCAAGCTCAAAAGAGCTGCCGCGGGCAGAGGCTACTGCCCGTCCAGAGCCCACCGTCAAGATCGAAACCACACCGGAAACGCTCCCGAGCCTGCCTACGCCTATAAGCCCCTTCAGAAAAGCCCGGAGGCAGACATTTGACGTACGACCAAGAATTTCAATTCCGACGGACCTCCTGCCTCACGAGTATGCGAATCAATGCATTGCTGCCGCGGAGTCCTCGCGCCTGAGCCCCTATGCGCTGCATCTGGAGGAATACCTGTTGCTTCGGGAACACATTAGCCACGCCCAGGTGACCACATATCTCAACATCCGCAATGGAATCCTCAGACTGTGGCTTCACAACCCTCGACTCGGAGTGGCGCGAGATGAGGCCGTCGGCTGTGCCAAAGATGCGCGATGGTTCGAGGCCGCCAGCATATGCTACGACTGGCTCGTGCGCTCAGGCTACATCAACTTTGGATGCACTGAAGTCCCGACGTGGCCGAGAAAACGCCCTCCCAAAGGCAAGAGCTACAAGAAGGCCAAGACCATCGTTGTGATTGGCGCGGGCATGTCGGGGCTTGGATGTGCGCGGCAGCTTGACAGTCTTTTCAAACAGTACACTCGAGAATTCAACGATGGCGGCGAGGAGGCGCCACAGGTGATTGTGCTCGAAGGGCGTAGTCGCGTTGGCGGTCGGGTCTACTCCAGAGCCATTGACGGCAGTAAGAGCCAACGACCCATCGGCTTCAAGGGTCGGCGGCATAGCGTGGAATGCGGTGGCATGATCATCACTGGATTTGACCGCGGGAACCCGCTGAACGTGTTGCTTCGAGGGCAAATGGGCTTGCCATACTATGCGCTCCGACCTGAGACCACCTTGTACGACTCCAATGGCAAGGCTGTTGATGAGGCGCGGGACCGCCTTGTGGAGAAGCTGTACAACGACTGCCTGGACAGAGTGAGCGAATTCAAATTCAAGATATCACCATCGAAACTCGTAGAGGGCTCCCGTGAGCTCATAGACGAGGGTCGCGACAGCTCCTCGGAGAGTTTGAAGACCATTGCGCAAGCTGAAGAGGCTATCGCCGCACTCCCTCAGGCCCTGCCCATTTCTGAACAGAGCCTGGCGCCATCAGTAAGCCTGGTGCCTGTCGCGACTGACCGGGCTACGGGAAGGGCTCACGTCGAGCCTGGCATCCCAGCGACACTTAAGGCTGCGTACAAAGCTCGATTACTGGGCTGGGCACTCAAAGATGGCGTCACAGAGGATGACGACCTCAAGCTTGATGATGCTGCTCACTCTCTCGATGCGACACTGGGATCGGTTGTCGATCTAGCAATCTCGCAGTACAAAGACTTCATTGACCTGAACCCGCTGGATTTTCGGCTGATGAATTGGCATATTGCGAACCTCGAGTACAGCAATGCCACGAATTATCACCAGCTCAGCATTGGTGGCTGGGATATAGACGCAGGTTACGAGTGGGAGGGCAAGCACACCATGGTCGTTGGTGGTTATCAGAGCGTGCCGTGGGGTTTAGGCCACGCTCCTTCACGCCTCGACGTCAGGAAGAACTCTGAGGTCAAAAGCATAACATATGATCCGGATGGGCATGGTCGTGGGAAAATCGAGTGCGTCGATGGGGTGACGATCGATGCCGATTATGTCGTCTCCACGATACCCCTGGGCGTACTGAAGCACGGCAATGTGGAATTCAAACCACCACTTCCCTCGTGGAAGACCGGGCCTATCGAACGTCTTGGTTTTGGCATACTCAACAAGGTGATTTTGGTATACAAGGAGGCCTTTTGGGATACTAGCAGGGACATCTTCGGCATCCTGCGAGACCCACCGTCTCGACACAGCGTGGACCAGGCCGAATACGCCTCTCAGCGTGGGCGCTGCTTTCAGTGGTTTGACGTATCTCACACTGCGGGGGTTCCCGTTCTTCTCGGTTTGATGGCCGGCGATGCCGGCTTCGACACTGAGCATTCGTCCAACGACGATCTTGTCGCCGAGGCCACCCAGGTGCTGCGCGGCGTCTTCGGTGCTAAGGTGCCTGAGCCGGTGCAGTCCGTCGTCACCCGCTGGGGGTCGGACAGATTCGCGAGGGGCTCGTACTCGTCTGCGGGACCGACCATGCAGCCCGAGGACTACAAACTTATGGCGCGACCTGTAGGCAATCTGTTCTTCGCTGGCGAGCACACGACCGGTACGCATCCCGCGACTGTCCATGGGGCGTACCTGTCCGGTCTCCGTGCTGCTTCGGAAGTGATGACTGCGCTCCTCGGGCCTATTCCTGTGCCGACGCCACTCGTGATACCGAGAGAGTCAGCCGTGGAATCTCTCAAGCGCAAGGCCGATAATCTCGACCAGTCTACTTCTTCCTCAGCTTCGGCATCACCATCGGCGGCCGCAAACTCTAGAGCGAGCAAGCAGGCGCGCATCGACGCCCACGAGATCGCAGCATGGGACCACATCCGGGCTATCATCGGCGGCGAGCGGCCCTGGCAGCCACAGAAGGTCGCAGGGAACGCATACCTCTTATACAGCAAGAAGTACTTCGAAGCTGCGCGGCAGCGCTGCATGGAAGGTCGTCGCCCCGGCAAAGGGAAGCCCAGCCCAAACGAGGTCCGCGTCATGACAAGCAAGATGTGGAAGGAAACTTCGCCAGAAACGCGGAAGCCTTTCGAGGATGAGGCGGCGGAGCTGAAGATTGCCCATCTCGAGTCGATAAGGAAGTGGGAGGAGGAGTGCCGAGAGTGGGATAGGAGGTATAAGGATATTAGAGCGGAGTGGGAGAAAAAGAACAAAGGCCCGCTTAATGGGGAGGACTCGCTGTTTGCCGCTGTTCAGCAGATGCCGGGAGGCGGTGTTGTCGTGGACCCGGCGCATCAGCCACAAGAAGAAGTGGTACCTGTAGGGGTGGGAGAAGAGGGAAGAGCGGTAAGGAGGGCGGCGCGCGGGAAAGTGAATAATTATGCGGAGAGCGATGATGGTGTCGACCGGGAGGAAGACGATGATGGTGAATAGTGGTAGCTAGCAGCGTCTGAGCATATCACCAACGGTTCCCTGGTTGAAGACATGAAGCGAAACATCTTCAGTTATACAGTCAGCTTTTGTGTTGTTTTACGATATGGAAAAGCAGATGCCCACTTTGGGCAGCACTTGTGAGGAAGTCGACAATGCTCTCTCCGAGCCTACTCATTCCAACATATAACTGTAAAGATCAAAATCACAACCCTTCGGTATACCCGAGTGGCAGTGCTTACAGCGCACACACACAAGTTCAGCGACTGGAATGCTGGGTAGAGCAGTTGCTCCTAGGTGGGGGTCACTATTCGTTGTCACAGTTTAGATCAGGAATAGTATATTGAGGGAGACATTGGTACACGTTTTGTTCAGGATTCTGCGCGGATAGGGTAACGTTGTGATACAAAGGGAAGATATCTTCCGCGAGCGTTCCCGCCCTTCCCTTTTCCCGACGAAGCCGAAACCAGACGGTGAATTCAAGTAGCATTTGGGTATTCTTAGAAGCCCCATCACTCCAGGCCTCATACGTCACGGCATCTCGCCGCACTCGCCGCTTTTACACGCTGGCGTGTATACCGATCTCAAAAGAGAAGGAGCGGGGAAATGGAGGAAGAAGGAGCTCTCTTGGAAATCTTGGGCCTTGCTTTTTGTTTTGGAGGGAGTCTATTATGAGGGAAGGGCAGAATAGTCTCATGTTTCGCTCTCTACATGTCCGCGGAAGCGGTGGCACCGGTGATAATCTCGACCAGCTCGCCGGTAATGACGGCTTGGCGGGTTCTGTTGTACAGAATCTGGTTCTTCTGGATCATCTCGCCGGCGTTCTTGGAGGCGTTCTAAGAACAGGATGACGTTAGTTCCAAGCGTATATGAAAGCGAAATAGAAGACAAAAGACTGGGAATACTGACATCCATGGCGTTGCGGCGGGCAGAGATCTCGCAAGCATGGCCCTCGGCAAGAGCCCAGTACAGAGAGTTGGCCAGGGAGTACTCGCGGAGGTTGCCGAGGAGCTCCTCGTCGACCTCGAAGGCGGAGAAGTTGGGCGAGGCGGCGAAGGCCCCCTCGGAGAAGGCGGGGATGATGCTGGGCTCGTAGCTGGTGGCGTTGAGGAACTTGTTGTAGACGATCTTGATGTCGGAGTAATCGCCCTCGAGGCGGGTGACCTGGTCGGCGATGGCCTGGGCATCACCGAATGTAGGGACGTCCTTGCCGATGCCGGCGAAGCTGAGGACGATGTTCTCGGGGTTGGAACGGCTGAGCTGGGCGCGGGACTTCTCGCCGATGAGGACGAGGTCCGCGGCCTCACCACCGGCCAGGGTGCGGCGCATGAAGCGGGAGAGACCCGAGTGAACACCACCGCAGAGGCCCTTGTCGGAGCTGCAGATGATGTATAGGGTCTTCTTGCCCTCACCCTCGAGGCCCTTGGTCTCAGCGGACTCGAAGACCTTGTTGGAGGTCTCGCCGTACGCCTTAGAGTCGTTCATGGCACGCTGGGCACGGGTGAGCTTGGTCGAGGCGACAATCTTCATCGTCTTGGTGATCTTCTCGATGTTGCGAATCGACTTGAGGCGGGACTCAATCTCACGCAGGGTCGCGTAGCCGGCAGCAGGGTTGGCAGCGCTATATAGTCAATGTTAGTGACTGACTTCTCCACTACTTCAAAGTTGCATTATCAAGGTCTCGTCTTGCGTCCAGTCCAGCCCTCTACGCCTTCAGTCGGTGCTCGGTCGTAAAACATGTTGTCTTGCCAGTAGTTCTGCCTGCATGTATCGAGAATTGTGGTCGATTCGGCGGCGTGCCGGTGGTTGTGCGAATTGCCTCATGCCCCGGAAGTGACTTTGAGATGTGCTGCCGAAGTACGACGGACGGTGTTGCGAATCTGAGGCGTATTCCGTATGGGCTGTATGGCAATCGAAAGACCGAAGGCAGGCTGGCGTATCGAGACTGGTACAGGGACGGACGGACGGGCGGCTGGACGGACGGGCGGCTGGACGGACGGCGTGGGCGATGCGAGAGAAGCATACAGCGACATACCGGACGGGAATAGCCGCAGCGCCAGCCCGGAGGGCCGGGCGAGCCGCTCTCACAAGCATGATGGCGGTTTATTTGAGGGGAGCCCTTTGTTCCAGCGACGGTACCGATTGACTGCGGAGCAGAGATGCGCGCAATCAATTGGGAGGATGACGAGAGTGGTGGTGGTGGTGACGGGGTTGCGGGAGTTGAGACGGAGAGGCTTTGTCAAATTGTCCCTGGCCTGGCTGAGCTAACCACAGCGAGAGCACTGCACGCAAGGCGGGCTCGGGCTCACTCAAAGCTCTGCTAGCCTTCTCCTCGCGCGGTTTTCCAGCCGGGGCGGGCGCAGAAGACCCGGATTATTCTCGGCTGCGTCCCGCTGCCCCGCTGCACCTACCTGGTACTGCTCAATCATGAGCCATGCTATGTGCCCTGTAGTTGATTCTCTTGTACTGAGTAGCTTAAGGTATGCTTCCGACAAACAGTAAGTGATGTGGACGTGAAGCACACTGAGCTGTCGGCTGTACGATAGTGAGGTGCTCGTTCTGTGCAGGTCCCTGAGCCTCCCAAACAAAGCTCTGGGACTGGTAGCTGCGGTGAACAGGAGACAATCAATCGTCTTGGAGCTATTCTAGGTGTCTTTGCTATTGACAAGAGCCTGTTGTCCGCTCTGGCACTCTCATTTGGGACCAACGAAACTCTATCCTGGTATCCAAAGAACCCTCAATTCTTCTGCAGGTATTGCCACGCTCCTGGCAAGTCATATCGTTCCATGCTGAGGTCAGGACGTGACAGCTGCAACTCCGTGGTGCCGACGCAGCTGACGCCAGCTGCACCCTCATTCTCGTGAAAAGAGTGGAGCCTCTTGCTACCATATTTTTGCTGGGAGGGACAGTCATCCTTGACCCATGCCAGCGAGGAGTGCGGTACGTACCTGCCTTGGTACTTGCTTGCTCGTGCATGCAAGTGGATTCCACAAGCACCCACTCAGATGCGCCGCAGCTTTTCTGATCGCCCAAGCTAGGAATCGCCTCGCGCAAGCACCAGTCTTCTCGACTGGCCTGGCTTCGTGCTCGCGCTCTCTCCTGGACACTTTTGCGCTCTCCCCTCTGCGAACGGCTCCGTCCGATAACTTGCCTGTCTGTCACTAGCTACCTCTACGTCGCTTTCCGCCCAACCCATCCCGGGCTCTCTTTCTCCTTTTCTGACACCCACTTGCCTCTTGACTGGGGTGGTGGACTGCGGTGTCGGCCACCTTCTCATCATTTTCACACTCGTGAGATTCCTGGGTCTGCGAGCCGTGCCTCGTCATTGTCAACAACCAGCTTCCACGGCCCGATCCGCCACTACCGGCTGCTCCTTCCCACGTCAGCACCGGCTCATATCGTTTGGCACTCGATCTCAGAGCCCCGTCGCCAGCAGCGTATTCGACACAGACAACAGCCCTGACAGGCGCGTGCCCTGGCCTGGAGGCCTTCGTCCACAACATTCGCACCTTCCACACCCGAGCCACGACTCGCGTCACGACCCAGCCATCTCAGCTCAATCTCGTTATCGAACTTCAACCTTCACAATGTCTTCAGACGACGATATGCCTCTTTCGAGGTCCAATGGCCATTGTAAGTCAGCCTAAATCATCCACCCTTGGCTGGTGCCTACCACACAATGCTACCGCATTGGCTCCCAGCAAGCACAGCGTTCGCCGGCTTCGACTGGCAGGCGTGACAGCTTCACAACAATTGTTCCTGCCTGCTGTACCTTTCACGTGTGCATCACTTCGGAACAGGGCCCCCAAACAGGCTAACACCACGCGTGCCCCAGTATCGAAAGCGAGAGTATCCAAGGCAGACGACTCAGCCATGGACATCGATCCGTCTGTGAAACTCGAGCCCGCTGGCATCTCAATCCGCAACGGCCCAGTCGAGGACGACGACGACGATGATGTCCCCCTAGTCAACGGCAACGGCAAGCGGAAGTCCCGCTCCTCGATCGCCAAAGTCAGCTACAAAGCTGATTCTGACAGCGATGACAATCGCCCGCTGGTATGAGTTGGAAATGCACCAGGATTGTTATGCCCCAGTCACTGACGTTCAACAGGCGAAACGGCCACGCAAAGCGGTTGACTCTGACTCTGACGATGAGGTCTTGAGCCGCAGACGATCTTCGACGAAATTGCCTCCTGCGATCACCGAGACAGCCAATATCGAGGACTCCGATGACGACGTTCCTTTGACTGCCAAGCTCGCTCAACGCAAGAAGGCCATCGAGAAGGCCGCCGAGAAAGCCGCAAAGAAGCCCGTAACGAAAAAGGCCGTCAAGGACGAGAGCGACGACGATGTTCCATTGTCTCGTACCAAAGCCCCTCAGCGCAACGGTGCCAAGTCCAAGTCGAACGGTGTCAAGAAAGAAGAGTCTGATTCCGACGCGCCCATACGCAGCAAGACCAAGACTTCTGCGGCTGCTGCCAAGAAGAATGCCACTGCCTCTGCTACAAAGAAGGCGGCCCCCAAGAAGGCTGCGAAGAAAGAAGAAAGCGCCGAAGCCGAGGCCGAGGACGAAGAGGGCGAATATGAGTGGTGGAATGCTCCAAAGAAGGAAGACGACAGTGTCAAGTGGACAACGCTTGAGCATAATGGTGTTTTGTTCCCACCGGAGTACGAACCACTTCCCAAGAACGTCAAGCTCTACTACGACGGGACGCCGGTCACCCTCCATCCTGAAGCCGAGGAGGTCGCTGGATTCTTCGGCGCCATGTTGCACTCGACACACAACGTCGAGAACCCGGTCTTCCAAAAGAACTTCTTCGCCGACTTCTCAGAGGTTTTGAAGCGCACAGGTGGTGCTAAAGACCGCGACGGAAATAAGGTGGCCATCAAGGAGTTCTCGAAGATGGACTTCACCAAGATCTTCGACTATTACCACGCCAAGAGTGAAGCGAGAAAGGCTCGGCCTGCTGCTGAGAAGAAGGCAGAGAAGGCCGAAAGGGATAAGGCCGAAGCACCATACACCTTCTGCAAGTGGGATGGCCGCAAAGAAAAGGTCGGCAACTTCCGCGTCGAACCTCCAAGTCTGTTCCGTGGACGTGGTGAGCATCCTAAGACTGGCAAGCTCAAGCTCCGTGTCATGCCCGAACAAGTCACCATCAACATTGGCAAGGATGCTCCTGTGCCTCAGCCGCCGGAGGGCCACAAGTGGAAAGCTATTCAGCACGACAACAAGGCTACCTGGCTTGCAATGTGGCAGGAGAACATCAACGGCGCTTACAAGTATGTGATGTTGGCCGCGAACAGTGCCATCAAGGGGCAGAGCGATTTCAAGAAGTTCGAAAAGGCTCGTGAGCTCAAGAAGCACATTGCTCGGATCCGTAAGGACTACGAGAGAGAGCTCAAGAGCGAGATCATGGCTGATCGTCAACGCGCCACGGCCATGTACCTCATCGACAAGTTTGCGCTCAGAGCCGGCAACGAGAAAGACGCGGAGAACGAGGCTGAAACCGTGGGCTGTTGCTCGCTCAAATACGAGCACATCACGTTACGGGAACCCAACACTGTCATCTTTGACTTTTTGGGTAAGGACAGCATTCGCTTCTACGATGAGGTCACAGTTGATCGACAAGTCTTCAAGAACCTTCGCATGTTCAAGAAGTCGCCCAAGAAGGATGGCGACGATATCTTCGACCGCCTCACGACATCACAACTCAACAAGCATCTGGGCAGCTACATGCAAGGCCTGACGGCGAAGGTCTTCCGTACCTACAATGCATCCTTCACCATGTCTACTCTCCTCAAGAACCTCAAGGTCAAGAATCTATCCATACCGGAGAAAGTCAAGCTGTACAACGACTGCAACCGCGAGGTTGCCATTCTGTGTAACCACAAACGCACAGTCGGTGCTGGGCACGAGGCACAGATGGAGAAGCTCGGCGACCGGATCAAGGGCCTCAAGTACCAGCTCTGGCGCACGAAACAGATGATTCTGGACGTTGACCCGAAGCAGAAGAAGAAGAAGGGCGCCGAGTACTTCGAGCTGGACGAGAGCATCGACGCTGCCTGGGTCGAGGAGCACATCACCTTTCTTGTTGAGGAGCAGCGGACCAAGATCCAGAAGAAGTTTGAGAAGGACAACGAGAAGCTGCAGGCCAACAAGGAGAAGCCGATGCCAGATAAGGAGCTTAAGGAGCGACTGAAGGCCGTGAGCGAGCTCGAGAAGAAGCTGAAGAAAGAGCACAAGACCAAGAAGGTCGAGGCCGAAGGCAAGTCGCCGACAGTGGACAAGGTCGAGACCAACGTTGAGAAGATCGAGACGCGCATCAAGGCTCTGGAGCTGCAGGCTGCGGATCGTGATGGCAACAAGGAGGTTGCCCTCGGAACGTCAAAGATCGTAAGTCTCACCATACCCACATGCTCTAACCCGACACGTACTAATAAGCGCGTTGACAGAACTACATCGACCCTCGTCTCACCGTCGTCTTCTCGCGGAAATTTGACGTGCCAATTGAGAAATTCTTCTCCAAGACACTGCGGGAGAAGTTCAACTGGGCGATCAAGTCTGTAGAGTCTGACGACAACTGGGAATTTTAAGCGAAAGCGATAGCTGAGGACGACCTGACAAGTCGTCCGACTCAAGTCGCCTACAACAGGGCACTGTACACTTATATCATACACGTAACGCGGGGGGTTCGGGCCCCGCCGCGTGTCAGCCTGCGAGCAAATGCTCAGGAAGTACAGGATGCGGTGCCAGCCGAGCTGTCATTTTCGAGATGGCAGAGGAGACTTTGGCGACGGCATACTCTCTGGGACCCTCACATTTTCACCATGGGCGCCAATAACACGGATATTACATAAACCAGACTTAGCTTCTACGTGGCATTGCCATCAACACGCGCGTTGTATTTGGCGTCGAAAAGAATAAATCATAGCCATACATTAGATACTCTCGATGCTCCAGTGCTGAAATTGCAGGGCTGCTTGCTCTCAGTAGGATGTAAAGAGTGGATCCGAGTGTGGGAAAAGCGGGAGGTTGGCCGGCCAAACAAAGTCAACAAGGGTGGCCGAGAGCCCGTATTGGCGCTCCGCCCAGGCCCAGCCTCGCGCTTTTGGCGCCGTCCGGAGGTGTGGCACGCCGGCGTGCCGGGCCAAAAGGGCCAAAGAGCTTGCAGCAGGCGCCCAGGGACTCGACGGGAGGATCCTTGTCGCAGGCGAGCTGCAGGGCCGACATGCGGCTGGGCTGCCTTGGCCGGACGATGACGACGTGGTGCCTGGGCCTGCCCAGGTGCCAGGCTCTGCCCCAAAGTCGAGGGGCTGGGCAGCCATTAAACCACCACGGCCTGCCTGCCTGCCTGCCAGACCTCGACTTCACGATCTCGCTCGACTCATCCTCTTTGGCCCGGCGTTGCAAGCGCCTGCTACAAGTCTCACCTCGTTCAGTGTCTACCTAGCTCATCGCACCGTCCACCCCAAAACTAAGACACTTCTGCCACGGCAACTCCCGCAGCATTCCTGGGAGTGCCACGCCTGTCTCCTCGTACCGACTCGCATACATCTCGGCCCTACACCACACATCACCGCCATGCTCTTCGCAAGGCAAGGTCTGACGGCCGCCGTCATGGCGGCCCTCTCATTCAGCCAGGCTGCCGCTCAGACATGGACGACGTGCAACCCCCTCACAACCAGTAGGTAGTCCTGCTCAAAGGGCCATTGAATCCTCGTGAGACATGTTGCTGACTTGCCATCTCTTCTAGCCTGCCCCGCCAAGACCGCACTGGGCATGACCGTCAATGTCGACTTCACAAAGGGCGGTGTCAACTCGTTCGTTGCCTCGGGCGGCGGCACCGTCAACTACGACTCTAACGGCGCGACCTTTACCGTCTCGAAATCCGGCGACGCCCCGCAACTCGCGTCGGTATTCTACATCATGTTCGGCCGCGTCGAAATGACATTCAAAGCCGCGCACGGGGCCGGCATCGTCTCCTCCTTCGTCCTCCAGTCCGACTGCCTTGACGAGATCGACTGGGAGTGGCTCGGCGCCGACGCCCACGAGGTCCAGACCAACTACTTCGGCAAGGGTCTGACCACATCCTACAACCGGGGTGCCTTCCACAAGACGCCCGAGAACCAGGCCACCTTCCACACGTACGTTGTCGACTGGAACGCCGACCGCATCGTGTGGACCGTCGACGGCACCATCGTGCGGCAGCTGGGCTTCAATGACGCCGAGAAGGGCCAGTACCCGCAGACTCCCATGCAGGTGAAATTCGGCGCCTGGTCCGGTGGTGACCCGAGCAACCCCCAGGGCACCATCGACTGGTCCCGCGGGCCGACCGACTACTCCAAGGGCCCGTTCAGCATGAACGTCAAGAAGATCAAGGTCACCGATTACAGCACGGGCACCAAGTACTCGTACGGCGACATGACGGGCAACTGGCAGTCCATCAAGGCCGAGGGCGGCAAGGTCAACGGCAACCTCAACGGCGCGGGCGCGCTGACGACGACGGCCGTGGCCACGGGCACCAACGCGAGCCCGACAACCGCGGGCAAGCCGAGCGTCCCCGCAGGCGGCGTCGGCGGGGACACGACCGCGGGCTCGAGCCAGTACAACCTGCCCCCGGGCTGGTTCATGACGTCCGATGGCAAGATCATGCCCATCGGCGCCGCGGCGGGTGTCGTGCCGCCCCACGTCGCAATCGTGAGTGTCTTCACGGTCGTGGCGTCGCTGGTCAGCTTGGGTCGGTTCTTTGTATGAGACTCGAAGACCGAAGCAGATCTGGATTTTGGTTTTCTGGCGCGATACACACACATGTTTCTGCACCGGCAGAACTTGGCGGTTCGACGCAAAAAGGAAGCAGACGAAAACAGCAAAAGATTTTGCTTGGCGCGATAAGCATAGCACATGAGGAGTTTACTGGTTGTTGTTTCTTTCTTGATTTTTCCCCACATCAAAGCATAATGGTCGTTTGTACCGAGAAAGAGCGACAAATACCCGGGGCAGCAACAGCGAAGCATGCCGAGGACGAGAGCGGCCAGCACATGAGGTCGTTGTAGATAGACTTTGGAATTTTCTGTAGATAGAACTAGTGTTCCCCCTGGTGCCTCTTCTTCGACAGAGAGGTACATGAAGACGTAATGAGAACGACTTTGACGAGCACAGACCTGGACACACACCATGAAGTAACTTTTCCTCGAGTTCTGCAGTTGGCGACAGAACTGGCACGGAGTGCACAGCAGCATGACTTGAGACAACGGCGGCACTCTGCTCGTTGTTGATTCGCTCAAGCTGGCTTGGAGCGCCCCTCATCAATCACGAGCAAGGCCTCGTAGTCTCTGAGAACGCCAACTACTGACATGATACCCATGGGTATTTACAACAAGGTACACACAGTCGAGCGTGGGGGGTCGATTGTCCGATAGCGTCTTCCCCACAGCGGCACGCTGCCCTCCTCCCCCGCACCTTGGAGCACTTTCCCCAATCATTGACAAGCAGGGCGCGCAGCGGAGGTGAAGGCGCGGTTCCGTTATCGCAGCAGCAGCCCGGTACATGCCGCATGGTCCTTTCTGCTCTCGCTCTGTTTCCCTATATCCAAGTTGTTCTTACAAGATACTGCGCTGTTGGTTTCCCAACCCTTCCACGGTGTAAGAGGCGGCTCGAGACCTTACGAGCTCTGTACCACCACTTGTGCCGCACCAGACTGGCCCGGCCGTTGCAGAGCAATACGTATTGTACTCTCGTGCTCTCTCTCTCTCTGCGGTTCACGGCTCGACTTCTGCCTTGGTTGGTCTTCACGCTCCGTAGCTCCTACGAATACGGCTTTGACGATACCCATTCCGGGCCAGTGCTGCTGTAGATGGATGATTCGACAAAGACAGAAAGCATCTATAATCACGTCGTTCTGTCCGGGGATATCTTCCTCCACGTCGCCAACTAGACACTTGCAGAGCTGTGTATGGATATCTACATTACCCGCCATGAATCGAATAAAACAGCACCAGCGGCTTGCATGCCGCCCGCGCGGCGGCACGATCACGACGACTAGCATAGTCATGCCTCACCGTTCTTTCTCGCTCTGGCTGCGCGCCACCCAGCATGGCGGCAGCAGGTCCGGGCACGGGTACAAGGCGGTGCTGAGAGCCGGACAGCTGCCTTCTCCCTTGCTCGCGGGATTCAGACATGCGACAGCATCCTCGTCGTCCACGAAGAGCTTGCACACCTCCGCGGCCCACGAGAGATTAATACAGACCTCCCAACAGCAGCAGAAGCAGCAGAAGCAGCAGCAGCACGCCAGCCATGACCAGCCTCCGAAGTCAGCAGGCACGCCTAGCCAAGCCAGCACGAACAGCAAGATCACGGACAGGATCGAGGCGATCCGCCTCCGCAGGGCAAAGGCCGGTCGCATGGTCGCCCCAACGGCATCGTATAGCGACAGCGACATGTTCAAGGACCCCGTAAGTCTCCCCGCGGCACATTAGACCCCTTGCTCTCAGCATCGCTACACCGGAACAGAAGACGGTGTCCTTACCTTGGGAGCAGAAGCTTCATGGTAGGACAACCGCTCTCTCGAAGATTGATACCAAAACGACAAAGTTCCCCTTGGGCATGCGACGCAGCGCGGGCATGCCGACGGGACAGAGCAAGCACGATGCCTCGAATACATGGCTGACACTTTCTCGACTCGCCTGAAACCCAACAGGCATATAAAAACAAGCCCAAAGCTCGTCGCTGGGACAGTGAGTGGTCCCCCCACCCTAAGATTATCCTATCCTGACCAGGCAGATCTTCTCTCTTCTTTCCCTTTCCCTTCCTCTGAATAATCTGAGTAATCCGCTCTTGAGTTATATACCCGGCTGACGACCATGCCTCTCCTGCGTGTGCAAAACAACAGACCACCTCAGCCCCGAGGCCCTATCCCGCCAGCCACCCGTCCTGAAGCAGGCCATCCAGCACCTCGGCAAGCCAGGCCTCGTGTCGCTGGGCGGGGGCATCCCCACGCCGTCCAACTTCCCCATCCACTCGCTGAGCTTCCGCGTGCCCAGCGGCGCGCCGGGCAGCGGGTTCTCCGAGGCCGATGCCGCCCCGCCTGCCGGGCGGGAAATTGTCGTCGGGAAGTATGATGCTTCGGTGGTGGCGACGGCTCGCGGTGGTAGCACGAGTAGGCAGCAGGTGGAGGAGAGCCCATACTACGACCTCTCCATCGCGCTCAACTACTCCCAGTCCGTCGGCGCCGCGCAGCTGCTGCGCTGGGTCACCGAGCACGCGGAGCTCGTCTCGGACCCGCCGTACGCCGACTGGCGGTGCTCGCTGACCATCGGGAGCACGGGCGCGCTGGAGCAGGCCTTCCGCATGCTTCTCTGCGCCGGTGGCCGGCCCGGCACCGGGGGCGAGCACGTGGACAGTGTCATCACGGAGGAGTTTAGCTTCGCCACGGCCCTCGAGACCGCGCGGCCCCTGGGTGTGCGTGTGTACGGTGTCCCCATGGACGGGCAAGGGCTGATCCCGGAGGCGCTGGACGAGATACTGACCGGCTGGGACGCCACGGCGAGAGGCGGCGCAAGGAAGCCGCATGTGCTGTACACCGTGCCGTCGGGTCAGAACCCGACGGGCGCGACGCAGGGCCCGCAGCGGAGGCGGGATGTGTATGCCGTGTGCCAGAAGCATGACGTATACATCATCGAGGACGAGCCTTATTACTTCCTGCACATGCCGCCGTACGAGGGCAGTCGGCGGGCGGGAAGGGAGCAGCAGGATCAGGGCCAGGACCAGGACATCGACGCGTTCGCGGCCTCCCTCGCACCGACGTACCTCTCCCTCGACGTCGACGGGCGCGTCATGCGCATGGACTCGTTTAGCAAGATCGTCGTGCCCGGGTCGCGGCTCGGCTGGATTACCGCGTCGCAGCAGATTGTCGAGCAGTACGTCCGGCACGCCGAGTGTGCGAGCCAAGGGCCCAGCGGGATCTCGCAGCTTGTCCTGCACAAGCTCGTGGACGAGACCTGGGGCCACGACGGGTTCCTGCGGTGGCTCATGCACCTGGCGAAGGAGTACTCGACGAGGAGGGGTATCCTGCTGGACGCCTGTGAGCGGGAGCTCCGGGTCCTGAAAGGTCGTGGGGACGGCGCCGAGTTGGTCAAGTGGGTTGTCCCGAAGGCTGGGATGTTTGTGAGTTTCGCTCTACCCCATCCCGCTCCCATCTCTCGCTCACTACGACTGACCACCATTGGTATCGTGCGCCCAGCTCTGGCTCGAGGTCAACCACGCGGCACATCCAGACGCCTCCACCAAGTCCATCCTCCAGATCGAGGAGGAGATCTACAACGCCTGCATCGCGAATGGCGTGCTCGTGTGCCGCGGATCGTGGTTCCGCGCGGAGCCAGATGTGCCCCTGAGCGGGATGTTCTTCCGGACCACGTACGCGGCGTCGTCCGAGGAGAACATGGTCAAGGGCATCGAGCGGTTTGGCCAGGCGGTGCGGGAGAGTTTCCGGATCTGATAGGCTGTTGCATAGATAGTCGTCGTCTCACTGCATATCACAGCAGAGTAACCCAAGATTGCTGGTGCCTCCCATGTGAAACCTCTGCGCCTTTTCTCAGTGACCGGAGTGCTCTGAGTGCCACCACTCAATACCTGCACGACTGAGGTGCGTTTTATGCCTCGGCGTCTCGAGTGAAATCGTGTGACTGTACTTTGGCGCGTTTGGTTTGGACGCTGACAACTTGGTCCGCTTGATTCAGGGTAAACTTCGTGCAAACACGTGCGAGTAAAGCATCTGTACGTGCATCTCGAGCATTCGAGCTCCGTGGTGCTGAAAAGGAGGGCCTCCTCGGACCCAGCAGCGTCGAAAGATAAACAGTAATCGGTGCATGCCAGTGCAACTTGCGAACAAGTACACGTATTGGCAATGCTTGTCTTGCTTCCTTGGAAGGGTGAAATATAGCTTTCCCAGTATGAACTTTGACAATGTCTCCAGCGCCCCCATGAGTGATTATGTGCCACTGGATATGCATAGGCACATTGCCTTGTTGGAAATGTAGGGGACGTGCGTTACGCAATCGATGTCGCACAAGCAGCCTTACGGATGTGATAGGGTTGTACCAAATGGCGAGCTCTCGATGACAAGCGCGTATTTGACAGCTAAGGGGTCCGGACTGAATGCCGGCCACATTCATACAGGCAGACAATGGCTTGCTGGCTCGTCGTTACACAAGCAGGTACCAAACCTGTCAGCAGGGCTGCCGTGGTATACGAGTATCGCAGCCCGGTAGAGCCGTCCGTCTGCTGCCAAAAGCCCAAGAGCGAGGACTAGGGCAGCGAGAAGATGCTCGCCTGACCATGAGCCGATCTCCAGGCATTGTCGTCCCCTAACAGTGTCGCTGGTAGGTGATGCTCCCAGACGCCATGCGAGATCAGAAACCGAAGCTCGGCTCGGAAGGACGAGCAGGAGAGGGGTAAGCATGTGAACTGTGGGGGAAGAAAAGAAAGCGCTTGGCATCTCCCCAGATTCTCATGCGTGACGGCAGCGTGGCGGCGATCTCTGCTGACGCTTTGCATAGTGGCTTGTGTCAACCCCACGCCCCAGTCCGACTCGTCGAGTTAGAGGTTTCTGATTGCCAAGTCGGTACACGCACACACTACGTGTGTGCGGTTGTGGACCCGGTATGTGATATCAGACGGTTCCCGCGGAGGAGGACAGGGCGATATGTATCTTTGGGCATGGAGTCGGCACGGGTGCAGAGCCGTGGATGCTGTGGATCACGGGCGCGGGCAGGCCGCCACCCCGAGAGCCCATACAGGGCGTGTGCAGGCTGCTGCGCTGTGCAGGCCGTGCTCGGGAGGAGCCGAGAAGGCAGAGGTGTTGTCGCGGTGGACGCCAGAAGCTGCCGGTCGGGGCAACTCTGGACGGGGGTCGGTGGTTGTTGCTGCCGCCGGAGAGTCGGCGGCGTGGCGGGTGCGAGATGGAGAGGCCCCACAGGGTGGCAGTATGCGCCTTCCCCGCAGCAGCAGCAGCACCAGCACCAGCAGCGGCCTCGGTACTTGCTTGATCAGGACATGCTCTGGAGCGGCGCAGCCAATGGCCGCTGTTGCAATCCTGCCCCTACGGAGACGCTTCTGTCAATCGGGACTGCTCCTCGCGCCTTGCCAGGCACATCCCTTCCAAAGGCCCTCGCGGTAATTACACGCCCGGCTGCCCATGCGCACACCTGCCACCCCATGGACCCTCCCGAGCCCAGCGCCAGATCAAAAGTCTCCTCCTTCTCCACCAAGCCTGGATGCCCCCGTCTCGATTTTTCCGCAGTGCGCGGGCCCCGAGTTGGGCCGGCCGCCGCCGTGTTGTTGCACCTTCCTCCACAGGTCATATCATATCATGATGCTTTGAATTACCTGCGACCCATCACCGCCACAGGGCTGAAGTCTGAGCAGCAGCACCACTTCAGGCGCCAGTCTCCCTTCCCGGCACTTTCGTCAACATCCCCTCTCGACACGGGCAATCTCATCCCATCCAGAAACCGTGCAGGTCCCGCTGCCCAGCCCAGCCCTGCCCAGCCAGCCAGTCCAGGTCTGCGGACCCTTGTCACACCTTCCCCTCCCTGACTCTCTTGATCCTGGGTTCTTCCTCGGTCAGGTCAGTGTGCTATTCCACTCGTGTGGTACCGAGTGCCCGTTGCTTAAATCGACTGGAATCCCCACGTCCGCCACCTCAGTCTCGCCTGGTCCATATTGTAATCCGTTTTCCCTTCTCTCCGGCTCTCCACTGCGTGTGACCTCCTTCCGGGCCAGCACTCTTGTCCAACGACACACCTTCAACATGGGTCTCGTCGAAGATGCCCTCGACCGGGTCTCGCCCAAGTCGGCTGGAATCGCTGTCGGCGTGGCGGCTGCTCTCTACTTCACCTACAACAAGATTGACGAGATTGCCCGTCTGAACAAGCTGGGCCCTCGTGGCCAGCAGGTTATCAGCAAGCTACCGTTCGGTATGTGATGCTCTCCGCAACACCATGCGAGTCCGCAACCGGTCAGGCCCCCATCCAGCACTAACAGCGTCCTAGGTCTTGGCGTCATCAAGAACCAGGTCGAGGCCACCATCAACCACCAGAACTACGAGGGCTTCCTGCGCCTTCTAGACGGCCTCACGGGTTACACCGCAGAGACCCGCCTGCTCGGGCGGCGCATCGTCTTCACTGCCGATCCAGAGAACATCAAGGCCATCCTTGCCAAGCAGTTCGACGACTACGGCAAGGGCGAGCCTTTCCACAGGGAGTGGTGCGAGTTCCTTGGCGACAGCATCTTCACAACTGATGGCCACGCCTGGCACACCAGCAGGCAACTCATCCGGCCTCTCTTCGTCAAGGAGCGTATCAGTGACCTGCAGGTCTTCGAGTCCCACCTCGAGACCCTATTCAAGGCCATTGCCAACGGAGGTGCGCTGAACGGCGCCGACCAGGAGGTTGATCTTGAGGCTGGCAATGGCAAGCCTGTCGATCTCAGCGACCTCTTCTTCCGCTACACTCTCGATGTCCCCACAGACTACTTACTTGGCAAGGATCTCCAAACCCTGACGTATGTAACGGGCACGAGACTTCTCTAGTCGTCATGTTTCCCCATCACTAACTTTGATTTTCATAGGACCCCCCATCAAGCCTTCGCCGAAGGCTTCAACGAGGTGCAGCGTGTCCAGAACATCCGCGCGCGTGCCGGACCCCTGCAAAGATTCGTCCCCCTCGGCTCTTTCCGCAAGGGACTGAAGCTTGTCAACGAGCTCTGCAACACCTACATCGACCAGGCCCTGCGCCTCACCCAGGACGAACTTGAGGCTGTCAGCAAGTCGGACGAGGGCTACACATTTTTGCACGAGCTTGCGTCGTACACGCGCGACCGCAAGATGATCCGTGACCAGCTCGTCGCCATCCTGCTGGCTGGTCGCGATACCACCGCCTCCACCCTGTCCTGGACATTCTACGAGCTCGGCCGCCACCCCGAGGTCGTCAAGAAGCTGCGCGAAGAGATCCTCAACACCGTCGGCACCGACCGCACACCGACCTACGCCGATTTGAAGGGCATGAAGTACCTCCAGCACGTCATGAACGAGACGCTACGCATGTACCCCGTTGTCCCCTTCAACGTGCGTCTTGCCCTCAAGGACACGACCCTGCCCCGCGGCGGTGGCCCCGACGGCTCGCAGCCCCTTGCTGTTCTCAAGGACACGCCTATTGGTTACTCGACTCTGGTTATGCAGCGCCGCGCCGACCTGTACCCTCCCGTTTCCGAAAACTTCCCAGACGTCAACGAGTACTGCCCCGATCGGTGGTACCACTGGCAGCCCAAGCCGTGGCAATTCATCCCCTTCAACGGCGGCCCGCGGATCTGCATCGGCCAGCAGTTCGCCCTCACTGAGATGTCCTACGTGCTCACCCGATTATTCCAGAAGTTCGACCGCGTCGAGTCCTTCATGTCCGAAATCGATGGTGGCAAGCCCACGCTCAAGGCCGAGATTGTGCTGCAGCCTGGCGACGGTGTCAAGGTCGCGCTGTGGGAGGCCCGCAAGTAGGATTATGACTGGGGCCTGGTCTGCATGAGTAATGTGAATGAAAAGATGAGCGAGGATCACGGATAGATCCCGTGTATTTCTGAGGAGCGAACCATCTGCTACCTCCTGTGTGTTTTGCGATCCATAACCCGGCGTATCTTGTACTGCTTTCGCTTTTCCATATCCTGCTTTTATCTGCAATATGAAGCACATTGACTTCTTTATTTGCGCCGTGCTGAGGCGGGTGCCGTGCCAGTTGATTGTTCTTAGTTGTCGCGGCAAAGCACATCGTCCCTTCTATTAGCGCATAAGTAGCATCGCGAAGATATGAGCCAGCTTCCATACAGATGTATCAAAACGCAAGGGGGCGGACAGTCTTCCCCATATCACCGGCAGGAAGCCAAGAGCTGGTTCATGTGCACTGGTAATATCCATTTCACTGAAAATAAAAGACACCGCTAGATCAAACAACGTCTAATTACATCGCTCTTCTCTCTGCCTCTGGCTTCTCTCAGGCCCGGCGCACTCAAGCAGCCACGACGTACTCGCAGGCGGTCGCGTTCCGCCCCTGCGTACAGAACGGCATGTGCACCGGCGCGCTACCGACGCCCCTGGCCACCATCCTCTCGCGGAACTCGGCGAGCCGGGGCGCAGCATCGAGCTGGGACCTGTTCTGGCCCGTGTGCCCGTCGATGCGACCGGACCAGAGAACCTCGCCCATGGCGCTCGCGCGCGGCCACAGGATGGTGTCGATGTTTTGGTCGTCAATGTACTCGCTCCAGCCCGCGGCCTCGCCGCCGATGACGAGCTTGGCCTGCTCCGGGGAGAGCCCGGCGCGGGGGTCGTACGAATACATGAGCCGCCACCCCTTGGCGGGGGTGCACCAGTCGTTGAAGGGGAAGAACTGCTCGAACGCGGCGCCGTTGGCGAAGTTGAGCCAGTGGCCGCGGCCGCAGTCGAGGTACCAGTAGTTGTAGTTGGAGCTGATGACCTTGTGGCCCTTAGAGGTGATGTTCTTGACCGACTCCCCGCCGAGCCACGACTGCACGACCACGTCGTCCCCGAGCTTCACGTCGTAGTGCAGGACGACCTCCTCCCAGACCATGGGCGCCATGCCGTGCTTGCGCACTCGGGCGTGGTGCTTGTCGAAGAACTTCTGCAGGAGAGGCTTGATGACGGCCGAGTCGTTGGTGCCGACAGTGTCCTCGAGGGCGAAGGCGTTGAAGTTGACCTCGTCGCCGCCGGTGTGGTGATAGGCGGAGAACGGGGCGGTACGAGGCAGCACGTCGTCCATCAGGGTGTCTAGGAATGGGTCGACGGCTGGGTGATTGATCTTGAGCTGGCCACACGGCGGCTCGGCGCAGTAGTCCTGCCACGGGGTCGCGCCCCAGGCAGCGACAGTATCTGGGTACGCCTCGTAGGTGATGCCCCAGTGACCCGGGGTGTCGATTTCGATGATGACCTGGACACCACGCTCGACAGCGTGGGCTTGGATCAGAGCGAGGTCGTCAGGGGTATACCTCGCATTCGCCGAGTAGGCTCCCTTTTCTGCGAGCAGTGGCAGCGCCGGGACCTCCATTGGCCATGACTGGGCGTCACTGATGTGCAGGTGCATGCGGTTGAGTTTGTTCCAGGACAGCGCGTCGATTGTCTTGAGAATGCTGTTGACGGGGAAGTAGGAGCGGGCGGCATCGAACAGAATACCACGGTGATCATACTGCGGCTTGTCGGAGATCTTGACGGGGATCAGGTTGGAGTAGATCTGGCTGCCGCGCGAGTGCTTGAAAAAGAGCTGCGAGAATGACTCAAGGCCACGCAAGACTCCGATGGACGAGGCGGCGTTGATCCTGGCCTCACCCGCCTCGGTCACGGTCAGGGTGTAGGACTCATCAACCTCGCCGGCCTTGGCCTTGAAGGCACTAGCCGGGTCGGTACCATTCTGGTTGATGACAAGGCGCTGCAGCAGCTTCTTGTCCTTGTGAGGATTGGGCTCCGAGTCAGCCAGGGCATTGCGCTCGTAGAGCATCCACGGGACAAAGTTGTCCTTGAGGATTGCCTGGGCGGCGCGGGAAACAGCACCCTGGACTATCTTTTTGCTGCTGAAGTCGGCTGCGCCGTTGGAAGGCGCACATGGGTAGATCCAGGGCAGCTGGCAGGAGGCATTGTATCAGCACTTCATCCAGCGCAGAACAGAACAGAACAGAGCCAGGGTGGCACGGCATTGAACCTACAGCTTGTCCATTGTAGGTGACGTGCAGGCTCTGGTCGACCCAGAGCACTTTGGTGCCGGTCGAGATGCTCTCCGGGATCGGCCAGACGGCGCTGACGGGAGTGCTGGCGAGAAGGGCCAAAGCCAAGGACAGCAGCTTGCCGCTGCTGCTCACAAACGATCTCATGGTGGAAGGACAGCCGGGGCCAGCTCTTCGGAGGATCGTGCAAGAAGCAAGCAGGGAGACTGAGGACTGAGGTGACGGGCAAGTGATGGAGGAGAACAGTATTAGTCGATTAGCGGGTTGGCGGACTTGTCGACATCAATGGTCCGAGACTATGCTAACCGGAGAGACACGCCCTGGCCATAATGCCAGGCAATCGTTTGGCACGGGCAGGGAGGGCGCCGTGGTAGCTTTATAGCCCAAGACAGAAGTCCCGTGCGACGACACCCGCTCTCTCCGGGTGACGAGGCCGACGGCCTGATTGATTGATTGCGTGGAGTTGGGATGGGGATCGACGGCGACAAGCACGGTTATGGGGTTGCACCACCGGGGGCTCGCAGTGATGGCAGACCACTTGCAGCAAGCTTCAGCAAGGTCCAGAGCTTCTAGGAACAGGGATCCTGCCAATTGGTGGCTTCGCGGTGCAGTGCAGAGTCGCAATCCGCTGGAGCGATCTGCACGGTCCCCCCTCTCCTTGGGGCTCATCTGGTCAAATGCTGCTGCAGACTCGATGGCTGCTCGTGGGTGCGAGGGCAGGATCGCAACGTTACGTTACCTTGCAAACCACCACCAGCACACGGCACTTATGACGACAAGACGTGACGTCCCGAGGATGCGCACTCTGGGCTGGCATCGAGGACTGCCCAAATGCTTGGCCAACACTGTGCAGTGATGGAACCATGAACAGCCATTAGTCCAACTTCAATAGGTTATGCACAAGAGCACTAAGTTACCTTAAGGTACCTTGGGCAGGGTCGTGCCTGTTGTCTCTGAACATTGCCATTGTTGCGCACATCCAGCCTACCCTATTGTACGCATTAGTGCGTCGGGGAAGGCACGACCCAGACGCGATCCTGTCGCGTCCTCCAGGGCCCCTCGAGCCAGCCCAGACAATTTGCAGCATTGTCCGCAACAAGCATCCGCCTGCGTGTCGACGGCAGCAAACACCCAATCCTACTCCGTCCTGCTCGCGAGAGCCCGCGTGGCGCTCCACACGCCAGCCCCTGTCCCGTCCTCTTCGGGCAATTCTAGGAACATTTGGGCCTGCCGTCTTCCCACAGGATACGTCCCGCCGACCTCCAACTTACCATGGTACCTTGCCGGCCAGCCATGAACGTATGACTTGTAAACTATCCATCAGGGCCGGCTCATGGACACGGTCCCCTTTGGAGACGCCGCGTAATCATGATCATATCAGTTTGGCCTGTGCTGGACGCAGTATGCCTCACATACCCTATTGTAGCAATGCAAGACCCTGGATGGGCGCCGCGCCACCGGCGAAGCGGCCAACCCGGACAGCTTCGTCATCTTCAACCTAAGAATCATGTGTTCAAAGCTGTTCTCGTGTCCACGAATCCACGTCAGTCATCGTGCCAAGCACTCGTCAACATATGTGTGTGTGTGTTTGTACGCGTGTGTTCCTTCAGCGGTGACATGGGAATCCTCGAGAACCTGGGCTTCGTGCTAAACGGTCGGCAAGCAATCAGAGACGTGTCTCGAATACATAGGGTGTGTTTGGACGTTTCCTTCCCCGACACAACATCCCATGACTGTCGAATGCTACTAACCACCCGCTGCTATCAAACCCCGCGATGATGGCCAGGATCTCCTCAATGCTCCGGTGTTCCCGAGAACGACAGGTATCCAAGAAAAGGTTTACACAATGGTTTTGACTTTGGTTGGGATGCTCGCCGTTGACCCTGCCAGCCACGAGTTTTCGAGTGTACCGGTGTCCTTAGGGCTGGCCAGCCCGTGCAGGGGGTCCCGGCCCCGGGCCCCGGGCCCTACTGCCGATCGAGATGGTGGTTTCATCATGGGGAACATCGCTGTATCGAGCAGTCAGCGGACAAACTTCCGGCAACTTGACAACCGAAAGCATCCAATATCATACAATTAGGGGGCTCATGGGTGGGAGCTATTTCTAGCTTCAGCATGTGGACGAGCCTTCAATTTATGAAATTGCTCCAAAACGTCACTTGACTCTTGTGACGCGAAACTTTGTAACTTCATGTTGACAACAAGTGAACTAGAGTTCCATTCTTCAAAAATTGACTAGATAAGACACTGGCGAAGTGTTGAAATTACAACTTGGTGCCCATGTTAACGTGTATGGCCTTGGTCTGCGAGTATGCAGCAAGACCGGCCTCGCCCAGCTCCCGTCCGATACCGCTCTGCTTGAAACCTCCAAAGGGGACGTGGATGTCCGAGTCTTGCGAAGAGTTTATCCAAACCGTGCCCGATTCAATGCGGGCAGCCACGCGGTGCGCGAGCTCAATGTTCTGGCTGAAGACAGCGCCGCCGAGGCCGTACGCGGAGTCGTTGGCGATCTCGAGAGCCTCCTCCTCGCTGCTGAAGGGCACAATAACACCAAAGGGGCCGAAGATCTCCTCCTGGAAGATCTTCATGTTGGGCTTGACCTTTGTGAAGATGGTCGGCTCGATGAAGTAACCCTTGCCGTTGAGCGGGCAAGGCTTGCCACCAGCTGTAAGAGTCGCGCCCTCCGAGGTGCCGGCCTCGACGAACGACAGGATCCGGTCGTACTGGGCCTTGGTCACCTGCGGGCCTTGGAAGGTATCCTCGGCAAAGGGGTCGCCGACCTTGCTCGTCGTCTTTATGGCCTCGCGGAACCGCTGGACAAAGTCGTCGTGGATAGACTCGTGTACCAAGATGCGCGAGGTCGCTGTGCAAATCTGGCCCATGTTGCTCATGATGCCGAGATGAGCCCACTTGGCGGCCTGTTCGAGGTCGGCATCGGGGAAGACGAGCAGCGGCGACTTGCCACCAGTCTCGAGCGTCACGTTTTTCATGTTGATGGCCGCAGTCTTCATGATGTGCTTGCCCGTTGCCGTCGAGCCAGTAAAGGCAATCTTGTCGACGCCAAGATGACTGGCAAGTGCCTGGCCAGCGTCCTTGCCGTACCCGTTTGTGATGTTGACAACTCCCGGGGGGAAGCCGGCTTCAACAAGGAGTGTGGCAAAGTACAGGATGGAAAGAGGTGTCTGCTCTGCAGGCTTCATCACAACCGTGTTGCCACATGCCAGAGCCGGGCCGAGCTTCCACGCCGCCATACCGAGGGGGTAGTTCCACTGCCATAACCCTTAGCCCTTCATCCTCTGCATTCTGATGTCACAAAGGGGAAATATTGAGCGGCAGGTCTTACCGGAATGATCTGAGCACACACGCCCACGGGCTGCCTCAACGTGTAGGCGAACTTCAGCGGTGTCGTTGGGATGGTCAGGCCGTGGAGCTTGTCGGCCCACCCGGCGTAGTAGCGGAGGCAGTCGATGACCTCCTGCAGGTCACCGTTGAGCGCGTCGCCGTAGGGCTTTCCGTTGTCCCACGTCTCGATCGTGGCGAGCACCTCCTTGTTCTTTTCGACGAGATCGGCGAGCCGGAACATAAGCAGTCCCCTCTCGCCGCCGGGCATGTCCCGCCATGACTCGTGGTTCAAGGCAGCACGGGCAGCGGCGACGGCCTTGTCGATATCCTCTGCACCAGCGGCCTCAACGGAGCAAATCTCCTGCTCATTGCTGAGAGAAGGGGCTAGATGTCAGTGGTGCCCTCGGCGAGCATGGCCGTGCTCTGCACTTACGTGGGGTTGATGCTGGTCACCTTGTCACCGGACGTGGCCTTGACAAACTCATTGTTGATGAAAAGACCAGTCGGCAGGGTGAATTTCTTGCCGTTGGGGGCCGTGAGATCGACCTTGAGATCCGCCATGGTCGCGAGGAGTCGGATCGAAAGGAGGGCTCGCGGATGTGTTGATGTTCTACGGAGCGTCACAGACGAGCAAGAGGTTGCAGCAGGCCGGAGAAGTGACCTAAACATGGCAGAGAGAGCGAGAGCTGCGGCCGCGAGGGCCGTCGATGCGGAGGTGGCTGTTTTGTATGTCGGGCTGAGCTGCCGCTGAGGGGTCACACTTGGAGGAAGAGCTATCTGCCCCAGCTGGTGCCAGTGGTGAGCTTCCCCGCACAGGGGGTGGAGAGCACCCCAATCTTGCAGGAAGCTGTGAGCGACAGACCAATGACGGCAGGGCTCCGACTTCCGTTCCTGGGCAGTCCTGCCGAGACGACGGCCACGTCCGGTAGGTGGATGCGCGTGCCGAGCGCTGCGAGCTCTTCCGAACCCGCGCCCAGTGCCGCTGTTTCTGTCGAAGGGACTTTGCTGAATTGGGGAGGGCCTGCTCAGTCCTTATCAGACTACCTAGCCGGGACGCATGTGGGGGGCGTCATGTTGTGCATCTTGAGCCCTGTTGTCAGAGGTACCCGAGGGCATCTACTCACTCTCGGACGATAACTAATTCCAACTGGCGAGACATGTCCTTCAGGACAAAGGTCGCGGAAGACTTCACAATGTGTGTATCTCGATTGCGATGTGTAATGGCGCGGGCGAGGGACACAGCACCTATGGATTATCTGGTGGGAGCGAGGTGAGTGAAGTGAATCCAGTTTGAGTTGTGTTACGTCAGCAACGATTGACAATCGGACAAAAGTCGTGCAGAAGCGGGTCCAAGACCAGAACAATGACATAAGCAAATGTGGCTGTTTCCACCAACTTCCGCCACACTCTGGAGGACATGCGATAGCATAATCAGGGACTGCTGTGGCGCACTCGGAGCCAATTTCCCTGCAGCAACGGGCCTCAAGAGTGGATCCTCGGCGTAGGAGAGACCGCGGACTGTTTATGCACAGAGCCTGCTGCTCGGTTCGCCTCTCTGCCTTGACCCAGCCGCGAACTTTACTCATCGTTCAAGTAGACGTCACTGCTTGCCTTTCTTCCACAAACAACCCTTTGATTCGCAATCTGCGCACTGATTGCCCGGTTACAAAGCAGCAGTTCTTACAAAGGTCCCGATTTCAACAGCCTTTGAACAGAAATCCTTGGCGACTTCGAATCTCCCACGCGACACTGCCTGGAGCTCTAGGCATCTCGACGCGCAGCGCGAGATCTTCTCTCGTCGATATCCAGGGTTCATTTACCCACAGAAGCAGACCATTTCCTACTTCAGAACCCTGCTCGACAATATGGCTATCGAAGTCGCGATGAACACGCCGCTGGCGGATGCGCTTAACTCGGCCATCCAGCCCAAGCTCGTCGAAGTCGGCTGGGCTACTGGCGGTGCTGACGATGGCGCGCTCACCGAATACATTCTGCTCATGCTCGTCAACGGCAAAAACCAAGATCAGATTGCCTCGGAGCTGGCCGGAGACCTCCTTGGCCTCAGCCCTGACGACCCTGGCGCGCGCGACTTCTCTCAGTGGTTATTCGAACAGATTGAAACACTCAATGCCCAAATAAACGGTACGCCAGCGCAGACTGGCGCCACTGCTACTGATGATGCGACCATGAACGACGACATCAACATGGGCGACCTAGGCAGCTCAAACGAGGGCGGTGCTATCCCGAATGCGTAAGTACAGGTCACAGCCAACTTTTCTTGGACAATGCTGACATCTCTGAATAATACAGCCCAACCGGCCCTAAGTCGATGCGGAGTGGCAACGGCAATATGCGTGGCGGTCGAGACAAGCGCATGTTCGGCCAGATGAACAAGGCCTTGGACCGAACAAATGACTCCGTCCTCCACCGGGTCCGCAACTCAGGAAACGAGCGCATCAACAGCCACGGCCGTGGCGCGCCATCAGGGCCAAGAGGAGCGATGGGAGGCCGCGGTGGCAACCGCATGAACAACAACCGGATGGCTGGTATCGCTGCCGGACTGAACAACATGAACCAGGGGATGCCCGGCATGCCTGGCATGCCTGGACCCCAGGGCATGAACGGCATGGGCGATGCAAACTGGATGATGCAGGGCAACGGCCAGGACCAGATCTTCAACCTCTTGCAGCAACAGAACCAGATGATGGCGGCCCTGCAACAACAATTGGCACAGACTCAGCAACAAGGCCGCGGCGGTCACGGTAGATCACTCTTTGACCGGACAAACCGCGGTCGCGGGCGGGGAGGCCGGGGCGGTCATGGCACACATCACCACCAAAATGGCTCGGCCCCTAGCGAGGGCGCCGAGGGCGAGGATGTCGAGATGGGTCAGAAGCGAGAGGTTAACCCCGACATGGCTGTGTGCAAGTACAACCTTGCATGCACCAACAAGGAGTGCAAGTTTGCCCACCAGTCTCCTGCTGCGCCGCCAAACGTCACCATCGATGTCAACGACGTATGCTCGTTCGGAGCTGCGTGCAAAAACTTCAAGTGTGTCGGTCGCCATCCTTCGCCAGCCACGAGACGGGCGCACCAGAGCGAGCAAGAGTGCAAATTCTATCCCAACTGCTCGAACCCCAAGTGTCCCTTCAAGCACCCAGATATGCCGGTATGCCGGAATGGTGGTGACTGCTCCGTAGAGGGCTGCAAGTTTACGCACCTGCAGACATTGTGCAGGTTCAAGCCTTGCACGAACCGCTTCTGCCCTTATAAGCACGAAGAGGGCCAGCGAGGAACGTTCCAGGATAAGGTCTGGACCGCGGACGGCTCAAAAGGACATGTCAGCAACAGAACATTCATTGCCGGAGATGCCGAGGAGCTGGTCAAGCCAGAGAGCACCGAGCCGGAATCACAAGCTATGGACGAAGGCATCGCCTAGTGGTCTCGCAATCTCGACGCTCCAGGACGCTCCAGGAAAGCGCTTACAACTGTCTCGAGAAGTTGGGAGGAGGACGCCATGACGGCTAAGAGGGACACGAGAAAGGGCAACGCATTTGCATCATGTATAGTATGATGGACGTCGGAGTTGGAGATTTCCCTGGGAGGAGAGATTTGAAGGAGAGGGCTCACCACTGAGGGACAAAAGAAACTAAAGATAAAGGAGTGGCACATGGACATCCGTTCAAGACAAGCGGCGTCATTGCACTCCTCTTTTCATTATCAAACATTAAGCGCATCGACTTCACCAATATACCCCGTTTGCATTTTGGTTGTGACTGTAACTTATATTCTCCAATGCTATCCGCTGGTTATTGTGCAAAGATGAGAATGACAGAGAATGGTTCCCCTAAAGTTACTGAACAGTCAACTTGGCGGAAAATACGTGTACGAATATAAGCCCGTCATGCACAGGCAACGCCGATTGGCGAATGGAGCTTGCATGTATCGGTCATCGGTGGTGTGTTCTGCCGATCTTAGTGGCGCCATTTCGGCATCCGACCTGGACCCATGTCACAGCTTCCCTCCCACCCAAGCTTGGGCGAGCTCCGACGTTTGCCCTTTCCCACAACGACCACTAACTCTGTCCGACACCAAACCCGCGATCGATTAGCTGTCTCGGCGAGATATGACGCCAATTGACTAGCGGCCATGGCGACGGCACGATCTGAAGCCGTCTCCCTGCAACTGCTCTCTCGCGTGAGCAGTGCCGGGCGGCGGCTCTACTCCACGTCATGTCGGCGGCCAGCTGCGGCACCGGCGGGAGGCATCGCTAAACTACACAACCACTCGAACAGCGTGTATGGCCATGAGATCGCTGCGAAGCGGCAGTCTCGAGTCTTCTCCAGCAGTCCATCTCCATCTCTCGCAGCACCGGCGGACGTGAAGCGAATAAAACGAAACTCAGTGCCAACGTCCAGCAGTGTTGCTGCCCGCGGCGTGTCTCCCGCCGATGGAAAGCGAAAGATCGCGGTGTTGGGAGGCGGCTTGACCGGTCTCACCACGGCCCATTATCTCGCGCGCCACGCGCCGGACGCCCAGATCACCGTCTTCGAGCTCGGTGACCGTTTGGGTGGCTGGGTTATGGGCGCCGATTTCGACACACCCGAAGGCAAGGTCGTCATGCAGGCCGGGCCCCGGATGGTACGGTCCATGAAGGGGGCGAATCGCTATGACGATCTTGTCTTCTACGACGTGGTGAGTACAGTTGCCTGCAGAAAGAGGACTATCTGGCGATCTGCAAAATATGTCTTAGGCTGACAGGATACGACTTCCACTGTGTCGCTAGCTAGCGAACCTGGGTATCGAAGACCAGCTCAAGGATGTTGGAGGACAGGCCGGCACACGATACCTCTACTACCCTGATCATCTCGTGCGCCTGCCCGGGCCTCCCATGACACCTGACAACCTTTGGAACATCGCGAAGAGTCTCTACCAGGAGCCTCTGTGGGATGGTCTCCTGCCAGCAGCTCTGCACTATCTCAAGCATGGCGACCCCCCATCGCTGACACAAGAGTCCCGGGCAGCTGTCAATGAGGACGAATCTGTCGGCCATTTCTTGGAGCGGCTTTGCGGTGACGACCGCCTTGTCAAGAACGTCGCGTCCGCCATGATGCACGGCATCCACGGAGGTGACATATACAAACTGAGCGCCAAGCACACACTATTCGCAAGGCTGTGGTACCAGATGACTGGTGGAGGCGACAAGAGCAGGGCTTGGACTTCATACAAGGAGCTTAGTCTCATGTGCGATATCATGGACGGGCCGAACCGTGCCAAAGTATTCGAGATGGCCCAGGGGGCTGTGGAGCGGAACATGCTTGCGTTCGATGACGGTATGCTCACGTTGGTACGCTCGCTTGAGCGAGATCTCCAGAACCAGAGCAATGTCAAGATCAAATTAGGTACTGGAGTCAAATCGCTCACTCCAGTCTCGGGTGGAAAAGTCAGCGTATGTTCCAGTTCTGCACCCCGATTCTACAGAACGTGTGTTCCTGGCTAATCATTAGGGTTTTGGCGTGCAGGTGAGAACCGAATCCCAGGATGGCACTGCAACGGAGCAGTTTGACAAGGTAATCTCGACTATCACGGCAAAGGCCTTGGCCAACGCTGCCCCAGCAGGGTCTTTATCAGCTCTCGCCGAGACACATGCTGTGAGCATTCAGGTGGTGAGCTTGTGGTATCCCGAACGCGGGCTGTTGAAGGACAACCCTGGCTTCGGCTTCCTGGTCCCCGTGAGCACGCCAAACAACGATGAGGATCTCCTTGGGGTCATCTTCGACTCGGAGGCACATACAAGCGAGGACGAGCCCGGCACGAAGCTGACCGTGATGATGGGCGGTCATCACTGGGATGGGAATACATACACGCCTAGCGAGGAGCAGGCTTACGCGATGGCCCAGTCTGCTGTCAAGAAGACACTGGGCATACCATATCAGTCGGAAAAGCACGCCATGGTGCGCTTTTGCGGCAACTGCTTACCACAGCACTATGTTGGCCACCGCAAGCTCATGGCGCGGGCCCACGAGCAGCTCCTGCAGGCGTTTGGGGGTGGCTTGTCGGTGGCCGGGCCTAGCTATACACCGGCAGGCATAATGCCTTCGATGCGGGCCGGATACGAGGCCGCGATGCGTGTTGCGACGCAGACGTCACAGCCGTGGACAGGCACGCAGCGGCCTGAGGGACAGACGTGGTGGAGCATGCTGGCCGAGACCAAGAATGACAAGGGATACGAAGTCTTCCGTGGCGACCACATTGGCGAGACGGGCCTTGCGGGCTTCGCGCAGGATGATGGCGATACGCTGGAGCCACTCCCCCACGAGGCGCTGTTCTTCCGCACCAAGGCTGCCGGGGCCGTTGATGTACTGGACGAGCATGGCAGGCCCTCGAAGTGGATTGGTTCACCTCTGAAATGAAGGAGGCGGGCAATCTGTGTCGACGTTGCCAGGCCTCCAGAACAGATTTCTAGCTGTCATTACAGGAAGTAAAGCGTGTACGAGCCGTGTATGAGCACATGGGATTAACTCTCTAGATCTATAGAACATACAAAGCCACTCTCAAAGGAAGCAAAAGTAACGTTTGATGTGGACGGCGGACAGTTAAGTCCCTGGTCAAGATTGAGCAATTTGTGTGCCCTCTTTTGAGTTCGTCACTGTTCAGGTCACCTGGCTACGAACAGCAGACCACCAATGGCTCGACTAACAGAAACGCCAATTTTCAGTATGATGAGACCACGCTTCCATGACCTCCGGATGCTCCAGCGCACCGCAGGTCTACATGAACTCCACATGCCCGCAACCAAGGATCCGGGCCCATGAGGTCAAGTTCTCCACTATAAAGTTCTCGAACGAACCCCCAGCTTTTTTCAAGCGGGAGCCGCTTGCTTGCTTCCAATGACGCTTTCAGCCTCTCACTTCCAAGAAAAGACTGTGGATGATCCCCGGGCAATCCTCGCAGCCCGCACAATTCACATCAGAAGACCGGACCAGAAAGACGCTGGGGTTCTCTCGGAGCCCGTACCGCAATCCCGTTGCCGGCTGCTTTTCAAGAGCTCAACAACTTCACCCTCTTGTACACCCCAAACCAGTGACGGCTCTTATTGCTACCGCCGCTGAACAAGCTCGACTTTTTCACTACAACTCACGACAACGTTCGGTCTGAGGCGGATCGAAAGATTTCAGGGACTACGCGCTTGTTACTGCTGTCTGGTATCATACTTATCTCCTGATATTCCACCAGCGCCGTAAGCAAGCCCACAGCGCAGTCCAATAGACCCATCATCATATCATAAGCACACAGAGCAGCCATGGCTTCACCATCATCATCCGCCGCGCCCTCCGAGCCCGCGGCCGCGGCAGCTGCACCAAAGATCTCCTCAAAGAAGAAAGCCACCGGGAAGCAGCGCTGGCGGAACCTCCCCGCGGACCAGCTCGCGGCCAAGGTCTCCGCGCGGGACGCCGCCGCCGCGGCGGCTGCTGCTACATCCAATGGTACTGCTGGCGATACCCAGAGCAGCACAGCGGCCAGCAGTGGCCAGGGCGGCAGCGGGTTCAGCAGCGGTAAGAAGAGGCGGCACCGGGACATCGCCGGGAACAACAGTAACAGCAACAATGCCACTGCCGCCACTACTACTGCTGCTCTTGCTGATGTCACGACTGCGGGTCCTGGCGAGGGGGCGAAGGAGTCGAATGGGCAGGAGAGCTCGGCCGCGCAGAACGGCACCGGCAGCGACGACATCGCCATGGCGGGCACTTCGTCGTCGTCGTCGTCGTCATCAGATGACGCACCTGGGCCTGGGCCCGGGCCGGAGCAGACGCAGGAGCAGCGCGACCAGCAGGCGGTGCTCAAGGCGAAAGAGCTCGTGGCCGCCGAGATGAAGAAGGCCGGCGGCAGGACTGCCGCTCCCAGGACGACGGCGGCGGCGGCGGCGGCGAGGAGGACGACCCGGAGCAGCGCAAAGAAACTGGCCACCGCGGAATGAGCTGCAGAAAAGACCTTCTTGCCCCTCCTCTTCCCGGCCGGCGAGCCGGGCGGAGAAAGGGTCGGGAATTTTCTTCGAGAGGAGCGAGCTGCTCATGGGTCAGGAAGTGGACGATTACTATACAAATTAATTTTTTCTCCTAGCATTATCTTGCTGTCTATGTACGTCCTTTGGAAAATACAACAAGCCAACATATGTGAGGGATGTTGGTTTCTGTACAGAGAAGAGTAGAGATAGTGCCAAGACACAGTAGTAAAGCGGTGATGAATTGTTTCTACACCTTCCAAGCTGGTCCTCGTCTGCCGAGGCCAACACCTCCAGTGTATGAGGGGAGAAAGATGACCCCGACTTCTAAGAAAAAAGCACCCAAACGCCGCAGTGAGAGAAAGGAAGATCAACGCGCTGATCACCGGTCAAGAGCTTGGCTCTGGCACTAAATTTGTGGAAATCAATGTTAGCAAGGTCGTGTCCCGCCAGAGGAGCAAAGGCGAGCCCAAGGACGGCAGAAACAAACTTACCATGTGCCAGTAGACACCCTTCTTCTTCAACAGCTCCGCATGGCTACCCTTCTCGAGCACGTTTCCTTCCCCGAGAACGAAGATGATGTCGGCATTCTGCACAGTGGCCAGACGATGCGCGACGACCACCATCGTCCTGCCCTCCGCGGCACGCTCGAACGCGGCCTGCACGAGCTTCTCGCTCTCCGAGTCGAGACTGCTCGTCGCCTCGTCCAGGAGCAGGACGTGCGGCTTCCGCGCGAGAGCCCGGGCGATGGCGATGCGCTGCTTCTGACCGCCAGACAAGCTGACACCTTTGCTGCCAATCTCCGTGTTGTAGCCGTCGGGCAGCGAGATGATGAAGTCGTGGATGCTTGCGTCGCGGCACACGGCGTGCAGTTCCTCCTCGGGGACGGACTCGATATCCATGCCGAGCAGGATGTTCTCGCGCAGTGTGCCTTGGAAAAGCGTCGGCTCCTGTGCTACCAGCGAAAGGTGCTTGCGGTACTCGTGGACGTCGATGTGCGAGATGTCGGTCCCGTTGGCCAGGATCTGACCGCGAGGGACGTCGTAGAAGCGTTCGAGCAGGGAGATGATGCTGGTCTTGCCACAGCCTGATGCGCCTACCAGTGCCGCGAACTGGCCCTTCTCGATGGTAATGTTGAGGTTTTTGAATACGTTAACATCGCGCGTTGGATACTTGAAGTGAACATTCTTCAGCTCCAGCTTGATGCCGCCATCCGCGTCCGCGATATGCTCATTCTCCCCAGCCTGGGCCTCGTGCCGTGTGGACCGAACGCTCAGGATGCGGTTCGCCGCACCCGTCGCCTGAGCAGCGTTAGGCCCGAAACTGAACCCTTGGCCAGCAGCTTCTGCGCCCTGAATGACTGCCATGAAGCACACGAGGAACTGGACCATGTTGTACTCGCGGGATGCCAGAAGTGTGCCTCCATACCAGAAAATGAGTGCCTGGCAGCCGAGACTAACACTGTCCGAGAATGCGAAAATGACTGTGGACCATCTGGCTTTCTTGAAGGCCTCACCAATGTGGCCGGTCAGCAGCGCGTCGTAGCGGCCGGTCACGGTATCCTCGAGCGTGAGAGAAGCAACCGTCCTGAACGCGCTGATGGCTTCGGCCGCGAACTTTGAGGACTCGGCAAAGACGGCACCGTACATCTTCTCGAACTCTATCTCATACTTGAAGCGGAAGTATCCGGCAGTAAGGCCAAGCGGCACCGTCACGCAGAATGCGACAAGGGCCAGCTTCCACCCAAAGGCGAAGGCAATGGACAAGGATCCGATCAGCGTGAAGGCGGACGTGTAGACCATCGACATGTTCATGCCTAGTAGCTCTTCCAACTGCTTGGGGTCGCCACCAACGCGAGCAGTCAGTGTGCCCGTAGAGTTTTCCTCCTGGTCAAAGTAGGAAGTCTTCTGGTAAAGCAGGTTTTCGAAGTACTGCTTGCGATAGTGTGCGGAAATGTGCTGCCAGGAATGTCAGTTCCGAGTTCAGAAGTCTTGAGGAGCACTGGCGAAACTTACATGGGCAGTGAACGTTGATACAAATCCCAGAATGAAGTATGCGATTCCGTTGCTGAAAGCAAGCACCGCCCACATCAGAGACCAGAAATTGATCTCTTGGTTGTACTCTGGGCTGCCTTGCTCCAGTCTGAAGACATCGAGGACCTTGGCGAACAAGTACGCCTGCATTGGTGACACGGCACCAGCACACATGGCGGCCACGATCGTGATGGCGTATGCCGGAAATCGAGACCTCTGCTCGTAGAGCAGACGTCCGAAGCTTTGTATCAGACCTTTTCGCTTCCAACCGGGGACTTGACCCGGGATCTCGCCGCCCTCGGAGAGAGCTGCACTTTTCTCCCGGCTGAGGATGGCCCCAAGGTCTTCTTCCTCTGAAGCCCCCACATCACTTGCATCTGTTGGCTCTCCCAAGGAAAGATGCTGGGCGTGAACGAGGCCGTAGTAGACGCCCCCGTCGTTCTCGAGCAAGGAATCGTGTGTGCCCTGCTCGACAACCTTGCCCTTCTTTAGGACGACGATGGTGTCCGCTTTGCGAATGGTCGACAGGCGGTGAGCAATCGTGATTGTGGTGCGACCCTGTGAGACCTTGTCCAGCGCTGCTTGTACAATCTTTTCGCCTCGTACGTCGATAGCGGATGTAGCCTCGTCGAGAATGAGGATCTTGGGCTTTTTGATCACGGCACGGGCAATGCTGATGCGCTGCCGCTGGCCTCCAGAAAGCTTCGTGCCGCTGTCGCCTACAAAGGTCTCGTAGCCATCAGGTAGTCGGTCGATGAATTCGTCGGCGAAAGACTCCTTGCAGGCTTCCCGTACGAGCTCCTTCTTGCGCTCTTCAGACTCATTCTCGAAGTCCGAGCCAATCAATCCATATGCCACGTTCTTGTAGATAGTGTCGTTGAAGAGGAAAGGTTCCTGCTGGACCAAGCCGATTTGCGAGCGCCACCACTTGAGATCCATCTCCGTGAGATCATGATCACCAGTCAGGATAGAGCCCTTGAGCTCGACGGGGGCGCCTGTGTCCTCCGCCTGGCTGGTGGCCTCCTCGTCGTCTGACTCGGTCTCGACCACGCCGCCGTTCTTCTTGGCCTTCTTCTCCTGCTTCTTCTTCTTCTCGGCGGCCTTCTTCTTCTTCTCCGGGTCGACCGCCTTGGCAAGGACATACTGGTCTTGCAGAGTGTACCAGCGTTCAATCAGGCCGACAATTGTGCTCTTGCCGGATCCGGACGGGCCGACAATAGCAGTCAGTTTGCCGGCTTGAATGGTTAGGTCGAGGCTGTCAAGCACCTTGACGTGCGGGCGGCTCGGGTACGCGAAGTCGACTCCCTTGAAGACAATGTCGTTGTTGGCAGACACCTCTGGCGCCTTGAGGTCGCCAGACTCGGGACGTGGCGCATCAATGACGATGAAGAACTCGCACGCAGCAACCATGGCCTTGCCTACCGCAATCAGTGGAGTAGAGATACGCTCAAGAGAAATGACCATCATCATGACAGACATGAGCACAACGAGAATGATACGGTTGTCGCCGACGTTGTGGCCACCGTACCAGAAAGCGAGGGCAAACGCGGCATACAGCGAGAAGAAAACGAGACCGAATTGAGCGGCCATCAGAGGTGACGTGCCTTGCCCGTGCCTCTTGGCGGCATCGGCCCAAACAGAGAATCGCTTCGTCATCTGGGCCTCGGCACCGCAGGCCGTGACCATGCGGATAGCTGAGAAGGATTCGCTGGCGATGGAGGATGATTTCGTCTCGGCCTTGGTCGTTCTGCTCGTGCCCTTGACGATGAAGGGAAGAAGAATGCCGACACTCAGGGAGATGAAGACGATAACGGAGCACGTGACGAGGGTGAGAGACCAGCTGTACGTGAAGGCGATGATGGTGGCTGTGACGATGGTGGCAGAGAACTCAAGGAACGTGCCGAGCTTCTCGGAGATGCCCAGCTGCATTGTGTTGGCCGTGGTTGTGATGGTGCCGGCCGCGGCACCGGGGGCCATGGAGTCGAGCACATGGATGGCTTGAGCAAAGAGGCAGCGCAGATAGTGCAGGCGAATGGCAGCGGACATGCGGATGCCGATCATGCGGAAGCAGAACTTGTTGATGTAGGTCAGTGTGAACCGAGCGAGGAAGAGACAGAAGATGTACAGGGAATTCCTGTTGAGTGCGGTTTGGAACTGCTCCTGTGTGACGGTCGTGTTTGGCGAGAAGTAGGTGGTGAAGTCTCCGACGAGGGCACCTGGTCATCGAGGTGTGAGCATAGTACACGCCGCGGGACGATTTTGTCACGCCACTTACCAAATACGACATTCATCAGAGGCATTGTGGTCCCAGAACTTAAGTGTGCGAGGGGTCAGCATTCGTCGGAGCTTTCTTTTGTGGCTATTATAGCCGTTGTGGTGAGGGCAGCTACATACCCCATGGCAGCAAGAGCCGCAACGACCATGATTGGGAAATCCCATGTTTTGGCGTACGAGAAGATGCGCTGACAGCATGTCAATATCAGGCTTGGGTTGTCGAAGGTGTTTCAGTCCGTGTTCTGCCAGAACCAACATACGAGATAGTCCTTGAAGGTGGCCTCGCGCTCAGGCTGCAGCTTCGCATCCTGGGCGGCGACCTCTTCCTTTGTGAGCAGCGGCGGGCCGTTTGGCGATGGCGTCAAAGCTGCCTTTTCGGGCACTGCAGAGGCGGCCGAGGCGACGGGCGCGGTGGCCGCGGCGGCAGTGGGGCCTGCAGCGGGGACCGAGGCGACGGCTGCTTCCCCCTTCTCCATCGTGCTGGGACGCCGCGGTGGCGGGCGAGAGCGACGATCGAGACGGCAGCAGGCGAGCGGTTAGAGGTGTTGGCGAGGGGACTGCTTCTGTCTAGCGGGGGCAGTATTCTGTTGTCGGAGGCGGATACAGAGCCTAGGGTGCATGCTGGGGGATCTTCCGAGTCGTGATGGGCTCGCGGCGATGGTACTGTATTTATCAAGCAGGACAAGGAGAAGGGAGGGTCAGATGCAGGGTGTGAGTCGAAGACGTCGAACGCGCCCGAGTGTCCCCGGGCCAGACCACACACACCAAACCCTGGTCGCTCTTGGCAGCGTAGGGCAGGCCAACCACGAGATCAGCTTCGTAGGCTGTCGTTGCTGTTGTCGTTGCAGAGGACAGTCATCCATCCCGGCGGAATGTCCGCCGGTGGCTGCCTGGTTCTGCCTGGCGTCTTGTTGTCGTCAGTGCGGAGCAAGGCAGCTGTTTTGGGGGTTGCAAGCGGCTGAAACCAGGTCCGGCTGATGAGCTCTTCTGCGACCGCACAGGCACTGTCCAGCGTCCAGACATCAAATAGCGACAGGATGTACCGAGTCAGCGGAGCCCGGGCGGTTCAGCCTCCGGCGGCTGGCGACGCTGGCCTTTTCAGGAACGCCGATCTTGCGGAGTTTCCACTGCTTGCCCACCTTGCAGGCAGTTCTCAACCATGGCAACCACCAGCGTCCCTCATTCCGAATCATGTCCACTTCTAATTGGCAGTTTATTTTTGACTCAGTGGGCAGTATCCTGGGATATGACTTGGCCGAGTTGTTCGGCTCACCTCTGGACTTCTGGGCTTCTGGATCCGTCTGCAGTGCCTGCTACAGCAGGTGAATCATCAATGTCGTTCTTCCGCAAAGGAGAACCCTGGCGCAGTGTGGCCGGCCCCGCTGCCCTGTCATTTAAGGTCGGACTGTGCTCCATTGCTCACCCCTCGTCCAATCGCTTTCCTCCCGAACCTATACGAGCCTCCTGCTAGTGTAATTAGTCCGCGTGCCACCGAACTTGGGCTACAGACTGTTCCCTCTGGCATCGTCGCAGAGTGCATAAGAAAACCATCATGATCAATCATCGTTAACATTACTCTCCGTGTGCGCAGACTATGGCAAGAGTGAAAATAATGGTCTGCATCCAAACGCACGCGCGGCTGCCGTTGCATACCTGGAGATGATCCCAGCCGCAGCATAATCAGGGCCCTGAAGTTGATAATCTCGGGACCCTGATCCCTGGTCGCGGACCCTGGCCCGGGACTATTCCAGCGCTATGCCGAGAAGAGCAGTTCGGTGTACCAGGTACATCTGCAGCGCAAGCGAGCGGCACAACCTCGAGTTTGTTCTTACACACCCGTCGTGGTCGGCTGTACTAGATGAAGACAGGTACGAGTGATATGAAGGAAGGGCACAGTATAGTTCTCCACTGGTCATCACCATACCAAACAAAACGCAAGTCGCCCCCTGTGTTTGATGTTCTTCGGGGTACCTCCGGACAAATGTGTCCTCGGCCGATACCTGGGCCACCCCGGTCCGAACTTGATGGTTCTTTGGCCGTTCACGGAGTAGAGAGGCCTATTCTTGTATCGAGATGTGTTGGCAACCACAATCCTGCTCGGCAAACGTTGTGCAGTCAAGACGAGCCATCAAGACCGCTCGTCCCTCACAGATTGGGACAGTTCCCGCCAACACTCGCGGCTCTCAGCTACTCATCCCGACCAATGCCCCCTCGACTGCATATCACATCCCGCAGCCATTCTAGGCAGTAAACTAATCACGGAAAGTGCCGCAGAGCTCACATCTCAGAACTTCCCCACGCAGCCTCGACGGCAAATGACTCAAACAGATGTAACTAGGCGTGGTACGCTCGGCCGCCCGCGGGGCCACGTAGACAAGACACAAGCAGGCAGCACTCCGGGAAAATCAACAGCACACTTCATTCGCTTTTGGACATTATTCCACTTTCTCAAGTGGTCTCATCGGTGGAGCTGTGCCAAGTTGATGTATTTTTGTCTGCACAACCTGGTTCACCTGGTTGCCTTACCACCCAGTCTCCAAAACCTCCGGGGCGCAAAGTGTCCTCATCACAACAGTTTCTGCCTACAACGGCTGCAGGCTCCCAGTAAAGCCGCTTCAATGCTGCTGCTGGTGCCCTGCTTTGCCAAGTCTGCGCTCTGTGTCGTGATGTTGAGTCTCGCACCGACCGTGCACAGTGTCCACGCTTCTAGCCTTGCGAGTCGTGGCACGGAAGTAGCAATAGGCAAGCACATACTGAACCCCAGACGGCCGAACACCACTCTGCGCTGCGTCTTGACCAGCCTGCTGGTCCTGGGCCAGAGCCACTCCCAGACGTCAAAGGACTCCCTGTATCGTGGTACGCATGTCCTTGATAGACCGCAAGACCACGTGCTGTGTCCCTAAGCCGGCGATGTCCCGGTCTGTTTAGAAAGCGTACTGAGTGCGAAAAAAACAACTCGGGGGTCGAATTGTTCTCGAACGCAATGCGCCTCAGCCCTGCTGAGGAATTCTCAGGGCCAGCCTGGGTGATCTGTACAGAGGAGTAACCCGTTCTGGTGCTGAACTGCCCCCCTTATGCTTCGGAGATGAGTACTGCGTACAGCGTCGGCACAACTGCCCTAGAACTACCGCGAACGCGGGAGGCTTCGACACTGGACTGCACAGGCAGGGTCTCGTTCTCACGGGTATTGCATAAGACTCCCTCGCTCGTATTCCCAGTGTGACATCCACACTTGACTGCGCAGGAATACCAGCAGATACTCTTCCGCACATGAACGGCTCAAGATGACGCATTATTGCACATGTCGTTAGCCATTCAGTGGCAAGCCCTCCTGAATACCGCAATTGGGCATGTTTTTGCTTGAAATTTTCTATGCCTGCTCGTGGACTCATGCAATCGAGATCGAGCGACTACGCGTCACAGCCCAAGTCATACATCATACGCCTGCACACGGAGCTCAAAATCCCCGCCCGCACGCCAACATTGATGCATTACGAGCGCCTCGCCAACACTATCAGAAAGTGGGCAGGGCTCGCCACGAACCACCCATTTTACATCCTTCAGTGCCAGGTTAGCTGCAAGGACATTAGCCGATCGATGACTTGAGCAAACGGGGACAAAACTAGGGTTGCTAACAATATCAACGTGATGCCTTGTACACCCGCAGACTTACAACTTGTTGGGCGGAGCGGCCGAGGTCTGCGGCCATTGGTAGCCAGCAGCATCGCTGAACTTGTAGCCGTACGAGGAAGTGAAGTCATCCAGGACAGCGGGACCACGAGAACCTGTTGCACAAGGTCAGTCCAATCGTACATGAAACGGATAGTCGGTCAAGCTTACCGTAGGGGTATTCCATGGGGATGATTTCCTTGTTGTCGTCCAGGTAGTGAAGAAGTGGTGTGAAAGTCCTCCAGCTGGCATCGAGCTCATCGTCACGGACGAAGTTGGAGTGGTCGCCCTTGAGGGCATCGAGGATGAGCGACTCGTAAGCCTCGGGAATCTTGAGATCCGAGAATCGCCGCCTGTAGGTCAGGTCGAGCTCTGTGACGACAGTCTGCATGCTCAAGCCCGGAAGCTTCGAGTTCATCTTGATGTAGACGCTCTCGTTGGGCTGGATGCGCATGACGAGCTCGTTCCGGGGAATGTCCTTGAAGATACCACTAGTAACGTCTTTGAACTGGATCCTGATCTCGGTCTTCTGCTCGTTGAGTGCCTTGCCAGCCTTCATGATGAACGGCACGCCATCCCACCTCTCGTTCTTGATGTACGCAACCAGTGCGCAGAAAGTTGGGCACCGAGAATCCTTAGGCACGGTATCGTCCTCCTTGTAAGATGGCTTCGTACCGTCGAGCGACTTGCCATACTGTCCAATAATGACGTTCTTGGGCTCGATAGGGGGGATGCTGCGCAGGACGCGCACCTTCTCGTCACGGATGTCCTCGGCAGAGAACGAGATCGGCCGCTCCATCGCGAGGAGGGTCAGGACCTGGAGAAGATGGTTCTGCATGACATCGCGGATGATGCCGAACTCGTCAAAGTAGCCACCGCGGCCCTCGGTGCCGAATGGCTCCTTGAAGGTGATCTGGACGTTATCGATATGGTGGCGATTCCATGTCGCGCCAAAGAACTCGTTGCCGAAGCGGAGGATGAGAATGTTCTTGACCATTTCCTTTCCTAGGTAGTGGTCGATGCGGAAGATTTCGTCCTCCTTCCAGTCAGGCTCCAGCGACTTCTGCAGCTCCCGAGAGCTGGCCAGGTCCTTACCGAACGGCTTCTCGACCTGCAGTGGTAACGCGGTGTAAGCAGTGGCGATAGGACAAACACCGATAACCCTGGCTGCTGACTTACAATGATGCGGGCAATTCCGTTCTTGGGGTAGCAGCACTTCTTCAGATGCTGGGAGACGATGGTGAAGACGCTGGGCGGCAGCGCCATGTAGAAGACGCGGTGAGCCTCGTTGCGGCCCTTCTCGAGGTCCTTCAGGTGTGCGTCGAGTTCGTTGAATGAGTCGTCGCGGTCGTACTGGCCCGAGACATAGGTGCAGACATTGCAGAATTCCTCCAGCTGGGTCTCAATATCCTTGGTGGGCGTCTTGATGTACGACTTGACCCTCTTGAGGAACTCCTCGTGGTCCATCTTTGTGCGCGCATAGCCGACGATCTTGGTATCTTTGGGCAGGAATTGGTTGCGGTACTTTGCGAAATGTCAGTGAGCGACCGACCGGCAAACTACCAGACTTGAGAAAGTGTAAACCTACAAGGCCGAACAAAGCCGGGAACTGCCAGTGAGTTAGCACAACCATGTATTCGAGAGGGGTGAGCAGTAGCCAGAAAGAGTATACGCACAGTCTTCTTCTTGGCGAGATCGCCAGAGGCACCAAGGACCACGATGATGGTGTTCTCCTTGAGCTCCATGGTGCTGAAACGTCATAGCTTAGGTCAGCTTTCCTGAGCTTCGCAGAGGAACGAGATCAAAACAGGTCCTGTGCAATGTTTTGTCCGGCAGTGTGTTATGGATTGACCATCTGCATGATCGGTCGCAAGACATCTAGGGTGACGGCTTGCACAACGAAGCTGGAGATTCTGCAGCGACACCGAGCAGGACACCGAGCAGGACACCGCGACGGGCGAAGGAGGTAGCGGGGGGTGTGGCAGGCGGGGCGGGCTTCAGAACTCACGCGGCAGCGGCAGAGTCCATTGCGACGGCCAGGTAGCGAGAGGACCGCTGACTTTCTCAGGTGTAGCTTTGCGAAGACTCGAGGATTGTAGGAGTGTGCGGGTGTTCTTCCGGGTCGTCGTGATGTTGCAGGAGGTGGTGGAACTGGGCTGGGGGAGGGAGAAGTTGTTGGGCTGGCCGCGGCTGGCCGTCGCACGAAGAGGTGCTTCAGAATGCGGCCGGACCGGACCAGGCGAGCAAGCTCCTGCCCGTCCAAATTGGAGATTTCTCGGACGTCACAGTGAGGCAGTCCCCACTTGCGTAATGATTGCCCGTCCCACCAGCACCAGCTCTGATGAGCCCTGAGCTTCGTCAACACCCCTCGCACCCAGGCATAGTGTAGCTCGACGCGGCCAGGCGCCGCACCCTGCTTCGCCGAGCTCGCCTGGCCTCGCATGCCGGCGCCTCCGCCGCCACCGCTGCTGCAGGTGGGCACACCTTGTTCGGCGATTTCTGCTGCTCGCCCGTGTCCCATCTCACGGCGCATTGTGGAGAGCTCGCACCGCGCTCACTGTTCCCAGCGGGGTCACCAAAACATCCACCACTCAACGACGAGGTTGCACAGCTCGACAGCCCCCCTCTCAGATCCTTCGCCGGTGTGCTTGCGACAGAATTCACAGGGTACAGCCCCATACAAAGCACCGCTTGGCTGGCGACTGCGCCTACCGTGCTCGCTGTGTAGTCAGCTCGAGGCAGCTCGCAACGAGACGGGCCTAGAGGTTATCGGGGTGCCGAGTCGTCAGTGGGCCGGCAACGAGCATGGGTTACGCATATTACGTAGCACGACCCCCAAGCGCATGGCTTTCGGAGACCCCTGTATTCTTCCATTGCGTTCCGCCAGCGCCGGCATCTGTGATCAATAAGCACCTCAGCCGCCGGGCAGGCGCGGAGATATCGGTGCGGGAGACCCGGCGAGCCTCTGCTCTGTTCTGATCGAGCAGTCGCACTGAGGCTTTGGGTCTTGCAAATCAAGTCGATGACACATCCGCGATCAAGCTGCATTCTGCAGAGCTCGACTCGCACACGTATTTGCTGCACTTTGCTCGTCGAGATCGTGAGGCTTGCAGATAGACTTATGCCAGATACTGGCAGTCAATTTGGTTGCCAGCCTGGAACCTTGACTCGAACCCCTCATCGGCACGAGGGGCTTCTAGTCATTCTCCGCGCTTCGATACTGGTTATCACTTAGTCCCTATGTAAGGACATGAAGTGCTCACTAATGCTGTGTTCCTCGACTATGTACCTTGGAGGGGCGTCCGACATCCCTCTTCGGCCTCGGCCTCTCATTGACGCGGTTAAATGGAACCAGATTTCGGGAGTGGGGGCTCAGCACGATGCCCCCAACGACTTGCATATCGGTAGGTCTCACCGATCGTTCGCCGAATCCTGTACGGGACTTATTCGAAACCGCAGACTTCCGCGGGCGACGGCTGTCACGCAATGCTGGTATCTGCTGGAATCTACTGAATAAGGTAGGTTCGGACCGACACTGGTATTGCATGAACCTTCTCTCAAAGCGTGCACTGTCCGCTTGAGAGCTGGCGTTCTGGGAGCATGCAAGCCAGTGCAACCTTCGCGTAGCTGTCAAGCTCCGACAACACTCTTTGACGCCGGCATACATCTTCTCGAGCTTCTTGTGTAGGCGGACCTCACACAATGCTGTCGTGCTTGGACGGGTGGAGGCTACTCTCGGGTCACTCATCCTCGGTGCTCATTCGTATCGGAGAACGAAACTCTAGCCATGCCGCGCTCAAGAGCGAATCTCCTGCACTCTGGGCTCGGTGCGTTATCGCAGGCATGAGCACGGCAGTCACAAACCATGAACTATTTCAAGTTGGCATCAGGGTGACCACGCCTCTTTGTCTTCTGCAGCGCAACTGGACACTTGGCAATGGTGAGTGCGGTGTATGCGTGCTATGTGGGCTCGAGTACTGCGAGATCGCGGATTTCCAGGCGCGGATGACGCACTGTCCATCTGCCATGCCGCCGTATTGATGCTGTCACGGGCATCACGTCAGACTTACGGGCTCTCGAGGTGAGGCTTCCGACACAACCGCAATGAAACATCGTGCGAGATATGCTTTATCGATAATGGATGTGCCGATCAAGCGCTGCGGGCACTGGGCCTCTCCTCCAGTCATGTGACTGGGCGGTGTGGCTCAGCAGAATGGGGTAGGCCGTCTAGCACCACACGACCACACAATGAGTTTCGATTTTCCAAAAAATCCAAAATTCGCCCCACTTTCGACCACCCCAACCTGCCATAGTCTGTTGGCACACTTTGAAGATAGGACTGCACCGAACTCCACGACAACGACATTCGCCCAGCAGCATACCATTCTCCCGGATCGACGGATTCTCGAGGACGGCACAGATACTAACCGACAAGATGCCTACCGAAGCCGGTCACAGACGTGAGTAGACACCTTGTTGGAAGCAGGCACGCCGGCGCGCACGATCCTTTTTTCGCGACACGCGAAATTTCACGACGCTGCCGAAGTTCGATGTTGGAATGAGGAGTGCGCCGGCGCGCAAGACTGCACACTGCACGACACAACTATCACGAGACCCAGATGCTAACGATATCTTCCATCTAGTATACGTCAAGTGAGTACACCTACAACCCGCCCATACACCGATTTCGGACCTGCCGTCACACCACACGCAAAAGACTCGAGCCGACCCGCCACTTCCACACCACGATGACGAGCACGAGGTCGTGCAGTTCATGCGATGGACAAGGATAAGAACAACGCCGCTGACCGTTCTATTTCTTTAGGGGTCGCCACCTTAGCTACCAGCGTAGCCGGCATGTCACCCACTCCAAGACGAGTCTGATCAAGATCGAGGGTGTCGACGACACCAACGCCGCCAAGTACGCATTCCCGCGAGAAGATGGAGGTTCATTAGCGCAGCTGAAGCTAACAATGTCTCACAGCTTCTACCTTGGCAAGCGTGTTGCCTACGTCTACAAGGCTCAGAAGGAGATCCGCGGCACCAAGGTCCGCGTCATCTGGGGCAAGGTCACCCGCCCTCACGGTACGCATTCGAATTCCCAATCCAGCAGCCTTCGATTCTCGGCACGTGGGTCACATATACTAACGCTTACTCCCTACAGGCAACTCTGGCGTTGTCCGCGCCAAGTTCAGCACTCCCCTTCCCTCCAAGTCGTTTGGTGCTTCTGTTCGTGTCATGCTCTACCCCTCTTCGATATAAGCATAGGGGATAGGCCGGAGTTTGGAAGCGTGGACGGTTCATGGTTAGGCTGCATCTGGGTTAGGCAAGGATTCACGGTTTCGACCTTGCGTGTCTAGGCAATTCGACAACGAAATCAAAAAAAGGGAAAATATCAACACAAAAGAACTCCACAACCCACGCGCGCGCATACCACCACATCACAAACAATTGGGGACTGAGAGGAAGCATTGCACTTTCCAGCTCTCGTTTACATTTTTGACATCTGTGAACACTTCTTCGCCGGAGCGGACGGACGGACATCGAGAACGGGATCCAGACGCAGAAGCAGCAACGGCCCTCGACAACCCAGCGACTTTTATGCGATGAATTACGAAAAGACAAAAGAAAGACAAAAATGGCGAACGATGGAGAGAAACAACCTCGCCAAAACTCTCGCGGCCGGAACGATCACTTCTCACACAAGATGCCTCTCGATGTTGGCTTTCACTTCGGGCTGACGAGAAGCAACGGTTTTGAGGTCCTCGGATAAACGTCGCTTTGTATGGCAGGGGAACAACTGGTATTGACTTTGTTTGACAACGGAGTTTGCAATGCTTTTAGACCACCACCGATCACCCCAAATCCAAAGAAGGCGGAACACGCCATAAACAGTACCGCGCCTTCTATCATGATGATTCCCGTGACGGTCTGCTATTCTGTTTGCTGACGATGAACTCAACCAAGAAAATGTTCCCCACAATGTTGGTTAGGGTCCATCTTCCTTTGATCAATGTCAACTATCCGTGCTCTTCTTGCGGAGCCCAACTCCCAAGGCAGACAGCGTCCTCCAGAATTATGAGGCATACGAACCTCCGCATATTCCACTACGGTGAACATGGCCAGCTCCCACATGACATGGCCACGTCTGATAATCATAGTGACCTCGTGGACTAAAGGGTTGCACACTTCAGCCGACATGTTATCCCAAGTCCTTCCCACTTACCTGTACATCATTGTGTCAGTCGAGATTGACCCTGTCGGCTGCCCCTGGCCAGCTCCCCGACACTATCACTTCCCCGTGCGCGTCCGGGCAGCTCTTTGAGGAGCCGTATTCTCGTCACGACCGGGAGAAGTGCTCGTACCAAGCCCTGATTCCGGGGCGAACAGGGCGGCAGAGAAGATCCCGCGCGGGCGCGGAGACATGTGGCGCAACCACTGATGATCAGAACGATCGGGGTTGCTGTAACCCCGACGGGCTCACTCGATGCGGAGCTGGTGGCCAGGCGAGAGGTCAGCGCCACCACTACAATTCCGCATAGTCCCCTTCCTTACTCAAGTCATGGAAGGCCCGTAATATGCTTGAGCAGTGAAGAGGACTTGTAGGATGTGCGGTTTAAGCTGTGGCGTGTATATAAACCCTTTCCACTCCGATCAAACAAAAGGTAGCCTGTCAGCAAGCCCGTCGGCAAGTGGCAATGATCGTGCGAATATGCTTATATTTCCTAGTGGCCGCTTTGTTTATCTTCTTGTATCATGTCCAGGATCTGGCAGACCGCGTCCTCTGGCACAGTAAGTGCTGCAGGCAAGCACTATGAAAATCGACGTCAGCCATTCATCAGCCTCATCCTACCCGGAGCGGAGGTCTAGTGGATGGTAAAGCTGTACCAGCGCTCATCCAGCAACAAGTCCATAAGTTGGGCTGTCTGTTTTTTCCCTTATTCTTAGTGATGGCTCTTGAGAGTCGAGACTTCCCAAACCCCATTTCTGAAATTGATACACCAGAGAAAGAGCGTGTGTGCGTGAGAGAATCCTACAACAGCGAGGTTCTATTTTTCTTTCGTTTTTCGGCGTCGGTTCAATAGCCATTGGTCAAGTAGCTGAACAATTGGGAAAGAACATACATATTGTCGTCGCCCGGATGAAACATGAAGCGCGAGAAAGGCTCAGCAGCCGAGGAGAGGAGGAGAGGGACATTCCAAGAATGGGATGCAGGACGAGGTATTGTGCGCGCGCTCGCGTTTATTTTCCGACTTCCTGCCGAGAAATGGTTATCTCGGTCTATAGCAAGCAGCAGGGAGCATCTTCAAGAGTTAGAGGTGGCACCGGACTCACTATTGTATTACCAACTATAATTTGGGACGGTTCCGTACCTTGGCTGTCGAGAACATGTATGTGGAGAGTTTGGGTTTCTAAGAGTTACTGGGTGGATAATGCCGTCCCGAGGTCACTGATTACTACTGTCCATGCGTTGGTACAGAGGCGGCTTTGTAGGATATATTGGCGATCGACGGGTCTTGCTGCATATCAGATTGTTGTCACTACCACTGTCACAAGAGGGCCTTTCTACCTAGGTCTAGAGTCACTGGGCCTCGTGAGATAAACTGTTATAGAAGTTCACGACAGGAGATGATGTTCAAATTGGTTTGGTCCCAACTCGGAAGCTTCGCTCAGAGTCACATTTCAACCTTCAATCCTGCCCAACGGCGATGTCATCTACACGAGTCGATCTGCTTCTGAGCACTTGCGCTCTGGTTCCACCAAGGCACACGTATTCTTCCGTGTTCAGAGGCAAGGTCGCGAATTCTTCTCTTGTTTTTCATGGGCCTTTGCATCAAGCTACAGGTGGTTACGGTACATGGGGACGCCCCGAGGATTCACAAGGCCATCGATACATACATAATGATTGATATCCTGTATCGCTATACCAGGAAACAAATCAGCAAGAGGCCCATCTGTATTGCTCTTCCACCGCCAGGATGAGCCAACCGTATTTTGGAACTAAATTAAAGCCTCTCAATGACGAAGAAAAGCGGGTGATGGATTCCAGGAATCCACTCGGACAAAAATCCATTCATCCTGGGAGCCGAGCACATCATCCTGGACAACTTGAGTTCTTCGTTTCTTAAAAATTATCTTGATCGACGTAGTCGATGCTTTTCATTGCCCGTTGTTCACAGTGCAAGTGGGGATGAGGTCAGACACGACTATTCTACTCCCCGTATGTCAAAATGTTTCCAAACAGTAAATCGGAAAACACTCGATATCTAATGATACTTGACCACTAAAGCTCGATGAAACTCATGGAAGAAACCGAGGTTGGTCTTTTGACAACAACCATAACAGCGACAGCAGCAGCAACATCAAGTCTCATGTACATCCATCACAGCCGACGGAACAGGTCACCGGGACTTGCGGGGGTTCAACGCACCTGGGTCGACACGGAAGATAAAACCGCCGCATCACTTCCGCCGTTGCAGAATGATGCATAGCTGGGACCCCTCCCCTGCTTTTGTCAACGACGTGCGTGGCTCTGACTCTGCAACAATCTGAAGTGGGCTGCAGGATGGAAATCAAGTCGATTTCATCGAGACGTAGCACATATTGGACCGAGGCCCTTGCTGACATGCCGTCCGCCTCGCCAGCTGGACATCTGCTACCGTGGGTTTTGCCTGGGCAGCAAGGTAGGTAGCAAATTCAATACCCAGTCAGCGACTGGCCACGCCTTGTTGGGACTTCGGCGAACTTCAGGTCGTCGATCGAGCAAGGTATTTAGTCAGGCACTCCGTCGACAGACATGTATATATGACTCGCAAGATTGACAGCGCAGTTTACGGAGGAGACCGATCCCTCCCCAAGTGGCGGAGCTTCCTCCATGCTTACGCTGACGACCAGGGGCAGATTGGTGTGCTACTGGTCGATCCTGCCAGCTATAATTATATGCACAGACAGGGTGCATTCTGTTAGTGGGCTGTGAAGAACAGAGAGGCCTCTCAGGAAGCTTTCGCGAAAGACTTCGGATGATGACGCCCGGCCGCTTGACGGCCGCCAAAGTGCATGCATGCACTCCTCAGCCCTTTCGCACGAAAGCTCGACCCGATGGATCGCCCGGGTCAACGCCTCGAACTTCATGATTCTCCAAGACGCCAGTAACTGGAGCCGGTCGACGTCGCCGCCACCAACTCTGTTAAGGTCCCTCGTATGCACCACCATCCGAAGAGGCCGCCGCTAGACCTTGCTAACTTTGCGGCGCAGAGTTTGCTAGGAGCACAATGCACCACTGGCTGCCAGTGCCTCTCAAGCTTACTTTCGTGTGCGGTGCAGGCTGGGTGGCGCATCAGCGGGGTTCGGACTTGACTTGTGCATAACGGCGAGACCTTCAAGCACGATGCAGCTGCTTGAATGACAATGGTCACAGAAGGAGGTCGGCAGTCTCTGCGTGGATGGAGACCGCGCGGGGGACCGGGGTTTCCCTCCGTAGCACTGCGACTGGCCTCGACTGTGTATGAGATCCCGGACGCCGGCACTCGCCCATGCCAGCAAAACCGGATTTTGCCAGCTTTCCCATCCGGACTGTCATCAACATGGGTGCTAGTTTGGCGCCATTGGTGGAGACCCTTCTTGGCTCAACTCGCTGGCCCAAGCTGTTCGCGAGAGCACAGGTACCACAATACGGAGGACCGGAGTGCCCGGAGCGTCGTGGCATCCCAGAAGGTTGAAGTTTCAATCACGGCCAACGTTTGCCTTTCGAAACAGTCTGGAGATCAGGGTCAGGGTGTTGCATGTTGCCGTGACCCTCTGTATTGAGGAGAAAGAACGTGGCCTGCATCCACCGTCCTCCAGTCAAGTTTGTCACCTGCTGTTGGAGATCTAAAGACGCTTCTGATCACACTGTCCGCCGTCAGGTTCTCTTGATGGTAGCGCCGCATGATGCAATACATGCAATGCATGCTGCACTTTGTCGCGGCGTTGTGTCTTCTCGCACAGCGGCTCCATCACGGCATGAGCTTGACTTTCAATATTTGCTCGAGACTGCCCACATTGCGGTCCAGGGTCAACGAAACATAGCCAAAACCAGAATGGACACACACCCAGTCCACGTGTGTGTATTTCTGGTCACGGCTCCCGGGTGGACTGAGTGGCGATTGTGTCTGCTCCAACAAATTACGCAGCGACGAGTCTGCGTCCTGATTACGCGTGGTGACGCGTTGCAGCGAAGAATCGATCGTTGCGATCTGTGCGACTCACCGCGAACGAGATATCCGTTGTGCATCAGTTAGAGGGGAGATGTCCATGTGTCAAGCGCCCAGTTGCTGCCTGGAGTAGGAAGCCTGCCCGTCCGGGTACTTGTTGACATTATTATTCACTGCCGACTTCCAGACCATGGCCAGATTTTTGACACTTGGAAGGCGAGCTGGTGTGATCTTCTGCCAACTCGTGGGTATGTGGTCAGGATCCACACGGGCAAGCCAGGGTGCCGACAGCGCTGTCCATTGTGGGTTTTGATGGATCTCTGCTGTGTCATCGGCGATCTTGTCGGCAGGGGCCTGCTGCTGGGCACAGGCATTGGTGTCACAATTGACTTTCGTGAGGGCGGGCAGCCACGCGTTGCGGGACAGCAGGGCCGTGTTGACCACAAGAAAGTCGTGGACAATGCCAGCAGCTCCGATCGCCTCCTTGCAGAGACTCAACTGAGCTTTATGAAACAGCGAACACGGCGAGTTTGACAGCAGCCCGACTTTCGTTGATGTAGTCGACTTGGCGGTCCGTATTTAGGGCGATAGGTGAGATTCTCTCCGGATGCGGACCCTACCTTGACGAGCCACGACTCCACGGGCGGCCTTGGCTGGGTTCGTACCTGGTTCTAGCAGCAACCGGCTTGATCCTGCTGCCCGAAATACGAGCAAGCATGCATCAAAGAACGTGGCAGATTGGTCAGCTTCACGACATCTACGGCGCATGAGAGGGTTGCACCACACAGCGCCCTCCACGCATTTGGTTCAGGACCAGCGAGAGCAGCCTGTCTGCTTGATCTTGGTTGGCACAGGGATTTCGTAGGCGCGGCGTGCAGGGAGATAAGGTCGCACACCAAGGCACGCAAGTGGTGCCGGACGCGGCCACGAAACGGCCCAGTGCCCCCTGACTGCTAATTAGGCACGCCTTTCGATCTGGCCGTCAAATATCGAAAAGGTCCAGTGGTGTTGATTGGCGCAGATGGTGGACGGAATACAATGCGCTGGTTTTCGCTAGCCGGCCAGCCACAAAAGGGCGCTTCCTGAAGTTGGGAGCCCGGGCGCGCGCAGATTCAGGAGACTGCGATCCGCCAGGGGTCCGAGCATCGAGGGTGCCCCCGTATCCGTACTCTGTACGTAGTGAAGCTGCTGGCAGAGGCGTCGACCGTGGGCGCGAGTGATGCGGACATCGAGGCGCAGTGTCGCTGGTGGCGTCATGTATGGTCATCGTGCAGTGCGACTTAACTCTACGCAGGAGTCGAGGCCAGGAACAGCCAAGCACGGTTCAATGATCTGCGGGAGAACGGAGTCCCAAGACTGACTGTAAACGGGCGACTGTCTGAGCGAGCTGCCCAGTGGCTGGCAGTACGTACCTTAAGGTCCTTTTCTCCGTACCTGCACCAGCCCCCCCCCCCCCAGCCAGCCAGCACTGGCGGACCAGCCGCGGCGCTTTCTCCAACGCGCACGCGCGACCCGCCCACTGCATTTTTTCTCCCATGCGGCAGTGCTGCAACCGGCATGGCAAAGTGGGAGAGTGCTTGCGGCCTCTGACGATCTGACGGGGTGGGTGTCGTTACCGATAAGTGGCCCCCGCCGACAAGGAGGGAGGGGCTTGCCGCCTAGTTCAACCCAGTCCACCATTTTCCTGGTTCGAGTCGGCATCCCATCTCGCCATCATCCCGCCCCCTGCTGCCCTCTCTGCAGGCCTGCGTGCGACTCTTCTCGCCCGAACGTAACATCAAACCTTGGCCCGGCAGGCATCAGCATAGCCAGCCATTACATTACCGCCGCGCCGCGCCCACTGCCCGCAGTCAGAAACACGATCCCGGCTTCCCAGAAACAACAACCAGGGAAGGACTGCCTACTCCATACTCCATAATCTCCGTGCCCGCGATCGCTTCCACGCAGTAACCCTCCCCGATCCACGCCGCCAGCAATCCCTGGATCTCCACGGTGCCCACCAAGCAGTCCACCATCTCACCCGCTCTCCTCCACTTGCTGTGGTCAGTGCCTGCCTGTCGCGACCAGGATTCCCGCCTTATCTACGACAGCAGGCGCGCTTGCCCCCGGTCGCAGCCATGGCTACTTCCTCGTACAATACCCAGCATCACCCGCTGCCCTCCGTGCCCCAGCACGAGCAAGCCCAGTCCTACGGTTATCAAAACGGCCCGGCGCAACAGTATCAGCAACAGCAGCAACCGTACGCACCACAAGGCCAGCCCGCACAGCAATATCAGCAGCAGCCGCCGCAGCCCCAACCGCAATTGCAACAGTCCACCCGTCCTGTCACTGCCGCAAAGACCAGAGGTCTCAGCTTTCGGTCGGAAAAGTCGCACCGTAGCTCGAACAGCGCCGGCAAGAATCATTACCAGGAAACACACGCCGAGAAGGAATCCAAGCGACTTCACAGCAAAGCCGATCCCACCTTGGCCATGAACGAGATGGAACCTGGTTTGTTCTACCCCCATCCCAAAACCTCGGAATGAGAGAGCGCGAACTGACCACCGAATGCGCGCATCAGCTGCCATTGCGGCACAGGCTGCCGACAAAGACGCCGCTCTTCGGCCATTGAGCTCAATCCAGCATAAGGGCTACGACGGACTAGCTATTGGTATGTTTTCACCTCGCTTACAGGGTTCCTGGAAGCATTGCTAACCCTTGAGTTGTGGTTCAGCCGATCCTGACCGTTCCAACCCTACGAGATCGAGGTGGGAGAGACCGCTCGAGACAATCCGCAGCTTTGAAGCCGCCATCGACGGCAACTACAACCGTAAATCATTCTACAGATCCGAGTCTGAAACTGCGCTCAACGGTTGGAACCGACGCACCAGCCAATACGGCAGTAAGTAGCCCAGATCCTTGGCTGACACGCTCTCATATGGCGCGTTAGTTCTCACCATTCACTCGCCAGACCAAAACGGCCCTCGATTTCCCCAGAACAGCTACTACGGCAGTCGACCTCAGTCAATATATCGCTCGGAAAGCGTGGTGTATGACACAGGACGACAAGAAGGAGGCCCGTCTGGCTACTTAGACGGTCCTCATGACAACGGGCGCCAGCGATACAATCGTGCCCCGTCTGAGCCGTATCTTAACCGAGCCAACGGCGCCAGAAATGTGTACCCGATGTCGAACAGCCACCAATCACACGAAACCGTCGCATCCGGGTCCGGTAGCTGGAGTGAGCCCGCCGGCTACTCGACCGATCCCAGCAGCGAGAACAGTTCCATGGGCCGTCGGTCGCCCCCGAAACGGCAGGATCACGGACAGGACTTTGGCAACAGAGCAGGTCCAAGCAACTACGACAACCGGTCTTTTGCCCCATCAGGTCTCTCGAATTCGCAGAGCAATCACCCGGCTGTGCCCCGGAAAGATATCGGCGGAGGTATGCTACGGAAGCAGACTGCGCCTCCCCCAGTCAATGCCCCACAGGCACGACCTGCTGCGGTAGAGAAGAGGAAAAGCTGGTTCTCCAAACGATTCAGCAAGGCATAGACGACTCCCAGGCGAAACACTTTGCCTCCGATACCTATCCGGCAAATTCGTGCGCGGAGGACTGTTTGGCTACACCTTTTTCATTTTGCTATTTTCAAAAGATACCCTTAGGACGAAGTTCGTGCTGCTCGATCCACGGGCTAGACTTCCTACCTAATAATGAGCTGTCTTTGGCTCATTCTTCTCACGACATTCATGTTAGGGGTGCCGTGCCTGGCTTTGTCGGACACAGGCTGGCCCTATTCTAGGCGACTGGCGCCATTCACCAACAGATATGAGTACACGAAAGGCTTTACAGACACAGGGTAACGGGCCATGGACAGCTCTATGGCCACTTCCCCCCCACGGACCGGAGCGACGTGTTAGTTGGCACATTGGCACAAGCGCGAAGTGCTTACAATCGGTCGAAAACCGTTGAACTGCCGAGCAGGATTGGGTTTAGAGATGACAAAGAGCACAAAGTATTGCACCACCAGCCGCTGTAAGGCAGGAACGACACAATACACGCCACACGAATACTCAAGATCTCCTCGACGGAAAACATTTTACACACATGCAACGGTCACCTCGACGACGCAAGCGCATCGTGGAGGGAGCCGCTTGCCAATCTATCCTTTTCGAATTTTCCTTGTGTTCGCGAGTGCCATTATTAGCAGACTTTGTTGAGCTCGTACATAGCATAATGGCTCAAAGGGGGCATTGTCGAGGTGGAAATGAGAATCATCATTGTTCCTCACTTGTAACAAGATCCCCCGCGTTGTGCGGGGAGGTACCGTGACCGTGGACTCGACCGCTACCTAACCCGTGGAGACTCGATATCATCCGTCAACGCAGACAGCGACGTGTTCAGCCCTGTGCTGGATGACACATGGCGCGGGCCGGCGATAGACTTGATAACCAGCAGCAACTTCAGAAAAGTCATCGTATCGCGAACCCCCGCCGCGAGGCCTCTGTTCTAACACGGCGCCTCCTGGTCTGGAGTAACTACCTACGTCAAAGTAGGTGCTTAGTCCCAGCAGGAACAAATGTGCTGTTAGAAACTAGATTGACTCACTTCTTGCGACTGCGGCCGTGGTATGCCCACGTTGCGCCTCCCACGCCGTCACTTGCTGGAGGAGAAAAGGGGTGCCGCCGCTGTCTTTCACGATAGAAGTCATGCTGCTACTCGGATGTAGTATCGAGACGATACGGATCTGATGCCAGCTCGTTGCGCGCAGGCGCGTGTCCTTGTGTGTGTATGTGTGTGTGTGTATGTTGCCATAATTTCTTTCCTTGGACCACGTAGGCTCCTGCAAATGAAGTGATGGCGAGACGGTGAGGCGGCCCTGGAAAATGAAGCTCAACGTGGTGCGAAGCGGAAAGAGAGAGTGAGAGAGAGCATATGTACATATCACAAACGCAGGACACCACCGCAGCACACGACAGACAATGCCGAACATGAGCATTGACGTTATTGCTCGATGCTCGTTCTGGAACGGTGAAGGATCAATGCTGTATTTTGGTCATTTACACAGCGGTTCGTCCGTGTAGTTGACGTTTTAAACTATTGCACGCAACACTAGCGGTCCTTCTTCCCCCCGGCTTTTGCCTCGAGCCGCTCCGTCTCATCCTCCTTCATAGCGACGATGACGTAGCCGACGAGCACCACGTTGGCCATGATGGCGGCGAAACCACCTGCGTAGCTCGCGTTGCCTGTTTATGTATTAACACGGCGATTTTATCAATTCTGTGAGACAAGCGAGAGAGGGGAAATTGCGAGAGGCTGTTCCTTTGACACAGAGCTCCGATGGAGGAGGAACGGTCGTGTTGGTTGCAGGATGGCATGCTGCCAGACCGGCGGAGCTGGAACCTGCAATATAACATACCTTTGAACAGGGTGTGTAGTGTTACAAAGTACGACCCGATGGGCAGCACGATCATGGCGAACGTGGCGGCTAGCAACTTGAGAATGACATGTCTGCGAGGTGGTGGTCAGTGATGTGTATGGTGATAGAGGGAGAGCGCGAAGACTCACGTGGGGACTGCAGGGGCGATGTTGGACTTGTGGCTGGAGCTGCCAGACGACGACGGGGCGAACTCGTCCCTGTCGATGGCCGTCTTCTCGGTGGTCGCGATACGCCGGGTCGCCATGATGGAGTCCTTTGTGTGAATGCCTCTGGTTGCGAGCTTGCTGGAGTGATGTTTCAGGGATTTACTGGATGCTCACGAGTGCCGGTAGTTGTTTGTGGCGGGGACACTTTGATAGAGCTGGGTGCGTGGAAGACTGCACTCCAGCAGTTGGTGGTGACAGCAGGTGGGGCGACCAGCGATGGTGCTGCCTGCTGCATCAGGCTTTCCACTTTGTTGGTGCAAGTCACAGTTGCCTCTGGCTGCCTGTCATGTTGGTGTTTATGATGCTTATTGTTACATGCCATCGAGCAGACACCTCGTAGGTCGACATAAGCGATCCAGATCAACATCACTGCTGAAGTTGCCCTCTCACTCTACCATGCCTCTCAGCATGTGAAGCGGATAGCACCCAGTGCACGCACGTGAGCTCGTGTTAATGGCCAACGCGCTTCGCGTCCCCAGCCACGGGCAGCCCACCACTAAATTTTCGGGGCGGGACCCCTGCCGCCCACTCCTCCGCGTCGACGAGGGCGTCTCGGGCGTCCCCCGTCCACCCGTCCACGGCTCGTGGGTCAGACTGTGTCAACGATTTTGTGTGAACCTTCCGTCCACGGCTTTCTCTCCTGGGCGCGGCCTTCCTAGCTCAAACATCGCCAAACTCGCTCCCCACACGACATACACAATCGTTTGCACCTCGATTGTGTTCCGACAGACACAAAGTTCTGCGTACTTCGATCAGTTCCTACCCACGATTGCGAAACCCGGCTCGCACTTTTGTGACTGCCACAACAAGGCCTCCAGCCTCGAACGAACATTCGTCGCGAGTGCGCGGCGTGAGAGATACGATCGACTCGATCCTTTGACATCATTCCAGTCGCATATCGACAACGCCGGCACCCGTACCTTCCGTGGTCCAAAGTCCTCATCGCTGTGACGTCAATAATTGCAAACAGCCTCGTCTTGCCCGCCTTGCGCAGTGGCTGGTCGCACTGCGAAGGAGGCTGTCGACATGGCTGGCTCAAAGCGGATGGAGTGGTTCGATATCGAAGATGACGAGTTCGACGACCTTGCAAATGCCTCGCCCTTCTTCACGCAGCCAACCCAGCCTGTGGACCGGGCTGGAGCTGCTCATACGACACAGCCTACACAGATCGTGAACAAGGCGGCTCATGTCACGCAGCCGACACAAATCATGGGCAAGGCAGACCACATAACCCAGCCGACGCAAGTCTTAGACCGCAAAGTCCTCCGCGAGTCCTCCCCCATCGTGCCGAGCTCCCCTAGTGTGGTAGAGGTTCCGGCATCCTCGCCGTTCCAGCCCAAGATGGCACCGAACAATGGTCTTGCAACAAACCAACACCCCGCCGCCTCAGGAAGGATATCGTCTCTGATGGCACCAGCCGGGACGGCTTTCAGGGCTCCTACTGCGCCAACCCCTGGGCCAACAGCCTCGAAAAACCGGCAGTATATCGATCTCTCCGAAGACGACTTAGCGCAAGGCTACAAGCACCAGGACAGCTCCGACGACGAGGTGACGCCGATGCGGGGAGACATTCGTCCCTCCTTTGTGAAGCGGGATGTGGGTGTTGCGCAGTCGACAGCCGCAAGACCGGCTGCGGCCAAACCACCTCCGAAGGACATTTCGCTAAATGATATTCCTAACCTGAGATTACGGTATCTGACCAAGGAGGTCTTCAGAGCCGTTCACAAGGCTCGTCCAAACATCACCATTCAGGCATGCAAGGATGCGGTGCAGAAGGGTGGCTGGCAAGTCAATGCGGCAGTCCAATCCATTCTCGGGTCGACTACATCGAAACCGGCAGCAGTCTCGAGGAACAATAGCCAAACGACCATTGACGAAGACAGCCAACCAACCAGCACAAAGTCTTCCTTCCAGTCAACCATCTCGCAGTTTGCATATGGCAACAAGCCTAGCTCAGGCACCTCGACTCCTACAGAACCAAGCACGTCAGCTCCACCACGTCGCCGCCTCATCCAGGGACGCAAACAACGCTCACCATCGCCCACGAAAGTCTTCTCTGTATCGTCCTCAGCAACATCGCCTCCAACGAGCCCAGATCAAGCTGCAGCTGATACACCAAAGGAACGTGCTAAACCTGCCGCATCCAAACGTCGACTGATGCGTGGAGTCAAGTCCAAGGACCAATCTGCGACAGTTGTCACCGTCGACTCAGATTCGGAAATGCCTCTTGCTAAGGTCACCCTGCCCTCACGCAAACGCAAAGCTGAGCGGGAAGCTCCAGCGCTATCTGAGGATGAGCTCTCCAGAGACGTTGTCGACTCTGATGGTGACAGCGACGTCGTTGTTATCAACCCCAATGAGCAGAAAGTGCTGGATTACCTCAACTCGTGCTCGGCAGAAGAGCTTGGTCGCATGACCGGTCTGCCTGTTGACGCCAAACTCATGGTCGACGCTGCGCCATTCAAGAACCTCGCTGCGGCCGAGAGGGTCTCACGCAACGACAAGTCCAAATCTGGCAGATTAAAGGCTGCTCGTACAGAGATCGGCTCGCTCATCGTCGAGAAACTTTCTTTGTGGTTTGAGGCTTTCGAGGCCGCTGCCGTCGTGATTAAGAAATGCGAGGACCGTGGTGCTCAGATCCAAGCCGCAATGGCACACTGGCCCATGGACAGGAATGGTCGGCCGCGGGCTTCTCCGGGAGTCAACGGGGAGGAGTGTTCCTCTGCTCTGGTGAGCCAGATGCCAGTCCCTACTCAGCCTGCTCTCATGGATGCGGACGTGGTCACGCTCAAGTCCTACCAGCTTCTCGGACTGAACTGGATGGACCTGATTCATCGCAACGGGTTCAGTGGCATCCTGGCCGATGACATGGGTCTCGGCAAGACTTGCCAGGTTATTTCCTTCATCTCGCATCTTGTAGGAACCTTTGACGAAGATAGTGGACAGACTCGGCCGTGGCCGAACTTGATCGTCGTCCCGCCCAGTACTTACGAGAACTGGATTACCGAATTCGGCCGCTTCGCGCCAGACATTAGCCTCTTCCTTTACTCCGGCACAGAGCGCCGAGATACCGACCCCGAGGATGTTCAGGACTACCATGTAGTGCTTACGACTTACACCCAGATCGAGCGAAAGGCTGAAGATCTGCACTGGCTGCAAGGTCTGGAGCCATATGCCGCGATATACGACGAGGGCCACAAGCTGAAGAACCCCAACACCAACGTCTACAAGCAGCTGAAGAGAGTGCCAACCGAGTGGCGGCTCATTCTCAGCGGCACGCCGGTGCAGAACAACCTGAAGGAGCTCTTGTCGATTTTGAGCTTTGTCGAGCCGACCCTGTTCACGGAGAACGACTTTGGCCGTCTCAAGACCATCTTCGACGCAAAAGTGATGAACAAAGACGTGCACAACTTTGCCGCTCTTGCTAAGGAGCGAGTCGGCAACGCCCGGACGATCATGGCACCGTTCATTCTGCAGCGTCGCAAGGCCGACGTATTGGAGCTGGCGCAGAAGTCGGAGCGCAACGAGATCGTCGGCATGCACCCCGTACAGCGACAAGTGTACGACGAGATCAAGGGCAGATATCTCATCCCCAAGGGCACCGCGAAGAAGTCTGCTATCAAAGATAGCAACCCTTGGATGCAGCTTCGCAAGGCAGCCATCCATCACCAGCTCTTCAGAACACACTTTACTGACGAGCGTGTGGCTGAGATGGTGGATATCTTGTGGAAGAAATGCACCGAAGACGAACTGTGCATCCAGAGCAAAGCCGAACGCCACAAGAAGCTTCTGCTCGAAGACTTTTTGTCCAAGTCTGATTTCCAGCTGCATCTATGGTGCAAGGACTTCCCGAAATACATCGGCAAGTTTGATGTCGCCGATCGGTCGTGGGAGGACAGCCCTAAGGTTGCGAAGCTGCTCGAGCTCGTGCGCGGCTATATCAAGACGGGCGACCGTGCCCTTGTCTTCAGCCGCTTCGAAATGGTCATGGATATCTTGCGCGAGACGCTACACGGCTGCGATATCCCATACTGTGATCTCTCCGGTCGCACCTTGACTTCAGATCGCTTCCCCGAGATTCAAAAGTTCAACGACAACCCGGACATCCCCGTGTTCCTGCTGACTACGGGCGCAGGCGGCACGGGCTTGAATCTGACGGCCGCCAACAAGATCATCTTGTTCGACCAGTCGGATAATCCGCAGGAAGACGTACAGGCCTCGAACCGTGCGCACCGCATTGGCCAGACGCGCGACGTGGAGGTCATCCGCATCATCACCGAGAACACGGTGGAGGGTCTCGTGTACAACTCTTGCGTCAAGAAGCTTATGCTCGCGGCGTGTGTCGAGGGCGAAGACGGCGGCGACGACGAGGACGGCGAGTCTATCGAGGAGCAGTGCCGCAAGCTCATGCTGCTCGAGAGCGCAGCTGAAGGGGAGGTACGGTCCACACAGCTATAAAGGTGCTCACGAAAGCCGCCTTCTTGTGACGCTCTTTACGATCTGATGATGATGGAAAGTCGTGTAAAGGCAGCATCTTCATTGGACTTGTTTCCTGGTGTTCCCGGCGTTTGTCTGCACCCTGGCGTGGCGGCTTGTATATTCCCATCGTCTGCACTGCGCTCTCTAGGCGAGGCTTTCATTGTTGTTTTGTTTTACCTTTTTGTATGGGCGTTCCGTTCTGGATGTTGAAAGCAAGGCTCATTGGAGGGAAATGTCATTGGTCTCTCTTTAAAGGCTGGTCGCAAGCAGAAGACCTGAGATTGATCGTGTGGAGTTTCTGAGTTGTCTACCTGGAAATGAGCAACTGCGTAGACGCTTTTTCCGCATAAAAGGGGCACTTGAGCATGGTCCCGCATAGCACACGAAGCAAGAAGCTCGACTCAGTATGCGTTTTTTTAATCATGAATAGACAGGGCGAACTAGAGTAGAATAGACTACCGACCTCGAGACAGGCGTGTAAGCATTTCTGTGTAGAACATTGACCTGTTATGTTGAACGGCCGTGATATGCCTTGAGGCGTTCGCCGTGACGAATGAAACGACTGTTGGCCGATTCGGCTACATGATGTCGCCCTACACGCAGACATACTGTCTCTAAGGTCTCATTGCTGACATTTTGATTCGCCGATGCCGCCGCGGTAAATAGTGAACCTGTCCCTCTCTACAAACCTTGTTCGAGGCTCCATCTTCCCATGCAGCATCAGCATCAGCGACAGTCGTGCAAGCCCCGAACAGCCCACCGACGATTTCACGTTACCACCAGGCTACGGAGCATCCGTTGGATCCCTGGACCGCGATCGATAGAGTTAGTGACATGTATCCTTCTTTTCCTTTCTCCAAGACCACAAGCAAAGATAGGATGTGAGTGCTGCCCGGGGGAAACCAAGGAGAGCCTGGACGAACTTGAGAGAAGAAAAATAGCTGACGGGAGACAAGGAAGAAAGAAGAAGAACAAAAAGGAAACCCTGAGAGAACGTACCAGTCCGTGACAAGCCCCTCGTCCAGATCGTCCATGGCCGCCATGTCCTCGTCCGAGATCTCGAAGCCGTTGACGTCGACGTTCTCGGCCATGCGGGCCTTCTTGGTGCTCTTGGGCAGCGGGACGAGGCCGTGCTGGAGGGACCATCTAATCCAAAAAGTATGTCTAGTGTCAGCTCTCACGAGGTTTTCTGGTCCTGTAGATATTGTACAGCACGCCATGTAGCTCTGAAAAACACCTGACAGATTCGCGAACACGAACGGAGTCAAAGACTCTGGAAACACCGAACACCGCATCTTGGCAGATTCACGGATACGAACGGAGTCAAAGAACAAGCAGTACAGCTTCCGCCTTGAACAGGAAAGAATGAAATCCAGAAAAAAGGAAGGAGGAAAAGAGGACAGGTGCGAAGGGAAAGACGTCGACTACTCACCGCACGAGCAGCTGCGCCACCGTGCACCTGTACTTGCGGCTCAGCTCGACCACGGCCGGGTGCCGCATGCGCATGGCGCGCGCGAGCGGCGCGTACGCCTCGACGACGATGCCGTGCCGCGCGCAGGCCTCGCGGATCGCGACCTGCGTGTTGAACGGGTGCACCTCGATCTGGTTCACGGCCGGCGGGATGCGCGGGTTCGAGGCCATGAGCTCTTCGATCTGGGGTTGTTTTCCTTGAGTGTTAGTACGTGATCAGGAGGCTCTCTCTATCTGCCTCCCTCTCTCTTTCGAACACGGCTTGGATCGCACGATGGCGGGGATAGGAAAGCTGGACGTAACCCCCACCTGGCCTCGGTACGTGACATGTCCATCAAACCGAGGCCAGGTGGCAGGTAGATGATAGATGACACAAAGCAGGCTCGAGAACTCCCGAAGCAGGAGGGAAAATAGAAGAGAAGAAGACAGCAAGAGAAATACTCACATGCCGCACCCCAAAGTTGCTGACACCTCCGCTCCGGACCTCCCCATCGCTGATCGCGTCCTCGACGGCCCTCCAGCTCTCCCGGCGCGCCGCAGGCCCACCATACGGGCTATGAAGCAGGAACAGGTCGATATACCCTTTCCCGCCACTGTCGCCGCCATCCCCCATGCCCTCTCCGGACACAGCCTTCACGCTCTCCCGGATCGATTTCCTCACCGCATCGTAGCTCTCGCTGTTGGACGCGAGCTTCGAGGTGTAGAAGATGTCCCCGCGGGTGGTGCCGGAGTCTGGATGGCTTCCGAGCCACGACGACACGGCCCGCCCGGCCTCGCGCTCGTTGCGGTACATCTGCGCACAGTCGAGGCCGCGGTAGCCCAGGTCCAGCGCGTGCGGGACCGCAGAGATCACCTCGCGCCCGGACATCATGTACAGGCCGAGCTGCAGCTGGGGCATCATGTGGCCGCTGTTGAGCTGGAGTTGATTGTGGTGTTAGCAGCCGGGGTGGATTGCCCTTTGTCTTTCATTGCTTCTCCCACATCTTGGGCTGTAGTATCTTGACACCTCTGGCTCTTTTCTCCGCTCTCTCCGTGCCCAAGACCCGCGGCCGGGGGAGAGTAGCCAGATCAAGACGTGAGGCATCTCTATCGAGCCGGACCGGGGCGGATCTGGCTGGCTCTCTGTGTTGACTTACCTTGACCTTGGTGGCCAGCGAGAAGGTGTTCGGCGCCATGCTCGCTGAGGTATAGGTAAATCCAAAGACCTGATGAAGTCGCCAACAGTGCCTCGAGATAACCGCGAAGATCCGGATCTGATTTCCTGAGGGCAGAATGCTCGATAAGTATACATGTCCCCGCGATGGTTCCTACCAGAACCGCAACACGACGTCACATTTACTCAAGGGTGCATCGGATAAGTGGGCCGGGAACTGGTGTGACAGCACCATCCACTTACACGGAACTCGGAACACTGGGGGGCACCAGGCTGACTATGTGTTTTAAGGTTCTTTGCCCAGGTGAACATACTTGGGTGCAGAGTTCTCGAAAGTTCCACTTGTCGAAACTTGTTCCCGAGCGATAAAGCACTTTCTGTCATTATGGTGTATCAGATGCTTAGCCCGGCTTCATCGGAGGTAAGGTGAAGTAATTTCTGCATTATAAGATACTTGGATAAGTGCAGCACAAAGCCCCCTGCGCTACACGATCATAAAAAACGCTTCATGGTTATAAAATGGTATCTCAAAATCACATCAGAAAACGACCGACGGACCTTACCGCCCGAGCAGGTGCCCCTTGCAAACATCGGCAGTACTTGTCCATCACCAGTGCATGGCACTGTCCATTTGGTAGGCTCCATAGTTGTTCTCCATCTGCTGGCGGATCCAGTCGTCGTTGTTGTGGACATTGTAGATCGGATCGGTAGCGGTGCGATACTGCTGGGTTGCGGGTGCTGAGCCAAAGTGGTTGTAAACCTTCTTAGGTTGCATCATCGCTTGTTGCTCTGCTTTCCTGGCGGACTCCTCATACTCTCGGCGAGCGAGCGCCTCGTAACCGGACATCATGTACGGCTCTGAATCAGAAGTAGCCTGCCACTGGCCGTGCTCAGTCTGGACAGGCGTCAGTGGGGTGCCATCCAACGAGTTGATGCTCTGCAGGCTTTGTCGCTTGCGTGTCTCCTCCTCCTGGACGGCCTGCTCGTATCGCCGTTGTGCCAGTAACTCCTCCTGGGCGACAGTTGTGCTGTTGAGGGCGATGACAGCATCGATCTGGTGGTTGGTGGGTGGGCAGATGCGCCAGAGCTCGATCAGACGCATTTTCTGCTCGTCCTCTGCCGTCTTGAACAGCTCGAGCTGAGGAGCTGACAGGGCGCTCGGGTCAACACCATATTCGCGGAGGATCATCTCTGGTGTCGGCTGCTGAACCTGAGGCGGTTCCGAGGACGGGCGCTGCACCTCGGGTGCTGGTGGGACCTCCCGGACAACATGGGCGGAGTGGTTGTAATGTTGCGAAATGGAGTAGACGATGGGCTCAGGCGCGGGCTGGGGGGTCACTGGCTGCTCGACGGCGAATCGTGCCGGGTATGGCTGGTGCAGGGTGAGGTTCTGCGCAAACAAGGCGGCGAGCTCGTCTTGAGTGTTCATCGTGGAGACTGGAGCGAAGTCGTGGATCTGTGGGTTGTGTAAGAGTGGGCGTGTAAGTGCGGGATGACCTCACCCCACCATCGTTCGGGGTCGAGGCTCGGGTGACCTACCACGACCAGATTCTCCGTGTATATTGTAGCTGAGGGCGAGGACAATGGAGTCCTGGGCGTTGAAATAGGAGCTCGTGTACTTTAGTCACACGGATATGCTTGGCTGTACCAAAGGAAGCCTGAGGAAAACGAGTCTCGGTGCGAGGGCGAAATGGCGGCGAGAGGGGTGGGAATCGTGTTGTATTGACTAGCAGATCTATCGCTCGTGGAGTGGAAAGCGGGAGCAACACGGAGCGAACGGCGACGAGCAAGAAGCGGAGGAAGCCACCTCTGGGCGAAGTGTTAAGTGATATAGGATCGTGAATGGTGAGGCGTTGGGACGGATTCAAGCTCGCAGCTGGTCATGCACGACTACCCAAGTGGATGCCGAAATGAGTCCGCAGTCTGCAGGGGCGCCAGGGGGAGGGGCCGCGGGGTGCAAGTGGGATGGACAAGGAGGCACTGGACCGTGAATTCCGACTGATGCGAAGTCGTCCAGTCATGAAGACGTGCAAAAGCACAAGAGGAAGCGGCGTCGTCCTTGCTGAGCATTAGGTCTGATGTGGCTGTCTGTCTGCACCATGCGATGACGCTGGTGTTGGATGACGACGGGCCTGTGAAGGAGCGTTTCTTCCAAGGAAATCCCAAGAAAGCGCCCGGCACAGCATGCGCAGCTTCGAGAAGCAGACACGAAACCACACTCCAGCCCTTCGTCGTCTCCGGGATTAATTATTGGAGCCCAACAACATGTGGTGTGGTGACGCATCCTGGCAATGTGACCTGGTCCCTTGACGCTCGAGTGAGCCGCGCCCGACACTAGAGTTGAGTCCGGCGTAAGTGGCATCCATCCCAAGTCGGGGCGGACTGATGTCTCGGCTCAGGTCGGTGGCATTGCGAAAAGTCGATGCCGTCAGATATGCGTGCTTCTCCTGCTTCCTCTCCTTCTTGGACCGATCCGATCCGGGAGCAAAGCATGATCTCCCCGACGTATGTGCCTCTGATCACAGCCACAGGCCGTCCCAGAGCGAGCGCTCTGGCCTTGGCTCCTCCCGGGCAGCATTTTCGGGGATTACACAGAAACGAGAAGATGAGTTCCGTGGTGCACATTGGTTCATGACGGGCTGATGACGACGCAGATTAGATATGGGATGCTCCTCTAGGTGCACTGCGGAGGTTCTGTCCCCCAGCATGGCGTCGAGGACAAGTGGTGCGCACCTGTCGGGCAGGACACGACCACATCTCAAGCTCAAGTGTACAACAGCCCGAGCCACGTAGGCCTGGCCCCGGAGCCACTGGTGCGAGTTTCGGGCCTAGGCTAAACCCCCTTTGCAGGGGGTTGCGCCTTCCTTGTCTGGAGCGGCTCCCTGGGGCCCGCAGTCCCTTAAAATGTACCGTGTCTAGATGTCGGATTTAGGAGAGCGAGGTTTCAGCCTGTCAGAGGGAGCGAAAAACCACCACAAAGTTCCACGAGAGCATCGCCAGCATCCTGGCCTTCTCCTGTGCGACATCAATCACATCGCCAGTCCTCCCGCGTCGCTCCTTCGTCTGTGCTCTGCAATCTCACAGGTTGATAGCTTGCCAAGATGAAGTTCTCCATGGTCTCTGTCGGCCTCTTGGCCCTGCTCACGCCTCTCACAGCGGCTTGGTCCAAGGAAGGTATGTCGGACGCTTCCCGACCCAATTGGCAGCTTTTGCAGCTTTTGCAGAGTCTCCCTGGCTAATACTACGCCTTTACAGACCGCGAAATCTTCCGCGTCCGCGACGAGCTCAGCGCTGCCGAGGGCCCTGATGTGACCTTCTACGAGTACCTCGGCATCACCCCGTCCGCCAACCAGGACGAGATCGGCAAGGCTTACAAGAAGAAGAGCAAGCTGCTCCATCCCGACAAGGTCCGGCAGCAGCTGATGGCCGAGCGCACCAAGGAAAACAAGGCCAAGGGCAAGACAGGCGCTGTCAAGCCGCCTACCAAGGCCGAGCTCAAGGCTGCTGTCAGATCTGCCAGTGACAGGCAGTCGCGTCTCAGCATCGTGGCCGATGTCCTGCGTGGACCTGGTCGTGCGCGCTACGACCACTTCCTCAACAATGGCTTCCCCCTGTGGAAGGGCACCGACTACTACTACAACCGCTACAGGCCCGGGTTCGGCACAGTCTTGGTCGGTTGCTTGCTCGTCATGGGCGGTGGCTTCCACTATGTGGCACTCTACATGAGCTGGAAGCGCCAGCGCGAGTTCGTCGAGCGCTACATCAAGTTTGCTCGGCGCGCCGCCTGGGGCGACAACCTCTCGATCCCCGGCGTCGAGGCTGCCACCACAGAGACCCCGCCCGCGCCTGCTAGTGGTGACGAAGAGCAGCCGCAGATGCCCATGAACCGCAAGCAGCGCCGCTTCCAGGAGCAACAAACCCGCAAGGAATCTGGAGCCGGTGCCAAGAAGGTGCCTCGTGGCCGCGTCCGTGGTTCTGCCCCGGCCAGTGGCAGCGCAACCCCTGTTCCTCAGCCTGAGGGTTCCGGCCCTACTGGTGCTAAGAAGCGCGTTGTGGCCGAGAACGGCAAGGTTCTTGTTGTTGACTCTCTCGGTGATGTCTACCTGGAGCAGGCCGATGAGGATGGCAATGTCATGGCCTTCCTGCTCGATGTGAGTTTCCTGCAACATCATTGCATGTGGTTCAAGTACTGATTCCTGCCTCTTTCTAGCCCACTGAGCTTGCTAAGCCCACCATCAAGGACACTGCTCTCGTCAGGCTGCCGGTCTGGGCCTTCCGGTCCACTGTTGGCAGATTTACTGGCTCGAAGACCAATGGTGAGGACGAGGATCTCGACGATATTGTTGATGAGGACTCGTCCTCCTCCCCTGGCCAGCGCACCCCGAGCGCCGACTCGACCGAGGACTTCGAGCTGCTCGACAAGAGCATTGAGGATCTCTCAAAGTCCAAGACCTCAGGCAGCCAGGCCCAGAGCGGCAAGTCCAAGAAGCGCAACAACAACAAGAAGAGGTAGATGCATATCGAGGCGTCACGAACGAGCTCCCAGGATCTCGCGATGCGTCTACGGGCCTGGTTTCAGACTCCTGCTTGGAAGGAAGCCGGCCATTGATCTCCTCAAATGTATGGTATGCGTATAGATAAAAGTTACCTCCGCCCCTGTGCGAAACCAAGCAACAATTCATTTTATCCGTCTGTCCCAGGCATGCCTGTTGCTGGCAGGGGCCTTGAGCTCAGGAGCTCCAGGACATGATCTCTCATTGGTCCACCAGGACTAGCGCACTTGGTGACTGTCCAAGGCAAGCCTATCAACAACACGGGCCATATGGCTGTTGTTGCCTAACGTTGTCAATGATGTGTGAACTTCTTCCTTGTGAATGCACTTCCCAGCCTGTCGGTCTGGCTTTCCCCCTCATTCCGTTCGCCCGTCCACTCTTTTCGGCCGGTATCACACAGGAGTGCTTTCTCTAAGAATGAGTTCTCATTCAGTCAGTGAACGGACGACTCGCCAGGCGAGGCGGCGCTCGGTATTCCGAGCACAGGATGCTCGTGAATCGCAGCCTTCACTAACAGAGCACATCATTATCGATCTCACGGATCAGTCATCGTCACCCCTGAGCAAAGGACACGTTCATACAAACACAGCAGCTCAAGGTGAGCAGTCCATCCGAGATGAAGCCCGAGACCATACAGCACAACAACGAGCACAGCAATTATCAGTCGGTCAGGACTCGCAGTCATACTCAAAACCACAACCAGCCGAAGAAGAAGGTCAGCCAGAGTCGATAGACGACGACGACACCTGTCCAATCTGCCAGCTTCTCCTGTACGACCCGGTCCGGACCACCAGGTGCGGCCATACGCTGTGTGGTTTCTGCATGGCGACCTGGGCATCCGTCTCTTTCGAGTCCCCTAATCCCACGACGATTGTCGACATCGACGAGGAGCCCGTCGACTTTGACCCCGTCGCCGACGCTGTCGAGGTCAGGTGCCCCATGTGCCGCACTCTCACCGCCGCGCAGCCGGATCTGCCGCGGCGGGATGCGCTCCGGGAAGGGTACCCGCGGGCGTACAAGGATCGAGAGCTCGAGGTCGGGGCCGAGTCCTTGAGCGGCGCCAGTGGGCGTGGTGATGCCCAGACCATCACGTTGTATATCGGCAACCGCCACGCCCTCGTGGCCCCTACAGCTTCTTCTAGGGGAGGTGCGAACGGTCGCGCGGAGGCGAACCAGCACGCATGGGACTTCTTCGTGCACACCTCCCGGACGGATATCATCGAGGAGGTCCACATGCACCTGCACCCGACCTTCCGCCCTGCCCGCGTCGTGCGACAGCGGCCGCCTTACGTGATAAGCAGGCTCGGCTGGGGGGTATTCGCGGTGCGTGCCGACGTGGTGCTCAAGGCTGGGTACGAGTGGGTCAGCGATGAGGCCGTGGACTCGCCGGACGGGGCGCGGAAGGGGGTGCTGCCGATGGAGTGGATGTTGGACTTTGAAGGGTCTGGCGGACGGGGTAGCATGGCAAGATGTAGGCTCAAGGTTAAGAGGGAGGATGGTGGGGGAAGGACAACGCGGACAAGGAGAACAAGGACGAGAGATGTTGCCGGCGGTGGTGAGATTGATGAGGATGATGATGTCGAGTTGGTTAGAGACGCAAGGGAGATGAGTAGGATGGCGAGGCAGTATGAGAGAGACGGGAGGTATGATCCAGAGCCGTCTCGCCGAAGGCGCAGGGAGTAATTATACCTGGCGGTGAGAGTCTTTCAGAGGCTTCATTCATGGGATCCTACCCAAAGACCATGACTAGTAAAGTGCACTTCCTCTTGATCGCGGCGGCTCGATCATCCATGAGCGGTTCAAGATAGCGTCGACAATATCTAGTAGTTCTTCGTCACGCGGAGTCCTCCATGTTTTAAGTGCAATAACACGATAACCCAACAAAGCGCCGCTTATTAACAACTTGACGCAAAAAAAAAAAGTGTCTCCTGCTGAGCAGCAGACGAACGACAGAACAAAAAATAAAAAATAAAAAGGGAAGAGACACCCTAAAAATTGGATGTCGTCCGTCCATACTCTGTCTCTTGATCTCTCTCTTGATGCCTCTCTCTCTTGGTGAAACCACGGAATATGAAGAAGGCAAAAAGAAAATCCTTGGCGCTAGCCGGAATCGAACCGGCGTTTTCACGGCAATTTTTTACTTCCGTGAAAGTTAGTGTTAACTGTACTTGCGTACGGCCACAACGTGATGTCCTAACCACTAGACGATAGCACCTTATCTCGGATTGGCTGTTGAGAAATGCTCGTCCTTGTTATAGCACATATTCTAAGTAGTGCTTCAAAATGGGCTGACGAGTTCCACCGTTGCGAATGCGTCTACAAGCAGCTGAGCCTGGAAAGATAGTTGTAACAAGACCCCAAGCCAGCGCGCAGCCGAGATGTATCTCATGCCGAGCAGGGTCTGACAAGCGCATCCCCAAAGAGCAAAGACCTGGTGCATTGCGAGATCGTGTAAGCCTGGCGAACCCCGGTCCGGAGCTGCATTGGAGAAATGCGCCACGCCTGGATTTGGATCAATGACGAACAACGCTTTCGCAACCCGATTGCAGATCTCGCCTCCGGCAGGCTTTACTTTGCGGTTCCACACAGCTTGCAACTCCGGCGCGGATGTGTATCATGACCGCGATTGAACACGCAATGGAGGATGGTTACGACGCGACAAAGTAGGCAAGCCCCGGTCGAGGCAGGCGCGGCCCCGCGCTCGACGCAGGTGCGCCGGAGGAGGAGCAGGAACGGGTCCAGGCCCACCACTCGCACGAGCGCGATCACAACAGACAGGTCGCAACAATCAGCAGCAACACATCTCGCGACACAGACAACGCGCCGTCACGCCCCGACTCTCGCCCAGCCAGCACGCATGAAGCGCCCTCTCGAGGTCATTGACTCCAACCAGGACCCTCTACGGTCCAAGAAGGCCCGGATCACCGTCGAGATCCTAGCAGCGAGGCCGCGCCCGTCTGTCCTCAGCCCTTCGAAGCCCGCAGCAGCGCTCCTCTCCCCTTCGCGACAGGGTATGCAGACCAAGACGCTGCATCACTACTTCCCCGTCCGCCCCATCCTCCCGCAGCCTGCGGCACCGCCAATCGCACCACTTCCACCGCCGAATCGGTCCCTGCTACCGACTCCAGCGATCGACACGAAGACGACGACGCCGACTGCTAAGACACCAGACACAACCTTGACAGCACCGACACATGCATCGCGAAAGCTCCAGCAGCCGACACCTCCACCGCCTCCACCCACGTCGCAACCCCCAGAACACGCCTCGAAGACCACCACGACGGCTTCTCACGTGCAATCGTCCGTTCCCGAGCACCAGAAGAAGCTTGTAAATGGCATCAAGCACGAGCTCGACAGGTTGCAGCCTAGTGCTGCAGACACCTCCACTGTCAGGGGCTCGACGGGTCGCAAACTGCGCTCGCAGGAGGCGACCCGGTTCAAGAGCGAGTTGTCAGCCTACTTCCCAGATTACGACGAGGTGATCGGCAATGATCCAAAGGAACAACGTATGTTCTCCTCTCCAATGAGCGTCACGCGACCTCGGGTTGTGCTTACTGACACTCGTTTTGCTGCTGCTAGACCTGCTCACAACCGAAACCCCAATCATCATCACCGACTCTCGTTTATCTGCGACGAGAGACGCTTTGTCACGCCACATCACACATGGTAGATCAGGAGAAGACTATGCCATTCGCGGTTTTGGAGACGGCCTCTTTACAGACTTGGTCGAAGCGCAGCGCATAGACTTCAGTTTCCTCGAACAGCGTGAGAACGAAGACGTCTCGGTTGACCCCTTATCCGACTCCTACTACCAGCCATCACACAGGAAAGCAGCTCGGCTGGAGAAGAGTATTAGGAACACGGAGAGGAGTCGTGCACAACATGAGAAGGACCAGATTGTGCGGATACTGGGTGATCTGCAAGGCCATGACTGGCTGAGGATCATGGGAGTCAATGGCGTCACAGAGACACGGAAGAAGTCTTTCGAACCTGCACGGGAGCATTTCATCAAAGGTTGCCAGGCGATCCTTGGCAAATTCAGAAACTGGAGCCAGGAAGAAAAGCGACGGAAACTCGAGAAAGAGCGTGCCCTGGCAGAGGAAGAGGCTGCTGAGACCGGCGACTCCGAGGACGAAGGGACCGAGGTGTCAGAAGATGGTCAGGATAACGCCTCCTCTGACGATGACAATCGGCAACCCAAGGCTGCTGGCCGTCGAGGCAAAAGGACATCCCAGCACATCGAAATGAGCGACATTGAGGACCAGGAGAGCGACGGAGATCCGCCCGACTCCAGTGATGTGGATGCGTCCATAGCCAGGCAGCTCCGCGACGAGGCAGAACTGGCTCGTGCGAAATATCACAAAACACATCCGGGCAAGAGACCTCGTGGCGATTCATTCGCTCAGCTCTCCGAGCAGGACAGTCCAAGTCGCCACAGGGATTTCACATCGTTCTTTAGGAACAAGACCCAGAGGGATGCTGCGCTGAATCGCCCCCGTAGGCGAGGTCGTTCCGCGGTAGCGTGGGGTCATGACGTTCCGGAGCCCGAAAAGGATGATTTTGACCTCCCAGAAGAATTTCGGGAGCCAGAGACGATGAAAACCCGTGAGAGACAGAAGCGACGTGCGCGCAGAGAGGCGAAGCACTAAGCCCGTAGCATCGGACATGTAGCGCGGCGTGTAGACGAGCATTTGCCTTTCGAGCTGTCGGCAGAAAGTTGCCCTTTAGAGATACCCACAAGCAAAAATCTTTCAAGATCCCAGATCCGACTTCGGGTTGCTGATTGCATCTCTGATTGCAACGGTGGTGCAAAGGAAGAGTGAATGAGCGCCGATGACCCTGTGAAGTAGCTTGTGAGGATGCCTGACACGCAGCCGTCTGCCCAGGTGTCTAAGTGCTGGCGCATGTGGGGGGCGCCAGCCGGAACAGTGTGGAGACCTTGTCCTCGAGGCACCTGGACATTGATTGACGCCCTGGGAAATTCCGTCGCATCCCATGGAGCGCCTGACGAGGCCGCGACGGAGAAGGGACTCCACGCGCGCGCGGACGGTACAGCATCGACATTGAAGTAACCACATACACCAGAAATTCGGACTCACGCGAGACTGCCTACTATCAGCGCAGCCACTCCCACGCCAACGATCGTATGCTCCCTTTGTCGCGATCTTGCGATAACCGTCAACAACCTATCACGCATTCGTCACAAGCTCGTCCGAGCCCATTGCACCACTCTTGCTTGCAACAACTCGCCGCAAAACCCCCGAACCAGACTGGCAACACTCTGACACTGAGCTCCTGCCTCACGCACCCGTGTAGCCTGCACATTCTTACTCGACAAATCAACCCGCAACGAACTTCCAGCTCTAACTTCCGTTCAGAGCAACAACTGTGGCTGCGGCTGACCCAGCGACTTGCACGCGCCTGACCATAACTCCAAGAGAACTGGTGCTTGGTCGATGGCCGCCTCTTCGCCCATGAAGTCTATATAAGAACGACGTCCGCGGCACCGAGAACGCCTCACAATGCCTGGCACCATCGACCCAGAGCTGGCGCCCGCCGAGGCCGAAGCTCCTCACGCCGAGCTGCCCGTCGACAACACTCCGCCACGCCCGTACGTCGTCCTGAAGCAATCGGTCCACCTCGACCTCGACCTGCAGAACAAGGCCGTCCGCGGCCGCGCCGACATCATGATCGCGGTCATCGAGGACGTGCCGGAGGTCTACCTCGATGCGCGGCAGGCGCGAATCGACACGAGCAAGATCACGGTGTCCGGCTGCGCCGTGGAAGCCTCATACAAGGATCCGTGCGAATGGCTCGAGACACCCAAGCAGTTCAAGTGGTCGGCTGGGCATTGGGCGCTTAGAAAGCGTCGCATCCAGCCGCTGCTGCACCACAAGCGCCAGGAAGTCTCTGCTCTCGACCACGACTTAAAGTGCTGCCAGCCGAACGACGCCTCGATCCGTGTCAAGCTTCCATCAGGCAGGGAGATCAAGCAGAAGAACCAGGACGCGAGCAAGACAGAGCTGGCCGACCATATACTCAACGAAGATGGGTCGATCCAGGCCTGCACGATCAGCATCCCCTTCGAGCTCAAGGGTGTTACTGACGGGCTGCACTTTGTTGGCTGCGACGAGGCCGACACGAGATATCCCCATGTCTACACGCGCCATTCGACAGGGCTCGGGACAGCAAGCTCAATATTTCCTTGTATAGACGACCCAGGTAGCAGGAACTCATGGAAAGTCTCCATCACTTGCCCGCGTACTCTTGGTGATGCCTTCCGACCAACAAAACCGACACAGTCGCAGCAGAAAGGCGGAGCACTAGCCAATGGCCTTAAAGGCATCAACCGAAAGAGAAAATTTGGACAGGAAGAGCCGGCAGCGGCACCACGACGAGAACTGCGACTCACAGAGGACGACAAGCTCATGGAGCTCACAGTTGTCTGTACGGGATATCTCACTGGAGACGTCATCTGCAAGGACGACGAGACGAAAAAGACGATGACGTTCGAGATCGACAAGAACAAGGCAGCCAAGCACATAGGCTTCGCGGTCGGACCCTTCGAGCACGTTGACCTCTGGTCCGAGTTCAGGACAGAGGAAGATGATGTCAAGCTCGGTGTTAGCGCCGTCAAGGTGCATGGCTATTGTCTCCCAGGGAGGTCAGAGGAGGTCAAAAACACTTGCGCTACACTAGTCACCGCGGTCGACTACTTCGTCCTGCAGTTCGGACGATATCCCTTCGACAGTTACAAAGTCTGTTTCGTGGACGACATGGTGGACGATACAGTGCCGCTTTGCGCCTTCTCACTATGCAGCAGTCGCTTGCTATACCCGCGCGAGATCATCGACACAGAGGTTGAGACGACGAGGACATTGGTTCATGCGCTGGCATCACAGTGGTTCGGAGTCAACATCGGACCCAATCAGAAAGCGGACATATGGCTCATTGTTGGCATTGCGTGGTTCATGACCGACATATTCATGAAGATGCTTTGTGGCAATAATGAGTATCGGTTTCGGATGAAGACCATGTCCGATCGTCTCGTTCACCTGGACATCAAGCGCCCATCTTTGCACGACCTTGGAGACCATCTATATCTTGGTGACTTCGAAGTTGAGTTTATGAACCTGAAGGCGCCGCTCGTTCTCTTTATTCTGGACCGCCGTATCTCCAAGTCTTCGAGCAGTGCTGGCCTCATGCGAATCATCTCCAAGATCGTGAGCAAAGCCAACACCTCAGTTCAAACTTCTGATGAGGTTCTCATGTCTGAGCTCTTTCGCAAGGCTTGTGAGAAGGCTCTCGGCACGAGACTTGACACCTTCTGGAGCCAGTGGGTCTATGGCTCTGGCTGTCCTCGGTTCGATGTGTTCCAGCGCTTCAACAAGAAGAGGCTCTGTGTCGAGATGACCATCCGTCAGACACAGGACATAGCAGCTGCGAAGACAAGACCGCTGGAGAAGGACGAGTTCTGGCGTGAAGTCATGGAGGACAATCACGCCGTCTATGCCGGCGAATTGCAGGGCTCATTCACTGGACCCATGACGATACGAATACACGAAGCCGACGGTACGCCATACGAACACATTGTGGATATCAGGGAGGACTCGGGTAAGGCCTCGAAGTTCGAGATTCCATACAATACGAAGTATAAGCGACTTAAGAGGAACCGTCGGCAGCGCGAACGGCAGTTGGCAGCACCCACTGCTAAGAATGCAGAAGATGCTGCCGAGGAGAGCAAGGCCCTGTATTCATTGGGCGATGTTCTACAACAGCAAGAAGAAGCCGATGAGTGGCGCTTCATTGACTGGGACGAGGACACTGAGAATCGCATGGATCAGGAGTCATACGAATGGATCCGCATGGACGCTGATTTCGAGTGGATTTGTGATATCCAGACTAACCTTCCGCCTTACATGTACGTCTCGCAGCTCCAGCAGGATAAGGATGTTGTGGCGCAACAAGACTCCATGCTCTTCCTCGAGCGCATCTTTGTCAAGGCCGGACCGCATCCACTGGTATCGACCATCTTGACCAGGACGCTCCTCGACCCTCGATATTACTATGGTATTCGCACCATGACCACGAAGCTGCTGCCCAAGCACGCAGTCAAGGCTGTCAATGATATTGGGCTGTTCCACTTACGGAGGACATTCCAGCACTTCTTCTGCGTGCCAGGGTCGGACACACCGCGTCCAAACAACTTTCTCGACAAACGGCAGTATCTGGTCCAGTGTGCTATCCCTCCTGCGATCGCGCAGGTCAGAGGTGATGATGGTCAGTGTCCGCGCGAAGCTAGGCATTTCATTCTGGCTCAGCTCCGTGGCAACGACAACTCGGAGAACATGTACTCTGACCACTTCTACATCGCCACATTGATACGCGCACTTGCGCAATGCCAGGTGCCCGATGAGAAAAAGGTCAAGCCAAAGCCTATGTCCATGTCCTTCGGCGATGAAGACGACGATGGGTTTACGGAGGAGCCCGTTGACGACCCGGAGCCACGCGCTTTTCGTGAGCAGGCGCTGGAAGAGATCGAACGCTTCCGGAGGATGGACGAGTACTATCCCTCGTACCAAAATTGCTTCACAGTTGCGGCTCTGGACGCGCTGTGCACGCTCATGAAGGCCAAGGTGATCAACATGGACCCGGTTGTGTTCATCCAGTACCTACAGGACAAGACCCTAGATCTGGTGCGCATCAAAGCCTGCGAGTCGCTCGTCGAGCTTGGCTTGCTGTCCAGCCCTACCTTTCTGCGCTTCCTCTTGTCACTCATTGGCACAGATTCATCGCCATACGTTCGCGCCCAGCTCTTCAAGGCTCTCTGCCGCGGTCTTGCGGGCATCGCCATTGGTGAGAACAAGGATGTCGAGGCAAAAGCCGCACTGCCGCCAGCGGACGACGGTCTGATTGTTGAGCACGAGAACACCATGACGGAGGAGCGTCAGAAGGCCAGAGCTCGGAAGGAAGACTTGGCAGCCGCCCTGGCTGCGCTCAAGGAGGAGGTCAAGGACGACGAGACTCTTCACGAGGTGATCTGGGACTCTCTGAGCTCTCCAGTGCTCTCTGTTGCAGAGAAAGTCAACCTGCTGGAGCTTGTCTCAATACTTGTGGAGGAGGATGACTCGATGCTCATCACCCTCAACTACCCCAAATACTGGACTGTCGAGAAGACGCGCAACGAAAAGGTGCGCAGGTCATGCGTGATGAAGTTCAAGAGTCACTACCGGACGAAGAGCCGCAAGACGTATGCAACGCCGGTATCTGTGCCGCGGCCAGAACCCAAGCGTACCATTACGCTTAATCTCAATAAGGCGCCGAGCTTCAATAGCAAGGTGTCGACTCCAGCGCCCGTTGTTCCTGCCGCGCCACAGCCGAGTTCGGGAGCCATCGGACTCCCTTCGAAGGTCGTTGTCGCGTCTAAACCGGCGATGGCTTCGCCCACGGTCAAGGCCGCGGAGCCTCCGCGCAAGCAGTCTATTACTGCGAGCCCGGTCGTCAAGGCGCCCACGCCGGCGCCGGCGCCTACCCCTGTCGAGAAGTCAGCACCTGTCCTAACTGAACACAGAGATAGCATCTCTGTCTCAACACCAGTTCGCACCAAAGCGGATCGCCCTACTCCAGCGCCAGAATCGAAGCCACTGCCTCCAGCGAAGGTCGACCTACCTAAGGCAGCACCTTCAAAACCAGTGCCTCCGAAGCCAGCGCCTCCAAAGCCGGCGCCTCCGAAACCCCCCACTCCCATCGCCAGCAGCCCTAAGATCAGTTCCGACAAGATTGCTGTGCCGAAGAGCACGTCGACACCCAAGGTCTCGAGCTCCAACAAGCCTGAAAGCACTCCGATGAGTAGTGTTCCCAGTAGTAGTAGTATCATGGCCAACCCGAAGAAGCGCTCGCACCCAGATCCGTCGCAAGGAAGCAGCCGACCAAGGAAGATTGTCAAGCTCAATACGTCGAAAATCTCAAGCCAGTTGGAGGCGATCCTCCGCAAGCCCAAGCCGCGCAAGATCGTGCGCCTCAAGTTCCGTGCCTGGGACAAGTTGAAGAAGAGGAAGGGCACTCCGACAGGTTCGGTATCGTCATCATCGGCAGCGTCGGTGTCCGCATCGGCTCCAGCATCTGCAGCGCCGTCAATCTCGTCAGTCTCTGGCGCTCCACAGCGAAACAGCACGAATCAGCAGCAACCGCCCAAGCACTCGGCTGTGGAGAAGACAAGCAACAGCGGCAACGGGGCCAGTGGCTCCAGACCGGGCTCAAGCCCACGTAGCTCACCCGGACCTTCCGGCCTCGGACGTCTATTCTCGAACATCAACACGAAGAAGAAGCCGAACTCACACAGCCCCGGACACTCGCGCTCGCCATCGTTGTCATCGCCGAAGTTCACAGGCGGGAATAGTAGTGGCGGCGGTGGTAGCAGTCGAGATTATGGCGGGGGAAGTGCCGGTGGTAGCTCGATCGATAAGCAACGGAAGGCTCTGCCAGACTCTGGCGGCCATGCAAGTGGTGGCGGAAGTGGTGGCGTGCGCAGGGCGCTACCTGATTCCATGCGTAAGGCGCTTCCCTCTGGTGAGCGGAAGCCGCTGCCCGGTGGTGGAAGCGGTGGCGATCACCGTAGTAGCAGTGGAGGAGGAGGGGGAGGTGGTGGTGAGCATCGTAGCAAACATGATCATCCCAGTGGCGGGGCAAGCGCGGGGGATCACAGAAGACCTTTGCCCTCCGGCGGTCATGGAAGTAGTGGCGGAGATCGCCATGGCGGCTCGGGAAGCGGCTCAGGTTCAGGGTCTTCTGCGAACCGTCCCGGAGCTGGCAGTGGTGGAAGTGGTGGTGGCGGTAAGAGTGGATCGCCGCCTGCGCCTAAGATCAAATTCAAGGTCAAGGCACCCAATGCGCCGTGATTTGGTCGTTCTTGGTATTCCAGCGCAGGGAAGGAAAAGGCAAAATTCATGTCTACAGGAACACCTACGATGGGGCACGCCGAACAGGCTTTATACTTCCAGGACCCCAGCATGGGTGAGAGGATGCGCGAAGAGTTTACGGAGTAATTTACCTAATAAGAAACCGAGACTACCTTTACACTTGGGGGTTTGACACCCATACCGGTCACTCTGTTTCACTTTGGTAGATCATGACGAACTGTAGGGGCTGTTACAGTGTTCTGCTATTGGTACACGCCTTGCCCTACGTCGAGATCTCTGCTACATCATTTTCTGATGCTCACTCTAGTTATCCTGGATGTCGATGTGTTTCTGCCTGCCCTGGAGATGGCTGATATCGGAGATTTGGTAAGTGGATATTCTGCACCCAAACATGTCTTTGTAGCCTCTCTTGTCTCGCATGGATCCTCTCTCGAAGAGACTGTAGAACTGTCAGCTTCTGCGGCAAGTCCGCTTCCACCCTCGTCGCAGAGCTTGTGGCGTGTTCGTTCTTTGGATCCAAGATAGGTCGTTTTAGAATTCTCAGTCTCGAGTTCGCCAACTGTCCAAAAATGCATCTCGGATGCTGATGGTGGCGTATATGCATGACTTCGGTAAGTGATGAAGATTTTCCGTGATGGCCAGCGAGTGCTCTATGCTTTCGGCCTTGTGATCAAGAGAACGTCACGATCGCGCGGCATGACCTATGCTGTGCTGTGCTGTGCTGTGTCTCGCTGGGATCGATCTTTTCCCTCTCTCTCACAGTGGAAAAGAGCCTGAAGCTATGATCATGGTGCTCCCTTTTGGGAAGCGTCCGACGTGCGCGCATCCAAGGCTGAAGGCAGAGCTCCCCGTGCGCTCAGGACTGTCGGGACTGCTCGGTTGGTGAGTTGCTGCTGCTGATAAGCCTAGCCCACGAACCCAAGAGTTGCGATTGCAGCGTCTTGGATGATCTACTGGAGTATGGAAGTACTCTTGTGTTCACCCGAAGAGACCGTCAACACTGGCACCAGGGTTAACCTCTTGAAAATCTCGAACGTTCTCGTCGATATGACCGAGAGACCCCTAGCTCATGGCGCCTCGTTGTAGCGCACGCAGGCGAAGACTCTACCTCCGTCGCGTGCCTGCTGCCGCACCTGGAATACCACTGCCAGCGCCACTGCCAGCACCTGTAGCCCCTGACCCAGATCCGCCTTGGAGTTGAGGCTGCGATACGCCGATCCGCTCCTCGCGGCTGCGCATCAGACGGCTGGGCGCGCCGGGAGGCTCCATGCTGGCCTGTCTTGCTGTTGTGGCCGCTGCTGCTGAGGTGGCGGCGCCACGCGTGCCGGCTACCTGGCCTCGCCCGGAACCTGTCGCGCCGCCGCCAGCATCTGCCGCAGCACCAGCAGTGCCGGTAATCCGCTGCAGGCGCGATGGCCGCGATGCCTGGCTCGCGAACAATGTCCGGGCTGTCGTGCCGGGACCAGACGCGGCTGCTGCTCCTCGAGGTGCGCCGGGCCCTCCGCCTCGTGACGATGCCGCTCCCGCCACGCCGCGGGATGTCGGCCGCTGCTGCTGCTGGTGACTTGGTTGCACGAAAGGGTCGTCCATGGCGGCGGCCCGGCGAATCGCCCGCTGGGCATAGTACGAGTCCTCGTGGTCGTCGTCGTCCTCCTCCTCATCGTCCTCATCGCCCTCGTCGAGCCCGGTCACCTCGTCACTCAGATCCGCCGCATCGGCCATGGCCTCGTCCGCGCTGCTCGACATGGCGGAGGCTGAGCGCGCCGATGATGTCTCGAGCATTGCCGCTCGGCTGATCTGCTGCTGATCCTGTTGTTGCTGGTGCGGCTGGGGCATCAAGTGCCGCGAGTGTAGTCCATGTTGGTGATGTTGCTGCTGCTGCTCGTGGGCAGCCTTCTGTGCTCGCATGTCCTCGTACGCGGCGATGTCCTCTGCCGTGAGGCTGAGGACTGTCGGTGGCCTGCGTAGCATCGTGCACGGGATTATCCTCCTACGAGGTACTTGCTGACTGATGGTGCGGTGGTTGATCAGACGAGCCAGTGTACTTGGGTGGCCAAAATCGCTTCAGAATCAACGCCTGTATTATTTAAGGAATGTGGTGATGTGAATTGCTGAACCGTGGATGGATGTTGCTGTTGAAAGAGAGCTTGCCCCACTATCAATTGCTTGAGTGCATTGTGTTATTGTATTGAAAGCGCGTCTCCAGTTAGTGGCCTGGCGCGTAAAGAATCCGCCCGTTGAGACTCCCTAGCACAATTGTCCTTGATAACATGTACATTGGATACTATCATGTATGAATGTGATACTTGCGGTTGGAATCCCGAGAGACACAGAATCGGGGGTTCAGCACCCTCGACAGGGTGACAGCGCACAAAATGTTGCAGATTGCAGGGGTCAGACATGGTTGACGATCGTTTCAGCACAATTAAAGGTGCGGCTGAACGATGAGCGTGCGCGGGGAGTTGTCAGGCCGTCTTATTATTGCCCAAGTTTTGTCGTCTCTTTGTGACTGGGACCTGGTTTTCGCTGTTGGCATTGCGAGGCACTCGACTGCTCTACACCTTTGCCATTCCACGGCCTCTGTTTCGTGCCGACTTGAAGTTATTAGTACGGTCTTGTGTCATTCCGAAGCCTTGTGAGACTCGCATGCTCGGTTTATGACGAATTTGACCCTTCAATCTCAATGGCCCACCAAGCACTTTCATCAAACAACTAACCGGATCGAAATGACGGTGCTCACGACAGGAGGGCAGCACAGCCCGGCAACACAGACCGGCCATGACCAGAACAGCGCTGAAACCAAGCCCGAAGCGTCCAAGAACCCCATAGAGCATATCTTCGACCGCATGTTCACAGTAGGCTTCGGCAGATGGCTAATCTCGATGGTGGTCCTTGGTCTGGCTGCGGGCATCGTCTCCAAGCGGCCTGTGGGCGGTCTTCGAGCTGCTGCTATCTATAATATCGCCATAGTGAGTTACCCGTTCCGGACACATTCGGACAGAACTGTAGCTGACTCTTGCTGCTCAGGGATGTCTGCACTTCTTCCTGCCAGGACCTATAGCGACTGGGCGTGCGGCAACAGACCCTCGCCCGCCAATGTGGTACTACATTGTCCTCACGCTGTCGACGATCGCATGGCTGTCCGCCTTCCCGCTTATTTTTGCCTTTTCCGACCCGGAGGACGACGCTTATGTGATCTTCGAGGTGTCGCCAGACAACGACAAGCGACGGCGAGGACTCTTCGGGCTAAGCCTCAGCGCGGGACAATCGACGCTGGCTGTGCTGGAGAACATCAGTCTGGCCTGCGGCGCAATGGGCGTTTGCTGCTTGTAAGTGAACTCTCCTGCCCTCGTGTTGTCTGTTGCCAAGAGTGTGAGCTGATGGTTGGTTTGTCTCGTCTTCGTGACAGCATCTTCTGTGTATATCAATGGTACGGCCTCTACAAGCTGGCGACAACACAGTGGACTCCGGAGCAGCTCGCGGAGGCATGGACGGCGTGGGAGGCAGAACGTGGGACGAGGAAGCTGAAAGAGGAAGAGAAGAAGATGCGGAAGGCTGTCAAGCAGACTCAAGCAGCGCCAGGGTAGACATGCTGGCAAGTGGTCTTATACATAGATGTGTGCAGGTGTGAGTATTCATAACTTGTACGAGTAAACATCGAGAACGACCTCGAACCTGAAGTTGTGCTTGCTTGTCAATCGTGGTGGAGATGCACTCCGATGGGAATACTGAAGTCCATGGAAGCTCAACCTGTCCGTGCCCAATCACGCGGCGGGTGAACAAGCCCCGAGGCCCCCTCGACGTCACCTCGCGGTAGGTGCTTGTGCCTGGAGCTCAAGTCCTTATCGGGGGCGGGCCGGGGATCTTCCGTTATCGCAGCAGGGCGCGGAATCAGCAGAGATGCGCTTTGCGACCGGCAGCAACCAGGGCCTGCGAATCACGGGCCGCCCTGGCTGCTTGGCCGCTGGCTGGTCCACTCCGACTAGCGCAAGCTCGACTCCTGGGGAAGAAGAGCAGCACTTACTCGACGCTCCTGCCGCAGCGCGCCGTCCATCGTCCCCTGCCTCTTCTCTCGAAAAGTGCTTTCCCTCCACGGCCACCCTGCCTGCCCACCTCATCACACAGCCTTCTGCTCTGGGCCGCACGCGTCGATCTTGCGATCCCCTCCCCCAGATGCCATCTGCATTCATGTAGAGCGTGAGTAATACCCGCCCGCGTCCCCTCGCTCTTGTCGCGCCGTCCCTCCTCCGCCGTCGGCCACGCCTCTTCGAGACACCCACCCCAGCTCTCCTCGGGTTGCCAGAGCTGAACCGCCATCCACTACCCGAGCATTCGTCCTTCACACAATCTATCGGCAAGGCCTTGCATTCATTGTCCACAAGGACCTCTCCCCTAACCAGTTGCTAACGCCTCCCCCCCAGTCTCGCGACTACCTCGAAAGCCCTCGAATGCGAAGCGCCATGAATACCCGTCCTGACGACGGCCACCCTGAGCGAGACTCAGCGGATCGCCATCACCACCGCGATCCATATCCTCCCGGCGCGCCGCATCACAGCAATGCCGCTTCTCTTCCGATACACCAGCCTGTAGCCTCCAGAGTCTCGGGCGCGATCCACAGCCCCGGCGGGCTTCTCGCCAGCCACGGGGGCGCGCCCGCGGGTCACCCACCCGGCCATTCAGCCTACGGCCCCGATGCGAACCGAACCCAACCTCAACACGCACAAAACTTGTCAAGTCAGATGTTTGGCGCCCTTGGCGGTCCTGGTTCACACGCGGGTCCGGCCAACGGGTCGAGCGCACCCTTTGGCGGGCCCCTGCAAGATGGCGCAACTCGCCCACCACAAGGTCACCACTTTGCTGGTGGCCCTCCGGGCCCATCGCCGAACGTCGCGCAGGCACCGCAGAACGCCGCGAATAATGCTGCCTTACCGCAGGGCCAGCAACCAATCCTGAATGTGAGTGCATGTCTCGTCGCCTTCATTGTGACCTTGTTTATTCTGGCTGCGCCTCGAATGGCTCAACCACGCTTCGCGAGGAGCCGGGCACCTGTGGCTGGGAATCTCGTGGCGCGCAAGCTGCGAGGTTTGGACAGCCGTTGCTCATCACAGCAAGCTGGAGATGCAAGAGCTTGCTTCAGGCCTTGCACGTGGCGAGTACGACAATGGCAAGCGTCTTACAGTGCCTGCTGCGGCGCTCGGGCTTTTTCGGGGCGCGATCGTCACCTTTTTGACAGCCTCGCTTTCAGAGATCGTTGTTGTCATGTACTAGTCTGAAAAAACACACCGCGTTGCTTAGCGTCGCTAACAATATTCTCACGCAGGATGCTCTCAGCTACCTCGACCAAGTCAAGGTTCAGTTTGCCGACCAGCCAGATGTATACAACAAGTTTCTTGATATCATGAAGGATTTTAAAAGTCAGACGTATGTTCTTTGTCCAGCTGTTGGAATTTGCACATCGCCATGGACTGACCCAGCCGTTGCGCATCAGAATTGACACTCCAGGTGTAATCAACCGAGTATCCGAGCTCTTTTCCGGCCATCCGAACTTGATACAAGGCTTCAACACGTTCTTGCCCCCGGGCTACCGAATAGAATGCGGCGCTGGCAACGATCCGAACACAATCCGAGTCACCACTCCTATGGGCACAACTGTACAGTCTATTACGGGCAGAGCTACACAACCTGATGGCCAACATGCTCAGAGCGGCTCCGGAGGACCCTTCTTCAACCACCGCCCTGCCAACTGGCAACAGACTCAAGCGCAGCACAGCATAGAAAGTCCCGAGGCGGCTTTCAGCAATCCGGTGGCTGCAGGTCCAAGCTTGTTCCTTGGTGGTCTCAACAACCCACCAGGGCCGGATCCCCATCAGCACAGTCGCAGTGCCCCTCAGAATGCGAACACGACACCGAATGCGCCGACTGCGCGCAATGCCTTAACACCGACCCCAACCGGTCCTCTTGGTGGGCCGAATGGCAGCGCCGGCTCTCAGCAGGCCAGCATGGAAAAGCGCGGTCCTGTGGAGTTCAACCACGCTATCAGCTACGTAAATAAGATCAAGGTATGCAGTGCTTCTTTCTTGCAGCAAGTCCGCAAACGGTTCGACTAACCACGGGCACAGAACCGTTTCCAGGACAAGCCCGAGATTTACAAACAGTTCCTGGAAATACTACAGACTTATCAACGGGAGCAAAAGCCCATTCAGGACGTGTACGCCCAGGTTACCAGCCTCTTCAACACCGCTCCGGATCTTCTCGAAGATTTCAAACAATTCCTGCCTGAGTCCGCTGCTTCTAGCAAGGGCAACCACCAGCGAGCGGAAGACATGCTTGGCGGCCTCGGAGGGCTTGCCCAAGGCACTCCTCAGCCTCCACACACTGCAAGGGACGGCCAGAAGCTGCCCCCAGTGGGCAACTTCGCACCTCCTGCAAGCGCCACCAAAGACAACAAGAAGCGACCCAGGAATGACAAGCAGCCCCCTCCGCCGACGCCAAGCGCTGCACCAATGGTCATGGAGAGCCCGATTTCTGCTGCGCGGTCAATTCCAGGAGTCGGCAGCAGTAGCAAGCGACCCAAGGTTACACACAAGCCCCTTGCCGGTGATGCGTCTTCGATAGAACCCACTCTAACCCCGATCATGCCGGAGCCTCTACCGCCAACGTCATCCAGCAATGCGACCGCAGAGGAGCTCGGATTTTTCGAGAAGGTGAAGAAGTACATCGGCAACAGGTCGACCATGAACGAGTTTCTCAAGCTCTGCAACATGTATTCTCAGAGTCTTATCGACACCAATGACCTGGTACACAAAGCGAGCTTGTTCATCGGAGGCAATCCGGAGCTCATGCAGTGGTTCAAGACGTTTGTCGGCTACGAAGGCCTAGACGAGATTATTGAGAACCGGCCTCGGCCACCCGCGGAGAAGGTCTCCCTCAGCAACTGCCGCGGCAGTGGGCCAAGCTATCGTCTGCTGCCTCGTAGAGAGAAGCTCAAGCCCTGTGGTGGGAGAGACGAGATGTGCAATGCCGTCCTGAACGATGAATGGGCTTCACATCCCACATGGGCTTCAGAAGACTCTGGGTTCGTGGCCCATCGAAAGAACGCGTTTGAAGAGGGCCTGCACCGCATTGAGGAGGAACGTCACGACTATGACTTCAACATCGAGGCCAATCTTAAGTGCATCCAGTTGCTTGAGCCCATCGCCCAGCAGATGCTCAACCTTAACCCTCAAGAGCGCGAGCACTTCCAGATGCCACCGGGCCTTGGTGGACCTAGCACGTCCATCTACAAGCGCGTATTGAAGAAGATTTACGGACCCGAGAAGGGTGCAGAGGTTGTCAACGACATGTTCCTTGACCCTTTCGCGGTGGTACCGGTTGTCCTGGCCAGGCTCAAGCAGAAGGACGAAGAATGGCGTTTTACACAGAGAGAGTGGGAGAAGGTGTGGCAAGCACAAACCGAGATCATGCATCTGAAGAGTCTCGATCACATGGGCATCCAGGTCCGGCAGAATGACAAACGCAATCTCTCTGCGAAGCACATTGTCGACATCATCAAGACCAAGCACGAAGAGCAGCGCCGCCTCCGAAGCGCCAAGAACAAACTGCCGCGCTACCAATTCGCGTACGACTTTGGCGATGAGGATCTCATTCTCGACATGTTGCGTTTCCTTGTGCTCTATGTCTCAAACACCGGGCTTCACAGTAACGCTGAGAAAGAGAGGATGATCGACTTCTTCGAATCTTTCATTCCGCAGCTCTTCGATTTGTCGGAGGAGAAGGTGCAAGAACGCCTGAACGACATCGACAGGGACTCGGCTGAAGAGGACTCTGAAGAGCAACTTCCCGCTGAGCTTACCAATGGTCGCTCGCGGCGCAACGGCAAGAAATCCGACTTGCTTCGCGGTGTTCTTGATCCTAGTCGCAGTGGCACCAAGAGTAGAACTCAGAAGGAAGACAGCGCCATGTCGGGCAGCAAGGAGACTACCCCAGATGTCAACTCTGCCAACGAAGAAGAGATGGCAGATGCGCCAGACGAGGCTGCACCTGCCCAGCTCTCCAACGAACGCTGGCTCCCAACCGTGCCACTTGCAACCGTGGTCCAGGGTGAAAACCCATTGCTGGATGCTGATGGAGAGCTCAAGGCTGACGGATTCTTCCCTCGTCCTTGGTACAACTTCTTCTGCAACTCGACGATCTACGTGTTCATTACACTATTCCAAACCATCTACAAGAGGCTCAAGGAAGTCAAGGATGCCAGCCCCGAGAGCGTCATGGTGGAAATTAAGCGTGCTAAAGTGAAGCAGGCGGCCAAGGAGATCGGACTGTCCATTAACGAGCTCAATTTCTTTGATGAGAAGGATCCTGCGTCGTTCTGGCCCAAGACCGTCGAGCTCATTGAAGACTTCATCAATGGCGAGGTCGATGAGAACAGGTACCAGGAAGTCCTCCGACGCTACTACTTGAAGAAGGGTTGGACTCTGTACACGATTCAAGATCTGATGCGCACCATGTGTCGCTCCGCCCTGATCTGCACCAGTTCTGATGCCAAGGAGAAGACTCCTGACTTGATTCAGCAATTCTTGGCGAGCCGGCAGCATGAGGAGACCAGTTACCAGACTGAGATCAGCGCCCGTAAGTTCGCTGAGAAGTGTATCAAGGACAACGACATGTTTGTCATTTGCTGGGTAAGTACAACATTAGACTCGCAAAAGCTATACATCAAATACTGACACACTCGTGCGATGTAGTTCCCAAGCAAGAAAGAGGCCACTGTTCGCTGGCTTCAACGCGATGAGACCACTTTCCACATGGACGAGATGGAGTTGCGCGAACGCTGGCAGTACTACATCTCTTCGTACATGCGTGTCGATCCCACGGAAGGAGTGTCGCGCTCGCGGCTACGCAAGACGGTGCTCGCACGCAACCTGCCGTCAAGTGAGACGGATTCCGATGACGGCAGCACGCCTAAGCCAATTAAGTACGATGAGAGCCTGGTGCTGCGGATCTGCCTCAATTCGAACAAGATCGTCTGGGAGAAGAACACATCCGAGTTCTTCATCTACTGGTCGCCGAGCGGCAGCGGTGCTAAGGGCGATGACCTGGGCAATACCGGTGCAGCCGGCGGCGAGGCTGATGGAGGCAGCGCCCCTGCCGCCCCTGCCACCGCCTCGTCCGAAGAAGACAAGGTCAAGACTGAGGAGCACGCCGCGCACGTATCTGAGCATCGCAGCCAGCGCTTCCGCGAGAAGATGGTCATGAACAATGCCTGGATGCGCGGTATCAGCCAGGACGAGGTGCAGGCCGTCAACGAGAGGTTCCAGAAGTGGGTCAAGGACGGCGAGGTCCCAACCTCGAGCCTGCGAGGGGCTGACGTGAGAGTGGAGATGGAGATTGACCGGTGATATTGCTCGTCAGATTCTTCTCCTCTTCATCAAGCCCTCGACCACTTCTCCTCGGCTCTTGTCTTTTCTTTTGCATTTCCTCCCGGCGATGTGCCCGGCCCGTCCTCTGTACGGCGCGGCGGCGGTGGCGGTGGTGTACTCCTTTATTTTGGGCAGATATTTTAGCTGGAATAGGGACGGGAAAACGAACAGGATGTGGCCTTTGTTTCTAGCTCCCTACTTGGCCATAGTCATTTTCCCCCTCTCTTACTTCCTAGCCCATCTCGCATTGTCTCAACAGCTGGCGTTAGTGGCGCAGTTCAATCTACTTGTCCGTAGGAGCGTTACATTATGAAAACAATACATTCGTCGTTCCAATACAATCACGCTCGCGTAGTTTGGTTCTGTTTCTTTTGCTTCACCATGTTCTCATTAAATATAGTCTACTAATAGCTCCTTACCTCGAGGGTCTACAAGAATAAATTTGTCCCTAAGTATTTTGTACTCAATTTCCTTCCCCATTTTTGCTCGCTTCGAACATTTACTGCAGGTTCTCGATGACGATAGCGCTGGCACCGCCACCGCCGTTGCAGATACCAGCGACACCAATCTTGCCCTTCTTCTCGCGCAGTACGGTGGTCAGGGTGGTGAGGATGCGGGCGCCGGAGGCGCCGAGCGGGTGGCCGATGGCAACGGAGCCGCCGAAGACGTTGACGTTCTCGGAGGTGAGGCCGAGGAGCTGCATGTTGGCGAGAGCGACGACGGAGAAGGCCTCGTTGATCTCGTAGTAGTCGACATCCTTGGCGGTGAGGCCGGCGTGCTTGATAGCCTTGGGGATAGCGAGGGCGGGCGCGATGGTGAAGCGCGAAGGGTCCCGGGCGGCATCGCCCCAGCCGAGGATCTTGGCGAGCGGGGTGACGCCGAGCTCCTTGACCTTGGCCTCAGACATGAGGACGAGGGCGGCGGCGCCGTCGTTGAGGGGCGCGGCGTTGGCGGCGGTGACGGAGCCGTCCTTGGGCTTGAAGACGGGGCGGACCGTCTTGAGCTTCTCGGCGTTGAGGTTCTGGGCCTCCTCGTCCTTGGTGACCTGGATGGCAGGCTTACCACGGCCGCCGCTGACCTCGACGGGGGCGATCTCCTTGGCGAAGATGCCGTCGTTGGTGGCCTTCTGGGCGCGAGTGTAGGTCTCGATGGCGTACTCGTCCTGAGCCTCGCGGGAGAGGTTGTGCTCGGTGGCGCAGAGCTCGGCGGCGAGACCCATGTGCTCCTTCGCGTAGGCGTCGGTCAGGCCGTCCTTGAGCATGCCGTCGACGAGGGTCTGGTCACCGAACTTTGTGCCGGAGCGCGAGGTCGGCAGGTAGTGCGGGGTGTTGGACATGGACTCGGTGCCACCGACGACGACAATGGAGGCGTTGCCCGTCATGATGGTCTGGGCGCCGAGGATGGTGGCCTTGAGGGCGGAGGCGCAGACCTTGTTGACAGTCGTGGCGACGACGGACTCGGAGAGGCCGGCGCCGATGGCGCACTGGCGAGCCGGAGCCTGTCCCAGGCTTTAACACGGGAGGTGGAAGATGTTAGTGTCTGAGTTGCGTTCGGGCTTGTATCGTGGAGGAGGAGGGCGTGTCGTGGTGTGACGTACTTGGCAGAGAGGACATTGCCGTAGAAGACCTCCTCGACGTCTTCGGGCTTGATCTGGGGCACACGCTCGACGGCGGCTGAGGGAAGGTGAAGAAGGGTCAGTTGTGTTGTGCTTGTATAGGGGTGCTAAGACGGGCAGGTGGAGAGAGACGAACCCTTGATGGCGTGGGAGCCGAGCTGGATGGCGTTAAGGCTCGAGAGAGATCTAGTGAGTGAGGGGGAGAGGAGCGCCGGTCAGTCCATGTCCTCTACCCAAGACAGGTCGAATTCTCCTTTCTTCTTCTTCTTTCTTTTCTTGGGGAGAACAAAAACAGGAGCAGGCATACCCAAGGAAGGAGCCAACGGGCGTCCGGGCCACGGAGGCAATGTAGACGGCGGGGAGGCCAGACATGGTGGGTGGCGGTCGTTGAGAGATGGTGATTTGAGGAATCTGCAGAGCTCAAGCAAGAAGGCAGAGAAGAAGCAGGAGGAGGAGTATGCGATGTTGACCGAAAGGAGGTACGGCCGGTTGAGGATGCCGTCCCAACGACGAGCAGCAGCTCTGGAGGGTCCAGCAGTTTATTCTGGGTCCGGCCCGCCATTGCCTCGACTGCCAGGCACAAAGTCGACTGATGCCCCTCCCTGGCTGCTTGCTAGCGACGTGCCGGTCCAGGGCCGGCCACAGGCACAGCTCACCGCCCCCGACCTGCATGGCCCGCTGGGCCAATCTCGTCGAGCCTGCAGGCAGAGGCATTCCGGCTGCACCGGCTGCACTGGGTGCACAACTGGAGGTCTCTTGTCTCTCTGCTTCGTGGCGGGAGGCGAGCTCGGCCAGGACCAGGCGTGGGAATGGTGCAAGCCCTTGCTCCGAGGTCGCTGTGCCCCTCCCCGACCTCCAGGCACGCAAGGTCCCTGAGGGCCGCTGTGTCCAGCACGCCACAGGCGGTCGACCCGCTGGAGTGGTGCTGGATGATTGGCAGGCTCCAGTGCACCCCTGGGCGTCGGTACAGGGGGTCCTCCTCGCAGCCTTGCAGCTGCTCCATCCTGCTTGGCGCGCCTTGCCGCCAATCACGCTGCAGCTGCCGCAGCCTTGGTCCTTTTTTTCAGAGGACGCGGCTCAACTCGACCCAGCACGCTCAGCGCATCGTCACCAGCCCGTCGCATCGCGCATTGAGCAGCCCTGTCCAACAACGAACCCGCGAACGTCAATCGGACGACCACGACGCACCCCTCCCTTCGTGTGCATCAGCACCGCCGCCTACGACCCGCGCGCCCAGTCGTAAGCGCAAGCTGCGCTCCCGCCCACCCATCATGGACGACCTGTACGATGAGTTCGGAAACTTCATCGGCGACGATGCCGACGGCTCGGAGCAGGAGTCGGAGCAGGGCGTCGACGCCGATGCTTACCTCGACCAGGATGACCAGTCAGAACGCGATGTGGCTGATCAGGAGCTGATGCAGGTCGACGACGGCGCGCCCTCCAACGCCGTCGTCCTCCACGAGGATAGGCGGTACTATCCAACAGCCCAGGAGGTCTATGGCGAAGATGTCGAGACCATGGTCCAAGAGGAGGATGCCCAGCCTCTCACACAGCCCATTGTCGCGCCAGTCGAAATCAAGAAGTTCTCCGTCGAGGAGGCCGACCTGCCGCCCGTCTACTTCGACCGAGAGTTCATGACCGATCTCATGAACTTTCCCGACCAGATGCGCAACATCGCACTTGCCGGAAATCTCCACCACGGAAAGACGGCCCTGATGGACATGCTTGTCCTCGAGACGCACGACATCGCTCACAGGCTCGAGCACAGGACCGGCAAGAAGCGCAATGAGCAGCTCAGGTACACTGATGTCACTGTCGTCGAGCGGGAGAGAGGCGTCTCAGCAAAAGCTGCGCCAATGAGCCTGGTCCTGCAGAGTACAAAGGGCAAGTCCCATCTGCTCAACATCATCGACACGCCGGGTCACGTCGACTTCGTTGATGAGGTGGCAGCATCTCTGCGACTAGCCGACGGTGTAGCTCTCGTCGTCGACGTCGTTGAGGGCGTCGGTGTCAACACGGAGAAGATCATCAAGCACGCCGTACTCGAAGGGCTACCACTGGTCCTGATTCTGAACAAGATGGACCGGCTGATATTGGAGCTCAGATTACCCCCCGTCGACGCCTACTTCAAGCTCAAGCATGTCGTGGAGCAGGTGAACACGGTCATTGAGAACACTATCCCTGGCTCTGGTGTGGAGAGGAGAGTCAGCCCAGAGAAGGGCAATGTGCTCTTCGCCTCCAGCAGCATGGGCTGGTGTTTCACGCTTCCCTCGTTCGCGAAGATGTATGCCGACACATACCCTGGCGTAAATGCGCATGAGTTTGCGCGGAGGCTATGGGGTGATGTCTACTATAATCCCAAGAAGAGGACGTTCAGCAGGAAACCACTCGCGGGTGAGACAAGAGCAGCGCGGTCGTTTGTCCACTTTGTTCTTGAGCCCATCTACAAGGTCTTCTCCGTCACAATCAGTCAGAGCCCCGAGGACCTCAAGGAGTCGCTTGCGAGCGTGGGCATCGTGTTGAAACCATCTCAGTACAAGCTCGACGCCAAGATATTACTCAAGCTAGTTTGCGAACAGTTCTTTGGGCCCTCGACCGGATTCGTTGACATGGTTGTCCAGCATATACCGTCGCCTGTGGCGGGTGCCGAGCGAATGCTGGAAAGATACTATACAGGCCCGTTGGACACAAAGGCAGCAGAGTCGATGCGCAAGTGCGACCAAGACGGCCCACTGGTCATGCAAATCACCAAGCTATTCAATACGCCCGATGCAAAGAGTTTCTACTCTTTCGGTCGTGTTCTGAGCGGTATCGCCCGGCCGGGTGCACAAGTCAGAGTACTCGGCGAAGGCTACTCAATCGATGACGAGGAAGATATGACAATAGCGACCATCGCTGACGTTTTCATTGCCGAGACCCGCTACAATATCGAGACCAGCGGCATTCCTGCCGGAAATTTCGCATTGCTTGCCGGTGTCGACAACTCGATAGTGAAGACGGCAACCATTGTTCCCCTCAAGTTCGAGGACGATGAAGATGCTTACATCTTCCGGCCCATATCCCACTTCACAGAATCTGTTCTCAAGATTGCCGTCGAACCGATAAATCCGTCGGAACTGCCCAAGATGCTGGACGGACTACGAAAGATCAACAAGAGCTACCCGCTCATCACCACAAAGGTGGAAGAGTCGGGAGAACACATCATACTGGGCACAGGAGAGCTGTACATGGATTCTGTGCTGCATGATCTGCGGAGGCAGTACGCCGACATGGAGATCAAAGTATCAGACCCCGTCACACGGTTCTGCGAGACCGTGGACGAGATGTCTGCCACGAACTGCTACGCCATCACACCAAACAAGAAGAACAAAATCACGATGGTCGCCGAGCCTCTAGACGATGGCATCGCTGAGGATATCGAGAGTGGCCGTGTCAAGATGCGGGACGGCACGCGGAAAGTGGCCAAGTTTTTCGAAGACAAGTATGGCTGGGACTTGCTGGCTGCGAGGAGCATCTGGGCCTTCGGGCCGGATGAGACAGGACCAAATATCCTGCAGGACGACACGCTGCCATCAGAGGTGAGTTCCCTCCCATTCCCACACATTCCCAGCCTCTCGTGATTTGTCGTCGCATAGCGAAAGTAGCATGTGGGCATTTACACAATAATGCGTACGCACATGCATGAGGAATCAGCGCTGAACCGGGTTTTACACCACTAGGTTGACAAATCGTTGCTACGCAACGTCCGCGAGACGATACGGCAGGGTTTCAGCTGGGCCACAAGAGAAGGTCCCCTGTGCGAAGAACGTAAGTTGTTTTTACTGTCATTGTCGATCAGCCATGATGGCGTCCACGTACTACCTAACCCCTACGCTATTCATGTCGTGTTCTCCCCCCTTTTCTTTCTTGATGGCACTCTGCATTTGAAGCCATGGGACTCGCCAGTTTCAGCAGCCACCTCCTTCCTGTCCGCCGAATTCCATCCATTGCCCCATCAGGCGGGGCCGGGCGGCCCGTGAGTGAAAAAACCCAGGGCCCTGCCACAAGACCGGGTTCAGCCCGTCAGGCTGCCAGCTGTCCCAATGAGGTATCTTCGTCGTCGGACTACTTGGTCCCTGGTGACAGATATGTCATACACCAAGTGGTGCGTGGGGAAGCTGTCTGAGGACATGCGTCTTGCAGCAGGAGTCGGGAAGATGGTCGTCGATGGCCAAGTGCATGTAGCAACATGGCAGTTGCCATGTTGTGACAATCTTGATAACCACTGAGACGACGCCGTGCACGAACACCATCCCGACCGTTACCTTTGGTATTTCCTCCATAGTATGGGACAATCACTAACAAGGTATTCGGCTTGCAGCCATTCGCAACACCAAATTCCGCATCATGGACGCATCACTTGCGCAGGAGGCCATCTTCCGCGGAGGTGGCCAGATCATCCCAACCGCGCGGCGGACATGCTACAGCTCGTTCCTCATGGCCTCGCCGCGGTTGATGGAGCCGCTCTACGCATGCTCCATGACGGGCACCCAGGACGCGCTCTCGATGATCTACAACACGATTGGCCGACGACGCGGACACGTGCTTTCCGACGGCCCCATCGCCGGCACCCCTCTGTATCGTGTCGAGGGTCTCATCCCCGTGATCGACTCGTTCGGCTACGAGACCGAGTTCCGCATTCAGACTCAGGGCATGGGCAGCATCAGCCTGGTATTTGACAAGTGGCAGAAGGTCCCCGGTGATCCGCTGGACCGGGATGTTGTGCTACGGCCGCTGCAGGCCGCCGACGCCCAGGCCACGGCGCGCGACTTTGTGCTCAAGACGCGCCGCCGCAAGGGCCTCAGCGAGGACGTCAGCGTCGCCAAGTTCCTCGAGCCCGAGTTGTACCAGTCGCTGCTCGAGAGCGGCGCGCTGGGCGGGGCAGGAGGTGGCGGTGCCGACGGGGCCAGTCCATGAGAAGGCGGCCATTTGAGTCGCGCGACAAGGAGCTAGACAGATCGTGAGGGAAAGACATGTGTCCGGCTTTGTATAGCATGTAGACAAAGAAATATCGTTTTTGTCACCGCGCTAAAAATATCTGGACCAGGGCATGTACTAGACAGGAGCTTGAATATTGTTGCCTTCCACAGATGAAGGTCGGAGATGATACCTACTAGAACAAAACAAAAAATTCATGAAGCGAGGGCTTCCCTGATGCAACGAATATTTCGAAGACATACCACTACATGTTATTCCAAAAAAAAAAATCAAAGAAATCCCGAGGTTGGAATAAATAATTCGAGGACGGTCTGGGTGTCGTGTTCCTTCTTCGCATCATTGTTTTTTTGGTTGGGAAACTCTGGCAGAGAGAGCCGCGTGGCACGACACTGTACAAACCAACGGATTTGTCATCATTATTATCATAGTCATTACATGGGCACGCATTGTTTCACGATAGGGGTGGGCTCATCTACACCCAAGTATGAACAGGAATGAGAAACATGGGACAAGACCGAGACGAGAAGGTAGCTTCTGGAATGTTCGCCAGGCTTGCTGGCTGTCGTCTGGTTCCAGAAGGGATGTTCCCTGCCACTCCCTATAGTTGTGGCTTGTATGTATATGTATATGCCATGAAGATACCGCGTAATTACCACGCCGCGTTTCACAGCGTCGCAGTCGGGATCCATAGCTATGGACGGGGGGATGTAGTGGGAGAAAGGGGGGGGGGGGATGTTGAAACGTCTACATGTGGGCACTCTGCGTTATTCAAGAACAACGTCCGGAATTTACGGGATTCGACTGAGAAGATTTGATATTGAGGCGTGTGAAACAGGAAGAGGGTAGGTGAGCCGTCGCTTCGCATGGTCGATATATGGGTACGTGTATGCTATATCGACAACCGGTATCCTGGACCGTCCAACAGTTCACACTTTTCACCTATCAATAAATGACCCATGACCAGAAAGGGCAGTCCTGATATGGGCACGATCTTCGCGCAAGAAATCCGTCGCTTTGAGGGCTGCCCCGTGCCTGGTCTGTAGGGGACATCCCACGAACTCAAGCGCCTCGACGGGGTCGTGGGCCGAGCTGGCGGTGCAATCGCCATGGTGTCAAAGGGACGCCCCAGAAAGGCACAGAGCAAGATGTGCCGCCGTACGGGGTTCCGGCGTATGTGGATCGGTATGCACATCCAGCGCAAAGATTCCTGGACAAAAGCGTACATGGCTGCAGGTTGAGGAGCAAAGTGGACTTGCGTTAGGGCCGTGATATGGCTGCTGCAGACTTGGCGTTGGTTTCGCGACCTTTTTGGTCTGGCTGCTGGTTGATCCATACTTGTTGTTGTGACATTCTACTGCCTGGCTGTTTGTCTATGGCCAGCCTCCTGTGCGGGCTGTCTGTCCGCCCATGGAAAGTTTGCGTGTAGTCCACAACGAGGCGAGGTACAAGCAAATAATGTTTCGGTAAAAGCATGTGAGATAGGTAAGGATAGAATTGTACCATAGTACCATCCACTTCATACTATTGAACGGAACCCTGAGCAAGTTGAGCTAAAACATCATGGTGCTGATTTTGACCCCCTCGGTCTGGTCTAAATGACCCTCGCTCTTCACGGTCAAGGATACACTCTGATCCATACCCATCAATTCATGTACCACACGGGAGATCTTGAATCTGCCTTACTCGCGTCATGGCGCGGATCGCCCTTGAAGCAAGGGGTCTAGCAAAGGGAATATGACGGGGATCTCCGAAGCTCCGTGAAGTGACGTGGTTCTTCAACGCTAACGGCGTCTGTGAATTATATCCCCCTTGTCACCAACAGCGTAGGGCTGATCGTGTCTTTCGTGCAGAAGTGAATTGCAGGCACTCGAGAAGAGTACCACGGTAATTCTTGCGTGCGTTTAATGTGAAGGCCGTTGTGCGACTGTCCGACTCCTTGAACGGGAACCCAAGAATATATCGACCTTGAGACCGAGGCAGTGATGAGGGTTGAGGTACACTTATTTGTCCGTCGGTAGAACGTGGCATGTGTTGTTTCAGTCGCCCGGATCACATATATGGTGGATTCAGCATCGCTGTTTGAATCACGGATCAGGTGCAGGTTAATGCCCCCCCCCCCCCCCCCGCCGATGAAAGGTTGTGGGTAAGACTGGACCCATTCAGCCAGGTCCGCTATCGCAAACATGATAAGTTTGGTAAATGCGAAATGACACGAAGAAGCGGCCGGGTGTTGCGCCCACCAGTCTTTGGTGTGTTTAGTCCATGGGTCGAGATCGGCTTTCTTGGCTTGCATATAGCGGTGTATGTGGCCGGGCCTGAACGCTTTCGAGCGTTTCTCAATGGTGTGGGCCGAGAGGTGGCTGAAGCAATGCATCAAGTGCTGCATATGATGGCTGACATGGGTCTGCAGGAGTTGTTTCAGACACACGTCTCGAGCATCTTGTCAAGGACGCCTCTCAAAGTATCGTTCTCAAGAGCAGCGGCGACGCGCTCCTTGTCCGCGAGCTGCTTGTTAACCTGATCATCCTGGCTATGCGTGCCTTCCTTGATCATGACGTCGACACGGTAGTTTGGAGGGAGGGCCTGCTCAAGTCGCACTCTGACACCGAGGCCGATGACGGTCGCCAGAGAGCAGTGTGTAATAGTAGGCGTGATCTTGACGAGGACCCGTGTCAGGCGATCGGGATCGGGCGTGCTTGCCGGCGCGGGATCAATGTCAATGTCAGGCAGGTTGACTACGGAAAGCTGGCCTAGGGTGAGAGGATGCTCTGGGTCGCAGATGGAAGAGATGAGATCTAAGTAGAACTGCGTCAGTCATACGAAGGGCGAAATCGTAACTGATCCATGAAGTATGTCAGCATACCAAATATCTCCTGCTCATCGATGGGCTCGGTGGTGAAATCGCTGTCGCTGTCCGATGATTCCTCGTGGGCACCGTAGATGGGCGAGTTCAGATACTGAGGCCGACACAAGGGTGCTGTAGCCAGCAGGCCGTTGCGGCGGACAGACGAAGCACCGACCGCGTTGCGCTGGCGCGTCGGCAAGTCGGCCGTGCTGAGGATGGTGGGGTTGGCGTTGTCCTTCTCCATAACGATGTTCCAGGTTTACGCAGCTGGGGGCATATGGAAGGGGGGATGTCAGGGACGAGGCCGAAATGTGATGTCGTTGCGTGGTTTCCGTGAGCTTCTGGCTGGCGCGGGGCAGTGTCTCTGAGGCCCAGGAATTCAAAGCTGCAAGGCCGATTTGCGGCCAGAGTGGGGCTCGGAAAGCCCTTGGTGTGCTGCCAGGTGGCGCTCACTTGCCGCCGCTCGATCCTTCCAAAGTTCGACGCAGTACCCGCAACACTCTCATCATCACCTGCCTGCCTTCTGGCCTCCGCCTTCCGCCTTCCACCTTCCACCTTCCGCCTTCCGCGCGGGTTCCACACGACGCGCTTCAGGGATTTCCCCAGGGCCAAAGTCTCAAAGAAACAACCCTGTCTCTCGGCGGCCCAGCCCAGCTTCCTCTTCTCCATCATCTGAGATCAGGCAGTGGAACTTGCCGTCCTCGCCGGACCGGGTTCTCGGAACCCGCCGTTTTGCTCTCCAGTTCTGCTCTCCACGGCAACGCTCAGCTCTTGATTCCTGATCTCATGCTATATCACACGCCGACGCCCACAAGCCCCTGCGTTGTTCAAGACGGGACTCATGGGAGCCTGTTCTCGCATGTCGCGTGCCAGTGGGTCGCGCTCTCTAGACCCCGAATCCCTGCCGTCTTCGCCACGAGCATGCACCAACGACAGCTAGCAACAGCCCAACAAGTACTCCGTACGGAGCACCAACGATCTCCTTTCCTCAATTGGGCCAAGAATTTCTGCGTTCCCTCCGACGCTTCCAGACGACGCCTCACAGCGCTTGCATGACAACGCATATGCATAATCAACCACCGGCAGTGCGCAGCTACCCAACTGCCGGTCTGTTAGCGCGAGCCTGTCACGGCCTTCGGCGAGTTTGCCATGTGCAACGCTAGTGAAGCCGCTCTGCCACAAAACTCAACTGCCTGCGGAGAATAGAGTCGAAAATGTGGCTGGCACAAAACGGTCTTCTTCTCGGCTCGGCCCAAGCCCGGTGTTGGTGCTGACGTTGTGGTTTCCAATGCTCCGCGCAGCCTTAATTACCAGAAACATAGCGATTAGCATGCGTGCCGTCGAAAAGTGCCTCTGCACTCGTTCATTCTCGAGCAATGCTGCGGGGTCGTGCCGCCACAGCATGATTCGATATCCTGCAGCATTAGCGTTCGTCAACAACAAGCAGATCCGAGCTGGCGCCGGTTTCTTTCGCCATGGCAAACGCTGGTCACATCTGAGTTCAACTATGTACATTTGCACTGGAGAACAAGGTCCTTGTGGCGCTGATAGTCTTGATATCGTTCGTTGCGTATTGCAATATAGCGCCACAGCATAAGCCGCCGCTCGCGACGTCACCACCATCACGACTCGTACCTGGAAATACATTCTAGCGCTGTCCGGCTTCATGGTGTTGGGGGTGGTACCTCCGAAGTGAAGAAACTTAGCCTGCCGCTATCTGCAGAGGTAGCGCTGATCTGTGGCTGGCCACACTCGAGGGGTACAGTGATGTGCGCCGCGTCCTCGACCGGATGGAAGCATTTCCGTCGCACGAGACAACCATAAACTTCATCCCGCATATCTGTCCGCACGTCTATCCGTCATGATCTTCGTTTCTGGCATCGGCTAAAGTAAGTTCGCTAATGCCTTGCTACCATATGATTGAGGCGGCTGACCAGACTAGCTCACGCCCGTGCTATATAAACTTTGGGCGGGAGTTTCAGCAGCGCCCCTACACCTGCTGCAACGCAAGCACGTGGCGGCGATTGCCAAGCCTTCTCTATTCCGATTCTATGCAACTTGGGCTCTGATGCGGATAAGGCCTCCGGCTTCTCTCGACCAGTAATTCCCGAGGAAATGCTGGTGTACCACACGACAACTTCTGAAGATTGACACGTTGCTAAGGATTTGGAAGCCCGACACCTCGTCGTCTTCCGAAACCAAAGGTAAGACTAGTCAAACGCTTCCTCGCCAAAGATGACGGGGCGGGGCTTGTTGACGTGCTTGCATGATAGGTAGTCGAGACGAGCCAAGCAGCCGCAAGGGTCCCAACCTCCGTCTCCATTGTCTCCCAATTGCCTCTTGGGCCATCTGCAGCTCCTTGGTCCACATTGCCGTTTTCTGTCTTCTGCATGTAAATGATAGAGAATAACAACGGACCCCGAGGTCTTGGGGTTCTAGGGTGCTACTTGGTGCCCTGCATTATCCGCAATGTTGACAGTGCGGCTGGGATACCCCACGGGCTCATGAATGCGCCCCTGCCGGGTCATCCGGAATGTCGCTTGGCTGGTTTGGAGCCTGTGTCGTCGATAGTCTTCCTAGATCTGTACCATCGTGACATTGGTTTAAGCGACGCTCGTCAGGCCAGAGCTGAGAGATGCCCTGGCGTGACAGGACGCGCTAGGTATTTGTCTGCAGTGTGCAGCCTGCAGGGCCGGGGTCGGTGCAGAGCCAAGCGAGATATGGCTACAGCTTCTCCAAATCTGTCAGGTGAAGCGTCAATGCGACGTTGGTCGACGACGATCAACGTCGTTGTATTCGTACTGTTGGGTAGAGAGTAATTAATTAGATCTCGTCACTGTTCATGATGTGTCCTGGGCTTTTGATCACGCCTTTTTGCTGCTTGTCCACCCATCTGCAGCTGTGAGAGCCCAGCCATTACTCTGCCGCCCCTTTCCCCCTTGTGATAGAAGGGCATTCACAGAGAGCACACTCGGCGAAGGGGTAAGGTATCATGCACCCGCATAAGGGGGCCACATCGCCCTCCACCTCCGGACAGACTGGTGCATGACAGCACAGCCCCGTGTGTGTGGAAGCTGTGCTGATGATCGCTGCATGTCCGGCTCCGAGATCTCCTGCTGCGGGAACACCCCCGGGAGTGTCTGATGCCCGTGGAAGCACCTTCTCTGCCCCGTGTCATGGACTGGAGACCCCATGGCTCATGCCCGGAGGGGAGCTTGGCGAAGAGATATTGTACGGCAAGGCTTGGTGGCTGCACGCTGGCCGGAATGCTAAGATGACGAACTGTTCTTCCTGGGTTCTTCAGCCAGCCAGCCAGTAGTGTAACTCCGCGATACCACTTTCCCGGGACCCAATGTCACCTCAGCTCCCAGCCTCACTTCCGTGGCCAAGGGTCTAGGGTCGCTTCGATGCTGCTCGAGGTTGGCTCTGAAACTCAACGGAGACTCAAAAGAGTCTGTACAGAGCACAGGAGTCACGGATTGATAATATTCCCGAATGTGTGAAACCGCAGAGCAGATGAGATTGCCGACAGAGGCTGGCCCCTTAACACTGCGGAGTCCGGCGGACCAAGTGTCGCGCGTGGCTCTTTTTGCTCGCCACTCACTTTGAACACAGTGGTTCCGTGGAAAGGTGGCGCCTCGCTGCAGGAGATTGGGCTAGGGCATTGGCCTCGGAGAGCTCAGGTCTCTCGATCAGCAGGACTACAGGTGATGACGCTAAATCATTCTCCTCCATACCTCCAATTTCCAGCCTCATTATGTGGATTTCAAGCCCAATATGGGGTCAGGGTCGACGGTCTCGCAACGGTCAAGGGGCCATTACAGGGACCTTGCTAGTATGGGGTCTAGGCGTCATCGCGCGTCGTCGCATGCCAGCAAGAGGTGCGCCGTCCAAACACCTCGTCGGTCTGATTGCTTTTGGGGAGATCCTTTCCACGACTGCCTGATGCAATGGGAACGAACATCTTTGCTTTCGGTGTCCATTCGTCCATGCAGTGCCGCCTGTGCTGTAGCGCACGTGCCATCGACTACTGTAGCTGCTAGAGAAAAACCGACGAGGACAATCTTTTCATTGCTGGGGTCTGGAACCAGCCGAAAATAGAGTACATCATAATTCCAGGTACCGGTCCGAATCGGGAAGTAAGTGACCCCTCCACGTTGGGCTCTCGGCGACTCCATCGTCTTCAAGACCACTGAGGATCACATGTTTTTTTGCTTTTGTTTTTGCGTGTTCTGAGTATATAGACTGGACCACACAAGAAACAGAGCCGCCGTCGACTAGACTGAGAGATCGCAGCGCTTACATTTTCGGACGAACTGCGGGAAACCACCAAGAGCACGTTTAAAATTAGGAAGGGGTACGAATCTATTTCGCGTTAACAACACATTTGACCGGGATGTAGGCAACTTTGATGAAGTCGACGTGCAAAGACTTCTGTGGTGCCGGATGGCGCTGCAGGAGCAAGACCTGTGGGAAATGCGCAGCTAACATATGTGGGTCATGCTAGCTACATCTTTTGTCAGGGACCCGGACCGAGACGAAAGTGCTGCTGTTGAATAATTTAGACGTCGAAAGAGCAAGCACGGTCAGCGCTGCGAACCATGAGTGCCGGAGCAGAACGGCTCTTGGCCTCAGCGCTTTCTGGCCCTTCAGGTAGCCTGGACCACCGCCGCCGATCAAGACATCTGTCAGGACAGTTGTGATACCCATAATCTTGCATTGTTAGCCCTGTTGCAGGGGGTGAGTTCGGCCGACCATGACTCGCCCTCGAAACAAATTCAGTCATGTCCCGTTCCAGGGACTTGCCACGGATCACCGGGAGCTGACATTGTTTCGTGCTTATGGTGAAGCCACAACATTTTGGGTAAGAACAGAGCGCCGACAAGGATGAGGGTGTCAACGAGAAATGATCTAGCGAGTATTAGCACGATTCTAGCCGCAGCGCTAGTCGCGGCACTCAGCTACTCACAGAAAGCAACAATGCCATCTCGACATGGCTCGAGGGCTTCCGCGTTGAACGACAATCAGAGCCGTGGTCGCAAACCAAACATGGCCTTCCACGTTTGATGTAGGCTGCCACATAAGAGACTGGCGAAGTCCGCGTCGGATCAATGTCCTTAGAGCTGTCTGTTGTCTTGACAACTTGGCTTAGATATCCTTGACTTTGCCCGTGGCTTAATCACGACCGGAAGGAGAGGGCCTTTGTTTCTGATCATGTTCTGGAGCACAGCACGAAAATGGAAGCAGGATGTCAATGCTCAGTCGAAGCTGACCAGAAAGTCTCGGCCGGCCGGACGAGTCGAGGCAGTATGTCTCTCCACACCACCCACCATAAATGCGTCAGCTCACATCAAGAAATGCCCTCCCTTGCATGTCTTGCCCTAGGAAGCCACAATCCCACTATCCGCGGGCGTGCAGCTACCGACTCCAGCATTTCTGGCACGTTTGAGGCTGGCTGATGTCAAACCACTTGCAGCAGTCTTGTCTCGCGTCCGATCCAAGACACTGCCTGCCCAAGCTACAGCCCCATACGCTCCGTAATCGATGCTTCTTACACGCGAGCATTTTTCGGTACCGGTCTCCATGTCGTTGCTTGGCGTATCTGTCGTAAATTGTCGTTGTATGCCAGGGGTCTGTGCCATGTTTTGCATGTTTTGTGTTCCTTGAATTCTCACGGTTTCGCTCCCATGCAGGCGGGCCCATACAACTGCGACCCTTGCGCGGTACTTGTGGCGGAATGTGTTGATGTCGAGTCCTGGACCACCAGAATGCATGACTTGTGCAAGGTTCTCGAATGCCGTGCCATGCCGCATAGTAAGCATGATCCAGATGGTGGTTCTCGAAGCTGATTCTGACCTCTTTGTGGGTTTTGCCCAATCACAAGCCGGGCAGGACTGTATGAAACGTCGTGGCAAGATGGTACATAATTACCTTCAATGTGAGAGGAAGGGTGCTCGCTGCACGAGTCTCCGCCCTGGGCGTTATGGAACCGACACCCTGCGTGACTGAGGGCTCGCCCGACGCGTGAGTCCATCTCGGCCATGAGCTTGTGTCTTGGTACTTATGAGGTTTGTCGCCATCTTCTCGACAGCAACGATCAGGAAAGTACCTCGAGGTAGGAAGGCTGCGAGGCGGGTTGCGACTGGCCGATAACGTGGTGACTAGTGGCAGCAGATCCGCAGTGTCACCCGCACCGCTAGAAGCACTTGGCATGGATCGAAAACGCCCGGGCGATGGCGCTTGCCGCGACGGATTGTGTTCGTGCAGCGCAGGTGCTGGACAAAGGGGCTACCTTGAGGTATGGAGAAGAGGCGCCTCTCTCATGGAGCCAGCCTCGGCAAGAGGGGCTGGTCTTGATGGCGATCCGAGAAGTCGGCGCCGACTGTCATCGGATGGTGCAGGTGCGTCGCAGGACTGGCCCCAGGATGGGGAGGTTGTGGTGGTGGCTGCCCTCGAATGTTCCACGGGCGGTGCTTTCCGTTGCTCAGACGCAGGCGACCCCTCGCTGCCAGCCCACGCCCCTGCTCCTTAGGAGCACACCCGCATCCTCACCAGCTTCCACCAACATCAGGACAGAGATCTAGCTCTTTGCATCGCATATCGCACCCTCCAACCCCAGTGCCCGCCGCAAGCCCCTCCCCACGCCACGCGATCAGGGCCCCTTGGCCGTGGCCCCCGTCCTCTGGCGACTGAGTTGCACTAGCTGGCTGCCCAGTCGCCAGGCTAGATCCTGTCGCTCCCCTCATCTTCCCGGGCCTTCCCACGACGGCGAGACTCTCGTCGCTCCTTGGTGTATCATCATCTCACCACCACCTTGTTTGCGCGGCCTCTGACCGCGTCGACACCCCGACGTGCCCACCCGCTGCCTGCACCTGCCTCGTTCCACCCTCACTGCCTCCAGGTCCTCCTCACCCAGGATCGACAGACCGCCCTCCCTCGATCTTTCAACGATCAGCCACCAGAACAGCCCCCCGCCCTGCGAAGCTGTCAGGGCAGCACCCGCTCACCCAGAGTGCTTGGGTCTCCCCTGCTGCACCCTCGACGGACCACCAGCAGTGACCCTCGGCTTGCACTATCCCGCTCCCCATCCTCACTACTTGTTACCTCCTGGACCTTAGGCAGTGCCGGCTGTTCTCTTGCGGGATTCGCTGCAGCCGCCGCTGCTGCCACTCGCGCCCATCCGCCACCAGCGCCCCTGCTGCAAGCACGCCTGCCTGCCTAAGCGTACCGAGCCAGCCCACCCCCAAGCTAGCGTGGCTAGCCCACATATGCTCACCCACACACGCACATGCTCCCTCATATAACTAGCTGAGCGCATCGCCATACAGTCGGCCCGCCGCGTCCACAGCAAGGGACTAGATTCCACCATCATTTGTCAGACCTACAACCTCGAGCACAGATTGAGCGCGGCGCTCTCTTGCCTACGGCAGCTTCACCATCGCCCGCCGACACTTCAGACGAAGCGCATGACAGCACCACTACTCAGCAACGCACAGCTTCCAGGAGTCCGTGATTGTGCCCACTAGCGGCCATGGCCAGTGATCCTTCCGGGCGCCGGCTGCTGCCGCAGAGCTCCCAGCTCAACACCTTCGCCTTTGCGCCTCCAGCCTACCAGCAGCTCCGCGAGACACAGAAGAGTGCGCCTCCCTTGCCCATGCATACGCCGAGTCGCGTGCTCAATAGGCCGTATCTTTGTCGACCTTTGCTAACTGCTCCTCTGGCGCGCACAGATTATGTCTTTGTGGACGAGCACAACCGCCATAAACGATTGAAGGGTATGAATCCCCCGCAGCATAAACCGGCCTTGACTCGATTGGTCTTCGCTCTTTGCAACTAAACTCCAGCGTAGTCATGAGAGCCTGTGAAGGGTGCCGAAGACGAAAGATCAAATGCGACGCCGCCACGACGAACACATGGCCATGCTCGGCTTGCATTCGCCTAAAGCTGCATTGCGTCAGACCCAATGGCCTGTATGAAGGTGCTGGCGACGGCTTCGAGTCCGGGACCGATCAGGAATATGAGGTTGCAGGCATGCAAGACTCCTTTGGGCAGGTCCCAATGCCACAGCAATCTTCACCACCACAACAGCATCACGGGTCCATGATGGCCGCTCAGTCGAAGCCCGGCATGTACCCGCATCAGGCCCAGTATGCCGACCCCCAGGGCGTGTATCCGGTGGCTTATGGAGATGGCACCTCGATGCAGCCTGGAGTGGCATACTCTGCGATGACAGCGCCCTCCGCCTCTCTCGACCCGAATGCATATGCCTCAGGTAGCGTTTTTCACACACCGCCCGCAGTTCAGACAAACGCACCTCAATCTGCATCTCCAGCCGACTCTTATCAGCATGACCCATATTCTCAACCCGATCTCTCGGATCTGCTAGGCTCGCTCAAGATGAATGAGATTGGCACTGGTACGTCAAAGACCATGCTGCGCGGATACATGACACAATTCCACTGATCATTTCGTGTAGCACCATACCTAAATAGCAAAAACGCGCTCAACAATCAGGAAGACGATGAGCCGACAGTTGAGCCAGAGGATGACTTCAGCTATTTGCCAACGCCAGGGCCTGGCTCCAAGATACGGATCCCGCCAGAGCTGATGCCTGATGACGAAACATGCCTTCACTACTTCGGTCTATACTTTGCGAACGTTCATCAGTACGTCCCTGTCCTGAACAAGGCACAACTCTATCACCAGTTCCAGACCAACCGTGATTCGATATCACCATTGCTGTTGGAGGCCATCTTCGCGGTCGCGGGCCGCCTTGCCGATGAACCTACCCAAGGGCAGCAATGGATAGCTCTAGCGTCCAGTACGTTGTTCCCACTCCCTTTGACCCGCACTCAATGCATCATAGCTGAACAATGCAGAACATCTGGAGGCTTTCCTGGACGTGCCTCGGCTGAGCACGGTTCAAGCACATTTGATCATTTTGAAAGCCAGAGAAGCCATGCCGAAACGTGGCTATTACTATAGATCCTGGCTGTCCATTGTCAACTGTTTCCAGATGGCGAAGGATCTTGGTCTCGATGAGCACTTCGAAGACCACCAAGAGGGCAAGTCTTGCGGAGCATCACCCGCGGACTGTCTCACCAAGAGTCGAGTCTGGCAGACGATCTTTGCATGTGAGAACATGATTGCTGGCTCACAGGGTGAGTTGCAACCTGCGCCTCTTGTTGACTATTATGCAGTCTTGTATACTGACATTGTATAGGTCGGGACGATCTCCACATCAAAATGGCAAGTGTTGACTTTAGCCTTGGCCGCCCCATGGCTGGTATCGACGCTTATGAACTGGAAGTATCTCGTAACTTCACCTTTCTGGCTCGTATCGTTCGGAGCGTGCATCGGATGAATACAGTCTACGCCAAGATCAAGAGAAAGAAGGACTGGGCACTCGATCCCGAGTTTCAGAAGCTCAACCCGGCCATTACTGGCTGGCTTGACGAGCTCCCAGCGGACATGGCGTTGTCGTTCACGCCAGACGGAGCACCCCCATGGCTACCAAGTCACTTTCTAGGCAACCTTCACTCATACTATCATCTGAGCGTTATTTTGTGTCATCGGCCACAGCTCAATCTGCTAGACCCTACGCATCCGAATGGCGCCTGGAAGTCACATATGATGTTGAGCTATTCATCAGCCAAAGCTTTGTGCCGGATCCAAGAGTCGATGCTTCAATCATTCGGTCTCAATGGACTTCAATGCATGCAACGCGGCATCAGCTTCACAATCTATTCGGTTCTCGCTTGCATAGTTCTTCATCTGGTAAGTCTCGGATGTGAATTCTTGCTTGGCAGACAGGACAGGAGCTAACAAATTTGATCAGGTGGCATTGACGTCTCCAGATCCGGAACTTAATGGCGATGCACGGGAATACTTCACGAGACATATGAGGATCCTAGAGCGGACAATGGAAGGCTGGCCTCTTCCTGAGATGCTCAAACAAATTGACTCAGTCCGACAGGCTTTTTCTGCCGACATCAGGAAACCCTTCGTTCTGAAGCCAAGCTTCCCCTATGGCAGCCCACATCCAAGTTCGCACTCAAGTCCACCTCGTACCGACGCCTTCAAGCCGCCAATGCTCCGAACCAACTCTGTTGAACACTCCATTGGCACCCAAGGCACCCAGCAGTCGCAAGTCAGTTATGCATACCCTATAACGCCAATCTCCACTGGATCTGTGGACAACAATAGTGACTCTCCCTCTCTACAGTCACTTGGAATGATGGCTACGAGCCAAGGCGCTCATGCCACCCAGCTACACATGACTGATGCTTCGACGGCCTGGAATCCCTCACGCATCTTTGAGTAAGTTGGCCTATCCGAGTACTGGCGAGCTGATACACAGCATGCTAACATAATCGTGCAGCCAATGGAACACCACTTTCGGTACGCCCCTTCCTCCGCCCCCTTCGGAGTCCATCGGCGAAAATTCAAGTCCTCTAAATCTTTCCTCTGCAGGTGCTCCAGAGGTTCCGACCACCGTGGATATCCAGATCGCGACAACGGCAATATCGCCAGCCGTCCAAACAATGACACCTCAACAGTACTCCAGCGCACCGGTCCAGAGCTATATCACACCAGCCATGTGGCAAGAGTCGGTTGCGAGTGTGTATGAGGGTGGCCTCAAACGGTCCTGGGATTACGGTGGTGACGTTTCGCTTGCCGGGCAAATGCAGAAACGTCGTTGATGACAGAAAAGGAATGACGATCTGACGTGCTAAACGAACAATCACGACTCACTACATAATTCGACTCGTCTGGGCAACCCGTCGTACGCAGCTGGTCTACTGCGATGGACGGGTCCAGAGCCACTTTCTGGTATTTCCCACGAGGACATGGCGATGGGTTCATGGTACCATTGTGGGCGGTCCAGCTGGCCTGGTGGGCGAGGAAACAACGCATCGAGATGCGGAGAGATATACATCGATTTCCACCGACACTACTCTCTATACCGGCGGAGCAAACCTTCCATATCTTGGGGTCAGCAATGCCGCCCATCGCGACATGCTTGTCGGAGCACATAAACAAAATTGTATGTTGGCAACACCCGAAAGGCTCGATGTGTTTACCTGCATTTTGCAAAGAGCTCGCGCAGCTTTAAACCTTTCGCCGCTCTTGTACGAGATTCGAAAGTCCAAACGCGACAGGCGTATTTTGGGTCCATAGCTTGGAGTTTGGGGGATCCTGCGTTTTGTTGCCTCATATCCCACACGTGCAGCAGTAGATAGAGATGACTGGAGCAAGTCCACTGTTTGAATCTAGTCCAAAACCCCCCTGCTTGAACGAGAGACTACACGCCGTACGCTTCCTCCACGCCATTGACGTCGAAGTCTTTATGTGAATGTGGAACTATTCCAGCGCGGCCATCTTCAAGCTGTCCACCCAGAGTGTCTAGTAGCACAATTCTCAATGCCCAATAAAGACTTGGTCTTTCAACAGCGTATCAAGACTGAACAAGTCTCGATTGGTCTAGTGGTCAGGATACCTGCTTGTCACGCAGGTGGCCGGGGTTCGATTCCCCGATCGAGAGCACGCTCACAAACAACCAATCCTCCAAGGACCACCTTGGAGATATCTTTTGTCTTTTTTTCCACCTCCTTTTTAAAAAGGTGTGGTTTTGCGATTTTACATTCTTCATCCGATGGTACGGCCTGTCTATCTCCTCTAATATTCATCATATCTTATTATTCACTACGTATAGTTGCTCTGTATTCTCGCTTTCAATAAGCGGATGTTGGGGGGCGGTCACAAGCAGATTTGTTCGCTAAATGTAGAGCTTCCTTTGACTAAAATCCGAATAGATTGGATCGTAGTCCTGCAAGTCGCATTTCGATCAGGGTGTCAGCCTTGGGACGATTTCACGTTCATCGCTATGCCAAAAAAAAATATTTTGAGGGACTGTAACTAAAGAAGAACAGTATAATGACCAGCCATCGAAAATGGTGCACGCTCAGACATTTGAGTATTTACATAGGCCCAGATGGCCAAAAGAATTTAACAATATCTGGAGGGGTATCTCATCATGCATGCACGCTCTGCCTCTTTTTCTTCTCTTCGTCCTCCTCGGCGTCCGTTCCAACAGCGCTGGCTTTTGCTCGGCTCGACTTGCGACGGTGTAAGCCCAGCTTGTGCAGTAGGCGGACGACCGGCTCCAGGGTCTTCTCCTTCCGGGAGGCAGGGGCTGCCGTGGTGGTCGCCCCAGGTGGTGGACTCCGGGCCCCGTTCGTCTTCTCGCCTGTCGCCACTCTGGCCGACCGGGACTTGTCCTCCTGCGGTATCTGGCCTGGTATGTACATCTCGTCCTCCTGCTTGACGGCCCGGACGGCCTTCTTGCCCTGCTGGCGCGTCTTCACGTAGGCCTCCAGCCCGACCAGGATCGCGTAGCTCCTCGTGATGCTGACGCGGCTCATGTCGACACCGGCGTCCTCGAGGCTGTGCACAAAGGCGCGGAAGTTCTCCGTGGGCGGCCGGTAGTGGCCGGATAGTGGTGACAGGCTCGTGATGCGGCCGTTCCGGATCTTGATGAGCCCTGCTGCGGAGATGCGCGCCCCCTGCAGGAAGGAGCTGTGCTGAAAGACGCCGCCGCTCTTGATGCCGACGTACAGGCGGAAGGAGGTGTCGGCGACAAACAGCCATGTGTTCTTGCGCGGTTGTTTGCGGATGAGCCGGCTGAAGATAGTACCGGCCGAGACGTCCTTTACGCGCTTTATGATCCTGTATTCAGTATCCTGGGCTGCCGCATCCCGGTCGCCGTCCTCCGAGTCGGAATCTGACAAGTCTGATCCGGAGTCCGACCGGTCCTCGGGATGGGCAGATCGTGGTGAGGGTTTGCCATCTTGGCCGGTCCCGGTCACAGGCTCTGTTGCGGGTGGTATAGCAGGAGTCGGGTCGTCCGCGGGGACTATGCCGTGGACGGTGTCTTTCCACTCATCACTTGTATCTATCCTCATCCCGTTCTTTGCCCACACAAATCGCCCTTCGCGGTCGATCTTGACCAAATAGTGCTGTCGCTCCTCATGACTCAAGTAGCGGACCTGCTGCCTCTCCAGCTTCTCGCGAGGACATATCTCCAGGTCTACATCTTTGCCTTCGCCATGGTCGAGCCAATAAAAGAAGTTTTCCCTGGTGTCGCTCTTGAGCCACTCCTGGTGGTACTTGCCGAGATTCGAGCCGTGGCGGTGCTTCAGGTCGACCATCTCGAGAAAATACCGCAACCCCATCTGTCGCGATGCCTTGAGATGGGTCTCGTCCTTCATCTTGCGCCTCCTCTTGGCGCTCTCCTGGAGGGTCATGCGGTCGGGATCATCCTTGCCTAGATCTGACGACGACTCGTCATCGTCGGAAGAGGAGTGATCTGCGTCGACGTCCGCGCCGACTCGCCTAGCTACCGTGATGGCCTTCTTCCATCTGTGACGGGCAGCTGCTCGTGCCGGGTCCAGGTAGGGTGACACAACGTCGGCATGGACGTGCTCGAGCGGCACGCCTTTGGCCTCGGCCTCTTCGGCCTTGACAGTGAGCGGGAAGGACTCGTGCCTGGGCCGAGGCCGGTTGATCTCTCTGAAGCGTGCGTCGCTGATGGCATGCTCCCATCTGGTACCGGGGCCAAGATCGAGGCCTTGGAGATGTCTCCGAACCCTGTAGCCGCGGTAGTTGCGCTGGATCAGGGCGGCCGCATTGTGGCGGACCGAGTCTGTCGCGCGGTCAGGGCTGATGGAGTTCCTCCGGGGCGCAGCTGCGTGGCCCTGTTGTGCCTCTGCTGAGCCGTTGGGTGCCTGCTGTATTGTCTCGTTGTCGGCAACCTTCTGCGGCGTTGCGGGTTGAGGCGGGGTCAGCGACTGAGGCGGCTCGGCTTGAGCCATTGCTTATTCGTGGAGGCCAGGAAGCCAGGCTGGCCGCTGAGACAAGGTGTTTCCAAGCACGGGATGGTCTCTGGGGATTGCGCCAGACTTGGTGTTTTCCTGGCAGGCGTTCTGAAGTTGTAGAGGCCGAAGAGGTCGCAACGCATCGGAATGTCCCACCCGGATCTCCAGGTGGAAAGCTTGGAGAAGCTTGCCAGGGCAGGGGACGAGGTACCCTGATCAGCAGACACGAACTCGAGTCGTCGTCAGCGGGAGTCGAGACTGGATGGCTGGTCTAGACTTGGACCGGAGCCAGGGCTAGCAACGGCGGCGACATCCTGTCAGGGTGCGCGCACGCGCGACGCATCGCTGACGAGGAAGGCGCTGGCCCGGAGCCGGTTTGCCGGACTTGTGCCTGCGGGGAGTTTTTGGGCAGATACCTGGGTGCTCGCGACTCGTGACATCCATCGCGGAGTCGAGGGTGCTCCCCTCCACCCTGACGTCAGTCGCTCCACTAGGATCTCTCTGTCCAGGGGCCATGCCAGGCCCGCCAGGCCCGCCAGGGACCATAGCGATCGCAGTCACCGACCCTGGGCCGTCCATGGATGCTCTTCACAAACCGGATTGCAGAAAAAAGTTTGTGCCAAGCGGAGGCCCAGGCACAGAGTCAACCCCGGCACCGGTCCCTTTTGAAGATGAATGCCAGGTGCAGCCAACGTGTGTTTCCGCACCTCTGTTGAATGCACGAGCCCGAGCACGAGCACGCGAGCATTCAACCTCTCGTCGAATCGTCGTGGTTGCCTCAAGTTGTGCACGAACTGCGACTGACTCCTTGGACTTCGCTTGTCAAATAGAAGTGTTATTCATGACCGGACAAAGGCAAGTGGCCGCCGAAGCACACATGAGGCTGGCTTGAACGCCATTGCACCGCTCGACTCTTTTTCACAGGCCAAGCTACACCGCATGTCTGCAGGTAGGTTGAATAGCAAACTCGAGAGAGCACTGGCGCACCCCTCTCTCGGCAGAAAGATCGAGTCACCATCCGCAGCCGTGGCTGCAAAGTTGACCGACCCGTGTTGTGTTCTTTCTCTGGCCCAGAGCCCTGTTCGCTGTGCAGAGAACCCAAGCACCAGCCAGCCCTGGCTAAGTACCTTCGACTGACTTGTGCCGATTTGGTCTGTTCGTCAACAGGCTGCCGTGTGGAGACATGTTTCTTCTGAACTCTGGGGTACGAGCGACTGAGAGGGACAGCAACCTCGGCTGGCCACCTTGTAGTAATGAAAGCCAAGAGTGCACGAAAATCCAAGCCTACGATATGCAGCGGTCGAAGCGCTCCAAAACACACCATCTTCACCTATTCCTCCAGCGGACAGAGGCAAAAGGGCCAGAAGAGCCAGAGGCAAGCACGCTGACAGGGCGATGACCAGCCTCCTCCACCAAAACCCCGTCCATCGAGATCCACTATAGCCTCGCACTGGGGAAAAGAATGAAGTCTGACGAAAGTTTGCTCGCCTTGGGCTGCATCTGGCATTCCCCATGATCGGAACGCAGACGCCTGGATCAATGTGATGCAATAGCTTCTGACGGCTCCCGAATTCAGACGGCTTGCTGCCCGTCATTCAGGGCCTCGTTCAGGAACCGCACTCTTCGCAGACCTTCGGAAAGTCTAAAACTAGCGTGATTGTCTCGCCCTGGAATTGATTCTGGACCAAGCACGGAGGACAAAGCACCGGATTGAGGCACGGTTTCGCAGCTGTCCAACTCCGGGCACGCCAACCCTTCGACCTTGGGCACAAACGAGCCTCTAATCCCGGCTCAGATCTGCAAGACTCGTCTGTCGACAGGCGTGACGGGATAGACCCTGCCTGCACGGCGGCCAGGCCAGGATGCACGAGCGAGCGCTACGTGGAAAAAGCCGATGCTCGCGCGATCCTGTTCGTGCCCAGGCCGACCGCCACTTCACACCTGCAGACGGACCTCCGTCGAAATCGGGCACACCCTGCTCGGCCGCTGGTGCGGACTACTCTTGTAGCTGATGCTCCTCCCCTCTTCTCTTCCTCTTCCTTTCCCTTCCCGTCTTCCTCCCAACCAGTCTCCTTGTCATTGAAGGAGCGGCGGAGCTGTGACGAGAAGTCGGACGAGTCCGACTGGCACGAAGCAGGCAGCATCCTACAAGGGAGCATCTGAGAGGGGTCGCCACGACATCTCTTGCAAGAGGCGGCAGCCCCGCGCCTCACACGAGCCGGCTGGCAAGGCGCCTCGAGCCAGGCAGAAGCAGAAGAACGAAAGAGAGACTGAACCTCGCCTGACACGACCAGCATCGTCATCATTGCTGGGCATCAACTGGTCTTGATCCACCAGCAGCACCGACCCCTGCACCGGGCCACCTCACAAGCCCGGCACTCGACATCCGTTCGGGGGCCTCACACCGCGATCGAAGCGGCTCCCATCAACATCGCTGCCTTGACAGCCCGCCCATCTCAACCTACGCCTCTTTCTAGGCTCCTGTCTTGCAGAGCTCGTCGGCTGCTGCACCGCCCAAAAGACACCTCCACAGCCAGCCAATCTGGTGCATCCAGCGGACCCGCTCCCTGCACGACCAGGCCAGGTCTCTGTCCTGAGAAACGTAAGCCTGCCCAAAGCCACCCAGAGTGGCTGCCTCCCTGGGGAGGACCCCCTATTGTTCCCTATCTGAGTGGCATTCCGCGTGCAACCCAAAAAATCATTCGTCGCATCTGAAATTGACACGCGCTCTCTCTGAACAGATATCCACTTCACTCCACCGCCATTAAAGGCCGTGTTCCCTTTCCTCCTTTAGCTAACTCGCAAGACCACACCATCGTTACGGTACTACTTGCCGATTGCCAACACGATTTGGTTCATCATCCATCCCACAACATCCTCGACACACACATCCTTTGGCTACCGCCCGCTCCGGCTCCACCCATTGGTCCACATCCGCACAACCGATCCATAGCCGGCTCTCATTCGGAACGCAGCATCACCCGCCAGGTCCCGATTCCTCAAATCAGGATACCCAACCCGATTCACTTCCAGCCCGACAATCTTCGACTTCTTCGAGTTCGCTCGGCCCAACCGACATCATGGCCCGCATCCAGATCCCCATTGACGTCTTGACGTCTCGGCTCAACATGTCGGACCGCTTTGCCAGCCTCCGCAACACATCCCTTTCCAGCCGGTTTGCCAACATGCGCCCCCTGCGCGAGTTCTTCGACTTCAAGCGTCTCTCCAAACCCGAGAACTTCACCGAGGTCCAGTCCCGCGTCAACTACAACCTGGGCACCTTCTCGAGCAACTATGCTCTGGTCTTCGTGCTTCTTAGCATTTATGCTCTGATCACGAACCGCCTTTTGCTCTTCGACGTTGTGCTCTTCGTCGGCGGTCTTTGGCTCCTCGGCCGCCTCAATGGCCAGGACCTCGTCATTGGCACCTTCCAGGCGACTTCGTCCCAGCTCTACACTGGTCTTATGGTCACCTGCGGTCTTTTGTTCCTCATTGCATCACCCTTCACCACCGTCCTGTGGCTGATTGGTGCCAGCGGCGTTGTCATCTGTGGCCACGCTGCTTTTATGGAAAAGCCCATCGATGAGGCTTTTTCGGGGGAGGCGGTCTAGACGGTCGGCCGCGAGCTCCCAAAGCAGCGCCCCAATGGGGAAGACCATCAAGGCGCGGGAAGGACACATGGGGAGCGCCGAACGAATGGGGTGGGAAAGACACCCGTGGTGGGAAGGGCAGATGGGGTGGGAAAGACGCATGGGGAGCGTCGAATGAAGGAGAGTTTACTTATTTTTCTAGAAGCAGGGTTGTGGAAGAGCTGGACAGCGACGACACAGATTCACAAGGCGTTGGTTTATTGGTCCCCGGAGGGAATAGACGACCTCGGAAGGAGCCACTTCAGCTCACAGGTACCGACATGGGGGACGGCACTAGCAGGTCACGCAGAGGCTATGCATACCAAGATGACGAGGCGACTGACTCAGACTCGGAAAGCGACGACAACACGGAGGATGAGGCTCAGAGGGAAAAGGAGGAGGCGATCGTGCAAGGAGCCCTTGCACGCATTAAGAAAGCTCAGGCAAAGGGCAAACAGCAAGTCAAGCTCAACAAGGAGGAGCTCGCAGCACTTGAGAGGAGAAAGCAACGATTGGCGGCCGAGGCTATGCGGAAGACCAGCGGCGCGAGCGGTAGCGGCAGTGAACGTAAACGGCGCAAGGAGAAGGAGAGCCGGGTTTCGATCCCGCTGTCACATTTCGATGCCGGCCCCGCCCCTTCGCGACGGGGCAAGGCAGCGGGTGGGCCAGACGACTCGCTCCCATTGCATCCGTCGCCTTTGGCCCTCACAGCGATAAATGAAGGTCGAGGGCCGCCCGTTGGTGTTTTCGCACCTCCAGCAACTTCCTCCCGCGCACGCCCGCGCTCTGGCACCGGGGCCGGATCTTCTCACCGTCCTCGTTCACAGGCAGGCGGTCGTTCCTCGCCATTCGAATATCAATACGTTAACGCCCCGCCAAATTTGCGACACGCATCAGATCCAACCGCGAGACCTCCTTCCCGGACTTCACATCAATATGAGGATGATCATCGTCGGCGGTCAGGGTCGTCGCAATCCTCAGCACACCCGCACGACCCCTTCCAGTATCAGACCTCCGGCCCTCGCACATCACACCACTCTAGCTCTCTACTAGGCCCAGACGACAGAGCTGGCTCAGCAGACATGGACTTGGCCTACGGCACTCTGCCGCCCGCCAACCCAAGACGCAGCGCGAGGATCTCTGGACGCTTTCCAAGCGATGACGAGGACACCACGAGCGACGAGATCGGCAACGGTGCCAGCATCGCGCGTGGCGACAGTCATGAGGACATTGTCGTCCTGGAGCAGCGTCACTCGACCTCGCCGGAGCCCGAGCGTGCGTCCAAGTCCAAGAAGTCGTCGTCGCCGTCCAAGCGGAAGCCTGTCGGTGGTGGCGGCAAGAAGGGCCGCAAGGGAAAATAGGATGAGGCAGCCAAATCTTCCAAGGCTTTGGTTAAGGCTTCACTGTTGTCGTCGTCGTCGTCGTCTTCTTCTTCGTCTCCTGCCACTCGCTCTCCACCGTTGCCCTCCGCCGCTGCTCTGTCTCTTACCCGGCCCGCGCCTTCTCTGCCAGCCGCTTCGTCTTCCTCCGCGTCGCCACTGTGGAAGTCGCTGATGAAGAAGAAGTCCGAAAAGGCCAGGGTTCCAGACAGCGACGATAAGTCTCGAGAGAAACGCCGCAAGGACAGCAAGAGCAGAGGCGACAGCAAGAGCACGGATGTCAAGACGAGCAGTAGAGGCAGTGAGGAGAAGGAAAAGGAGCGGAGAAAGGAAACGGAAAAAGAGGAGGAAAAGAAGAAGAAGAAGAAGATGAGCAAGAAAAGGGGGGACTAAGTCGGAAAACGTCTGTACCTGTGTAGACATGGAGTTCTGTGGATATCCTTACTTTTTTTTCCCAAGCATTTCTTAGACAAAAATCCATTTAGCTGTGTTTTCAGGATTCCAGCTTTTGCACAGAAGAATAATGTCGTCGTATGTTATGTTATGCAGGGACAGGGCTATCCGCCACCATCCGAACGGCGACGACACTAATCCTCAGCGTTTGAACGGCTAAGTGGCTGCTTTCCCCGACGTCTTCTTAAGAGCCAATGAAGTGTGAGAGGTGAAGTGTGTTGGATTTTTATATATACCGAGGCTTGGGAAGCAAGCACGCCCACACAACAAGATGGAATGAATCGCCAGATTCGGACAGGACCCAAAGACAAGAGACGAGTAAAATAGATGGCCGCCGAGGAACTACGCTGTACCTAAACACATTGCAAAGGCAAGTGCCTATATCAAAAACGCAAGAGAGTGCCGCCCTTGACGCCAAAAGCCGCGGAGGGTCCCGTGGCTACTTGAAGAAATCCCTGACGCCGCCCATGAAACCACCACCACCACCTCCGCCACCACCACTGCCGCCGCCGAGGCTGCCCCAGTCATCGTACCCCTTGCGCTCCCACGACACGCCGCCGTCGCGCCCGCGCTCGGCGAACGCAGTGCCGCCGCCGCTGCCGAGGTTGCTGGCCATGCGCACGGCCTCGCCGACGAGCCCGGCGCCGCCGCCAGAGGCTGACCGGGCCGCGATGCCCATCATGCGCTCGACGGCGGGCGGAAGGCGCAGGCCGAACGTCGCAAGCAGGGCTGTGAGGGCGCCGCCCGTGATCAGGGGCATGATGACGATCATGAAGACCTTCATGGGGTGCCGCTTTGCGTAGTAGACCAGGTCGCGCAGAAGCTTCTTGAGGTACTTGAGGGCACGCTGGACGAAGTTGCCGCGGGGCTGACGACGGTAGTAGGAGGATGAGGAGCGGCCTGTTGGTGGGGGAAAATGATGTTGGGTTAGTTATGTCACTTATTAGAGAAGAGATAGATAGTTGGTTCGGAGAGACCTCCGAGGCCCTCCGGCAGTAAATGTGAACTAAGGAGAAGGGGGGGAGAACAGGCGAGACATACCCAAGCCGCCAAACAGGCTCCGGCTGCTGTTGTTACCAAGGTTGAAGAAGCTCGACTTTGACGCATTGTGCTTGCTGTAGTTGCCGCCGCCGCCGACGCCGCCTCCCGCGAGGAAGTTGCCGATGACCGAGGCACTGCCCGAGCTGCGGTGCTTGCGGTCGCGCGAGCGGGACCTCGAGCGCTTGCGCGTCGACTTGTGTGAGGATGACGACTTGTGGTGCTTGCTGTGCTTGGTCGACGACGATGAGATGACGGACGCGCCGTCCCAGCCGTCGAAGAAGCCCATTGTGAGAGGTGGGAGACCTTTGAAGGCCCTTGAAATTCTACAAGCAGGCTTCAGGCTACGGAAGCTGACCCTAGTTCGTGAGCGTGGTGGTTGAGGGTCAGTTGACAGTTTAAGAGTTGGCTCGAGCTGCTGTCCCCCGCAAGGCCCGTGAGGTTGATAAGGCTGTCGAGGAGGGGATCGAGCTCGAACAGAGACTTTGAAGAAAGTGGAAACGTCGAGCAGGGCCAGGGAGAATGGGCCGAGAGGACAATCGCAGAGTTGCAGAGACCCTGGGCTGTCCAGTGCGAGGTGCAGGTGCGGAGGGAAAATTGGGGAAGGCAGATGCAGTTCTTTGGAACTCGCATAGCGTTACGTGCAGCAGACTGCAGTTGCAGGGAGCTTCCGGCTTACCCTGAGCTGGCAAGCAACAACGAGCCCCTGCCCGCCATGCGATTTCTCACCGACAATTAGAGAGGCTGGGAGAGCTGCAGCGATCGACAAGACAGAGGACCACTCGGGCGAGTTGGAGAGCCCCTGGAGCGTCGCGGCAGGAGCTAAAGTGGCTACAGGTAGCACTAGCACCGCTTTTGTGATAGCGTGCCTGCCTTGTGTCAACAGCCAGAGCGGGCGGGGCGGCGGTCGGGTCCCGCTTGCCAAAGCTCGAGACCCTGGCGAGCTGGAGCCTGAGGTCGAGAGCCCTGGCGGGCGGAAGAGGACACACTGGCCACAATGTGGCGAGTGACTCAGGCATCCACCCTAGCTTCAGCCACAGCGATGACTTCATGGCTCGTGACTGGCCCGGAGTGGGATGGAACGCCGTCCTGGAGGGCAGATCCGGACGATAAAGTCCATGGCCGGCGACCCTGTTTCGCCGTAGCAGTGTCTTCCAGAGTCATGCTGTCAGGGCTGTCAGGGCTGTCCTGTCGCAAACCCAATCTCAACATCTTCTTCCGCGCACTGCATTTCCTGGAACACTCTTTGGTGCTGTGACTTCTGCTTCCTCCCACCACCACTTCTAATAGTGTTCTCTACGCAGTCCTCTTCAAGATGGCGACAGGAGCCCCACCCAACTATTGTAAGTCGATCATCCTTCACATGTCTGACGAGGCTGTCACGGGTATGTCCCGCTAACACACTATTGCGACTTGGCCAGATGCAATCCTCGATATTTCCGAGACGGCCTCAAACCAGCAGATTCGAGAAGCCTACAAGCGGTATGACCCTTTCCCAGGTACTTACATTGGGACCCTCGGTACTAACGCAACTGTCAACAGTGCTGCACTCAAGACACACCCGGACAGAGTGCCCATCGACTCACCAGATAGGGCTACGCGCACGCGAAAGTTCCAGCTCGTCAACGACGCATACTACACCCTTTCGGACGCGGCTCGAAGACGCGAGTACGACGCCCAGCGCAAGCTCTACGGCGGAAGCAAGACAAAGACCAAACCCAAGCCTAGCACTGGCGCGCATACTTCCGGCGGCGTTCCCGGTTCATTTACCGCGGACGATGACGACTGGGAGGAGGACTTTGACGAGGAGGTACCACCTGGTGGGACTGGCACCCAGCCGAATGGCTTCTACAGCTGGGCGTGGAACTACTTCACTGGACAGTCAAACTCGGACAACACACAGCAAGCCCGCCAGGAGACCGAGAATGAGCAGTTCGGCGATGTTTTTGAGGAGATGCTGCGCGAGGAGGGCATGGACGAGGCCCGCAACCAGAAACAAGGCGGCAAGTTCTGGAGCGTGGCCGGCGGCGCTGCGGGTGGTGTCCTTGGTTTCATCGCGGCCAACTTCCCCGGTGCGATAGGCGGTATGGTCGCGGGCAATAGGCTCGGCGCCATCCGCGATGCCAAGGGCAAGAGTGTGTACGCCGTCTTCCAGGATCTGCCGTACGATGACCGTGCTAGGCTGCTTGCGCAGCTTGCTACCAAGGTCTTCAGCCACGCCGTGGGCGTATAGGTGGATGAGTGAAGGGCCCAACAGGGGGGGGGGGGGATCAATGCTTTGTTGTCGTGTTGAGAATAGCACTTGTAATGGTCCGGGATTGTATGGTTTTGGAGAATCCTTCGGCGTTTTGCGATCGCAATGAACAATAACTTTCACGCGGGTTTGTAGTTCCAGATCCACACTAGATAGTATACCTACAAGTATAAAATCGAGTTGTCAAGCAAAGGACTCGCTACTCTTCAACAAGCTATGTGAATTGCTAAACGTAGTCTTTCTAGCCAGCGACTGGAAGACGAGTCGAGCAGTTGCCAACTACAATGCTTCATGAGAGCTAAGTCGGCCACTGTAAGTAGAAGAAGTAGGCTTTCAACACTTTGGTCAAGTCTAATTGCTCTAGTACGTCGTCAATAATGAGAATTGCGAAATTGGGAAATGTTAGTTCGCCTGTTGTGAGGTTCAGTGAGCCGATTTCTTTGCCTAACTCGTGGGGTACTTGTGAACATCACCAAATGCCCCGCCACGGAGCTGTGACAAATCGTCACACCTTCTGACAGCGTGTTTCCCCACCATTCCAAGCTGTCTACGACACGCCCACCCTACTTCCCACCCTGGGTAGCATTCTCCATCTCGAAGGGATCTTCCGTTGACATACGCAATTTCGTGACTCTCCTGCTTCTCAGCCCGCGACAAAGCAGCACAAGACACGCCATGTCGAAAACGATAACGATTTCCTCGCGGGACCAGTTCAGCGAGCTGCTGAAGAGCTCCAGCATCGTCGTAGCTGACTGTAGGTTCTCTTAAGCCCGAGCGCTGCCTTTTATCTTCCGTTCCCCAGGGCACACACAACGATAACGACCCGGGCCATGCTACCCGCTGACATTCCTTCGTTGAACACAGTCTACGCCGACTGGTGCGGGCCCTGCAAGCAGATCGCGCCCTTCTTCGAACAGCTCTCGCGACAGCTCTCCCAACCAGGCGTGGCTACCTTCGTCAAGATCAACACCGAGACAGAGGCAGGCAAACAAGTCAGCGCCGAGTACCGCATCACGTCGCTACCGACTTTCATCCTCTTCCGCAACGGCAGCGTCGTCGAACAGGTCCGCGGCAGCAACCCGCAGCAGCTCCAGGCCGTCGTCCAGCAGCTCGCCAGCGACATCGAGAACGTCGGGCAGAGCGGCAATGGTGCCAGTGGCAGCGGCAGCGGTGGCCTGGCATGGCGAGGCGCCGAACTGCCGAGAGGCTACACGGACCTGACTGACGTTGTCAACACGCCTGGGCTCGACTGGTCAAATGTGGACGAGTCGCTGTTCAACAAGAAGACGTTGTACAACAGGGAGAAGCCCTCGGCGCTAGGACAGGGCAAGGGCACCGCGAGCGACACCAAGGATTGGATCGAGAGCGATACGGATGAGCAGATCATGCTCTACGTGCCTTTCAACGCGACAGTCAAGCTTCACACGCTCCAGGTACGCTTAGCAGCCCCGATGCTGATCTTGCGGATGATGTAAATGCTGATCGTTAACGTGCCACATCTCACAGATCACCTCCCTGCCACCCACTGAGGCCGAGGACGACGAGGACGAGGACGACCTGCCCGTACGCCCCAAGACGATCAAGATCTTTACGAACCGACCGCACATACTAGACTTCTCCGAGGCCGAGGACACACAGGCCACGCAGGAAATCGAATTGTCGGAGAAGGACTGGAACAAGGACGGCACGGCAAACATCGGCCTGCGGTTCGTGCGATTCCAGAACATCACGAGCGTAGTCATCTTCGTCGTCGACGGAGACGGCGATAGCGACAAGGTCCGGCTCGACCGCATCAGGCTGATCGGTGAGACGGGCGAGAAGCGTGAGATGGGCAAACTGGAGAAGATTGGCGATGAGCCGGGCGAGTAGACGCGGGAACCGTCAGGGTTGCATTTCCAGGACAGCGTGACGAGAGATGAATCATCTCAGCGCCTGGACGGAGTAGACACAGCTCTGGAACCAAGACATAGAACAAGCATTGAAGCATTGACTCTGCCGAGCTCACGATCTGGTCACTTCACTTCACGGTTCGGGATGACGCGCAACTATGGGATATCTGCAAGGGCCATTAGAAGCAAGCACGCGCCCACGAAGACACGCGCGGCAAGCTACCAAAGTACCGCAATGAAGACATCAAGGAGTCCCTGGGGAAACAAAGCATTTTGCATGTATAAATGTCCGGTCATCTTGCACCGCGTCTCCCCCCGTTCACCCACGATCAAGAAAGTGCCCTTTCGGGCTCTCCTCTCTCGTGTGGCGTGTCGAAGGAGTCGAAAACTCGAGGAGTGCAAGACATGTATATGCCGGCCTGCAATTTTGGCTAATCTGTGGCAAAATGATTGACGCTACGATTGATTGTGAGGTTCGGAATCTCGAGCAACACGGAGAAATCTATCATGCCAGCCGCACGAGGAAGGAAAGGAAAAGAAATGGGAAAGCTTGCGGCGCGGCGCTGTGCTTTTTATGCTGGGCCGGCGGGCGGCCAACTAGGGACAAGTGGGGCACCTGTGTCGCTGCTATTTTTTTTTCTCAATTTCTTTTGGGCTGGCGGGCCGGTTGGCAGGTGCGCGCTGGGAAACCGGTCCAGCGCAAGAGCCCCTGGACAATGAAGGCGCGATCAGTACTGGATTTTGACTATTTGACGGCGAGGGCGGTTCATAATTTTAAGTATTTAGACAGCGTCAGAGAGTGGCTGGCTCGACTTGTGCTCTGCTATGAAAATGGAACTGCCCATCTTGGTCGTCTGGACGTCTGCGCTGGGCACGCACGGCAACCTCGGATGAGGATGGCACGACCTAGGCAGCACAATACCTGCACCTTCCCGTCCCTTCGCAAGATGACCACAAAGCGAGATCGCAGCCCAACATGACTGTTCGAGCTGGATCAGTGGGGAAGTTTCTTCTTCAGGTCTTGGAAGTTCCATAATGCTTGGAACTTGCATAAAACACGAGTATGACACATGATGCCTGCAGCTGAGAGGTACGGAGTACCAAAAAAGCGCCACACCCGACCCAAAGTTCCTCAAAAGTCACCAATCGTGAGGCGTCAGCCGCACCCTTTTGGGGTTCTTGCGAGGAACTTTTCTCCCGATCGCCACGAGTCGCCTTGGATCCCAAAGACAGCTGAGCCGCGCACAATGTCCCGAGCTGTGGCTTGCTCGCCATTGAAAATCAAAGTTCCACGAGCACCATGCTCACCAGCATTAGCACAAAGCGAGGGGTCCCCACTCCAGCATCGGGGACCTGCAGTCCCGGGAGGCCGGTCATGGTGGGATGCCGGAGTCCTTTGATGCTCCGTGCGATCTGACAGGCACTTTCGGGATATGGTGCAATAAGGTCAATACTCGTCTTCGGCCATTGATCCCTGGCGGGTTCACAGCGTCCTATGTAGGTCCGTCAACCTGGAAGGAGTTGCGACGTTGCCCATGGCTCCGGCTGGCGCGAGACTCGAGACCCATTCGGTCGACGGGCAAGACTCGGACAAAGAAAGCCACCTCAAGCATAGGCCAATGTGTGAGGGCAGTGATGGAGCCTGTGAAACGACCTGGCAGAGTACGTGTCCTCAACCGCGCGTTCTTTACAGAACTCCCGGGTGCGAGATGTCCCCTTTGGCGCCCAAGGCCGATGCAGGAGCACGGCGCATGACTACGCTACTCAATCAGGGCAAGCAACCGCAGAAAGTTCCGGAGCTTCGACGAGACAAGTTCTCCGTGGGCGGCCTGCGGTGCAACCACATCGCCATACGACGACTCCCCGCGCCGCCTGCCGGGGACCGAGAGGCAGGCACGGAATTATACCTGCATCCATGTCCGTGGTCCGAATCGTGGCGTCGGAGTTCAACAGCCCAGCCGGGGTCGGCTCGGACCCGTTTCGTCGACCAAGGTAACAGAGACCCTAGAGATCAGCATCCGCCGGACAGCCTTACCACTTTGGCACTCTCATCACGACTACGATCGCAGCCACGTCAGCGCCCTGCTTGGCATGTGGTTCACGCAACTGTGTCTGTTCTTGCGAAGGAGCGGATCTCGGATACCGGAACGCGCATCTACAGCAAGGACAGGTCGTATCAAGCCTGACCAGTGCACAGTGGCGCAAGCCAGAGGGATGGAACGGATAGCAGTTCTCTGTTCTGGGCGTCGTCCAACAACACTCCTTCAACGAGCTGTCAGGATGGAGTGTGTATTGCTGAGAACGATCTGAACGGCGTCGCGAGCGCCTTCAGGCCATGCTGCGTAGATGCACTCCCGTGGCCATTTTCCAATTTCCTCGCCTCATTTTCTCAGCTGCCGTACTCAGAGCCGGGAGAGGGTCCACTCGCCGTTGAATCGGCCCCAGAGCCGGTCTTTCCTGTTTGGTCCCTGCGCCAAGGCGCACACGAGTCAAACTTTCCTTAGGGCTTCCAGCATCCGTCTTGCGATTCGCGCAACTCCACTCATGTCAAGGCTTGACGCAGCCGCAATCGAGGTCGAAAATGGATAGGTCTCCATCGTGGCCGTCCGAAAGGCTCCAAGCTCTCGCCTTGCTCCCATGACGGTGAGGACCGCGAGGCACGCTTCAGGTGTCAGAGAAGCAGTTCTGGTCTCGCAGCCATACCTCCTTCTGACTAAAGGAACTGACTTACCGGCCGAAGCAGCCTTCCTTGATTCCCGGCAGAGGCTCCTTCTCCCTTCGCAAACTCCCTGAGCAAACCCCGGGGGCGTGCAGCGCGCCAGCTAGTCGTCGGCAGCAACCCCTGCCGCCCTCTCCGTGCCGCCCCTTGTCGTGACTCCTGTCCGCACGCAGTCCATAGCCTCTTCTGGCAGTCTCCCGCAGCTGGGACCGGACAGCCTTGTCGTCATGGGAAACACTCCGTGCTCTTGTTGGCCGCACGGGCGCCAAGCTCGCGCGGACTGTCACCAAGTTGGGCACTTTCGGCCACCACGCCGCACCCGTTGTTGCTGCTTGCTTGTCGGCTAACTCGCTTCGAGCGGAATCCCGTCATGCGGGCGACAGCAGTTGGTTAGCTTCCGTAGCTCCCTCGCAACAAGACGACGCCAGACTGCAGAGAGCGTCGTCTGCTGCTAGGGTGCTCCATGGCGCTGTCCACATTCGGCGTACGCTCTGATTTCCATCCATGGATCATGGTGACGCCGTCCGCTGGCCCCATGTCCGCCCGTGTACCAGGGTGGACCGTTGTCCACCGCTTGCTGCCTCGCGAGTTGGGAGCCACTCATCACCACCCAGGCTGCAGACTAACAAGTCAGGCGCTGGCAGCCACTTGTAGTTGATGATCATGCGTTGCTCCTAAGGTATGCGCCCCCCACCATCTTGCACTTTCTATTAATAGTGGGCGTCTCCTCATTCATATTGAAGCATGGCAACCCTGCTGTTCTCTCTGGCCACAGGAAGTGTGCCACTCTCGCCGCGCGCCCTTGAAACTACCAGTTATCTGGACACCACAACACGTGTACACGCCTCGTCTTGTTCTTGAGCACGTTTCGTCGTATTGAGCGCCAGCAATCATTTACAGCTCAGCCTGATCCAGCCTCGGGCGGCACAGGTGCCATAAATCTCCAACGGGTTACACGTATTATCACCACGTCGGCAGATATATGAGCGATACATCTGCCCAATTTTGCTGTAAGTGGCTACTCGAGCTTGAGATACCGTCATCAACTTGATGCACCCCTCCTCATTCTTCCTGTTTGAAGTGCATGGTGCTGACCCTGGCATATAGGCAAGCCGTGTTTCCGAAAAATTGACCGGCGAATGCAATTCTTCTGAAACCCTGGTGGAAAGCAGCGAACAAGGAGGAGTGTTCTCGCCGGCAACCTTAGCTCTGGCTCCCAACTTCCGGTCCGCGACCAGGACCTTTCCAAGCTTGCGGTAGATTATTGCCGTGCCGCTTTTTCGATAATCGTCTCGCATCTGAAGCGGCATCTGGCACAATAGCAGCAAGACCAAGGCCACCTCACGCACACGGCATTATCGAACCGATCAAGACGGGGAACTGAAGGCAAACGGTGGGAAGGCTGTCATGATCGCCACACATTTCCAGCTGTTCGATCGGCTACCGACGGAGCTCCAGGATCTGATTTGGCAGTATGCTCTCCCTGACCCGAGGGTGTACGAGGTTTTCGATGCGCCAGCACCGTCCATACCTCGCTCGGACCCATCCAACCACTTGCTCTTTGCGGACATTCGCAACGAACGGCCGCCAATCATCGGCACCGTTTGTCATGGTGCTCGCAATGCCGTGCTACGAAGGTACCGCCCAATCGTGCTGTCTGGAACGGTCAAATTCCTTGACCTGAAGCGAGACGTCCTGCTCCTGGATTCTTATCTACAGGTTCGGCGGTTACTGAAGGCTATTCGATTGCTGAGCCAGATCGATGTCATCCGCAAGCACATGTCGCAGATCGCCCTGGGGACCTCGTGGGGTCTGCATGCCGGTCTGCAGTTGAGGCTCTTCCACCGGACGGTGCAGACGAAGCGCAACATGACAATGCTGCTCAAGCACCTGGCGCAGTTCAACAAACTCGAGGCCGTAGTCCTGGTGGTCTATCAGAGATCGGCGTTCAGCTTGCAGATGCAGTGGCTCGACGAGAGGTGCTTCGCATGGAATACTTCGGCACCGCCGCCGCCAGCCGCTACCGTGTCAGAGTTGCCATGGCATCAGCAGCACCCTCAAGCAGCGAGATCGGTCAGGGTGGGCCAGCCAGCCTCGCCGACGCGGGATCAACCGGGTTACCATTACAACTTTCATGTCAACTTCAACCTGGACAACTACTGGCTCAGGCGGCCCTGCCACAGCAGTCTCGAGGAGTACGTGGTTGACGATGGTGACGACGACGAGGAAGCGATCCGGACGAAACATGAGAAAGTGTCGTTGGAACCAGCCGGAACGCCAGCAACACGCATCGGCACGGAAGACACAGAGAACATGAGTGCCATTTCGTCACTAGAAAGTACGGGATCTCGTCCAGGCAGTCGATTCACAGACTCTAGGAGCCCAGTGGCGGCTACGAGTTCAGAAGGACCACCGCCATCTGCAACCAAGCTCACACCGGCGGCTCCATCGATATTCCTCCAGCCACCACAGCAGCTAAAGCAGGCGCAGTCCAACTACCAGGACCTTAACGATGCCCAGCCGAAGCCTCATCAAGTACGTGCGCTGAAAACAAAGTTTCAGAAATGGGTAGAGGAGGCTATGGACGGGAAGGGTGAGCATACAGTTATTGGGCAGCCGCGAGCAAAGAGACCCAGGCTCGAGGCTGCAACACTTACTTGGGTATACAGCGGGATCAGCAACACCACGGTGTATTGAGCACGTAACGTTTGATTGTGTTTCCTAGCGATATAAGATACCCTTGACATTTCGAAAGGATAATCTGAATGTGGATAGCATAGCATCATAGACACTATGTAGCTGGTTGGACTTGTGGTCACACAACCCTCACCTCCGCCTCACCTGGTGATGGCTGCGAGGACTTTCTCAGCTGGTGAAGCTTTGGCTAACGGGTTCCTGGGTTTTCACATTTTCATCAGTGAACCTCACAACACTTGGGCCCACGCAACACTCGTGCGAGTTTCATGCGGTACTGATCACATTTGTACGTCTGCACCCAAGGAAGGCATCACCCGTACTGTGCAGAATCCACCAGTTTGCAACTTCCTCACCCAACGATAAGCACGAACAAGACCGCACTGCACCTTTTTCGGAGTTCCGTGCCCTCGCTGTCCCAAAGCTTGATCTTTCCACTCTATCTGTCCACCCTGGACAGGCACTTGCACTTCTGGGCACAACCAACCTCCTGTCTTTGCCGTGCAGGCCTCAAGATCGTTGATGATGGCGGAAACTAGCCAGACTTGCGGTCATCACGACTACTTCACCGACAGGCCCATTCCATCGCCGGCTATTTCGCCAGGGAAGGAGCATCTTGGGGCCAAGAGGAGCCTCACACCACGCGGGCAGATCTTTCCTAACTTGCAAGACGCTCACCGCAATATCACCAACCGCCTAGCGTCCAACAACCCGTTCCGTCAGCAGCAGCACGAGCAGAGCCAGCACCCTCCACAGCATCATTCGGAGGACGACATCGCCTCCTCCAGCCCGGGCTTGACCAAGTCCAGCAGTCTCGGATGCCCATCGTCGAGCTCGCACTTTACTGAGTCAGGCGTCGTTCAAGCGACCTGTCGACAGCACCAGCGCAGCCACGGAGATGATGAGGACGACGAGTACTCGCCATCGCTTCAGAGAATGGCAAGCGGCAGGTCGTTGACTGGCTTGCGCCGCGTGCAGATCTTGTCCAGCACCGCTGGACAGAGCGATGATGCTCGAGCACACGAGGCACCGCAGAAGGTGGACACCGCCAGCTCTGTAGCAGAGTATCGGTCAGGCAGCACCGTCGAGAAGATATACGAGCAATACGCAATTCCCAACGATAGAGGCAGCTCGCCTGTGAGTCATGCCACTAGCGCAGAAGCATATGTCTTATCAGCGTCTGGAGAGTCCCGCAACCTCGACAGAGGCGGTGCTATCTCCCGCTTTGGCTTCCGCGATGATGAGGACAATTCGATTGCCGGACTGGAGAAGCCGATCCCTGGCAGCCTGGCTGACAAGCGGCAGCAACCACATCAAAATCCGATCAAGCGCCGAGACTTTCCATTTCCCCTGCCACGACTGAGGACCAAGGGCTCCTCGTCACAGCCGCCAAACGTCGCTTTGCCCCTCTGTCCCAAAAATCCCAGCGACCGAGTTGTTTCTGAGGCATCTGAGAAAGCAGTCAGCCCCCTACAGAGCTCAAACGTAATAGACTCGCAAGACTTGCTTGAAACAAGGCAGACTGTCCGCGATTCACCGCCACAATGCCAGGCATTGCAGCGGCAATCGCAACCCCTCCTTGGATATCAGCACGCCGAAGTTACTGATGACAATGATGAATGGATCAGTGACACGCAGTCTTCGCTTGTGGAAACGCGGACTGAGGATTTGTTCAAGTACGACAACAGGCGCTACCGCGAATGCCTCCGGCCTATTCAGGAAAGGGATGCCAGTACGGCTCTGCATGGACTGGTCGACCCAAGACTCCCCGCAGGTTATGATGGTGCAGACGACCGACCTGCTGATCCTGACTGCGATGTCTCTGCTTTGAGTGACGAATCTCGATGGGAAGATGTCGCGGGCAGCTTCTTCCATCCAGCTGCCGTGAAATCGCTGACTGGAGAAAAGGTAAACACTCGCGATGTCAGAGTCGTCATCAAAGGACAGCCCCAAAGGGCCGATCATGACCTGGAGGCGCTTGACCAAGTAGGGGACTTGGGCTCCAAGCTCGCTTTTCCCCAAGACAAAATACTCAGGGAAGAGACCAACGCTGGTGACTGGGTGACGGTGGCAACGAGCAATTTCGACAGAGGCTCACAGACACCAGAGGGACTCTTTGGAGGCGGAATACAGGCAACGGGAAGCAGCATTGCAAACATATCTGACGAAGATGATCGCGATTATCGACGCGACCCGTTGGGCACCAGGGACATGGTTCTTCAACATCCGGCAGCCAACGAACATTCTAATTCTTACTTCATGCGGACTCTCAAAGACACAAAGCGTCAAGTGCTGCTTCCCAGCAATAACAAATATAGCTTCCCCTTGAACTCCCTGCGCGGGCTTTCAGGTAATCGGCACCAGCCATGTGGAAGAGCAACAAGCTTGAGCAACCTCTTCTACCTTACACCTTACCGTCGCGCAGATGCCACGGACCAGTTCCAGTTTGTTTCGACCCGAGAACAGTCGCAGAAGTACAACTTCCGAGACTCACTATCAGAGTACACTCCTGCCTTCGCAAGTAACCTTGCCACAGATGGATCTGGCGGCATTGGCACTCATGGTGAATTACCTGATCTACCTACCCCAAGCGAAGCGCGAGCGCAAGACCCGAACAATGACACATCAACAACGAGGTCGCATTGTAAATGTGATGGATTGGCAGGCTGTGATGCAGACGCGGGTCTTCAAGTGACACCGGGATCCCTTGATGGGTCTCAGGAATCTGCGATGAATGCTGACTTCCACTTCGGTTTCGAGCTTGTGCCACTCGGTAATGCCCGCACAAAACAGAAGGGTCGGCGTGAAAGCGGTCACACACGCAAAAGTCACGATTCGGATGAGAAGGAAGAGAGACGCAAGCGGACCTCTTTCAGTCTCAGATCTCCCCCTCACGTCATCTCTCCTCCCATGGCTGCTCGCATTCGAGATGCTTCCTCTAACTGGCACACTTCCAGTATACCAAGAGGTATGCATCGCCAGACCAAACATGAACGCTTATCTGCTGACCTTTGACCAGGTCCAAACTCCGCAGTGCTGGTGGGATACAATGTGATATCACCACATTCTGACCAGGCTCTGTTATTGGAGGAGCAAGCCAGCTCATCCCCAGTAACGCCAATGACGACAAACACGTCGCAAGCTCGAGATGAGCGTTTCTGGACGGGACACCAGACCATGGCGAACATGGAAAGCCAAAGAAGGAGCCATAACTACAGGGGCGCCTACTGTCAGTCAGCCGCGGACAACGAAATCTCCGACAGAGCAAAGTCGAGAAGAGAATGCTGGTTCTACATGATGGCCGTGCTCTCGATCTTACCGTTCTTCGCCTTGCTCATCCTCATGGGCGTGTTCGATCCAGCTCTCGCATCTCTCACGAAAGGAGAAGTGTACGAGTTGACCAAGCGCCAGAAGCGGGTCATTCAGACCATGTTCATTGCAGAATGCATCGTGTACGCCGGGTGCATGGCGTCACTGATTGTGTACTTTGTGGTCAAGAGCCAAGGACTGTAGATGAGAAAGTCGCTTGGGCCTTGTAGGGAATTATCACTTGTTGATTCACTAGAGCTTGAAACTGCTGAGGTCTGATGGGGCCCAAGGCGCAAGCAGTCAGCGTCCGATGGCCGAAGTGATCTGGAAGGCTCACAAATAATGGTCTCGGCAGATAAGTTGTAGCTGGGCGGTCACAAGTACAGCATGCAATTTGTAGACAAGAAGAGTGCCCAGATCGGATGATGTCTAAATTTGAGTTTATTTCGAGAAGAAAACGATTGGCCAGAGAGCCAGGTCTTTGACCAACTTCTATCTGGTAGGTTCGTTGGCAAAATTGCCCACGTCCGAATCTATAAAGGCCTGAGCCTCTGCAGCTGGACTCGGACATCCCAAGATCTGGTATGCCCTCCCTCTGGCAACGAGTACCGCCCGAGGTCTCCACGATATTACGGGACTTCAACTGCCATCAAATAGACACGGAGGCAGGCGGGCAAAAACGCATGTAGCCAGTGCACCCTATAAATACTGCACGAACAGGTAGTCTGGTCCCGGATGGTGTATTACTGTATTACTATCGGAAACGCAACGACAGACTTGTATCCAGAGTGCCAAATGACTTTTGTGTGGAAAACAATACAAAAACGATTAAACTCTCCTCATGGTCCTGACGGTGAGGTTTTCTCGGAGCACAAACATTCGAAGCCTTCCCCCTGGGCGTCATTTTGTGCTACGTACCCAACGTCTACTCCTTCTGGCCAAGGCAGATCTTGCGGAGCTTGTCCTTCTCACCGCTCTCCTCGCACATGCCCCTGAAAATGCCAAACTCGCTGCCGCTGCCGTCCTCGGGCTTAAGATCCCAGAGCTCCTTGGGCGAGCCATACTCTGCAACCTTGCCGTCCGATAAGACGAGGATGCGGTCAAAGTCAGCAATTGTGCTGAGGCGGTGGGCGATGACGAGCAAGGTGCTGCCGCCAAACTCCTCGCGGATGCTGCGCTGGATGAGGGCATCGGTTTTCATGTCGACAGCGCTCGTGGCCTCGTCGAGGACCATGACCTTGGGCCGGCTGACGATAGCACGGGCCAGGCAGAGCAGCTGCCGCTGGCCCTGGGACAGGTTAAGCCCACCCTCAGAAATGGGCGAGGAGAGCTTGCGGAAGATATTGGTGTTCTTCTTGGCCGCGGCGGTCGGGGTCGCTGCGCCGCTGGGGAGGGGGGTCTCGGTGCCGCTCGAGGGGAGGGTCTCGCTGTCCGAGATGAGGTGCACGCGGGCGAGGCAGTCGTAAAGCTCGGCGTCGGTGTGGTTATCGAAAGGATCGAGGTTGGAGCGCACGGTGCCCGAGAAGAGAACCGGGTCCTGCGGGATGATAGCGAGCCGGCTGCGCAAGTCGTGCAACTTGATCTTCGAGATGTCAAGGCCGTCGACATAGATGGAGCCGCTCTTGGCCTCAAGGAAGCGGAACAGTGCGAGGGTAAGGGAGGACTTTCCAGCGCCTGTGCGTCCCACAACGCCTACACGCTCGTTGCTGTTCACGGCGAAGGTGAGGCCCTTCAGTACGGGTGGCAGATCATCGGCATAGCTGACCACGAGGTCGTTAAGCTCGACTCGGCCCTCGGTGGGCCAAGTGGCTGGTGCATCGTTACCCTCGAGGCTCTCGGTGGGAAGCTCCGTGTACTCGACGATGCGCTCGGCGGCGTTCATCTCGAGCTCAATAGTTGCGTAGTGACGGATACTCCACATAACACTGCCAGCAAAGTCCAGCGCAAAAGACAGCGCAAAGCCGGCAAGGGCAGGCTTCATATTGGGTGTGAGCAGGATCAGGATCGCAACGAAGCTGGCAAAAAACGAGCCAACAACGGACATACGCCAGCCCATCTGCGGTAAATAGAAGTCAGTCACAATTGGCATTCACGGAGGACGGAACGGGAGAACGAACCCAACGGTTGAACAGCCATAAATGCCAAGACGATGTCGACCAGTCGTCAATCTTCCTGAACATGCGCTGGATGTAGACATCCGACTTGTCGAAGCCGCGGATCGTGGTGACACCAGTGAGAGCGGACGTGAATTGCTCGAAGACGGGAGACTTCGCTGTGCTTTCCAAACGCTTGACGGGACGGGCTCCGTGCAGGTAGAACAAGGCGTACCACAGGCAGATCGCGAGTAGGACGAACGATAAAACGATGATGATGGGCGAGACGAAAATGCCGGCAATGATAACGCCAAGTAGATTCAGAACGGCACCGAAGCCAAAGCCGAGAGCATACGCCAGATGTGTGTCCACCGAGTTGAAGTCTGCTGTGAACCTGTTTAGGACACGGCCTACGGGGACCGTGTCGAGCCATCTGAGAGGGGCGCGGAGGACGACGAAGCTGATCTTGGCGAACAAGGTCCTCGAGGCCACGATCGAGCCGCGGAAAATGTAATACCACCGGAAAGTGCTGACCGCGGAAGTGATGACTGCGAGAGCAACGTAGATGCCGAGATAGTATCTGAGGTCCTCCTCCGCTCCACCAGCAGAAAGCTTTTTCACAAGGTGGAAGCTTGGCTCCTGCAGCATCATTTGCGACGCGTACGAGAAAATATTGCTGTCGTTCGCCTGGAGGCTTAAACTGTCGGTCTGTTGTTCCTCATTGTCGGTCCACAGCTTCAGCCACCATGAGCGACCGATGCCGAGAGCCATGACGAGGAAGAACAGGAAAGCGGCTCCTGTCCAGAAGGGCCAGCCGCCACTATCACTCAGATACGTGGCATAGACCTTCTTCTTGATGCTACCGCGCTCACGAGTTTCCTCCTCGACAAACTTACGAGCATCTGGGAGCTTGGAGGGGGTCTTCGCAAGCGGTTCGCCGTGGTTGTCGTCAACTGACACTTCTTCCGAGTTGACAGCGGTCTGATCGTCTTCCTCTTGGATATCTTGTCGGGAGGGTTCGTGGCTCTTGATCTTGGTCAGGGTACCGTCCTCCTGCAGTTCGTCGATAAAACCGGCATTGAGAACAACACCATCCCCGAGCTCGACAAGATACTTTGTCCGAGATTCGCAGAGCGCTACGTGGTGAGTGACTAGGATTCTGGTTCGGCCGTCGCCGAGTACTCCGGTAAGGCACTTCTCAAAGATGTGGCGACCAACATGAGCATCGACAGCACTGAAGATGTCATCGAGAACCAGGATACCTGCGCGTGAGTAAATGGCTCGAGCTAGCGTGATGCGCCATTTCTGACCACCGCTGAGGTTGATGCCGTTTGCGCCAATCTCGGTCCTGTCTCCGTCCGAGAACATCTCGATATCTTTTGTCAAAGCGCAAACCTCCACCGTTGTCTTGTAACGCTCTTCATCCAACGGTAGGCCGAACAAGATGTTGTCCTTGACAGTGGCGTTCTCAATCCACGGAATCTGAGCCACAAAGGCAATGGAGCCGGGGATGTACCAGTTGTCCTTGTTTGCCTTGTGGTCATGCCGGTCCGCAATTGCAGGTGGCCGCGGTACACTGAGCGAGCCGGACAAGACGTCGACCTCTCCCAAAATGGAGGCGAGAAGAAGACTCTTGCCGGATCCAGTCTTGCCAGAGACTACAGACAGCTCGCCTTTAGGGAAGGTGATGTTCATGTTCCGAAGAATGAACCGGTCCGGGTCCTCCTCGGTGTTGTCAGATGGCCAGGCGATAGACGCGTCGTCGAAGCTAATCTCATCAGAATCCTTGCTGATCTTCGTGACCTCGGCGCTGTTCAGGTAAGCGTCGATACGCTTAACTGACACCCAGGCGTCGAGAGCATCAGTGGTCAACTCTGGAATGATCGAAAGTGTCACCTCAAGCGCCTTGAAGACTCCAAGACTGACGAACGCGACTGACGGCAACAAGGATCCGTGGACGTATGCGTACACAGCAAGCGATGCAGCGGCGAGCATGATTGGGGAGCTAATCCAGCAAGCTAGGAGCGCGCAGTCGTTGATGAAAGCATACCAGATGGAGGCAAGCTCTCTCTCACGGACCTCGCCAATCTTCTCCTCCCATTGCTGTTCGAGGGCTGCAAACTTGATCTGGCGAATGCCTTGCAACGCTTCGGACACGACCTCCAGCTTCTCGTCGCGAACCTTCATGAGGCGGTCCTGGGCGTCGGAGTACCGCTTCGAAAAGTAGATGTTGACTGGCATGACTGTGAGCATGGTCGAGAAACCAGCGACGAGAGCCTTCCAGCCGAGGAGATCGAGGAGGAAAGCGAGGGATACAATAAGCTTGAAGAGCGAGCCGGGAAAGTAGTTGGCGAAAGCGCAAAAGTCAGCAACACGCTTGGCGTCCACACCGATCAGGTTGACAGTGCCCTGCTTGCTCTTCTTCAGCTGGTCGGGATCTTCCTCTTCCTCGTCGTCTTGCGGGGGGGAAACATCAGGCGCATCAACTGCCGTTGAGTTTCCGGCAGCTCCGGCGATAGTCAATTCGGGTGCGGAAGCGGTCGGCTTGTTCTTCTTCTTGGCTTCCTTCACATCCTTGCGCCTCATGGATTTCTTGAACACGAGTGCAGATAGCTCAGCGCGGACGCGGACGCACAGCTGGCCATATGACAGCCAGAAGACGTGGCTTTCGACCCAGGATTGGGCGACAATCGTGACACCGATCCAGATCACCCAGAGCCAGGCATCGTAGCCTAGAGGCTCGGAGCTTTCGCGATTCTCCAGGATGCGGAGAAGCTGCAAGACGCACCACTGTGGCGCAAAGTTCAACACGGATGTGCACAGGGTCAGAAACCACTGCAAAGCAAGAGTACCCTTGTGCGCTTTGACGATGGAGAGCCAAAGAGGACCAGTGAAGTTGTGCATCTCCCACCTTGCTGTCGCTGAACTTGCCTTGACATAGTGGTCAGGTCTTGGCAAATCCTTCATGTCGAGATTATTCTTCTCCTTGGCAGCTTGGAGCACATTGAAAGCCCAGCTCCAGTTGTAGCGGCTCCAGGCCGATTCTGTCATGGCGCGGTCCACTACCTGATCGCCATCGAAAACATCAGGACGTCTCGGGAGTTGGAGGCAAGAGATACCGAGAGCAACGACTACAACGATCTCGCCGAGACGAACGACGAAGGCGGCCAGGTCATGCTTGAAGAGGTATGATCCAAGCTGGTTGTCCTGGATGAGACGAACCAAGAGAAGCACAACGCAGGCCAGCATTGACTGAAGACCAAGATCATGAGCCACAACAGATGAGTGGGCAGAGGCGATCGCAACTGCCTGGAACATCAACAGGGACTGTATAGGTGAGATTGAAATTAGTTCATGGAGACGCCATTAGACTTGGAGGGATGCCACTTTTGTGGCAATATCTCCCATCTTTGCGATAAAGCAAGACTTACCCAAGATCCGACGCAAAGCCAATTCTCGAGGAAGAACCCGTCGTCGACAGCTCTCTCGTTGAGAAGAGTGAGCATGGGTACCGCAACGGAGACTAGCAGGCCTGCGGCCGCGAATAGGAGGATGGAAGCCTTGGCCCACTTGGCCGTGAAGGCCCGTGTGGCTTCCAAAGTGCTCTTGCCGTCTGCATCTTCGTAGACGGCGTCCGGATCGTGGATTTCACGGTTGCGAATCTGCTTGAAAAAGTTGAGTCCCGCTGGTATCGACAACAGACCGACAGCGCCGAGGCCCGCCGCGGAGGTGGCGAGCACGATGGTACCGTGGGCCGGCATTTTGCTCGTAGAGGAGCTGTGATCGGAACCAGCCCGGGAAAAAGTCCAGGCCGTCGTGTCGACTTTTATTCGACGCGAGCCTGACACGGTCTCGAGCTGTTGATCACTTGGTGATCTTAGCTAGCAGGAGCGCCGCGCAAGTCCCTGTGAGGCGGCTGGGCCGGTGAGACACGCAGGCAAGGGACGGCCCGTGTACAGTGCAGCCGGATCTTCGGAACCAAGAACACCAGGTTCACGGGCTCTCTGTCTGCTGGCTCGGACCGTCTCGTTGTTTGTCGAGCAGGTCGACGGTAGCTTGCTGGAACAGATGACAGAGAGAAGACTTGAAGAAGGACAACTCAGGGCGGGAAAAGAGCCCGGCCGGTCCACTGATGAAGAGATAACTTCCAAGTGACGAGGAGGGTAATTAGTCACCAGCATCTAACTCGGGTAGGCAGCACAGGATGGGGCGGCCGGGGTGCAGAAGCAGGCAGGTGCGCTACGAGCAATCGGGCCCGGCGAGCAGAAAATTGTGAGCAGTCCCGGGGGTCTGGTTGGTCAGCGCCCGCGTATGCGCATGCGTATGCTGGATCGGGACCCTGCGCGCAGCAGATCACCTCAACCTTGAACAAGCCAAGCTCTTTCTTTTGCTGCCTGTCTGGGCAGGGCCCTCCTGTGAATCGGGACATCCGTGTCTCGCAAGTGTGGACTTCTCATCAGCCACCAGACACATATCTGGCTGACTTGCCACAAAGAGCCTTGCAAGCAGGCGTTGTTGCTGCTCGGTTGCATCCCATCCCGGCGTCTCCCTCTCGTGTTGCCCTGGCGGGAGACAGATGTGTAGCACTCGACCCGTCCCGGCTGAATCATGATGGCACATTCTGAGCACCAATCCGCAACCCCAATGACGAGGCTCTTCCGCCCAAGTGGACGCTACGCAAGACCTGGGACGTGCATCTGCCGTGCCCTCAATCCTGGGCATTGTCATGGTGGCGTCAAGGGCTCCCGTCCTCAGGAGGCGGCGATCGTCGCCGTGGCCGGTTGACTCATGCCCGTGCTGACGAGCCCACCACTGTCAACTTCTCCCGCGATATCATGCCGGCGTGACAATCGGCACGTTGCACCACATCAGGACTTTCGGACTGGCGCTCGCGGGCAGCACAGTGCATTCCGAGCCCTGCCAGGCTCGTTCACAAGAGCGAGAGGGCCCCGAATCGCAAGAATGGCCGGAACAGTAGTTCGATGACATGCATCCCAGTGGTTCTCCGCGATGGGATGGGCCGCTCATGCATGGGCCACGACCAGGGCGCGAGCTCCGCCGTTCTTGAACGCATACTGCGGACGCTATCATACAGTCCGACCATGGCCACCTCGGCACCAACCCCCACAGTCAGCAGTCTGACTGCAGCTGGAGCGGTGTGCAGGCGCAGAGTCAGGAGGTTGGTGGTGGTGTGCACTCCGTGCTCCGGACGGAGTAGGTGACATCCATCAGGCCCCCACGGCCTGCTGCACGACGTTGCTGCAGCTCAGAGGCCCTGCACGCCATGGTATCACGAGCCGCGCAGCCGGCAAGCAGAATGGTGAGGATTGCAGATCAACATTGATAAGGACAAGTAGTCAGTCTACAGAGCAGACCTCGATTCTGGAGCCAATACTCCGTGGAAATTGTCAAGAACCGAGCTCGCCCGAGGCCAGTCTCTATTCTACACGGCTGAATATGACAGTCGCCTATCGACTCCGGGAAAATGGTACTTTTCTCCCAATCGGGTGTAGGTAGCAAGCCTGTCGCTACTCCTCCAAAGGTTGCATCGAAACCCCAAGTATCCACCACAGCCATTCGCGCTGTTCGCCTCTATCGAGCTCGCAACGCCACTGCCGGGCCCAGCGTCAATTTTGAATGTCTGCGACAATATAGGAAGTTGATATCAAGATCGGTACACAATAGTGTGACTTGGTTTTCGGGTCTGGATCTCGCAGAGGCTGGTCAAGAGCTGCCTCGTGTTGGGCTGGAGCCATGGGTTGGCCACCAGTAATGAGAAAGTGGACAGCCCTCGGAAGCAGCCTGCGACCTATTGCTTCTTGTGGGTTAACCCGGTCACATGAATGTATGCAGACTCATGCACATTTGTGCGGGCACAACTGGGTGCTGACCTCGGGGGCCATAGCCGCTTCAGAGTATGCTTGCCGGGGATGAGCAGCGGCCCGCGTCTGACCAGACTGTCAGCAAAGCATCATCGTTGGTGAAGCCAATGAGCCTCTCCAGATCTGAACATGACTGTGGTCGGCGGGGGCGTGGTGATTGGTGCTTGCATCTCGGACGACACGATCGTGATTGGCGAGAGTGTGACCACTGAGCCTGGCGCGTTCATCGTGCCGTCTAACTTGGCCAAGACGTCCCAAGCCCCCCTCGCCTGCAGCAAGCTCAAGGTTGCGATGGCTCCATGTGGTTTCGTGCACGCGTCCACTATCACGTACTAGCCTCGAGTGCAACAAGCTCAGCTGGACGCACCCAGCGTGATTTAGGTTGCCTCGAGTCTTGCAACTCCGACTGGTGCACCAACCCGGCAGCTGCTCCTTCCTCCCACTGACCTCCAAACGGACGACAAGACAACCCATAAGCCCGACGTCCACGTTGACTGCAGTCAGCTCAGTCATCAATTGAGCCATCACCATCGCAGTGCAGCCCTGCCAGGTCCCACCGTGCTGATAGGTACGATACCCTGGCAGGTAGCTTGGAGTTCCAAGGCTGAAGCGGCCTCGATCAGGTCCACCAGAGCTCCAGTCGTTGATCGCTACCCACGACATTCTCGATAACGACGCGATTTCCGACATCAGCAGACGTGACGACAGGTTCAGCACGCAGCCCCGACTACCTTCATCAGCCCGCCGCAGACTGGCCTGAGTCAATCTCTCTAGCAGGCATTCAGACGCCCACTGTTACGCGAGACAGTCGCCAAATTGTTTGTCAAACTCAAGAGGAGCTCGAGCCAGCCAAGCCAAGCCTGTTCCGTGCATCCCATCCCAGTTTGTACGCAACCTCCCTCTCCTTCAAATTACTCGACCCCTCGCTTGCTCCTACGTCCCATTCATTAAATTCATCCCTCGACCTCTGCCCGAAAGATTCCCTGTTTATCGACCTTCGGGCCATCAACAACTGCTGCACTTGTCGGCTCCACACTCGTCGGCAAACTTTACTGACTGCGCCATCGTTCAGTGTAACGAACATAGACACCAAGCTTCTCCTGTCCGACCCTCCAGGCCTCGACCCCTTGGCTGCGCATAGAACCGCCAGTTCCTGAAGGCCCGACTTCGACGCCCTTTTCACGAGCCAGTCACCTCACCAACACGGCATAGCACAACACCCGGTGCCAAGCACGGGCTCCCGTCACAAGGTTGAAATCCCACTGACGGGGCTTATGCCTCCTTCGAACAGTTCACGATGAAAGCTACCCCCTTAATCATCAACTGGCACGACCAGAATTCGCCAATCTACTCTGCCCACTTCGAGTCGCACGGCAAGGAAAGACTAGCCACTGGTGGTGGTGACAATAACGTCCGGATATGGAAGATTTCCGGCGAGGGCGAAGATAGACAGGTCGATTACCTGTCAACGCTCACCAAGCATACCCAAGCCGTGAACGTGGTTCGCTGGGCCCCTAAAGGTATGGGCGACCTTGTCTTGCCCTTTGTTCAAAGGCTATCGCTGACATGCAGCACTTGACCCAGGCGAGCTCCTAGCCTCTGCTGGAGACGATGGTAATGTCATCCTCTGGGCGCCGTCTGATACACACCATCCGACCTTCGGCAACGAAGGCCTCGAAGATAAGGAGACATGGAGAGCCAAGAACATGTTTCGTTCTAGTGGATCCGAGATCTATGACCTTGCGTGGTCTCCTGACTCTTCCTATCTCATCATCGGCAGCATGGACAATGTCGCTCGAATTTACAACGCTGGGAGTGGCTCACTTGTCCGCCAGATCGCCGAGCACAGCCATTACGTGCAGGGCGTCACTTGGGACCCGTTGAACGAATACATCGCGACTCAGTCATCAGATCGTTCTGTACACATCTACTCTCTAAAGACGAAGGACGGCCATTATGCGTTGCACGCCCACGACGACAAGACGACCAAGATTGCCAGTCACACAAAGATGGACCTGCCACCTAGGCGCATATCGGCTGGTAGCCCCGCGCCCTCGGAACTCAGCGGCTACCGCTCTCAGGTTGCCGCCGCCGGAGACACTCCCAGTGTTTCCATGGGATCACCCGTGCCTTCGCAGCCCGGCACGCCACAATCTGTGGCATTACCAATGAATCCGCCGAGCGTGGTTAGCCATAGCCGGCGGTCATCATTCTCCTCGAGAAGATCAATGTCCCCTGCGCCTTCACTGCCATTACCTGCGGTCATGCCTATGGAGCCCTCGCCCAAGCCAAGTTTTAGCCAGAGCGGTATCAAGAACTCAAGTCTCTATGCCAATGAGACTTTAACATCCTTCTTCAGGCGCCTGTGCTTTACTCCTGACGGGTCTCTGCTCCTAACTCCAGCAGGCCAGTATCAGGTGCACCAGGCCAACAACGAGAGCGGGAGATCATCCTATGATATTATCAACACCGTCTACATATACACGAGAGGCGGCATCAACAAGCCGCCAATTGCCCATCTCCCTGGCCACAAGAAGCCATCTGTGGCAATCAAGTGCTCGCCTGTACTATACACACTGAGAACGTCGCCGCCGACCACCAGAAATATCACCATTGACACGTCTTCAGCAGAAGACCCGATGCTGCCCCTTCCCGAGCCGGTTTCCAAGCAAGCATCGGCTGTGATGGACCCGCCACCTCCGCCGACATCAGCTGCCGCTGTAGAGCCTGAGAAGGCTACTACGCCAGCAAAAGCATCCCCGTCAGAGAATGCACCACTGAAACCGACTTTCACGTTGCCATACCGCATGGTCTATGCCGTGGCCACGCAGGATTCCGTGTTGCTGTACGACACTCAGCAGACCACGCCGTTGTGCATAGTCAGCAACTTGCATTTAGCTACATTCACAGATCTGACCTGGTCAAACGATGGCTTGACGCTGCTCATATCGTCATCAGATGGCTTCTGCTCGACGTTGTCGTTCACACCAGGTGAGCTGGGCCAGGTCTATACAGGGGAGCTTGCTTCGGCAAAAGCCCAAACACCAGCGCCCGCACCCGCAGCCATGTTCGCGCCCCCGTCGCCGCGTCCGACACACCAGCATCGGAATTCGGCGACATCCTTTACTGCTCCGTCGCCCCCGGCATCGACTAGTGGACGGCCCGCATCGCCTACCCGTTCCAATTCTACTTCTTCTGTCGCGACACAGTCGACGCCGCTGCCGGGGCCTACGCTCATTAGTGGTGCCGTGCCCAGCCTAGCGGCCACCCACTCGGGCCAGGTGACGGGCGTGCCGCTCACGACGCCTCCAGAGACGCCAGCAAGCAGCGGCTCTGTTGTCGCTGGTGTGAAGAGAGAAGCCAGCGAAAGCGAGAAAGAGGAGACTACCGATGCGCAGCCGAAGAAGCGGCGAATAGCGCCGACTCCGGTTACAGATCCGAGAACATGAATAGTGTCGATGCTGTCAGCGAATTTGGTTTGCTTTGCTATACTCAAGTTGAAGATCTGTACATAACATCTCGGGACAGCGTTCTGCAGGTATAATCTAACAAGGGTGTGAAGATGCCCGCGATATTGCTCACGGTATCGTTAAGCCGTTGTGTGTGTTACGATCAAGGAGCTTTTTGGCGCAATATGATGACTAGAACCAAGGGTTTCTTTGATATGGCATTCTGAGCCTTGAACATGGGAAATTGCATGCATCTACCCGTCTAGCCTAGTCCGCACTCTTCGCCCCATCAGTCCTGTGCATCATGGCGGCTCTCCTGCGAACCCAGTCGACACAGCTAATCTCGTCGTATTTTTTCTCTTCTCCAGGCCTCACGCAGCTGTCGAGCACGCCGCAGCTCTCGTTCAGATTAAACCCGCAGAAGAAGGGGATGCTGACCCTCTCCTTGCCGCTCCAATTCTGCACACGGTGCACGGTGCTCACCCACCTATCGTTCGTGATGCGCTGGAGGTAGTCTGCGATGTTGACGACAAAGGTGCCCTCGATGGGCCTGGCGTTGATCCACTGCCCGTCGCGGTTCAGGACCTGCAGCCCGCCGACCGAGTCCTGGTACAGGATCGTGCAGACCTGGAAGTCGGTGTGGGCGCCGATCGAGACCGTCTCCTCCTTCTGCGACCCGTCCTCGTTGCACTGCTGGGTACTGTCGGGCTGCGCGGGGGGCAGCGGCGGGTAGTAGTTGAGCAGCAGGTTCGCGTCCGGGTGGCTGAATTTGGCGTCGAAGAAGTGCTCGTCCAGGTCCAGCGCCAGGGCGAACGTGCGGATCAGCGCGCGCGCGAGGCGCAGCGTAACGCGCCAGTACGCGACGAGCGCGGGCTTGAAGCCGGCGAGGTTGGCCGTCTGGGCCCACTGGTGGTCCTCCATGCGCAGCTGGGCCCGGATCTCGGGCGGGATGGCATCGAGCCCGGGCACGTCCGGGTCGTAGCGCGGGTCGTACTGCCAGCTGAAGCTCTCCCGGACGTCGACCGACTCGGTGGGGTTGAGCCGCTGCGTGGCCGGGGGCTTGTAGCCGTTGTAGAAGCTCGACTGCTTGGCGTTGGCGCGGTCTTTGACGGCCAAGGGCTGCCGGAAGAACTCGAGCGCGGCGGCGTGCGCGGCGCGCGTGACGTCCGGGCTGACGCCGTGGTTGGCGATGTAGAAGAAGCCCGTGTTGGTCGCGGCCTCGCGGACCTGTGCTGCGACGGCGCGGCGGGCTTGCAGGGCTTCTTCCGGGGAGGAGGAGGAGGAGGAGGAGAGGATGGCGGAGACGTCGATGACGGGGATCTCGGAGGGCCGGGCGTCGCGGAGCGGGGACTTCAGGACGGTGCGGTAGACGGGGCCGTTGCCGGAGGAGAGGTACAGGCGTGTGGTGCCGTACTTGGCGGCTAGGGCGGACGGGGAGAGGGCTTCATCCTCGGACGTTGACGTTGACGTCGAGGTTGTGGTTGTGGTTGTGGTGGCGGTGGTGGTGGTTGTCATTTGTGCGGTTATTCTGGAGCGGAGTGGTGGGTGGAGGGCTCGAGGATGGGCACAAGAGTCCAGATCTGCCAGAGGTGTCGACGAGATGTCTTGCGGTGCCGCGAGGCTCCGATATCAGCCCAAGCTGATCGACTTGGACGCCGCATGGGCACCTGCGTTGCGCGGGTGTGATGTTTGTGCAGCGAACGTCGGAAGGAGCTCCGCTTCCCTCCGTGTCGGAGCAGCTGCTTCTCGGAGCCGACCGAGACCCCGCACAGCACGCAGGGAGCGGCTGTCGGCGGGCGCCTATCGAGGGATGTCGGGCCATATGATAGTCAGTAGTCCGCAGCCATGGAGCCATCTTCTAATCAGTGGGCTGACATGTGCTGAATCATTAGTCTCGTGCCCCTTCTTCGTCTCTCTTGGCAGGCGACCCGGTCTGGTTATCTTTCTTGCTGGGCCTCCAGCCCTGGAAGCGACCAGGGCTCCGCTCCGGCGTCGGTGCCACCCCCGACCAGTGGGGCCTCTTCGGACAACAACCCCGTGTGTGCGAGCCCGGCAGGCAGGCAGGTTATCAGCGGATGGGGGCTCCCGACAGGTCTCGCTTCTGGGAGTTCCAGCCGGGTCTCATTGGATCACACATGCGAGCTACCGCTGGCGATGCCAACGACTCGGCCGTAGTCCGGCTTGGCATGCCGCGAGCTCTTTCAGCTGGGTGGGAACGATTCCCGTGGTCACCTGCCCGGTTTTCCTGCTCCAGATATCCAGGTCACTAGTTCGGGGCCTTATCCTGTGGGCATGCCGGGTCTGTGGGGACTTGCTTCATTGTTGCTGCGCTAGTCTCTAGCTACTCTGGACAACTGGTGCGACGAGGGGCCGCCGTCGGAATAGAACCCTCCAGACCAGGGCAGTTCTTCGTGGAGGTAAGGACCCGATACCTCCAGCTCACGTGGACCGTCCACTTACTCAAGCCTTTGGCTCAGCAATGACCTCGACGCCCGCTGCCGTGCTGCCGTTCGACTCCTCGTCCGCCAGCGCCGCCTCCTCCTTGGACTTCAACTCCCTCATCTCCATGACCCGCACCACGACGACCCAGACGCACATGCCGATGACGAGCCCGAGACTGATCCTGTAGCCCTTGCTGAACTTGGGAGCGTCCGTCACCGGGTAGCCCCACTGGCCCATGATCGTGGCCGTCACTGCTCCGAACGTGTTCATGATTGCCAGCGTCAACGCCCGGACCTGCGCGTCTCCGGTCGTGAGGATGTTGGCCCACGAGTAGTAGATTGGGGAGAGCGGCCCATCCAGGCCGGCGAAAAGGAAAGCGACGACCTTGAGCCCCAAGGGGATGTCCCACGCAACGAGACACGCCGTGCCGAAGATCATGATGGCCAGGTTGAGGGCCACGCCTTTCATCCGGTACCCGGTGGCGTCAATGTATATGTTCAGCAGGAGGAGCATGATGATGTTCCAGCCGTTGATGGCCGTGGGGATGTTGTTGACGTCGTAGAGTGACCAGGTGCGGCTGGGGTCGTTCTTGAGGAACAAGGAGAAGACAAGGTTGGCCACTTTCCCAACAGTCGTGTTCCAGAACCTGAGCTCGCGTGTCAGTTCCCCTCCTCCAACTGGTCATACTGGAGATTTCAAAAGTAATGGGCTGCTGAACTTACATCCAAAGGATAGTGAGCACGTAGACTTGCCAACTCCGCATGGCGCGGCTGAACATATCCCACGAGAAGCTGTTGATCTCTGTTCGGCCGTCTTCGACAAGGCGTTCGACGCAGCGCTTCTTCTCCTCCTCGTTCAGGTAGAAAGCCTTTGTGGTCTCGGGTGTATCAGGGAACACAATGTACCCGTAAAGAGCGACGGCGAGCGTGATGATGCCATCGATGATGAAGACCCACCTCCACGCTGTGAGCCCATGTCTACCGTTCATGGTGGCCAACAGCGCGCTTTGGAGATAGCCTGAGCACATTTGGTTAACAAGAACCGCGAAAAACCCAAAGCCGCTATGCTTTTGTACTTACCAGAAATCATTGTGCCTACGTATGCTGCCGTGGCAAAGATGGCGGCACGTTTGCCAATCTCTGACTTTTTGTACCAGCTCCCGAGAACATATTGGACACCGACGAAGCACGATCCTTCCAAGAATCCGATGAAGAACCGGATGGGGTAGAGCTGGTTCACACTGGTGACGGCATAGGTCCCGATGGTCAAGAGTCCCCACAGGAGCTCAAGCCCGGGGAGCAGCATGCGAGGAGGGATCCAAGTCAGAAGCAGATTGGCCGGGATGGGCCCCAAGATCTGCCCGACCTGGAAGCATGTCGTGGCCAGGTTGAGCTCGGTTCCAAACATGGACAGATCCTCTCTCATGCCACTGACGTAGGCATTGTTGATGTTAGACTGGTCTAGCCATTTCGTAAAGAATGCCAGGCAAGCATAAGAGAGGACTAATAGTTGACCGTGTTGTCAGACGTTGATGATGTGTAGAAAGCCACAAATTGTGATCCGCGTAGACTTACTGAAGGCGTCTAGCTTGAACAGAAGCTTCTTCTCGCTCGTTGAGGTTCCTTTTGGATGCCAGATGAAGAAGTCCGGACGATTGTCGCCATAGGACGACTTGAAGAGGTTCTTCGCATAGTAAGAAAGTGACAAAGCCATGATGGTCTGAATGCCCTGAGGAGTCGTTTGAAAGAGGACAAAGAGCCGATTTCTGGACCTGGCGACTCTGGAGGTGCGAGGCTGGGACGAGGAGACCCGGGACCACGGGACTCTTCATATCAGGAAGTTCGGCTCTTGAACATCTCGAGAACTCGCCTCTCTTATCACAAGGGGGCTTGACTAGCGGCTGTCGAGGTCCCTAGGCTGCATATCCTGGGTCCGCTAGTCATGCCAAACCCCAACCTCAGCTCCGGCATGGTGGAGTGCATTCGACCGGGATCCGCCCTGTGAGCCGTCGGAACGAAGCGCACGCGACCCGACAAGCTGATAAGTCGCAACACTCGAGAGGGAATCCTCGCGAGTATTGGCCTGTCGACCCTTTAGTTTCTGGAATATTTGGATGTATCAATCATCGGTGTCCTTATTACATGAGTTTGGAAAGTGAGAGACAGATGTGTTCGAAAACCATATCCTGTTGAACCAATCGGGATCTAGCCAGGGTTTAGAGGGACTTGAGCGGTAAAACCCCGGCTGCAAATGAAATGCCGACCGTGAGATACGTCTGGCCAGGTTCAAGAGCCTATCAGTGTACCCCTTTATCTGCTCTCAGAGACAATCTTGTCCAAGAGGACCTCGTCTCCGGCTTCGGGCCCAAGGAGCCGGGATCCGGGATCCGGCTGTCAGGTAGGGCGGGGTTCTGCTGGTTAGGCCTTAGCTCGTCATGGTCTCCGAGATCAGCACCCTTAAAGGAAGACGGAATCGACAGAGAGCTACCAGGAAAAGCGGGAGCTTGTTGCTGAAAACATTGTTCGTCTTTCGAGTGCTCATTGTTGTCGAAAACACTGAAAGGCCAAAGTAAGACGCGAGGAAAGATGGCGACTGCCACTGCACACTCCCAAGTGCTACCACACAAGGTGAGTGCACCCAAGGAGAGAAGAGCACCTGCCTGAGAAAAACCATGTTCTGCCATTATTGCAGTCTGTAAATCGCATGCTGTGCGCCTTGATAGACTGGAGCTGACGACCTTGGTGTTCAAGGACAAGAAGTACGTCTGGTTTCACTCAGGCTCGGGAGACACATACCGAGAGGTGTCGGACAACCCATCATCATTCACCAGCATCCCCACCATCGATCTCACGGACCTGGACAGCGGCTCGCTCGAGGACCGAAAGCGTATTGCCAAGGAGATTTACGATGCCTGCCACCTATGTGGGTTCTTCTACATCAAGAACCATGGCATTCCTCAGCACGTGGCCGATGATGCGTTCGCCTTGCTCAAGCGATTCTTTGCGCTCGACCATGAAACCAAGATGACTGCCCATGTACGTGGAGCAGGGAGGCAGCGGTATGGCCCCGCAGTATCGCTGATATTATATGCGCTTAGGTACAAAAGAATCCTGCCATTCGTGGCTATGAGCCGATGATGGAAACACAGCTTGATGCCAGGTATGTGCAACTTCTCAGCAGCGAAAATAAAATTTTGCTAACTTATCTCATTTTAGAACTGCTGGAGGTATATTCCCAGATCGATGATGAAGATTACTATGCACGCAATCTTGCTAATACCAGTTTTGGTCTCTAGACGTCAAGGAAGCATTTACCATGGGCGACTGCGTTCTTGAGCCTGAACAGAACTATGTCGGCAAGACCGGGCAGCAACCACCGGGCAAGTTCAAGCGAGCCCAGAACATCTGGCCGAATGACGCGCCCTGGTTCCGTGAAGGGATCTACGAGTACTATAATCATATCGAACCTTTGGCGATGAAGCTGGTCCGGATCTTCGCACTTGCATTTGGCCTGGAGGAGACTGCTTTCGACAAGGACTTCAAATTCCCGATCACCGGCATGCGCCCGTTGCATTATCCCCCCACTCCAGTGGACGAAGATGAACACAGCGTGGGACTTGGGGCCCACGCAGACTTCTCCTGGTAGCTCTCACCCTCCCAGTTTGTCCAAGTTATCATGGCAGCAAACTGCTAATGCATTTCCTGTCTAGGCTCACTCTAGTACTGCAAGAAGATGGCGTCCCGGCTCTCGAGGTACTGAATCAAGATGGCGTCTGGGTCGGAGCACCACCAGAGCGTGGCACATTGGTGTGCAATGTCGGACAATACCTCGAGCGGCAAACGAATGGCGTCTTCCCTGCCACGGTGCACCGCGTGCGCAACATGACGGGACAAGAGAGATACTCGATGCCTTTCTTCCTGACTCCGGACCCGGACGTTAACCTCGACGTGCTCGACTGTTGCAGGGGCGACAAGGAGGGCAAGACCGCGTACGAGCCCATCAATGTTGGTGACTTGTACATCAGACGTATCCTTCCAGCCCGAAAGAAGCACCCTACCAGCATCAAGAACATCGACGTGCCGCAGGAACAGTGGAGTTACGACATGTTGTTGCAGTAACTACCGCCGAATGTCAATGGCAGCATATTTTCTCCGAATGCTTCCGGGTGATATTCAATCATGTTATTTATATTAAGATAAACATCATACTCCAAACTTGGGTTCAGGACAATGCCAACCGTTGTATAAAGACGAGACTGGTTCATTGTTGTAAAACTCAACGTCTTGATGATACATGGCTCGCTGCATATAATATCTTCCGAACGTGGTTGTACTGTTGCTGCTTGTGGTCAGGTTACCCGAGCCTACGATGTAAAGATGCTTTTGTTCGGCGGTTGCCGTTGTAGTCCGCTGATGATATTTGACAAAGTAGTGACCTTGCTTTACTTACCCTGCAAGACGCCGTCTCATACCTCGATGGAGGAACTGGCCACCAACATCACTTGCTACTTTTGTTAGTCATGGTCGTACCATTTGCAGGCACAGGCAATTCCACCCCTGATAAGACGCACTCGCTTGCGGACGGGTGGACCGCCCCGCACACGCGTGGCCACCGGGGCCCCCTCCCGGAGAGCCCGCTGAATAGGATTTGCCCGGCTGCCGCTATGAACGCCCAGGGGATCGATTCCGCGAATCCCATCTTTGACTTCTCCATCTTCACAAGTACCATTTTGTTGTCCCATATGCCCTATGCTCAGTTCATCCCTCCCGAAGGCTTGAACTGGCCGCCTTGGCGTGGATATCATCTTGCTCATACCGACAACCTCTTGTGCCAGTTGCTGGTGCCTCCTCCGAAGTCGCAGCATCCAGTCCACCCCACTTCAGACTTCGATATTGCGTCCAACCCACGATACGAACTTCGCATTTCGAAGCCGCCACTCCGGCAGGGCCTGAAAAGCCCATGAATCATAAGCAGAGCTTTGCCTCTCTACCAGAGGAAATACTGTTGTGTATTATATCATGTAGGCAACCTCGCCCCAACTCCGGTCCTTGCCTTATCGGTTCGATCATTGACATGTCTCTCCAGGGCTTGACCCGCCGGCCATCGTGAGCCTGCAGCTCGCATCAAAGCACTTCCTCGTTCTATGCCGGGACAACGGCTTCTGGCGGCATCTCGCCCTCTCACCGGCCGCTCTCTCGCGATACAGGCAGCTTTCGGGCGGTGGCCAGCAGCACCACCGGGCTGACGTGCCACCGCCTGACGTCCATCACGCCGTCGACCCATGGGAAGCCGCATCGTCGCTGCTCGAGCAGCCGTCGCTGTCGACCAAGCAGCACGCCCGCGTCATCGCAAACTGGGACACCACCTTCCCGCAGGAGTCACCGCGCTGGTACGACGAGTACATCCACCGCCACGCGCCCGTCGTCGTCAACTGGCCGCAGCAGCCGATGACCGAGGGCAAGACCGCCACAGCCGGGTCTGTGCCCATCGACGTCAGGGGGCTGGCGCTGTATCGGCCGCCCTCAGAAGCCCACGCTGCGTACGCCGTGGCTCCGCTCGAGGATGGCTCCGTCTGTCTCTGGGACGTCAAGGGAGGTAGTGCGACGAGGAAGAAAGGCGCGATCGCTGCGCACAGCAAGGCGGGCTTGCTGTGGGAGCATGTGCCCCCACATAGCTACCCGCGGCGCTCGACCATCACGGATCCCGGCATACTGGAGTCGGTCACGGTGGACGATCAAAGAGGTGTGGCGTTCTTTGCGATAGGACATGGTAAGCTCCTGCACCCGGAGATCTATAGTGCCTTTTTCTTTTAGACGTTGTGCTTATAAGAAAATCTTGTAGTCCTCGTCGAGATTGATCTTGCAACAATGCGACCTGTCAGCGAGAAGCAGTACGACTTCTCGATCAACACGCTCTCCACGATCCAACCTGGGGTTCCGCTCATAGTCGGTACCACGTTGGGACTGCATCTCAACGACCACCGGATCCCGAGCCACAGTCTGTCTCCATATGCAGCCTTACCTCAGCCAGGGCCCATATCTATAGAGCACCTCGAACGTTCTGGCCAGCCAGCGCAGATCTCGGACGACTTCCTCGTCGCTGGCCGCTTCTCAAATATACTCCACTACGACCGACGGCAGTTCCCTAAGATCAGGGGCTCGATCTACTCAGGTGCTAAATTGTGTAGCATGGCATCACTCCCATACTCAATGTCCTTCGTGGGTAACGAGCAGCGCAAAAGCTTCGAGTTGAACGAGGACGAGATAGACGCAGTAAAGAGCGAGCCTGGTAGGACGCTCATCACATGCGGTGAATACAAATCAAAAGGATCCCTGGAGATCTACGGATTATCAGCGTCAAGCTCGCATCTGTCTAGTGCGGCTAATCAGCAGAAGCCAATACGGAATCGTGTCACGGCGGCATCGGCCAAGGCCTTATACGTCGCGAATCACGGCAACCGCATCGTCTACTCCGACGGGCAGGGCTATCTCAAGTGGGTGGAGCGAGATGGGTACACGGAAGTGCGCCGTCACAAGATCGGCCAGTCGGAGCGGACTACCACGCAGTCGTCCCTGTTCAGGAGCATGCCCGGATCAGACGACATTGCGGTGAAGCTGCTCTCGACGCGGACCACATCCGAGGAGGGGGAAAGCACCACGACACAGGCTAATGCCGACGACATCCTGTTCTGGACAGGCGACAAGCTCGGCCTCGCGACGTTCTCGTCAAAGCCGGCGTTCTTTCCAGAGGACTTCCTGGACACAACGGGCGAGGCAGGACCCGACGAGCAGGAGGAGCAGTTGTACAGCGAGAGGATGCGGCTCGCGCTGGAGCGCCAGGCGCAGGATGTCCACTTCGTCAGGGAGCTCGGTGCGGGCACGCTCGGTGGTGCAGGTTTCTAGAAACGGCATTGCCGAACGCCTGTGAGCTGGCAGCGGGGGTCAGCAACGCGCTGTCGGCTATATTGACGAAAGTGTCAACGAATTAGACAGCTCTGGAGCTATGGATGGACTATTTTTCGACGATATGGTCCTGCTAAAGTGGAGTTGTGATAGAACACGTCGACTGTGAGTCCCGAACGACCCTTGATCATGCACGAAGCCCGGATGATTTAATGTAGCCAAGGACGAACGGGAAAGGCGCCGGGAGGGGTCGGAGTTGCCATGCCATGCAGCTCTGATATGCAGAGCATAGCGAGGGGCAGAGTAGTAACGGCCCACGGGACCCTGCAAGGTAGGAAAAAAAAAAAAAGCCCAGCCTGGATCGGACGTTGCTCTCCGCTTGGGACTCTACTAGCCTCCACAAATCGCGAGTATACGCAGATCGATAGAGCCGCTCATTGTTCGAATCAAGCATATGATAAAATGGAGAAGTGGAATGACGGATGGCGTGTCGACTCCGAACATCACAGGAAGTGGATGTCATGAACACTGGAGGAGGTCCAGGACTCGGTACGAAGTAGACTAGAGGACCCCAGCCGGACCCGCAGCGCCACCCGGGCCTCGCTAGCATCTGCACGGCCGGGCACGGAGGGGCAGGCGGGCACCTTCCAAGTCCTGATCCGAGAGCACCTGACTCGGACCAAGCCCCAAGCCCATTCCAGCCGGTTGGAGATTGTCGTCACTTCAGCATCCTGACCGCCATCAATCGCCTTTGTCCACTTCTCTCGATCGAATCACCATCTCCCCGATCTCGGCTGCGAGCTGAACTCACCGGTCTTGACACTGGCGATTACGAACTTCTGCTGCCGTCGCCGCCTGGGCATTCCACAATATCCCAAGGGAGCCAGGAATATTTCCACACAGCGTGTTCGCGGGAGCTGGGCTACTCCACTGGGCGTCGACAACTCATCAGCCAGCCAACAGCGACTGACTGGACCGGCCCCCCGCCAGAGATCTCCCCGTCCACTTGAGCGCCTGCATGCAGCGCCAGCGAGGCCAACACAAGACATTGGCCATCTCAGGTCCCCTCAACCCCACGTCCTTGTCGGCTGAGCACTGCAACTGCACGGCTCTGCATCCTGGGTTCAGAGTGAGGCGGCTTGCAGGCCCATCTTCGCCTCCGCTGCTACCGCCACAGCACGGGCACGCGGCTTAGGGCCCCCAGGCCGGTCGCTGCACAGGCGCCTGTGCTGGCCGCATTAACCTGGCTGGCTTTGTCGCTGGCGCATCGGCCGATGGCTTCGCAACTGTCTCGCTTCTGACCCGACCCGATCAATCCTGGCTGTATTTTTCTTTCTTTTTATTTGGTGCGACGTTCGTCTTCTTTTCCCCAGAGATCAGCTGCTGGGTGGTCTTTTGCCACTCTGACCCTTCAACTGGAACGGCCTTGTCCATCCGAGCATGTTCGATGGCCTGGTACGTTGGCGGCGGAGGCACTGCCATGTCGCGCTCCTCGAGCGGCCTGTCGACGCCCGGCGAACTGGTTCATGATCAAGCCTTCCCCGACCAGCCATTCTTCGAAGGAGGCAAGCGTCGCATTAGCATAACCAGCATATACGGCCCCGACGATGGATCTTACGACTCTCAACCAGCTACCTTGAAGCGGGCACGACATACCGTCTCTGCCCACGTGGTGATAGAGAGCATACCGCCATTTTACATCATTCGAGAAGACAGTAGTTCGCCCGCCCCGCTAGCCCAGAATGCTCGCGAACGGCACCGCGGTTCCTGGCAAGGCTACGACGAAAAGCCACAGGAACATCCCCACGATGCTGGACGGCATGATCTGCACCACACTCCAGCTAAGCCCGCTGTTGCCGCTGCGGGGTCCAGAGGGAGCGCCTCCTCCACAACCATCGCGATTGACGACGACGCCGATGAGGATCATCACATGAGCGACGAGGAAGCAGCCGAGAGCGTGGAGCTTCACGTCGCAGAAAATCATAAGCGCAACCGGCACTCCAAGCACGAAAGAATCCTGAAGAGCCTGATCAACCCGAAAGCCCGCAGCGCCGACTTCGAGATTGACGACGAAGCCATCCAGGGAATCTTCTACGCTGCCAACGAGTTCTTCTTTTGTGGTCGCCTCAAAGGCCGTGTCACCTGGGAATGGGCGGACAAGCGCAACTCGCGGTTCCAGGCCAACATTATTGGCACCACTGCGCTGCGGAAAGCCAGCGAAATTGGTGGATACGAAACCTTGATCATTCTGTCGTCGCATTTCTTACGAGACAAGAACTACAGCCGCCGGCTCCTGATCTCAACATTCCTGCACGAGCTCGTCCACAGCTACCTCTTTATCTGTTGCGGTTTCAAGGCCCGCGCATCTGGCGGCCACACGGATGGCTTCGTCCGCATCGCGAGTCTCATCGACGACTGGGCCGGGCCCGAGACACTTCACCTAAGAAACATTGAAGCCGACCTGGACGACTTTCTTGCCGACACAGCGAGGTACCAGCATGATCAACTACTGAGAACTTCCTACTGCTCTGGGCACACCTGCGAGCGGCCAACTCCAAGAGATGGTGCGAGAGCCGACCGACCACGGGGCGAACTTGCTGGCCGGCACAAGGATAGCTCCTTCGCTGGAACGCAACACCGTCATGGCGCTGTGCTCGCAGTAGAGAGTACGCCAACCTTTATCATTCTTCCAACCAAGCGGCCAGAGCCAAAATGGCACTACGAAGGTCCCATCGATTATCGGCATAATCGCCTCTCTTAAGAATGGCCTGCATTCTTCACGCAGTCTGTATAGGTCAGCGTATCGTCCCTAGCGATAAAGGGTTGTGCGCCAGCCCCGTTTGGTTTCGTCCGTCCATTTTAAAACGTTCTGGTTCTGCCTCTTCGATCGAAAGGATCTGGGCAGTGGCCACATCTTCACAAGATTCCCGCCGTGAGCATCAAAAGCGTGGACCTCGGCAACATTTACTCATTTCTCGTTACAAACATCGCGACGGCGTTAGTTCGGGGCCCTGCTCTTTATCTCTGATTCTACCACTTATGGGCAACATAGGCTGCATTTTTGGGGCACGGAAGCTTCAACATTCTTTTTCGAACTTGAATTTACTTCAATTTTATGTACGACTCGAATGATTTCTTAGCTATGCTCTATATCGAGTTATACCACAAAATCAATGCCACAAAATTCGGCAAATTGTCTCAATCAAAGTATCAAATGACCTACTTGCTCTCGGGGGACGTCGAGAGGCTCCATGATCCATGGCATCTTGAAATACTCAAGTTACTCGTCCGGACTGGCTGCCCCACTCCCACGCGCTAGCGGCATGGGGACTTTCGATGTTTGGGGCGGAGGTGGCCCGCTAAAATCTTGAATTACCGCCTGTCGGGGACCCTGGCCTGCAAAGATTCTGCCGGCGATACTGACCATTCTTTTTTCTCCTCCCGACCTTGTCTCTCAATAACGGCAGTGTTCGACGTTTTCTTATTCAGCGATATCACTGAGCGGCGCGCGCGTTGTATATATACTGCTGAAAGCATACACAGCGACTGTCCCTTGCCCGTAATTCCTGCGACCATTGGCTCGGCAGCACTCGCCCATCCCCCACCCACACACTCTTTCCGCCATCCCGACGACACTCGTTCCGTTACCCAATTCTGCCAACGAAATCCTCCCGCAGCGGCAATAACGACATTCCGAGCCCCCTTCGCTTCTTGTCCTGATCCAGTAGGCCCGTAGCCGCTCTTCACAGCATGGACGCGCACGCCTACCTCACGGCCCAAGGGTGGCGTGGCACCGGCCACTCGCTGCACCCGGACAGCGACGAGACGGGACTGAAGCACCACCTCCTGATCAAGCGCAACGACGACGGGTCCGGCTTGGGGCTCAAGAAGAGCGAGCACAAGGCCTCGGCGTGGTGGCTGAACGCCTTCGACCAGGCGCTCAAGGGCATCGACGTGTCGAAGAAGGGCGACGGGATGAAGCAGACCCTCAAGGACGGCGGGGAGCTGGCCAAGATCACAACAAAGGGAATGGCCAAGTACACGGGCAGCAGGGGCCTGTATTACAGCTTTGTGAAGGGAGGGGTCATCGAGGGGAGTGTTGGGCAGAAGGGACAGATCCAGGCTGGGCTGACGCCGGGGTTGCTGGCGGGAGAGAAAAAGAAGGGCAAGAAGGAGAAGAAGACCAAGACGCAGCTCCTGACGCCGCCAGATAGCGGCGCCGCGACGCCCACGATGGAGGACGACGATGACAACAGCAGCAGCAGCGACAGCGATACTGATGCCAAGGGGCGGAGGAGGAGGAAAGCCGCCGCAAAGAAGGAGAACAAGCAGAAGGAAGCCGCTGAGAAGGCTGAGAGGCGTGCGCTGCGGGAGGCGAAGAGGGCGGGAAAGGCCAGCAACGGGTCCGCTACAGCAGTGAAGGACGACAGGAAGGCGCTTCGCAAGGCTGCCAAGAAGGCCGAGAAGAAGGCGGCCAAGGAGCTCGTCAAGGCGTCCGAGACGAAGGAGCAGCGCAGGGCGAGGAGAGATGTGCGGAGGAAGAGGAAAGAGGAGAAGAGGCGCGCGGCTGCGGCGAAGAAGGGTTGAGCACTGCTGGCTGCCGAGACGCAACATTCAACACAAAGAGACAGGACGATCCCGCGAGACTTTGCAGGCCTACGGTTTTGCACAATCGATGCCAGCATCAACGACACTCCCTCTGCTAGTCTCAGGTCTGCTTGGGAATCTTGCCTGGCTTGTTCGACAGCAGCCACGGCCTCCTGTCCCAAAAGTCATCCTTGATGATGTCCAGGTGCTCGATGACGACCTTTGCCTTCGCCCTCCGCTTCTTCTCATTCTCTGCCTGGGTCTTGGACTGCTGCAATGGCTCGCCCGAGTCTGCGTCCGGATGGCTTGCTGGCTGGGAGCCTGGCTCCACCAACTCATACTACACCAGCCTCGATTAGCAACACGAGCAACATGGCGGGTTTGCATCGGCAGGCAATGATGCTTTAGACCAAGACTCACATCACGGAAGAGGACACTGCCCTTCTTAAGCACCTCGGGCTCATTATTGTAGTTGATCTGGAAGCGGGAGAAGAGGATCTCGTTCTTGTCTTTGGACAGTGTGCCCTGGTTCGATAAGGCAATGGTCAGAAACGTCGACTCTGCGCCATCATCATCCTTGCAATCATCGAGCACTTACCGCCAAAAACTTCTCAGCCTCTTTGGCTTCCATCCCGCCCAGTTGGATCAGGGACCAGAAAGTCGTGTTGTAGAGGTTGTTGATATGACCTGGGGAGCATTACTTGTCAACACCATTTGGGGTATCCCCACGCGCCATGCACGGCTGTATAGCACCTACAATCTGCTTGCCTCCAGCTCATGTAGTCACGGAGGTTCTGGACGCTCGGATAGCATACTGCTCGGCCGTCGAAGCTAGGCAAGGGCGGAGCCAAGGGCATGTCTGGGAAATACGTGGACCACAGGTAGACGTAGTATGCAGTGAAAGTCGAGACTATCGTCGAAACCAGCTTGCTGCAATTTGAATTAGAACCCGTGCCGTCCAGCATAGCATGGGCAAATATCAAACTTACCTTGCTCGCCTCTCGAACATGGTGCATGACTTGTGAAATACGAAGCTGACAAACAAGACTGGAAGTCAGTTTCATTCGTAACATCAAACGCTGCGGACACCCACCTGAACTCGTCGCTGACACCATATGCGACGGTGATGTCTGTGACGTCCCCCATGACGGCCTTTGCAGCGGCGTTCATCAGGTCGAGGGCCCGCCTGTCATTGGGCTTCTCGAATCCATACCGAGCACAGAGCTTGGTGAACCCCCTGCCGTCGATACGGACGACGATCCATGTATTGGGTAGCAGGATATCTGGCTGCTCAAAGTTCTTGACGTACTCAAATCTGTTCTTCGCCTTGTTGTAAGTGGGTGGAGGGGCAGGCTCGAGACCCTGGTTGGCAGAGTAAGACTTGCCTTGAGTTTGCCATCTTCACGATATCTGTGCTGCGCGACGACACGGCAATCCTTTACGAGGGAGGGATGCTTATTTCGTCCCGATAGAGATTATCTTGCCGCGGTTTGGAGGTAGAGTCATGCAAGGCACCAGTAGCCACTTTGACATCCTGGGGCTTGTAGTCGCAGCTTTTTCCTTGTGATGCGTGGGGCAACGCTGGAAGACACCAAGCACCGGCCCACCCCTGCAACAAATCCCCAGCAAGGGCGACCGCGCCGAAGTCCAAGCTTGTGAGCCGCAACCAAGATGTGTTTGCTCAGGTGCGAAGACCTCCAGAGACAAGCCCAGGCCGCCGAAAGATCCGAAAGAGCAATGTCCCGGTAGCACCATCCTGTCCACAGCAATGCGCCCCAGCACACGCGACTGACTTCACAAAGCCTCCTGCTGAGGCGCCCGACTCTGCCCCAATGCAGCTCGCCCTCAGACACAACCACCACAAACAGCCACAACGATGAATCTCCTCCTCTCCGACGACTACCTGCTACAGGACTACCCTGAACACATCACCAACACGATTCGGTCTGGTCATACGACATGTCTGCGCTTCAGCCGGCGCGGCGACCTGCTCGCCTCTGGTCGTGGTGATGGCACTGTTGTCGTCTGGGACCTCGAGACCATGGGGGTTGCCCGGAAACTGCGAGGCCACAAGGGCATCATTTCATCGCTGAGCTGGTCGCGATGCGGACGATACCTCTTGTCGGCGGGTCAGGACTGGCGAGCTGTGCTGTGGGACTTGCAAGACGGGACACGGTATCGGGAAGTTCGCTTCAGGGCGCCGCTCTACATCGCGGACTTGCATCCGTGGAACCAGTAAGTGTTCAGAAGTGGATTTTTGGATGGCAGAAGTATGCGTGAACGTCAACATTGACCAGTCTCCGTCCACTGTAGTCACCTCTTTGTCGCCTCAATGCTTGACGAGGCTCCGTGCCTCGTCGATGTCAGCGAACCGAATGACACCAAGTTCCCATTCCCCTCGGCGCCGAAGCGCGACAATAGCGATGCCGATGCTGCAACCAAAGAGAAGCACGCAAAGGAAGATGCGAAGCAAACCACGACTGCCGCGATCTGGAACCACACGGGCGATTACATCCTCGCGGGCACGAACAAGGGCAGACTCAACCTAGTCGACCCCAACACTCGCGAGATTATCTGGTCCGAGAAGAAATACGGATCGACGATAACAACTCTACGGATCACTACCTCTGGGAGGGTGTTGCTGGTCAAGGCACAAGACAAGATCATACGAACATTTCACATTCCGAACTTGACGGCGGACGATCTCGACCCAGACACGATGCATATGCCTCTTGAGCACAAATTCCAGGACATGGTGAACAACTCAAGTTGGAATCATGTCACGTTTAGTGCCACGGGCGAGTATGTGGCTGCACCCACGTACAGCAACCACGAGCTATACATCTGGGAGCGCGATCATGGCAGTCTGGTGCGCATGCTGGAAGGGCCCAAAGAGGAGTTGGGAGCGATCGAGTGGCATCCGCACCGACCGATGCTGGTGGGCTGCGGTATCGAAACCGGTCGCATCTATATCTGGTCTGTCACGAGCCCGCAGCGGTGGTCTGCATTGGCGCCAGATTTCGCAGAGGTTGAGGAGAACGTCGAGTACATAGAGAAAGAGGATGAGTTCGACATCCACCCCCAGGAAGAAATCAACAAACGCAGGCTCGATGCCGAGGACGAGGACGTCGATGTATTGCAAGTTGACCAGGGTAGGGGCTATGGAGATGAGGAGGACGGGCCAGCGTTCAGGATGCCAGTGCTGTACAGTCTGGGCGAGAGCGACAGTGAGGAAGAGTTTATCGCAGTGTCGGCTGGTACGGTACGCCGGCGGAGTGTCGACGAGGGTGCCGAGGCCGACGGTGCAGACAGTGACGCAAAGACGTCAGCCCCGAAGAAAGGGAGGGCCCGAGGTCGCAGGAAGTGAAAACAAGGCCTGGAATGCAAAGCAATCGTCGCAGCAACGTTCAACGCAATCGAGAAGTGCTGACTGAACATGACATGCTGTCTTGGACTGGCAGCTTTGATGCCCACTTAGCAGCACAGTGTACATAGCCTACTTCCAGAACGGCCGCCACGCCCGGAGAGCTTCCCCTAGAGTCCAACCTAGGAATAGCTCGATCTTGGAAGGTTTGAGTCATCGGCAAAAGGCATAAAGCCCTGAATGTCACTGAAAGATCAATCAAGGGCCAATCAAATGTCAACTAGCGAAGCTGAAGGCTTGCGTGGAGCTCAGTCGCCAGTGCGACTCACCCTTGATGTCCTAATAGTCCCCAGTCGCGAATCTCAGATTGATGCAAGCAGCTCAAGGCCCTTCACATTACGTGACATTTGTTCCGTTCAGGGGTGACGCGACTGGAGGTCTGGGCCTGGTTTGCTGTCTTCAAGCACGAGAACGGGGCATTTTGCGCCGGTCAAACAAAATTCCGTGGACATTGGGCGCATTGATTGGCTCCTGCTCGCCCCTTCTCACCGTGCTAATCATGCGAGTGATGGCCCGTGCACTGCACGGACAGTAAGAGCACGTCGCTCGCACGATACGCCACGCCACTCCCCAGCAGGCAGGCACGCCCAGGAGCTGCACACGCACATAGCAGGATCTGAGATTTCCTCGACCCAGCCGCCTGACGTGAACCACGCAACATCCGACCATCGACGTCGCCATCATCACCATCCGCGTCGGACACGCCTTCTCCCCGCGTCTTTGGTGTCCGACAATCTTCTCGACACCCGAGATCGACTTTTCCGACGACTTTTGCCCGGCCTCGAGACGCGCGCGCTCAGGTTCCGGTGCCTTTCCGACCTTTCGTGGCCTTGGGCCAGGGTTGACCACAAACCCTTTTCGCATCACGACGAGACGCATCACGACGCGCCTCGCTCCATCCGCAGCGACTTCGCCTGCATCCATTCACTGCCGCTCGCACCGCCATCTGCGGCCCTGTTTTTCGGTCCTCCCGAGTTTGCGCGCGCGGCCGCTCTCACGCCGACCATTGCACCACGCACCACCACACGATATCCTCACCGCAAGCTCAGATAGTGTCGCGCTCGACCATCTGAATCCATCTATGCGCATGCATTGCTTTACCTTTTAATATCCCCAAAACATTCCTGTCGTGTGTTCCTCGTCGCGGCGAGTTCGTTTGCACGTGTACGCGTTGATCTCTGCACATTGCTAGGTCAAAGCGTGCTACGCGTCAATCACTCCAGCCAAGATGGCCAACCTCGTCTTCGCGCACTCCGATGCGCCTCTCAAGACGGTGGAGGAGATCCAGTTCGGTCTCCTCTCGCCCGAAGAGATCAAGAACATGAGTGTCGCCCACATCATGTACCCTGAGACCATGGACGAGACACGGACCAAGCCTCGCCAGAACGGTCTCAACGATCCCCGTCTGGGATCTGTGGATCGTGGCTTCAAGTGCGCGACGTGTCTCGAGAGTATAGCAGAGTGTCCTGGCCACTTTGGTCACATCGAGCTCGCAAAGCCCGTCTATCATCCTGGATTCATCAAGAAGGTCAAAAAGATCCTCGAGATGGTCTGCCACAACTGCAGCAAAGTCTTGGACGATAGAGTCAGTATACCCTGCTCGGTCCTTCACGGAACTTTTGTCTCAGAATCCTGAAGATGCTAACCGCCTTGTGCTTTCTTTCACAACCACAGAGCTCGCCTGACTTCCTTGCCGCCGTCTCGAGCAGAGATCCGAAATCACGCTTTCAGCGCGTTTGGGAGTGCTGCAAGGGCAAGAACATCTGCAGCAACGAGACTCCGAAGGAAGACGAGCACGAGTACGAGCCTGGCAGCAAGCCGAAGCATGCTGGACATGGTGGATGTGGAAACTCTCAGCCTCAAGTTCGGCATAGTGCGCTGCAGCTGTGGGCTCACTACACGGTTCAGAACGATGAAGGCGCCAAGTCGAAGGACAAGCGCGCAATTACGCCCGAAATGGCGCTTAACATTCTCAAGCACATCTCTGACGACGACCTGCGCGATATGGGTCTGAACAAGGACTACTCACGGCCTGAGTGGATGATTCTGACCGTCCTCCCGGTTCCCCCTCCTCCGGTTCGCCCCAGTATCTCCATGGATGGTACTGGCCAGGGACTGCGCAACGAAGATGATTTGACCTACAAGCTTGGTGATATCATTCGCGCCAACGGAAATGTCAAGCAGGCCATTCAGGAGGGTTCTCCGGCGCATATTGCCTCCGAGTTCGAGCAGCTCCTGCAGTACCACGTTGCCACTCTCATGGACAACGATATTGCTGGTCAGCCCCAAGCTCTGCAGAAGAGTGGCCGTCCTGTCAAGTCTGTGCGTGCTCGCCTCAAGGGCAAGGAGGGTCGTCTGCGTGGTAACTTGATGGGAAAGCGTGTCGACTTCTCAGCACGTACTGTCATCACTGGTGATGCCAATATTTCACTCGACGAAGTTGGTGTTCCGCGCAGTATTGCCAGGACACTGACCTACCCCGAGACGGTCACGCCCTACAATATCAGCAGACTGCATCAGCTTGTCCAGAACGGTCCCAACGAGCACCCGGGTGCCAAGTACGTTATCCGCTCGGATGGCACACGCATTGACCTGAAGCACCACAAGCGCGCAGGCGCCATCAGTCTCGAGTATGGCTGGAAGGTCGAACGCCATCTTCAGGACGGTGATTATATCATCTTCAACCGTCAGCCGTCTCTGCACAAGGAGTCTATGATGGGTCACAGAGTCAGAGTCATGCCCTACTCGACTTTCCGTCTTAACCTTTCGGTCACTTCACCTTACAACGCCGATTTCGATGGCGACGAGATGAACCTTCACGTCCCCCAGACGGAGGAGACTCGTGCCGAGGTCAAGGAGCTGTGCTTGGTTCCGCTCAACATTGTCTCGCCTCAGAGAAACGGTCCCTTGATGGGTATCGTGCAAGATACACTTGCCGGCGTCTACAAGATGTGTCGTCGTGACGTCTTCATGACAAAGGAGCAGGTCATGAACATCATGCTGTGGGTGCCAGACTGGGATGGCGTGATTCCAAAGCCTGCCATTTACAAGCCCCGCCCGCGCTGGACAGGCAAGCAGATTGCCAGCCTGATTATTCCCCGCGAGATCAGCTTGTACACCAAGCCTGACCCGAAGAAGGACCCACAGGGTGCTTGGTTCCCCAAGGCGGACGACGGAATCCTCATCCAGTCTGGCGAGCTGCTGTTTGGTCTCCTTACCAAGAAGAACGTTGGTGCTGCTAGTGGTGGTATCGTTCATCTCTGCTACAACGAGCTGGGTCCGGAAGGCGCCATGGCTTTCCTCAATGGTTGTCAGCGCGTTATCAACTACTGGCTGCTGCACAACGGTTTCAGTATCGGTATTGGCGATACGATCCCTGATAAGGATACTATCATCAAGGTCCAAGAGCATATCGATGATCAGAAGAACGAGGTCGCCAGGTTCGTCGCGCTTGCCACGGCTGACAAACTTGAGCCCATGCCTGGTATGAACATCAGAGAGACGTTCGAGAGCAAGGTCTCAGCTGCGCTGAACTCCGCTCGTGATAAGGCCGGTCGCTCCGCCGAAGACGGTCTCAAGGATCTCAACAACGCTGTCACAATGGCTCGTTCTGGTTCCAAGGGTTCTGCAATCAACATTTCGCAGATGAGTGCCCTCGTCGGCCAGCAGATCGTGGAAGGCAAGCGTATTCCGTTTGGCTTCAAGTATCGCACACTTCCGCACTTCACCAAGGATGATTACTCTCCTGAGGCCCGTGGCTTCGTTGAGAATTCGTACCTTCGTGGATTGACGCCTTCCGAGTTTTACTTCCACGCCATGGCTGGTCGTGAAGGTCTCATCGATACTGCTGTCAAGACAGCCGAGACTGGTTACATCCAACGACGTCTCGTCAAGGCTCTGGAAGATGTCAGTGCTAGGTACGATGGAACTGTTCGCAACTCCCTAGGTGATATTATCCAGTTCATCTATGGCGAGGACGGCCTTGACGCTATGTGCATCGAGAAGCAAACCATGGACCACTGGACCATCAGCGACTCCGAGTTCGAGAAGCGCTACCGCCTCGATGTGATGGAGAACACTCGCTCAGGCGCTCTGGACGCACTCGAGTACGGTCAGGACATCATTGGGGATCCCTCCGTCCAGGAAATGCTCGACAGTGAATTTGAGGCGCTTCAGGACGACCGTGAGCTGCTCCGTGGCATCAAGGATGGCGCTGAGAAGCTGGACACTGACTTCCAGCTGCCACTCAACACTGGCCGTCTCATCGAGTCGGCCAAGAAGCTGCTGAAGGTGGATGGCACCAAGCGCAGCAACTTGCTGCCTCAAGATGTTGTCCCAGTCGTCAAGGAGATGCTCGACAGAATGATCGTCGTCCGTGGTTCGGATCCGTTGTCTCTCGAGGCCGACAAGAGTTCCAGTCTACTGTTCAAGGCTCTCCTGCGAGAACGTCTGTGCTTCAAGCGTCTTGCTTGCATGCACCGTTTGGATAAGATGGCGCTCCGCCACGTTCTCGGAGAGCTCGAGAACCGCTGGTCCCGATCCATGGTCAACCCCGGCGAAATGGTTGGTGTCTTGGCTGCCCAGTCCATCGGAGAGCCCGCCACTCAGATGACCTTGAACACCTTCCATTTCACTGGTATCTCCTCTAAGAATGTCACTCTTGGTGTCCCGCGTCTTAAGGAAATTCTCAACGTCGCCAGCAACATCAAGACCCCGTCCATGATTGTGTTCAAGGATGGTGGCGCCGGGTCCAAGGAAGAGCTGTTCGGTCTTCGCAGTGTGGTGGAGCACACCAACCTGCGCTCAGTCACAGCTGTCACGGAGGTGCACTACGACCCTGACATCCAGTCAACTACCATTGACGAAGATATGGACATGGTCGAGTCGTACTTCCTCATTCCGGACGAGGCTCACGAGTCTATTGACAGACAGTCAAGATGGCTTCTTCGATTTGTTCTTGATCGCCAGAAGCTTCTTGATAAGGAGCTGACCGTTGAAGACGTCGCTCAACGTCTCAAGGAAGACTACGCTGCCGATCTTGCAGTCATTTACAGTGACAACAACGCTGCCGAGCAAGTCATTCGTGTCCGCTCGTTCGTGCAGGACAAGGATGGCGACGACAAGGCAATCGAGGACGATGTTATGCTCAAGCGTCTCTCCGACCACTTGCTCGAGAACTTGACGCTCCGTGGTGTGAAGGGAGTTGATCGTGCTTTCTTGACACCCGGCAAGAGAACAACTAAGACGGAGGCTGGTGCCTTGGTGCAGGACGGTGGCAATCCGGACTGTGTCGAGTGGTTCCTGGACACACAGGGTACCTCTCTACGCCAGGTCTTGTGTTGCCCCGGAGTCGACCCCGTTCGCACTACCACCAACGACCTGTGGCAAGTTGTTGAGGTATTCGGTATTGAAGCTGCTCGTCTTGCTTTGCTTAACGAGTTGCGAAGAGTCTTGGCTTTCGATGGTTCCTATGTCAACGAAAGACACTTGGCACTGCTTGTTGATGTCATGACCTACCGTGGCAGTATCGCCGCCGTGACGCGTCACGGTATCAACAGAGCTGACACTGGTGCGCTCATGCGTTGTTCATTCGAAGAGACGGTTGAGATTCTACTCGAGGCTGCCGCTACCGGCGAGCTGGATGACTGCCGCGGTATCTCTGAGAATGTCATGCTCGGTCAGCTTGCTCCCATGGGTACGGGACACTTCAATGTCTTCCTTGACCCGAAGATGCTCGACACCGCATTCGTGGACAACTCAAGAACCTTTATGCAAGGCATGTCCATGAAGGGCAACCAGGCAGAAGGTGCAGCAACGCCCTACGACACTGGCTCGCCTATGGCCGACTCCGGCTATGGCTTGAGTCTGGCATCGCCGTCTATGGGCCTGGGCAACTTCTCGCCCATCGTGGCCGCTGGCTCAGACAACCCTGGACTTGGTACTGATTATGGCGGCATCGGAGGCCTGAGCCCATACGGAGGTCGCAGCCCTGGAGCAACGAGCCCGTTCTCTGGAGGTGCCTCTCCCAGTTCGCCTTTCAGCAGCTACGGTGGCGGGTACTCTCCTTCCTCTCCTGGTGGAGCTTACTCGCCTACGTCGCCGCTCATTGGAGGCAACTATGCCAGCTCTCCTCGCTTCAGTCCCTCATCGCCATCGTTCTCGCCCAGCTCGCCTCAGTTTGGCGGCACGAGCCCGACCAGCCCGAGCTATAGCCCGACTTCTCCAAGCTACTCGCCCACCTCTCCAGCAGCGACATCTCCTCGGCACTACTCGCCGACGTCTCCGGCCATGAACTCCCCGACGTCGCCCAGCTACTCTCCCACGAGTCCCAGCTACAGCCCCACCTCGCCGAACCTGCACGGAGCGACCTCGCCATCGTACTCGCCAGTCTCACCGTCATACTCCCCTACCTCTCCCTCATACTCACCTACGAGCCCCAACTTCAGGGCTTCAGGCGGAGCTCAGCAGTCCCCGACCAGTCCTCAGTACTCCCCCACTGTAAGTGAACCATCAGAACTGCGGCGTCCTCATTGTAACCGTACTAACAAGCTTGCGCAGTCTCCTCAGTGGTCTCCTAAGACTCCAGGCCCTGGTGGTAGTACTTCTCCCAAATAGTGAGTCGCCAACTTCTTCAGCGTTATCTGAGTTATGGACTGACCGAATATTGCAGCTCTCCCACTTCTCCCAAGAATGACTAGTGGTCTGTCGTTCTGAGGAAGTCTCCCGAAGCTGAATAACTTACACATATATGGCGCCACGGATGGTCCTGCATTTCCGGCGTGTTTTCATTGTTTTTTGCATTTACTTTTGCTTCGTCTGCCTAGCCTTGCAGTTTTCCCTCATAACTCATAGAGGTATAATTCCCGGTGGCCCCCAAGAAGGGGTGTGTAAGAACAAAGACGCCACCGCTTAGAAGTCGAGTTCACAAAAAAAGACAGGAGAAAGTCCAAAATTGTTTCGAGAAGCCAAGAATGGCAATGCGATGGTGGAGGTGCAGGAGATGATAGCATAAGGATTTGAGGCGGATGGAGGCCAAGAGAGAAACCGAGACCAAGGTCCACGACGAGGTTTCCAAACTGTATAGTAAAGTCACAAAAGTCGATCGCGTCACACCGAACCACGGGAGACAACACGAGCACGTTGTCGGATGCGAAAACCCTTTCGCTCCTGACGCGAACAAGCCCGCGCGGCGCGAGCGCACAGAAGACGCAAAGAACGAATATCACGATGCATAAAATTCAAGCCAGCCCGCAGAACTACGTCTTCAATGACATGCCAACCCGAACAGAGCAAGCACGGCGAAAGCTGGCTTTCCCATTCGATACACAGGCCAAACCACGCTGTACGCCACCACCTTTAAGACCTTGGTAGCGGCTGCCCTGGCTAACATGCGAAGGGTAGGTTCGTATGAGTCTTTGCGATCTCGTTGCGGCCCCAGCCACTCTAGCAATTGCTCCGCAGTGGGCTGTTCGACATCAACACTGGCAGCATCGCTGCCGACTGTTCTCATCACCTCTCTACAGCGTCTCACCGTTTTGTCGACACGTTTCAGTCTGCAATCCCCTCGGCACTCGAATGCCCCATGGCCCCATGGGGCTTTGTCTCATGGCGAGCTCGGTGCTCGGTCACTCGACAGACACAGATCCTGTTCTCCTTTCGCGTCTCTACCTCTCCACCTGAGTCTGGATGGCGACAAGTTTTGTTTGCTTGTGTTTCCGTGCTTCTGCCCCTTGGGTTGGCCAGCACATGATGCAGAATACAGTTTGCAAGACGATAGGACTTTGGTTGACCCACACACGTTACGCCGGCGAGTCAGAGACGATCTACTTCTCTTCGTTCCGTTGTTGTTTGTTTTCTTTCGTCCTTAGCAGCAAACAGATTGACAAAAGACTGCTCTACATAGCAGCCATCCATAGCATAACCAAGAATGATAAAACTGCGTTACACATATCCTTAGGTCTTGTCTACCCTCTGGAGACACTTGCTGGGCGGCAGGGCGTCAGTGATACATCCCATTCGTGTTTCGTCTCTCCGTGCGGTCTTCTGGTGGGTAGTTGAAGGGGCAAATTGGCTGACGCCAGCAACGTTTGGAGTAAGTCATGCAACGCCACGTAACGCGACACTGTGCGACCGCACCAGCTGGAGACGTAGTAACGGAACAGAGCCTTGTTGGATCTGGTGACCGTCATTACTGTGCATTTTGATAGAAGGGGTGGCCAGGCTCGACGTCGAATATGTTGATGGTAACACACTTTCCTCAAAGAAATGATGGCCCGGAAAACTATGCTGATCGAAGGGCAGCAGAGCCACCCAACTCGACGCGCTTAGGCGAACGATTGGTGGTCTCTAGAGCCCGGCTTGGTAGGGGCTTCTCAGACTTGTTCCGCGAGGCGGCTTACGCTTTCTTAAGGAGCTGCTGCAGGTCTGGGGAGGTTGAAACCCCCTATCGACCTTTCTCGTCGTCTGGCTGTCGGCCAAGGGCTTGAGCGTGAGGGTGTGCTTCCTGACGTCGAGCTGCCTCTCGAGGTTGGGGGCTTTCATCGGTGTCGGGTCAAGCGAAGAGAGACGTCCCGGTAAGTCGTTGCCCGATCTCGAAAGAGCCAAGTGCTCAGAATACCTGCGAATCACTGTCTAGTGCAGACGGGCATGTGGAAGAGAGCTGCGCAGAAAACGGGCACAAGTAACGCTTTACATTGCGAAGCCGGTGGCAGATTGACCTTTTAGGGACCGCATCAGAGGGCGAAGAGATGGGGATGATAACCTCATCCCCTTGAGAGTCACCTCCCAGGTGGTAACTCTACGATATCAACAAAACCAGCCCTCACACCTCGAACCCGTAGCGGTCCATGCACGAAATGAATAGGGCTTCCGAGGTTTGGCACGGGGAAGCCGCGGCCGGGGGAAATAACGGCGCGGTCAGCCTCACGAGCCGCCCGCAGTGACCACCTTGCCAGCTTGATAAAGGTCCTTGAAATATTGACGTGTTTTGCAAGAGCGCTTTGACTCGGAGGTGACTACGAGAAAGGGGGCGAAGAGTACATATTACGGAGTGGGACACGAGACCTATGGCCGTATGTAGGACGAGATCATTGCCGGCCCAGCACTTGCCTGGCAGCCGTCGTCCCTGTAGATTAATGTTGGAGTATCCCACGTTTATGGAACCCTTCCCGCCTGGGGACCTTTGTTCTGAAGGGGATCTCTCGCCCGTGTCTAGACCCCGCGGGCTTGCTTGACATGGCCACAAGGGAAAGGCTTGGATTGAGACGGAAGACTGCCAGGCGACAAAGTAGTGCTCGACGAGAAGTTGGCAACACAACAACTTCCGGTGTTCGACTCATTTGTGCTTCTCTGGGAAAGCCTAGAGCTAAGATGAGGACCTCTCGCGCAATACTCAATGGCTACTT